>CM063505.1:51355447-51535447 GCA_032207245.1 Pardosa pseudoannulata
TTATATACATATATATATATATAAATTTATATATATATATATATATATATATATATATATATATATATATATATATATATATATATATACTAGACGACTTGGCAGACGTTGTCCTGTTTTAACGCTGTTAATCCAATAATTATAAAATGTTTTTTAATAAATTATAAATTGGACCATTTTGAGCGAAAAGTAAGGAAAAAAATATTTTAAAAATACTTGACACCAGCACTCGTACAGCCATCATAAGCGTAATTAGATTAAACTAAAATCTCCACATCGGCTGTACGAGGATTCAATCCTGGAATTTCTCGTACTGAAGCTGGCCATTGCGCCACAGATACGTTGGCATTGAAGGGTTTCAAGCGGCATTATAATAATCTCAATAAGCGCTCAGTTCTGGATTTTTAATTAAAAAAAACATTTTCTATCAAATCAAATTGTGAATCTATACCATTCTCAAATCAATTTAATTACATACACAAAATTTTATCAAAATCAGTCCAGCCATTTAGGAGGGGTTGTATTAGAAACACATGGACAGAAGAATTTTATATTTAAAAATATACATTTACATTCACACACAACATATGTATATATTTATAATTATATATATATATATATATATATATATATATATATATATATATGTGTGTGTGTGTGTGTGTGTGTGTGTGTGTGTGTAAGGAAAGCGTAAATTAGGCCTGCAAACAAATGTATACATTTGGTATAAAACTCCGAGATGGAAACCCTTTTAAAGAATATGCTCCTGAAACGAATCCTGTCATCTGATACATAAAAAGTACCGAAGAAAAGTTGTAGCCAAAAGACTTCATAACGGTAAAATTCTCAAGGATTTTCTAATCTATTATAAAGACCAAATCCCCCCACACCGCGTTTCTGCTTTTCTTCCTTTTAACCCCTACTCTAAATTGCCCACTGCGGTTACAGTTCACGTCCTCAGGTAATGGATCTTACCAATTTAAAATTTGTTATGCCCTAGAGGCCAATTTAGGAAATTATGAATAAAGAGGGAATGCACGTAGTTGGAGACAGAATTTTCAGCAATTTTCTCATATTCTTTTAAATTGTCAATGAGATAGCAGAATAAAGAAAATGAAATAGATATCCGTCAAACCGATACAGCGGCAATACAAGTTACTCGTTCTTGAAATAGTCTCTTGCTTTATGACATCAACAGCAGGGCCATTATTGCAACCCCACGGCTACTTTGTTTTACTACACACACACATATATATATACATGTTACAAATATTTACTCTAATCACAATAATTATGTAGCCCCTGTTGTTTTTCCTTGTCCGAGCTACTGGGCACGGAGAAAGCTAATCAGGTAGCAGTAAATACGAACAATGCAGTCGGGCCATTGAAGAGAACGGCACAAGTTTAATTGAAACTTTATTTTAGAGCTACTAAAACAGACATCTTTAGTAGTCAACGACAGACAAGGGAAAAGACACAAAAATCACTCTGCTCAAACAGAGGTGCACCCAAGAGCGAAGACAGAAAGAATTTTCCGAAGGTAGAAGAAACTTACTCCGTGAATCAAGTGTTAAGATCAGGAAAAAACGAGATGCCATTTGCCGGCGACAGCTGGAAAACGTGTTGAATAGACAGAAAATTTACATCTATAGGATAGAAAGTTTTGGGAATTGTATCAAAATAATTTTAAGTCTAAGACACTCCTTTGATTAAGACATTTAGAGGCTGGGAAAATGATTTTAAGGAATTAGAATGGGAGAGAGAAGTTTTTTAAGGAAATATTAAAGTTAAATAATTTTGATATGTTAAATAATTTTGATATATGTATGCATTGGCTGGCGTGTTACACGATCACTGGCACGAATGGCTTAATAGATCGTATGCTGTACTCATATTTGTAAAACTTTAATGGAAATCAGGAGAGAAAATAAAATACTTATCATTCTATGAAAGTGAAATGCTTCTACGAAATAAGTGACAACACAATAAAAAAAAATCAATCGAAGAAACAGCCAGACTTTAGTAACCCTTTCAGTTTTAACACTTCGCGTGCGGACAACGTATTTTTACGTTTTTTGCAGTCTGTCACTGGAGCGCAGGTCACATAAAAATACGTATTTAGTAGATTTGTGGTGGATACCCGCTAACTAACACAAATCTACTAAACACGAATAATTATATGTATGTGTGACATTATATGCGTGTTGTTTGCGTTGCTATGCAACGCTTTGCATTTTATCTTTCCACAAGTTGTAATTGTCGAGTTATTCGGTCTTTTCTTGCGTTATTTCGTCTTCAACTGAATTCCTAGCTCAGAACGTACAAGTCGTGTTGTGTCAATTTGAAGCTTGGTTTCTTTATTGTTGAATACAAAATGGATAAAATGAGCCGTCGTGACAAAGATAGTGATGAAGAAATATGAGCTGACATATTGTCGGACTTTAATTTTAAAAATCAATTATTTTTGTGATTTCGTAATTTTTTTTTTTTTTTTTTTTTTTTTTGTTAAATAATCATACAGTATATATTAAAGTGTAAAATAAAAAAAGTTTCGTTCACAAAAAGAAATAGTTTTCGATTTACTGTGATTTTTCTGAATAACTAAACTTTCGCACGATTCACGAAATAACGCCCGCTGCACGCGTAAGTTGGCGGTGAAATGTACCCACATGTTAAGTGTTAAGAGAGAAAATTTCTTTCATGTGTAATGCAATCAATAAACAGCATTTTCGACGGGTGATATCTGGAGAAATCTGAATGTATTAATGGATAGTTGTCTCGTAAATTCATCGCAAGTCTAATAAATTCCTCCACATCTCTGTTTCTGGAATATCTTCCATTAATAACAAATTTCTAGGTCTAACAGTGTACTGAATGTATAATCATGCTAAGATCGTAACCAGAAAGTAGAAAGAGGGGACTCCAGTTCCCCTTTCACCGACGTTTTGGGGTTTAGTGTGTTGCATTTTAACATTGAAATAAAAGTACATTTGAAAATGCCTTTTTTTTTTTTAAGTTGTATACTTCATCAAATTTTAATTTTTAAATTAAAATCAAAATTTTAAAAATTTCTACCTCCTTTTTTTTTAAAATATTTTTGCTCCACGTTATTTTATACATTTACTGAAACATACTGCTCACTATTGAGTATAAACTTTTAGATATGTATAAAATTTTATTGTTGTTATTAATATTAATCATAAATATTCAATTTTTAAATTTTGTATAGTTTTTAAGAAATTTATATATTTCAGTAAAAAAATTAAAATACCAGGAGGGGAGCTCCGTCTAGTTTGATCCCTTCCGGAACTAAAACTTAACTATTGCTTTAAACCATGCAGATTGTTTCTCTTTGTATTTGACTTAAAAAAATTTATAGAAATTGATAATTAAATATTATTTTCTCTATTGACGATCAAATTTTCATTTCACACACCACTTTTAACACTAGAACTATCCAGATCGTCGGGCAAACGATGGCCGATTGGTTAGGGTGCTGGTCTTCGGTACCGGAGTTTGTGGGTTCAAATCCCACTGTGGCATGGATGCTCGTAGCTATTCGGAGTCGGCTTTAAGCTGTAGGTCCCGGTTTCATTAGCCCGCCCCCGTGTTGCAAAAAGTAGACCGTAGCACTCCAAACCACGCCATCAAGACAGTCATTTTGACGGTTTTCAAATTTCACGCTTAAAAATGTGATATAATTTATGTATTGTTTTACAATTTTATGACACGAATTTTAATGACATATAAGCATAGTTAAATATTCCTATCGTATTTCACTCACCCACTTTAATTTCCATAAACAGTATGACCTACACCTATTTATACCAAGATCGGTCAAAATGACAACTTTGTCAATTTCAAAGTTGAATTATCCAAAGTGTTTGGCGGCCGTTACGAGATCTATTTTCTCCGATCACGATTCAGTTTAGATCTAAATGGTCTAACTGGTAAATGTAATCAGGACTCAATTATTATTAGTTGTACTTCTAACGTGATAAAGTTCTTGATGAAATGTACAATCTGTGAAAAGCCTAATCTCGAAAAATAGTATGAACATAATTTTTTTGTAAATTCTAGGCAATAGAAACTGTTCATGTTTGTTTTTTTATTAGTAATTAATGAATTATTCTATTAAATGTTGTTTTTGTTATATTATATTATTTTATTTACATTAACTAAGTCAAAGTTACAATGAACGCCACGATCCTAAATCCGTTAATTTGACGGGTGAAGTAAAATTAGGTATATATTTGACATCGGTGGAGTGTTAAATACTGTAATAGATTTTAATATTTCTTTTTTACAAATTTAGATCTAAATTGTCTAACTGGTAAATGTAATCAGGACTCAATCATTATTAGTTGTACTTCTAACGTGATAAAGTTCTTGGTAAAATGTACAATCTGTGAAAAGCCTAATCTCGAAAAATAGTATGAACATAATTTTTGGTAAATTCCAGGCAATAGAAACTGTTTTTTATTAATAATTAATGAATTATTATATTAAATGTTGTTTTTGTTAAATTATATTCTTTTATTTACATTAACTAAGTCAAAGTTACAATGAAAGCCACGATCCTAAATCCGTCAATTTGACGGTTGAAGTAAAATTAGGTATATATTTAACATCGGTGGAGTGTTAAATACTGTAATAGATTTTAATATTTCTTTTACAAAAATAATAAATTACGATAGATAATTTATATACCAATTCAGTCATATAAAACTGTAACTCGTAAATATAATAGAACTAGGTATATATTTAACATCGGTGGAGTGTTAAATACTGTAATAGATTTTAATATTTCTTTTACAAAAATAATAAATTACGATAGATAATTTATATACCAATTCAGTCATATAAAACTGTAACTCGTAAATATAATAAAACTAGGTATATATTTAACATCGGTGGAGTGTTAAATACTGTAATAGATTTTAATATTTCTTTTACAAAAATAATAAATTACAATAGATAACTTAAATACCAATTCAGTCACATAAAACTGTAACTCGTAAATATAATAGAACTAGGTATATATTTAGCATAGGTGAAGTGTTAAATACTGTAATAGATTTTAATATTTCCTTTTTACAAAAATAATAAATTACGATAGATAACTTAAATACCAATTCAGTCATATAAAACTGTAACTCATAAATATAATAGAACTAGGTATATATTTAACATCGGCGGAGTATTAAATACTGTAATAGATTTTAATATTTCTTTTACAAAAATAATAAATTACAATGGATAACTTAAATACCAATTCAGTCATATAAAACTGTAACTCGTAAATATAATAGAACTAGGTATATATTTAGCATAGGTGGAGTGTTAAATACTGTAATAGATTTTAATATTTCTTTTACAAAAATAATAAATTACGATAGATAACTTAAATACCAATTCAGTCATATAAAACTGTAACTCGTAAATATAATAGAACTAGGTATATATTTAACATCGGTGGAGTGTTAAATACTGTAATAGATTTTAATATTTCTTTTACAAAAATAATAAATTACGATAGATAACTTAAATACCAATTCAGTCATATAAAACTGTAACTCGTAAATATAATAAAACTAGGTATATATTTAACATCGGTGGAGTGTTAAATACTGTAATAGATTTTAATATTTCTTTTACAAAAATAATAAATTACGATAGATAACTTAAATACCAATTCAGTCATATAAAACTGTAACTCATAAATATAATAGAACTAGGTATATATTTAACATCGGTGGAGTGTTAAATACTGTAATAGATTTTAATATTTCTTTTACAAAAATAATAAATTACGATAGATAACTTAAATACCAATTCAGTCATATAAAACTGTAACTCGTAAATATAATAGAACTAGGTATATATTTAACATCGGTGGAGTGTTAAATACTGTAATAGATTTTAATATTTCTTTTACAAAAATAATAAATTACGATAGATAACTTAAATACCAATTCAGTCATATAAAACTGTAACTCGTAAATATAATAGACCTAGGTATATATTTAACATCGGTGGAGTGTGTAAATACTGTAATAGATTTTAATATTTCTTTTACAAAAATAATAAATTACGATAGATAACTTAAATACCAATTCAGTCATATAAAACTGTAACTCATAAATATAATAGAACTAGGTATATATTTAGCATAGGTGGAGTGTTAAATACTGTAATAGATTTTAATATTTCTTTTACAAAAATAATAAATTACGATAGATAACTTAAATACCAATTCAGTCATATAAAACTGTAACTCATAAATATAATAGAACTAGGTATATATTTGACATCGGTGGAGTGTTAAATACTGTAATAGATTTTAATATTTCTTTTTTACAAAAATAATAAATTACGATAGATAACTTAAATACCAATTCAGTCATATAAAACTGTAACTCATAAATATAATAGAACTAGGTATATATTTAAGCATCGGTGGAGTGTTAAATACTGTAATAGATTTTAATATTTCTTTTACAAAAATAATAAATTACGATAGATAACTTAAATACCAATTCAGTCATATAAAACTGTAACTCATAAATATAATAGAACTAGGTATATATTTAACATCGGTGGAGTGTTAAATACTGTAATAGATTTTAATATTTCTTTTACAAAAATAATAAATTACGATAGATAACTTAAATACCAATTCAGTCATATAAAACTGTAACTCATAAATATAATAGAACTAGGTATATATTTAACATCGGTGGAGTGTTAAATACTGTAATAGATTTTAATATTTCTTTTACAAAAATAATAAATTACGATAGATAACTTAAATACCAATTCAGTCATATAAAACTGTAACTCGTAAATATAATAGAACTAGGTATATATTTGACATCGGTGGAGTGTTAAATACTGTAATAGATTTTAATATTTCTTTTACAAAAATAATAAATTACGATAGATAACTTAAATACCAATTCAGTCATATAAAACTGTAACTCGTAAATATAATAGAACTAGGTATATATTTAGCATAGGTGGAGTGTTAAATACTGTAATAGATTTTAATATTTCTTTTACAAAAATAATAAATTACGATAGATAACTTAAATACCAATTCAGTCATATAAAACTGTAACTCGTAAATATAATAGAACTAGGTATATATTTCACATCGGTGAAGTGTTAAATACTGTAATAGATTTTAATATTTCCTTTTTACAAAAATAATAAATTACGATAGATAACTTAAATACCAATTCAGTCATATAAAACTGTAACTCGATAAATATAATAGAACTAGGTATATATTTAACATAGGTGGAGTGTTAAATACTGTAATAGATTTTAATATTTCTTTTACAAAAATAATAAATTACGATAGATAACTTAAATACCAATTCAGTCATATAAAACTGTAACTCATAAATATAATAGAACTAGGTATATATTTCACATCGGTGAAGTGTTAAATACTGTAATAGATTTTAATATTTCCTTTTTACAAAAATAATAAATTACGATAGATAACTTAAATACCAATTCAGTCATATAAAACTGTAACTCGTAAATATAATAGAACTAGGTATATATTTGACCTCGGCGGAGTGTTAAATACTGTAATAGATTTTAATATTTCTTTTACAAAAATAATAAATTACGATAGATAACTTAAATACCAATTCAGTCATATAAAACTGTAACTCGTAAATATAATAGAACTAGGTATATATTTAGCATAGGTGGAGTGTTAAATACTGTAATAGATTTTAATATTTCTTTTACAAAAATAATAAATTACGATAGATAACTTAAATACCAATTCAGTCATATAAAACTGTAACTCATAAATATAATAGAACTAGGTATATATTTCACATCGGTGAAGTGTTAAATACTGTAATAGATTTTAATATTTCCTTTTTACAAAAATAATAAATTACGATAGATAACTTAAATACCAATTCAGTCATATAAAACTGTAACTCGTAAATATAATAGAACTAGGTATATATTTCACATCGGTGGAGTGTTAAATACTGTAATAGATTTTAATATTTCCTTTTTACAAAAATAATAAATTACGATAGATAACTTAAATACCAATTCAGTCATATAAAACTGTAACTCGTAAATATAATAGAACTAGGTATATATATTTGACATCGGTGGAGTGTTAAATACTGTAATAGATTTTTAATATTTCTTTTACAAAAATAATAAATTACGATAGATAACTTAAATACCAATTCAGTCATATAAAACTGTAACTCGTAAATATAATAGAACTAGGTATATATTTAGCATAGGTGGAGTGTTAAATACTGTAATAGATTTTAATATTTCTTTTACAAAAATAATAAATTACGATAGATAACTTAAATACCAATTCAGTCATATAAAACTGTAACTCGTAAATATAATAGAACTAGGTATATATTTAACATCGGTGGAGTGTTAAATACTGTAATAGATTTTAATATTTCTTTTACAAAAATAATAAATTACGATAGATAACTTAAATACCAATTCAGTCATATAAAACTGTAACTCATAAATATAATAGAACTAGGTATATATTTAGCATAGGTGGAGTGTTAAATACTGTAATAGATTTTAATATTTCTTTTACAAAAATAATAAATTACGATAGATAACTTAAATACCAATTCAGTCATATAAAACTGTAACTCATAAATATAATAGAACTAGGTATATATTTAACATCGGTGGAGTGTTAAATACTGTAATAGATTTTAATATTTCTTTTACAAAAATAATAAATTACGATAGATAACTTAAATACCAATTCAGTCATATAAAACTGTAACTCGTAAATATAATAGAACTAGGTATATATTTAGCATAGGTGGAGTGTTAAATACTGTAATAGATTTTAATATTTCTTTTACAAAAATAATAAATTACGATAGATAACTTAAATACCAATTCAGTCATATAAAACTGTAACTCGTAAATATAATAGAACTAGGTATATATTTAACATCGGTGGAGTGTTAAATACTGTAATAGATTTTAATATTTCTTTTACAAAAATAATAAATTACGATAGATAACTTAAATACCAATTCAGTCATATAAAACTGTAACTCATAAATATAATAGAACTAGGTATATATTTAACATAGGTGGAGTGTTAAATACTGTAATAGATTTTAATATTTCTTTTACAAAAATAATAAATTACGATAGATAACTTAAATACCAATTCAGTCATATAAAACTGTAACTCATAAATATAATAGAACTAGGTATATATTTCACATCGGTGAAGTGTTAAATACTGTAATAGATTTTAATATTTCCTTTTTACAAAAATAATAAATTACGATAGATAACTTAAATACCAATTCAGTCATATAAAACTGTAACTCGTAAATATAATAGAACTAGGTATATATTTAACATCGGTGGAGTGTTAAATACTGTAATAGATTTTAATATTTCTTTTACAAAAATAATAAATTACGATAGATAACTTAAATACCAATTCAGTCATATAAAACTGTAACTCGTAAATATAATAGAACTAGGTATATATTTAACATCGGTGGAGTGTTAAATACTGTAATAGATTTTAATATTTCTTTTACAAAAATAATAAATTACGATAGATAATTTATATACCAATTCAGTCATATAAAACTGTAACTCGTAAATATAATAAAACTAGGTATATATTTAACATCGGTGGAGTGTTAAATACTGTAATAGATTTTAATATTTCTTTTACAAAAATAATAAATTACAATAGATAACTTAAATACCAATTCAGTCATATAAAACTGTAACTCGTAAATATAATAGAACTAGGTATATATTTAACATCGGTGGAGTGTTAAATACTGTAATAGATTTTTAATATTTCTTTTACAAAAATAATAAATTACGATAGATAACTTAAATACCAATTCAGTCATATAAAACTGTAACTCGTAAATATAATAGAACTAGGTATATATTTCACATCGGTGAAGTGTTAAATACTGTAATAGATTTTAATATTTCTTTTACAAAAATAATAAATTACGATAGATAACTTAAATACCAATTCAGTCATATAAAACTGTAACTCATAAATATAATAGAACTAGGTATATATTTAACATCGGTGGAGTGTTAAATACTGTAATAGATTTTAATATTTCTTTTACAAAAATAATAAATTACGATAGATAACTTAAATACCAATTCAGTCATATAAAACTGTAACTCATAAATATAATAGAACTAGGTATATATTTCACATCGGTGAAGTGTTAAATACTGTAATAGATTTTAATATTTCCTTTTTACAAAAATAATAAATTACGATAGATAACTTAAATACCAATTCAGTCATATAAAACTGTAACTCGTAAATATAATAGAACTAGGTATATATTTGACATCGGTGGAGTGTTAAATACTGTAATAGATTTTAATATTTCCTTTTTACAAAAATAATAAATTACGATAGATAACTTAAATACCAATTCAGTCATATAAAACTGTAACTCGTAAATATAATAGAACTAGGTATATATTTAACATCGGTGGAGTGTTAAATACTGTAATAGATTTTAATATTTCTTTTACAAAAATAATAAATTACGATAGATAACTTAAATACCAATTCAGTCATATAAAACTGTAACTCATAAATATAATAGAACTAGGTATATATTTCACATCGGTGAAGTGTTAAATACTGTAATAGATTTTAATATTTCCTTTTTACAAAAATAATAAATTACGATAGATAACTTAAATACCAATTCAGTCATATAAAACTGTAACTCGTAAATATAATAGAACTAGGTATATATTTCACATCGGTGAAGTGTTAAATACTGTAATAGATTTTAATATTTCCTTTTTACAAAAATAATAAATTACGATAGATAACTTAAATACCAATTCAGTCATATAAAACTGTAACTCGTAAATATAATAGAACTAGGTATATATTTCACATCGGTGAAGTGTTAAATACTGTAATAGATTTTAATATTTCCTTTTTACAAAAATAATAAATTACGATAGATAACTTAAATACCAATTCAGTCATATAAAACTGTAACTCGTAAATATAATAGAACTAGGTATATATTTAGCATAGGTGGAGTGTTAAATACTGTAATAGATTTTAATATTTCTTTTACAAAAATAATAAATTACGATAGATAACTTAAATACCAATTCAGTCATATAAAACTGTAACTCGTAAATATAATAGAACTAGGTATATATTTAACATCGGAGAGTGTTAAATACTGTAATAGATTTTAATATTTCTTTTACAAAAATAATAAATTACGATAGATAACTTAAATACCAATTCAGTCATATAAAACTGTAACTCATAAATATAATAGAACTAGGTATATATTTAGCATAGGTGGAGTGTTAAATACTGTAATAGATTTTAATATTTCTTTTACAAAAATAATAAATTACGATAGATAACTTAAATACCAATTCAGTCATATAAAACTGTAACTCATAAATATAATAGAACTAGGTATATATTTCACATCGGTGAAGTGTTAAATACTGTAATAGATTTTAATATTTCCTTTTTACAAAAATAATAAATTACGATAGATAACTTAAATACCAATTCAGTCATATAAAACTGTAACTCGTAAATATAATAGAACTAGGTATATATTTAACATAGGTGGAGTGTTAAATACTGTAATAGATTTTAATATTTCTTTTACAAAAATAATAAATTACGATAGATAACTTAAATACCAATTCAGTCATATAAAACTGTAACTCGTAAATATAATAGAACTAGGTATATATTTAACATCGGTGGAGTGTTAAATACTGTAATAGATTTTAATATTTCTTTTACAAAAATAATAAATTACGATAGATAACTTAAATACCAATTCAGTCATATAAAACTGTAACTCATAAATATAATAGAACTAGGTATATATTTTACATCGGTGGAGTGTTAAATACTGTAATAGATTTTAATATTTCTTTTACAAAAATAATAAATTACGATAGATAACTTAAATACCAATTCAGTCATATAAAACTGTAACTCGTAAATATAATAGAACTAGGTATATATTTGACATCGGTGGAGTGTTAAATACTGTAATAGATTTTAATATTTCTTTTACAAAAATAATAAATTACGATAGATAACTTAAATACCAATTCAGTCATATAAAACTGTAACTCGTAAATATAATAGAACTAGGTATATATTTAACATCGGTGGAGTGTTAAATACTGTAATAGATTTTAATATTTCTTTTACAAAAATAATAAATTACGATAGATAACTTAAATACCAATTCAGTCATATAAAACTGTAACTCGTAAATATAATAGAACTAGGTATATATTTAACATCGGTGGAGTGTTAAATACTGTAATAGATTTTAATATTTCTTTTACAAAAATAATAAATTACGATAGATAACTTAAATACCAATTCAGTCATATAAAACTGTAACTCGTAAATATAATAGAACTAGGTATATATTTCACATCGGTGGAGTGTTAAATACTGTAATAGATTTTAATATTTCTTTTACAAAAATAATAAATTACGATAGATAACTTAAATACCAATTCAGTCATATAAAACTGTAACTCATAAATATAATAGAACTAGGTATATATTTGACATCGGTGGAGTGTTAAATACTGTAATAGATTTTAATATTTCTTTTACAAAAATAATAAATTACGATAGATAACTTAAATACCAATTCAGTCATATAAAACTGTAACTCATAAATATAATAGAACTAGGTATATATTTCACATCGGTGAAGTGTTAAATACTGTAATAGATTTTAATATTTCCTTTTTACAAAAATAATAAATTACGATAGATAACTTAAATACCAATTCAGTCATATAAAACTGTAACTCATAAATATAATAGAACTAGGTATATAACATCGGTGGAGTGTTAAATACTGTAATAGATTTTAATATTTCTTTTACAAAAATAATAAATTACGATAGATAACTTAAATACCAATTCAGTCATATAAAACTGTAACTCATAAATATAATAGAACTAGGTATATATTTAACATCGGTGGAGTGTTAAATACTGTAATAGATTTTAATATTTCTTTTACAAAAATAATAAATTACGATAGATAACTTAAATACCAATTCAGTCATATAAAACTGTAACTCGTAAATATAATAGAACTAGGTATATATTTCACATCGGTGAAGTGTTAAATACTGTAATAGATTTTAATATTTCCTTTTTACAAAAAATAATAAATTACGATAGATAACTTAAATACCAATTCAGTCATATAAAACTGTAACTCGTAAATATAATAGAACTAGGTATATATTTCACATCGGTGAAGTGTTAAATACTGTAATAGATTTTAATATTTCCTTTTTACAAAAATAATAAATTACGATAGATAACTTAAATACCAATTCAGTCATATAAAACTGTAACTCGTAAATATAATAGAACTAGGTATATATTTCACATCGGTGAAGTGTTAAATACTGTAATAGATTTTAATATTTCCTTTTTACAAAAATAATAAATTACGATAGATAACTTAAATACCAATTCAGTCATATAAAACTGTAACTCGTAAATATAATAGAACTAGGTATATATTTAACATCGGTGGAGTGTTTAAATACTGTAATAGATTTTAATATTTCTTTTACAAAAATAATAAATTACGATAGATAACTTAAATACCAATTCAGTCATATAAAACTGTAACTCGTAAATATAATAGAACTAGGTATATATTTATTTAGCATAGGTGGAGTGTTAAATACTGTAATAGACAAAAATAATAAAATTTTTAATATTTCTTTTACAAAAATAATAAATTACGATAGATAACTTAAATACCAATTCATATAAAACTGTAACTCATAAATATAATAGAACTAGGTATATATTTAGCATAGGTGGAGTGTTAAATACTGTAATAGATTTTAATATTTCTTTTACAAAAATAATAAATTACGATAGATAACTTAAATACCAATTCAGTATATAGTTAGCATATAAAAACTGTAACTTTAATATTTTTTTACAAAAAATAAATATAATAATACCATTTCTAGAATATAAAAAACTAGGTATATAGAACTTCCCCGATCCCCCCCCCCCCCCCCCCCCCCTAAACATTAAACATCGGTGGAGTGTTAAATACTTTTACAAAATTTAATAAAATTTCGATAGATAACTTAAATACCAATTCATAATAGATTTTAATATTTCTTTTTACAAAAAATAATAAATTACGATAGATAACTTTAATAACCAGATTCATCACTATAAAACTGTAACTCGTAAATATAATAGATAAGGTAATATTTAGCTTGGAGTGTTAAATACTGTAATAGATTTTAGATATTATTATTACAAAAAATAATAAATTACAGATAACAAATACAAATTCAGTCAAAAAAACTGTAACTCATAAATATAATAGAACTAGGTATATATATAGCATAGGTGGAGTGTTAAATACTGTAATAGATTTTAATATTTCTTTTACAAAAATAATAAATTACGATAGATAACTTAAATACCAATTCAGTCATATAAAACTGTAACTCATAAATATAATAGAACTAGGTATATATTTAACATCGGCGGAGTATTAAATACTGTAATAGATTTTAATATTTCTTTTACAAAAATAATAAATTACGATAGATAATTTATATACCAATTCAGTCATATAAAACTGTAACTCGTAAATATAATAAAACTAGGTATATATTTCACATCGGTGAAGTGTTAAATACTGTAATAGATTTTAATATTTCTTTTACAAAAATAATAAATTACAATAGATAACTTAAATACCAATTCAGTCATATAAAACTGTAACTCATAAATATAATAGAACTAGGTATATATTTAACATCGGTGGAGTGTTAAATACTGTAATAGATTTTAATATTTCTTTTACAAAAATAATACATTACAATAGATAACTTAAATACCAATTCAGTCATATAAAACTGTAACTCGTAAATATAATAGAACTAGGTATATATTTAACATCGGTGGAGTGTTAAATACTGTAATAGATTTTAATATTTCTTTTACAAAAATAATAAATTACGATAGATAACTTAAATACCAATTCAGTCATATAAAACTGTAACTCGTAAATATAATAGAACTAGGTATATATTTAGCATAGGTGGAGTGTTAAATACTGTAATAGATTTTAATATTTCTTTTACAAAAATAATAAATTACGATAGATAACTTAAATACCAATTCAGTCATATAAAACTGTAACTCATAAATATAATAGAACTAGGTATATATTTAACATCGGTGGAGTGTTAAATACTGTAATAGATTTTAATATTTCTTTTACAAAAATAATAAATTACGATAGATAACTTAAATACCAATTCAGTCATATAAAACTGTAACTCATAAATATAATAGAACTAGGTATATATATAGCATAGGTGGAGTGTTAAATACTGTAATAGATTTTAATATTTCCTTTTTACAAAAATAATAAATTACGATAGATAACTTAAATACCAATTCAGTCATATAAAACTGTAACTCATAAATATAATAGAACTAGGTATATATTTAACATCGGCGGAGTATTAAATACTGTAATAGATTTTAATATTTCTTTTACAAAAATAATAAATTACGATAGATAATTTATATACCAATTCAGTCATATAAAACTGTAACTCGTAAATATAATAAAACTAGGTATATATTTAACATCGGTGGAGTGTTAAATACTGTAATAGATTTTAATATTTCTTTTACAAAAATAATAAATTACAATAGATAACTTAAATACCAATTCAGTCATATAAAACTGTAACTCGTAAATATAATAGAACTAGGTATATATTTAGCATAGGTGGAGTGTTAAATACTGTAATAGATTTTAATATTTCTTTTACAAAAATAATAAATTACGATAGATAACTTAAATACCAATTCAGTCATATAAAACTGTAACTCATAAATATAATAGAACTAGGTATATATTTCACATCGGTGGAGTGTTAAATACTGTAATAGATTTTAATATTTCCTTTTACAAAAATAATAAATTACGATAGATAACTTAAATACCAATTCAGTCATATAAAACTGTAACTCGTAAATATAATAGAACTAGGTATATATTTAACATCGGTGGAGTGTTAAATACTGTAATAGATTTTAATATTTCTTTTACAAAAATAATAAATTACGATAGATAACTTAAATACCAATTCAGTCATATAAAACTGTAACTCGTAAATATAATAGAACTAGGTATATATTTAACATCGGTGGAGTGTTAAATACTGTAATAGATTTTAATATTTCTTTTACAAAAATAATAAATTACAATAGATAACTTAAATACCAATTCAGTCATATAAAACTGTAACTCGTAAATATAATAGAACTAGGTATATATTTAGCATAGGTGGAGTGTTAAATACTGTAATAGATTTTAATATTTCTTTTACAAAAATAATAAATTACGATAGATAACTTAAATACCAATTCAGTCATATAAAACTGTAACTCGTAAATATAATAGAACTAGGTATATATTTAACATCGGTGGAGTGTTAAATACTGTAATAGATTTTAATATTTCTTTTACAAAAATAATAAATTACGATAGATAACTTAAATACCAATTCAGTCATATAAAACTGTAACTCATAAATATAATAGAACTAGGTATATATTTAGCATAGGTGGAGTGTTAAATACTGTAATAGATTTTAATATTTCTTTTACAAAAATAATAAATTACGATAGATAACTTAAATACCAATTCAGTCATATAAAACTGTAACTCATAAATATAATAGAACTAGGTATATATTTAACATCGGTGGAGTGTTAAATACTGTAATAGATTTTAATATTTCTTTTACAAAAATAATAAATTACAATGGATATTTTAAATACCAATTCAGTCATATAAAACTGTAACTCGTAAATATAATAGAACTAGGTATATATTTAAGCATAGGTGGAGTGTTAAATACTGTAATAGATTTTAATATTTCTTTTACAAAAATAATAAATTACGATAGATAACTTAAATACCAATTCAGTCATATAAAACTGTAACTCGTAAATATAATAGAACTAGGTATATATTTAACATCGGTGGAGTGTTAAATACTGTAATAGATTTTAATATTTCTTTTACAAAAATAATAAATTACGATAGATAACTTAAATACCAATTCAGTCATATAAAACTGTAACTCATAAATATAATAGAACTAGGTATATATTTAGCATAGGTGGAGTGTTAAATACTGTAATAGATTTTAATATTTCTTTTACAAAAATAATAAATTACGATAGATAACTTAAATACCAATTCAGTCATATAAAACTGTAACTCATAAATATAATAGAACTAGGTATATATTTAACATCGGTGGAGTGTTAAATACTGTAATAGATTTTAATATTTCTTTTACAAAAATAATAAATTACGATAGATAACTTAAATACCAATTCAGTCATATAAAACTGTAACTCGTAAATATAATAGAACTAGGTATATATTTCACATCGGTGAAGTGTTAAATACTGTAATAGATTTTAATATTTCCTTTACAAAAATAATAAATTACGATAGATAATTTATATACCAATTCAGTCATATAAAACTGTAACTCGTAAATATAATAAAACTAGGTATATATTTAACATCGGTGGAGTGTTAAATACTGTAATAGATTTTAATATTTCTTTTACAAAAATAATAAATTACAATAGATAACTTAAATACCAATTCAGTCATATAAAACTGTAACTCGTAAATATAATAGAACTAGGTATATATTTAACATCGGTGGAGTGTTAAATACTGTAATAGATTTTAATATTTCTTTTACAAAAATAATAAATTACGATAGATAATTTATATACCAATTCAGTCATATAAAACTGTAACTCGTAAATATAATAAAACTAGGTATATATTTAACATCGGTGGAGTGTTAAATACTGTAATAGATTTTAATATTTCTTTTACAAAAATAATAAATTACAATAGATAACTTAAATACCAATTCAGTCATATAAAACTGTAACTCGTAAATATAATAGAACTAGGTATATATTTAACATCGGTGAAGTGTTAAATACTGTAATAGATTTTAATATTTCCTTTTTACAAAAAATAATAAATTACGATAGATAACTTAAATACCAATTCAGTCATATAAAACTGTAACTCATAAATATAATAGAACTAGGTATATATTTAACATCGGTGGAGTGTTAAATACTGTAATAGATTTTAATATTTCTTTTACAAAAATAATAAATTACGATAGATAATTTATATACCAATTCAGTCATATAAAACTGTAACTCGTAAATATAATAAAACTAGGTATATATTTAACATCGGTGGAGTGTTAAATACTGTAATAGATTTTAATATTTCTTTTACAAAAATAATAAATTACAATAGATAACTTAAATACCAATTCAGTCATATAAAACTGTAACTCGTAAATATAATAAAACTAGGTATATATTTAACATCGGTGGAGTGTTAAATACTGTAATAGATTTTAATATTTCTTTTACAAAAATAATAAATTACGATAGATAATTTATATACCAATTCAGTCATATAAAACTGTAACTCGTAAATATAATAAAACTAGGTATATATTTAACATCGGTGGAGTGTTAAATACTGTAATAGATTTTAATATTTCTTTTACAAAAATAATAAATTACAATAGATAACTTAAATACCAATTCAGTCATATAAAACTGTAACTCGTAAATATAATAAAACTAGGTATATATTTAACATCGGTGGAGTGTTAAATACTGTAATAGATTTTAATATTTCTTTTACAAAAATAATAAATTACGATAGATAACTTAAATACCAATTCAGTCACATAAAACTGTAACTCGTAAATATAACTCGTAAAAAACGGAAATGGTAAATAACAGAAAAAATAATAACTGTATAATCAGAAAATTCGCCCAACTTAAATTTCATCGATCTAATGCAGATGTAGAGAATTAATTTGTTTCTTGTAGTCCAGGGAAATTTATTAAAAGTTATCTTAAGAGTGAACCAAAGTTTATGCGGTTGCCAAAAAAATAATTGATTTAATGCTCAGTTGAAACATAAATGGTTGAATTACAGATCGATTATTTAGAAACATTATAAAAGCAGGTTTCATTTCGTGTTTGAAGGTGCTTTAAAATTCCTTTTCGCAGTACGGAAAAAAAGTGTTTTATACTGTTTTTTATGTAAAAGTCTTTTTTTATAATACTAAAATATTTGACAGTTTTTTTTGTTGAATTTTTCTCCCTTGCTTATAATTGCTATCGGATATTTTTATAATAGCACTAATATCAAAGCTATTACCAAAGCCATTTGATAACAAATTTCGATTTATTTTGTATAATATGTTTTTTGCAAATATGGTATACATTTTCATTTGATTGTTATTTCAATATTTGTTTTAATGTATAATATTGATGTATAATCAATTTCACAGTATACATATAATTATTTTTTAATTTATATTGTCAGTTCACATTATAATATGCTTGAACAGTCAAATTTGAAAATGCAAGAAATATATTCTATAAAGCTACTTTGTAACGTTACATCAATTAATTCACTACTCAATTCTTTAGAATAAAACCAATTACAATATCATAATAGCTAATCTGCATTACTATGATGTCATATTAGTCAGTGCTTTTTATTGGCTGCCAACTGATTATAAAGCTTGTGAATAGAATAAATGTTTTACTTTTATAGTTATTATATCATGCAGGCTTACATCATAATATATATAGACAGTAAAGTTTGAAAATGCAATAAGTATATTCTAAAAAATTGCTCAAGTAGTGCATTGTACAAAAATGATACAGAACTAACAATGGAAAATGCAATAATTTAATTTAGACTGTTATGATGTTGTGTCAGAAGGTGCTTTTTTAAACTAAAGTTTCTTTTCTCCTGCCAACTAAGTATAAACCTTGTAAAAATCAAGCATTTATATTATTACCACAATATTAAAGTAGAATACAGCGTACTTATTGAGATTCCCAAGAATACGAAATGCTTAGAAAAGTTAAATGCTTAGAAAAGACTACCCTTCAAGAAATTCGGTATCATTCCTGATATTTTTTGAGTTATGCAACTAGTAGTTTATAAATCAACTAGTAGTTATAGCAGCAAGTATCACTTTAAACAGTAATGGTCAAAGTTTACAGAAGCAGGGTCAACCCTCCCCTCCCATGGACTAAAAACCAGAAGAACTTTCTATAAATTCTTAATCTTGAATTAACACTAAAACTAACGGACATTTTTTATAAGGACAAAAATAACGAAAAATGGGGTCATTTGACCCCTCTTGGTAGATTTAGTGTTAAAGATTACCCCTCACCTTACGAACAATGTATTGCCTTTTTGTTTAAATTGATTAATATCCAAAAGATTTCGGTTGCAAATTAAATCATATACTCAAGTGGAGTAATGAAAATAAGTCAACATTAATCCGACAAAAAGTTTTGATTGATGTTCAGCTGAATCATAATTGGTTGAATAGCAGATTGATTATTGCATTATAAAAGTCAAGCATTTATATTGTTGCCACAATATTAAAATTAAATATGGCATAAATAGAGATTCAGGTGAATATGAAATCAAATTAAATACTTAGAAAAAAATCCACTTATAGAATGTTCCTGTAATTCCTAACGTTTCTTGAGTTCTGCATCTACATTAATGATTTACCGTTACTTATAAAAGGGAGTCAATCTTCCCCCATGGAATAAAGAATTGAAAAAATGTTCATGAGTTCTTAACCCTAGAATTACGGAAGGGGTCATTTTGACACCTAGCGAACTTTTATCTCTGACAGCTCTTCTATTTCTTTTGCAAATATCTTAATCCTTTCTTGACTTTTCCAAAATCATTGTGATTTACGAAATAGTAAAGATTTCAAGAAAATCGTATTTTTATTTTAGCCCTAACAAATGATTATACCTAGAAATACAGCAGGCTATATACTGATGTTGAAGACAAGTGTAAACTTCATAATGACTGTTTCACTATTCTATTAGCAGAACTGGAAGCATTCATAGCGTTGTTGTACGTATGGGGGCATTAGCCGCCAAGGTCTTACCAATTCTTAGTTTGTGGTCTAAGACTTGGAGAAAAAGTTTTTTTATGAAACTATGAGTAGAGATAGGTTTCCGGAACTTATGAAATTTCTTCGTTTTGAAAATAAACTAACAAGGTCTTCACGTTTGCAGTATGATAAATTTACACTAATATCCGAGGTATGGAATGCTTTTATAAAAAACTGTAAGCTTTGCTACAAACCAAATGAAAATATTACGTTTGATGAACAGTTATTCCCTACAAAAACAAGATGCCGTTTTTTGCAGTATATGCCTGACAAGCTCGATAAATTCGGAATAAAATTTTGGCTAGAAGAATATATTAGGACAAAATACTTATTAAACGGATTTCCATATTTAGGAAAAGATGAAATGAGACCAAGTGATCAAAGTTTAGGAGAGAACGTAGTAAATCGTTTAATTGATTCTACATACCTGCAAAGTTTGTATATTTTTAAAAACAACCTGTAGTTGTCATAATTTGCGTTATTTTAATTTATTTTTCACAAATATATTATATCATGTAGAGAAATATGCAGATATCTTATCAAGGGGTCAAAATGAAACCCGCCGTAATTCTAGGTATACAAAGACCACCGTAATTCTAGTGTTAAGCTTTAACTTAAAGATTACGTTTCAGCTTGCGAACATGTATTTTTATCGAATAATAATGTACACAATTTTAAATTATAATTTGACAAAATGGGGAGACGTCATATACAAAAATTTGCTATTTGCGGCACTACATATACCCCCTTTCCTCTCATTAAAGAAATCTGTGTACATCACTAGTAGTTTAGTAAAACAGCGCTACAGAATTCAATTCCCCGAAAAAAAATTATCTGAAATATCTTACATTCATGACTATACAAAGGACGATTATAAAATATAAAGATTACATCCAGTTTTCAGTCCGCTTTTGAAAATTTTTATTTCCTATGGACCTCGGCTGAATGCAAACATGCGTGGACCTTGCGTTATTTTTACTATTATCTGTCCCTAAATGACAGATGCACCCGTGTAGAACTGATGGCTGGTATGAAAGGGGAAGGGCAGCATTCAGCAGCTACCGGAAGAGTAACAAATTGAAGGAAGAGTTATTTCCGTTCGTTTTTCAACGCAAAGCATATAATCGACAATCCGAGGACATTGCTACCGTTCTCATGAAAACTGGAAGAGTCAAAAGTCACTTAGTGAATGAGAAAATAATTACTGGGTGTTCACTGCATAACTCTCGCTTTTATCGGCTATGTCAAACAAATTGGTAGAAGCTTTGAACTTCAATAAGTCATATGTGAAACGACACCCTGAAAGCTATACATGGGTTACCTGTCATAAAAGATCGGATAACTCTGATTGTAACTATATTTACTACAATGCTGAAAAACTTTAGCTTTACACGAACTAGTGCAAATTCTTAACCTAACGCAGAGCAATGGAAACTAGTTTTTTAATATCAGCATATAGTTAAACCATTATAAAAAACTAAAAGAAAATATAGAATAATATGCAAAAAGTAATAGCAGAACTTTTGAGCAGGGAAATAGCAGAAGTCAGACAAAATGATAGGAGCTTTGAACTTCAATACGTCATTTAGGAAATGACACATAGAAAACCATACGTGGTTTACCTGACATAAAAAATTGGATAACACTTATTAAACTGTCATACGTCAAACGACACTCAGTAAGCAACACATGGGTTACCTGTCATAAAAGATCGGATAATTCTGGTTGTAATTATATTAACAATAATGAAAAACTTTAGCTTTACACGAACTTAACTAGTGCAAATTATTAACCTAACTCAGAGCAATGGAAACTAGTTTTTTTATTCTAGCATATAGTTAAAAGATTAGAAAAAACTAAAAGAAAATTTAGAATAGTATGCAAAAAGTAATAGAGAAAGAGCAGCAATCAGATAAACTGATAGGAGCTTTGAACTTCAAAACGTCATATAGGAAATGACACATAGAAAACCATAAGTGGTTTACACCTGACATAAAAAATTGGATAACACTGATTAAACTGTCATACGTAAAATAACACCCAGTAAGCAATACATGGGTTACCTGTCATAAAATATCGGATAACTCTGATTGTAACTATATTTACTGCAATACTGAAAAACTTTAGCTTTACACGAACTTAACTAGTTGAAATGTTTAACCTAACGCAGAGCAATGGAAACCAGTTTTTTAATATTAGCATAGATCACTCTGATTATAACTATATTTCCATTACTGAAAAACTTTTGCTTCACACGAACTTAACTAGTGCAAATTTTTAACCTAACGCAGAGCAATGGAAACTAGTTTTTTAATATTAGCATAGATCGGATAACTCTGATTGTAACTATATTTACAATACTGAAAAACTTTAGCTTTACGCGAACTTAACTAGTGCAAATGTTTAATCTAACGCAGAGCAATGGAAACTAGTTTTTTAATATTAGCATAGATCACTCTGATTATAACTATATTTACAATACTGAAAAACTTTAGCTTTATACGAACTCAACTAGTGCAAATTCTTAACCTAACGCAGAGCAACGGAAACTAGTTTTTTAATATTAGCATAGATCACTCTGATTATAACTATATTTCCATTACTGAAAAACTTTAGCTTTACACGATTTTAACTGGTGCAGATTTTTAACCTAACGCAGAGCAATGGAAACTAGTTTTTTTAATATTAGCACAAATCGGATAACTCTGATTGTAACTTTATTTACAATACTGAAAAATTTTAGCTTTACACGAACTTAGCTAGTGCAAATTTTTAACCTAACGCAGAGAAATGGAAACTGGTTTTTTATACTAGCATATAATTAAAAGATTAAAAAAAACTAAAAGAAAATTTAGAATAATTAGCAAAAAGTAATAGCGAAAGAGCAGCAATCAAACTGATAGGAGCTTTGAACTTCAATACGTCATATAGGAAATGACACGTAGAAAACCATGCGTGCTTTACCTGACATAAAAATTTAGATCACACTGATTAAACTGTCATAAGGGAAACGACATTCAGTAAGCAACACATGGGTTACCTGTCATAAAAGATCTGATAACTCTGATTGTAACTATATTTACAGAGCTGGAAAACTTTAGATTTACACGAACTTAACTAGTGCAAACTCTTAACCTAATGCATAGCAATGGAAACTAGTTTTTTAATATTATCATATATTTAAAACATAAGAAAAAACTAAAAGAAAATTTTGAATAATTAGCAAAAAGTAATAGCGAAAGAGCAGCAATCAGACAAACTGATATTAGTTTTGAACCTCAATACATCATATAGGAAATGACACATAGAAAACCATACGTGGTTTACCTGACATAAAAAATTGGATAACACTGATTAAACTGTCATACTTGAAACGATCCTCAGTAAGAAACACATGGGTTACATGTCGGATAAGTCTTATTGTAACTATCTCTACAATGCTGAAAATTTTTTTACTTTCACAGGAACACATATAGGATAAATTTTTAACTTATTGCAGAGAGATGGAATTTAATTTTTTATACTAATGTACAGTTAAAACATTGGAGAAAACCTAAAAGAAAAATTAAAATATGTAAAAAGTAATTGAAAATGGAGAAAGAACGGCAATCAGACAAATTGGTAGGAGCTTTGAGCTTCATTAAGTTATATGTGAAACGACACCTAGAAAGATATACATGGGTAACCTGTCGTAAAAGATAGGATAACTTTGATTGTAATTGTCATTCTAGGTGTCTTATGTGAAACGACACCTCAAAAACAACATATGGTTACCTAAAAGATCATAAGAAATCGGATAACTCTGATTACAGCTATTTATACTTTGCTGAAGAAATTTTGCTTTTACAAGAACATATACAGGATAAATTCTAAACTTAAAGCAGAGTAATGGAAACTAATTTTTCATAGTAGTACATAGTTAAAACATCAGAAAACACTAAGAGAAAATTTAAAATAATATGCAGAAAGTAATAGAAAAAGGGAGAAGACCAACAGACAAAATGGTCATAGCTTTGAACTTCAAAAAGTCTTACGTGAAACGACACCTTGAAAGTCATATATAGATTACCTGCCATAAAAGATCAGATAGTTTTGGAGTACTACGGTCTACTTTTTGCAACACAAGGGCTAATGAGACCGGGACCTACTGCTTAAAGCCGATTCCGAACGGCTACGGACATCCATGCCATAGTGGGATTCGAACCCACGAACTTTGGTTTTAACTAATTTCTTTTTTCAGAATAATAAGCCATTTCATATTTTTCGTCAAAATATGTGATTTTGAAGGTCCTTTATCCTCTTAAAAAGTTATGTGTCCCCCTGAAATTGGGCGTGTAAAATATTTTGACTCTAATATTTCCCCTTTACATTATATTTTGTGACTGGTTACTATAGTTACTAGTTGTGATCATTATATTAGTTATGTTTGCTAAAAGTTTGTGTTTCAAAGAATGGCAACTCTTTTTTTTTCTGAGAGAGAGAGAGAGAGAGTTTAGATTTTTTTTTTTCTGAAGTTGATGTTATAATAAAAATGGCGTTTATTTGTCGGTAAAAGAGAGTTTTTTATTTAGAGTAAAAAGAGAGCAATTTGTGTTAACAAGGCGTCTCACTTGAGATTCAACTGAGAAATAGGATTAACCCGTTGGTTGTCCCCATATGAGATAATACTTATATTATGTGCATTAGATATAAAGCTTTAAATTTCAACGGTGGAGAGTCGCCGTTGACCAATGAAAACGCAACATCTCGTTTCGTCGCCAAACCAGTGTATTTAGGTTTCGCCAAGACATAAAACACACCACCGTAGAATAGGCAACCCTGATTGCGCAGACTGTAACACGCAATAACCTCTTTCATCAAGTAATTTTAACTTTTAATGGTAGCAATAATTTTTTTTTACTACGAATTAAATAAAATTTAAGCTTTTTTCCCATAAAGACAGATCTACCTGAAATGCTTATAAGAAACCAAAGGGAGAACCTATTTGAAAAGAAATTCAAATTTCTTATTGTTTCAATAAACCAACAACCTGAAAAAGCTATTGAAATTAAGAGAAAAAGATGCCAGAAGTTTGAATATTTCAAAATTTCTTTATTATATATTGATAAAATATAGTTGTATTATAAATTTTTCTTTATTTGATCAAAGAGAGTTTTTTCAAAGCAATCGTTCGTACAATCCGTCTAAACAATCATGGCATAGACAAATTACACGTTGTTATAGTCTGTGTTTATTGTGTTATAATTTGTGCAATCGTGGTTGCCTATTCCACAGTGGTGTGTTTTACGTCTTGGCAAAGACTAAATACACTGGTTTGGCGACAAAACGAGATGTTGCATTTTCATTGGTCAACGGTGACTCTCCACCGTTGCTTAATTATCCAGACGTTAAATTTCATAGGTCTAATTGAAAAAGATTACTAAAATTAAGAAGCCACTCCAAATTGCTTTTCGCTTAAAATATAGTTCATTGCGTATCTCATGAGATAGACAAACACATAAAGCAGTTGATGTGCCTATCATACGTGATGTACTGGACAGGCAACGGGTTAAATGTAACTGAAACGGTTATTGACTCCATCCACGTATAGAGGTGCAAGCGAAACCAGCCGCATCCGTTTATGAAATGGTGTCATGAGCACACGAATTCGGCTACGAAGTTAAGTCCTCAGTGGAGAATGATTCAATTTACCTTCAGAACAAGCAGGGACGTGCATGGAGTAATAGAGAAGTTGCAATATAGTATAAATAGGTTAATACGCTGAACTTCAACATATCATGCTATCTTTCTTTTTTCATGGACCTTTTTAATCTATCTCCTCTAAAAACCAACGGTAAGCATGTTGAATAGTTTCAACAGCCATCAGATATAATATTCAATATAACTGAGAGTAACCACAGTTTAACTAAATAATCAGAGCTCATTGATACTAGCAAAAAAATGCTAGAAACAGTGCATATCAGTCATACTAGTGAAGGATTGCTTTGTTACAGTGATTTTTTGATACATTTAAATTTTTGACTTAATTCCTTCCAAAGAAAGACATCAGAAGAGTTGATATAAGGCAATTTGTAGCAACGTAACGAACTACTATAATGCCCTTCCCATTCATTTTCATGTTTACAACAGCCAATAGACAAACAATAAACTGCCCTTCCGTTTGAAACTAAAGCCAAAATTATCATAATTTGAGAATTTGCCCTACTGCGTGAAATCGCCTTATTGGATAATTTAGAAAACTGAAAATATGTACGAATAAAATGATAGTTCATTTTTTCTAGCTGTGCGCACATTACGTGAAAATTTCTCAACGTACTGAAATAAACGTCTTTTACAACTCAATTTACCTTCGGAACAGACAGGGACGTGCATAGAGTAATAGAGAGGTTTAAGTGTAGTATAAATAAGTCAATATAATGAACCTCAACATATCATGCTATCTTTTTCCATGGACCTTTTTTATCTATCGCCTCTAAATGCTAACAGTAAGTATGTTGTATATCTTCAGCAGCCATCACATATAATATTCCATATTACTGAAAGCAGCTTCTTTTAAGCTAAATAATGAGAGAGATCCTTCATGCTGGCGTAAAAATGTCTAGTAACAGTGCATGTCAGTAATACCAGTGACGTGTTGCGTTCCTTTCGTGATACATTAAAGTTTTAACATCACTCCTTCCAAATGAAGATATCAAAACGATTATAAATCGCGATAAAGGATAATATGGAACATCATAATTTGGAAGACTGGAAATCTATACATAAAATGATAGCCTGGTTTCTGGTTGTTTGAGCATCACGTGAAAACCCCAAAGCGTATTAAGATAGAAATTTACTGAATATCTTCGTGTTAGTTCTGGGATCAACATGGTCCATCTTTTCAGTTTGAATTAGTCCTTTTTACAATTGATGTTTGATCGTTGTTTTTTTTTTTTTTCTGCAGTTTTAGGAGGTCTTTTGAATATGAAAGTATACTCAATACTTAATCTGTAATCTATTTAAATAAAATGAAAGTTCGATGCGTGTCTGCCTCACACGGGAACTACTGAACATTTTGAGATTGTACATTAGTACTTTTTTTAATATTTCTGTAATTACTCTGTTATCAAATTAAGTGAATTGATTTTTATCAAAATTATCTTTTATGCGACATTTTCTGTGTTCTACGTGACATATTAAAGAAAAAAAATTGCTTTCTGTTAAAAATTTTCGGAAATTTGGAAGAATATCACCAAATTTTTAACAATTTCTAAAATTTAGTATGTATGGGATCAGAAACAAAATTTCATTTTTACATTAATTCCAAACAATATATACATAAAGATCTGTGTTAACATAATTCTGTTATGAAATTTTGTACTGTATGTGTATAAATGTATGAAGTTTTAATACTGTACATTATACCTGCCTTAAAATATCGGATGTATGTATGTGATAAGCGATTTAAAATGATGTAAAACGTCTTCTATTGCAGGTTTCCCAGCAGTTATTACGGACACAATGCCGTGAAATACAAAGTAAAAGGGAAAGGGTTTTTTAATAAATGCTGTGGGCAATAGCTAATTCCGTTGTCGGCAAAATATCGCCAATTTGGCGATTGTTTCGGACAGTGATTTTTACTGCAAAATAAAAACCTGTTAAAATGATTATTAAGAAATTTACAATTTTAATCTTTTAACCATAACCCGTTAAAGTGATTAATTCTATGAAATTTATAATTTTAAAGGCTTAACCGGTTAAAGCAATTAATTTTAAGAAATTATTACTGCAACCACATAACCCCAACTGATTAGAAGGATTAATTCTAAGATATTTATAATTTTAACTGCAGAATCAGAACCTCTTAAAGTGATTATTAAGAAATTTATAATTTTAAGCTTTTAACCATAACCGCTTAAACGTGATTAATTCGAAGAAATTTATAATTTTAAAGGCTTAACCGGTTAAAGCAATTAATTTTAAGAAATTATTACTGCAACCACATAACCCCAACTGATTAGAAGGATTAATTCTAAGATATTTATAATTTTAACTGCAGAATCAGAACCTCTTAAAGTGATTATTAAGAAATTTACAAATTTAAGCTTTTAACCATAACCAGCTAAAGTGATTAATTCTAAGAAATTTGTAATTTTAACTGCTCAACCGTAACCAGTTAAAGTGATTAATGCTATGAAATTTATTATTTTAACCGTTTAACCATAACCGGTTGAAGGAATTAATTCTAAGAAAGTTACCTCTTTACTTTGGTTACCATTAATAATAACCGGTTCATTCCATTAGCATATTTATTCTACAGAAAGTGATTTAAGACCGCATAGTAAACATATTAAGGGACAGCTTCGAAATATTCTGTGCCACGTCTCAGCTAAAAGTAAAGTATGCGAGAGAGTGGGAGAGAGTAAGTAATATGGCGAATAAAAGCTTCAGCATTAGCCCGAGCAAAAGAAAAGCCATTAGCTTTTCCCAACAATTTCCCCTTTTTTTTACTTCTATTAATATATAATGGAAAAAATACTAATGCAGGTGGAGTGAATTTCATTTACATCCTCTTCTTTACTTTTCCGTCTAGAGTGGCATTAGAATGTATAATAAAACGTTATTTTACAGTCCTCTCAACTAAACATGCAGCGGAAGAACTAACTATTGAACATCCGGCTCAAGGGACTGTTATTATACATTACTTTCTTTTTTGAAACACTCCTTTCAAAAATAGTTGTTTCGCTGCTTTATAAAGCTGTCGTAAATTGTTATTAAGGATTTGATAAGATCAGGCAAAATAACTTCATGAGTTTTTGTAAAAGGGGCTTCCAATTGTTGATCCTTACATCAATGAATGTTCGATTTAAATGTTGGTCCTTAAAATTAAATTTTAATTGCTATCGTTAATGAAATAATTCAAGATTAAAAATTATCATAAACGTTACTTGAGAAAACGTAGATTCAGAACTTTCTTTTACTTTCTAAGTGTAGTTGAGCACATAACAATAATACGAGATATAAAAAAAGAGTCCGGATTTGAGACTCACTAGTGTGATATACAGTAGAGAGCCTTAAATCCGTTCAAAATTTGAAATGGTGAGATTAAAAAAGTTAATGATCATGAATGTTACTTGAGAAAACGTAGAGATCAGAACTTTCTTTTACTGCTGTTGAACAGATAACAATAATTTATAGTTAGTTGAATACGGATTTGAGACTTTCTACTGTAATATACAGCAGCGAGTCTTAAATCAGTTCAAATTGCGAAATGGCAAAATTAAAAGGATTAAATATAATCATAGATGTTACTTAAGAAAACGTAGACATCAGAACTTCCTTTTACTGCTGTTGAACCCATACCAGTAATTTATAGTTGAATGCGGATTTGAGACATTCTACTGTAATATACAGCAGAGAGCATGAAATCAGTTCAAAATGCGAAATGGCAAAATTAAAAAGAATAAAAATAATCATAAATGTTATTTAAGAAAACGCAGACATCAGAACTTCCTTTTACTGCTGTTGAAGACATGACAATAATTTATAGTTGAATGCGGATTTGAGACTTTCTACTGTAATATACAGCAGAGAGCCTTAAATCAGTTCAAATTGCGAAATGGCAAGATTAAAAGGATTAAATATAATCATAAATGTTTCTTAAGAAAACGTAGATATCAGAACTTCCTTTTATTGCTCTTGAACACATACTAATAATTTATAGTTGAATGCGGATTTGAGATTTTCTACTGTAATATACAGCAGAGAGCCTTAAATCAGTTCAAATTGCGAAATGGCAAGATTAAAAGGATTAAATATAATCACAGATATTACTTAGGAAAATGTAGACATCAGAACTTCCTTTTACTGCTGTTGAACCCATATCAATAATTTATAGTTGAATGCGAATTTGAGACTTTCTACTGTAATATACAGCAGAGAGCCTTAAATCAGTTCAAATTGCGAAATGGCAAGATTAAAAGGATTAAATATAATCACAGATATTACTTAAGAAAACGTAGACATCAGAACTTCCTTTTACTGCTCTTGAACACATACTAATAATTTATAGTTGAATGCGGATTTGAGACTTTCTACTGTAATATACAGCAGAGAGCCTTAAATCAGTTCAAATTGCGAAATGGCAAGATTAAAAGGATTAAATATAATCATAGATGTTACTTAAGAAAACGTAGACATCAGAACTTCCTTTTATTGCTGTTGAACACATACTAATAATTTATAGTTGAATGCGGATTTGAGATTTACTATAATATACAGATTTACTATAATTCTACTGTAATATACAGCAGAGAGCCTTAAATCAGTTCAAATTGCGAAATGGCAAGATTAAAAGGATTAAATATAATCACAGATATTACTTAGGAAAATGTAGACATCAGAACTTCCTTTTACTGCTGTTGAACCCATATCAATAATTTATAGTTGAATGCGAATTTGAGACTTTCTACTGTAATATACAGCAGAGAGCCTTAAATCAGTTCAAATTGCGAAATGGCAAGATTAAAAGTATTAAATATAATCATAAATATTACTTAAGAAAACGTAGACTTAGAATAGTTGAGCTAAGCAGATATTAATTTTGGTGCTTTCGAAGTCGCTAAAGGTTATCGCAATCGAGGAGAAAAAAAAAGATATTTCGCCAAAGGCTATAATTTTAGGAATGAATCGTTAGGCATTTATGTTAGTATACAATTAAGTTGATTAGTTTGGTTAAAATATTATTGCATATATATATATATATATATATATATATATATATATATATATATGTGTGTGTGTGTGTGTGTGTGTGTATACAATATATGCATATATATATATGATAGATAGATAAATAGATAGTTTCAGCAATAACAAATTTAATTATTACTAAATTATTATAGCTAAATTAACCTGGGATTTTTAAAACAGCCATAAAGTAAAACTTGCCATAATTGTTTTACAAAATATTCGTAAAGGTAAATTAGATTCTGTTTACTTTATATTGTTAAAAATTTGCTTTTATCTAAATATGAACTAATTTCTATATTCGATTTAATAAAAGTCATTCAAGGAAACCAATAACAGCATTTTAGTAATTAAAAAAGAATTTTGAATCCCCAATGTCTCTTGAGTTCTAAAATTATTTTTTTATAAGAAAAGAAGAAAATTTAGCTTCTAAAAGAAAAAATTAGGAAATGAGAGATGAAAAAATTTTTAAGAATATTTTATAATCACTTAATGGCCCTAGTTTGCTTAATTAAGAGCTCCGAAGAACAAAAAATATCCAAAGAGAGGTTAATTATAATGAAATTTTCTTGAAAAGTTAAGTTAACTTTAGTTTTAAGTTAAAATCTTTATTAAAAGATATTTATTATTTAGAAAACGGGAAGATTTATTTTATATAGAGTTGCCTCCTCTTGTAAGAGGAGTAAACAAACAAGTTAATGGTAGGACTCAAATGATTTTCTGAAATGAAGAAATTCATTAAAATAGATAATATATAAATTAAACCAATAAACAGGTTATTTTATATAGATTTCCCGATGGTATAAAAGCTCTCTATCCCCAGCTCTGTCTCTCTCCCTCCACCTTTCTATCTCTTAGTAACCAGGGATAGTTTGATAAAGCAGCTTCATTATAATCCTTTTGTGATGTCCAGGCGTTGTGACTCCTAGGTGAGCCACGATCTCCCATGCAACTCTAGCAGCTTGGACAACTCAACTCTAACGCGTAAAATAACTTAGCTCACAGACAAAGGGTTGTATAGCTTGGACGCAGATGCTCTTGAGCAACGCTCTCGCGCTTATCACTTTTTTATTCCTATATACTTATGTGTGGGAATAAATGTTCATGAAAAGTTAATGGAATCGCTCATGATTTACTTTAATGTCATGGAAGGCAACTCATTCTAGATCTGCCAAAAAAAGTTAGGAAGCATCATTTATTGTCAATTTAAGGACGGAAAACTGGTGGGTGCATCTTGCATAAGCAAGAGACAAACGTGCATCTATAAGGCCTTTCTTCTCCCTTACAAAATACTAGTAATTCTCAGGGTATTTATCGATTTGCTTTACCACACTGTTATTTACAAAACAAATTAAGAAACGTATTAAAAACATTATCAGTAAAAGGAAAATACATAACGTCTGTACAAAAGCCAGGCCATCCGCATACCAACTTCACTCTCCCAACCGACTCTGGTCACATGACAGAGTCATTGTTTGAACAGAAGTTCGACATCTTACTTGGGTCCGTTACACATCTGTTTTATTTGAAAAATACTTTTCTGAGTAAGGGGAAATCACATGGATAATTTCAAAGGGCATTGAGAGACATAAGTCAGCAGTTCATTAGTGGCGTGTTAAACATTCGTGGAGGGACTATTGCACACAGTAGCATTATGATTGCAATGTTCTACGGATTTTCCTGGATGAATTGAAAACTGGGTTTAAAAAAGGGCCACAAGTAGTCAGGACCAATTCTGGGGTATTAGTTACCTGTGTTAAACATTGTATTTAGACACCAAATACGGATTCCAGTAAAATTATTCCACAGACGTTTACTATTATGCTTTTATGTCTGCTCCAAGTAACTGAGAGCAAAAAGTAAAATATATGTTTATTATATATTTATTTAAAAAATTAATGGATACCACGGCAGAAAAAAAGTAACAAAATGACCTATAAACTGCATTATTTTTCTTTCTTATTAGTCAGTTTATCAATAATATATAATAATTCTAAACTTTTTGATAATTTTTTTTCAATTTCTAACAATACAATCTAAAATGATAGAGAGACAATACATATTGGCATGAAAATTATACATTACAAATTGCATTTCAATCTTTATTACAAATTTGCTTAGACTTTTATGGTTGTCTTTTCTGAATACCGAAGTATGGGATCTTTTAAAAATGTTTCAATGCATCGCAAATCAATCTTTTTGGAATCCCATTTGTATGTGAAGCAGTATTCATTAAAAAAATAGGTTTATGAGAATAATTATTTCCAAACTCGAAAAGGCAGAAAGAAAAGTATTAATTTTTTTTTCAAAATATTTTAAATAAGATTCTCTTTCTGAACAAAAAATTCAATTAGTATAATTTAATGTTATTTATTTTATCGGCTTTCTAGAAATTTGGTCTCCTTCGTACATGCAAGCATTGTACACCTACTAGCCTTGACTCTGCACGAAGCATTTATTAATTCAGGCTTTCATTTTGAGAAGTGTGGAAGGAATGCAGTATCAATGAATCCCATTCTAGATTCAATTTAAGTTGCTGAATGGGTTAAAAAAAATTTTTTTTAAAGAAGAAAGAAGTAAATGTGAATTGAAGAAATTTTGAAAAACTTTGGGGCAGTAATTTTTTATGTAATTTATCCTCTATTGTATTTAGTTGCCCGGGCTATTCGGCAAGGAGAGACTTAAGCAACTAGACTATTGAAGTAAACAATCGTGACACATTGAAGAGAACGGCGAGTCCGTAAAAGAACTTAAACTTTATTTTAGACCTATGAAAATGGTATGTCACTCTGTCAAATGCAGAAGACAGAATGATCATGAAATACTTGAATTACAGGGTTGGACACCAGAACGAGACGCGGAGACTAATTCTTTCCCAGAGAAAGTAGCTCAGTTAGCGATTTTAACAGTAAAAAGGAACTTAGATAAGTGGAAAAAGTGAGCCGGGGACAGCTAGAAAATGTGGCGACTGGACAGAAAATTTGCATTTATTTTCAGAGAAAGCTTTGGGAAATGAGTTCGAAGAATTCAAGTCTCGAACACTCCTTTTTGTAAGATATTTTGTGACTGGGAAAATGGAGGTGAAGGACTAAGAAGGAAAAAAAGAGAATTTTTAGGTGATATTTTAAGTATAATAATTTTGATATATTACATGTATATGTATGTGTATACATGTGTAAGTAAGTGTGTGTATGTATGTATGTATGTATATATATATATGTACATAAATATACATATGTATATAAATATATATATGTATATATATATGTGTGTGTGTGTGTGTGTGTAAAATGGGCGAGACTCACTCAAAAGCAAAACACATTTTATTACTGGTGAGATACATGCACAATACAACAGGCAAACAATTTTAAACATCGTGCACCTAGACAATGTGATCCAGCACATACGCTTTTCAAGAAGGGATTCCTCAGGTAAAAAGACTACGAATAATCCCTAAGCACAATTGATCACGTGATAAAAAAAATACCCATTTTTAAAGAGAACGCGCTAACTATTGGCTGAAGTAGTACAGACAGAGGCTGAATTAAGTCTATAGCGTGTCTGGAGGGAAACATCAGAATTACCGAGCAAACCCCGAACTTACTTTATGAACAAAAGTTATTAAATTAATATTAAAATACGTAAATAAGGGATTTTAATATTACACACACACACACACACACACACACACATATATATATATATATATATATATATATATATATATATATATATATATATATATATATATATATATATATATATATATATATATATATATATATATATATACATACACACACATATATATATATATACATACATATATATATATATATATATATATATATATATATATATATATACGTGTGTGTACATGCTCGTACAACGACGAGTGCTTCCGCTTGATAATACGTTAAGAAAATTAGAACATATGCGCAATTTTTTTACTGCAAAAAGACTGTGTCACCACTTATTTATTTTGTAATGATTCCGCATGTTTCACTAGTATATTTTATGCAGAATCTTCATATTCTAATAGAGGGGAAATGGCAATTTACACAAATACAACAGGTGACCTTGACCTTGAAAATGAAAAAGAGCCACCAGCGGTAAATTTGCTATCACGCCACAGAAATTATTAGCATAGTCCGGTTGTTGGGATTGAGGGAAAGATGAATACAAAATTGTAATGTAATTCAGTCTATCAGATCGTATACACTTGATATAGTTCATAATAAGCGTTGTATCACTTCTCATGGAAACCATTTGGGGAGATATAGAGCCTGATTCCGTATTTCTTGTATCTCAACTTTCGTCAGCAAACTTGTGGAGATAAGCAGGTTTTTGGTTTGGTTTGGAGCGCTAATCTAAATTCTTAAATGATACATCTGGGGGTGGCAGTCCAAGCCTGGGTGTATTCTGCTTGTTCCCTGCTTTTAAACTACGAGGACCCACTTGAACTAAGACGTTCTTTTACCTTAGCGATGCTCAGCAAACGAAAGGCACACCCCACTCACCTTAATTCGCGTGGCCTCTGGTCCACATGCTTTCTTCTTTAAGAGGCATTGTCAACAACAACAACTACACAATCTTCCGAAAAATACGTGAATCTTCCTTCATTGTGAATCAATGTTCCGAAAAATACGTGAATCTTCCTTCATTGTGAATCAATGTTCCGAAAAATACTTAGAGGACATCGTGGTTACGATGTCCTCTAAGTTTGCAAATGATACATCTGGAGGTGGCAGTCCAAGCCTTGGGTCTTCTGCTTGGAACCTGCTTTTAAACTACGAGGACCCACTTGAACTAAGACGTTCTTTTACCTTAGCGATGTTCAGCAAACGAAAGGTACACCCCACTCACCTTAATTCGTGTGGCATCTGACCCACGTGCTTTTCTCTTCAAGTGGCATTGTCAACAACAACAGCGATACAATCTTCCAAAAAAATACGTGAATCTTCCTTCATTGTGAATCAATGTTCCGAAAAATACTTAGAAGACATCATGGTTAGGATGTCCTCTAAGTTTGCAAATGATACATCTGGGGGTGGCAGTCCAAGCCTGGGGTCTTCTGCTTGGTCCCTGCTTTTAAACTACGAGGACCCACTTGAACTAAGACGTTCTTTTACCTTAGCGATGTTCAGGAAATGAAAGGTACACCCCACTCACTTTAATTCGTGTGGCATCTGACCCACGTGCTTTCCTCTTCAAGTGCCATTGGCAAACAACAGCAACGATACAATCTTCTGGAAAATATTTGACAAGAAGACATATAGAATTTTCTATCAAATATAATTTAAATTTGCCAGCCTTGGAGTTTTTGACGTTTTCTGAGTATCCGAGAATCACAAAAAAATGAAATATGTTTGATTGATAGACAACATTTTTTATCCAGTAGTCCCTCTCCCCACCTGATTATCGAAATCAGGGGACTTCAACCTGGAACTTCCATAGCGGTTTCGCAAGTGATCACTCTTTCTTTAGTCTTAATAATCTAAAAATTTAATTATTTATACAGGTTTCCTACTCTTTTTCCAGAACAAAAATTAGGGACTTTTTAAGGATTTCTAATTACCAAAAAACTTTTTATAAGGACCTACTTGAAATACACGGCATAACCACATAAACCCTATTTCCTAAGAAACATATTTTAATAATTATGAACCAGATAAGGTATGTTCAATAAATGCCCTACAATATTTCAGAACTAAGTTTTTAAAAATACCTAAAAATTAATATAAGATAAACCTATTTGGCAAAAACATTTTGAAAAATGTACATCTAAAGTTTTTTGAGTGATCAAATTAAAAATAAATTGTGAATAAAATATAATATTATAAACAGTACTTTCTGGGGGTTAAAAAATGACTCTGATATATATTTACATGTATGTATACACTAGCTGATTATATCCGACGTTGTCTGGGAAAGAAGAAAGTTTTAGACTTTTCTATTACATTCAGTGCAAAGAAAATTAAACTTCCATAAGTAACTGAAATATCTACAAACCCCCCCCCCCTCCAACCTTCATGCTTCCATTTATTAAAATATGCATGACTATTAACTATTAGGAAATGGCAGCTGACTTTATAAACCTTTTCAATTCGAAAGATTATTTATTTGTCAAAAAAGTTTTCTAGCTTATGACCATAAAAAGTACTAATAAACTAAAATTATTTTCATAATATTTTAAGAATATCAAGGAAAGGAATTTTAAATTACTACAGAAATACACTGAAAACATATGTATTTGAGGGTTTTCTTTATTATTAATATTGCACTTTTGGCTGGAAAATGTAAACGAATGTTATGAACATTAACAAATATTTCACATATTCTTTGACCAGTACTTATCACCTGTATTGGCATTCTTAACACTAGATTGCCCAAGGCAGTCATTTTGACTGTTTTTTAATTTCAATTAGAAAAACAATTATGAAATATAATGACACAATTTCTTAGAATTCGGTGACTTTTTCTATAACATATAAATGGGTTTATAAATAATTGTAGTTACTTCCGCCCTCCTTTATTTCCGTATATATATGTGTGTTATACCTATATCGCCCAGAAGCAGTCATTTTGACTGCTTGGGAAATTTTAAATAATCAAAAGATTTTTATTTATTGAATTGAGTAAATTTCTTATATGAACTGTCCGGCTTTGTATTGAAATAATATTTTTTTTCGATTACGGTAACATACCGATGCATGATAAATTGTCAATTTGGGCGTATACTTGATAAGTGTCAGTTGCTCAATAAGCTAAAGTAGTACTAGTTATTCGAATCTTTATAAAGTGTTGTTCTAACAAGTTGTTTATTTTATTTCTTTTGCGCCCTAACTTTATGAAAAAAATGTCGAACAGAAATAAGTTATTGGAAAAGCTAACGAACATAAGTGAAGAGTGCTCCGATATAGAATCAAATGCAGCAAATTCTGAAATTTCTTTCCAACGAATATAGAGTTGCAAGGCAGAAAAATTTATCAGAACATGAAGGCCCACAAAGATCAACTGCAACATCATCAAATGCAACCCATTCTTACAAACGCAAATTTTGTCAAGTACGACTTTGCCACAACAACAAAACAAATAATATATGTGAAAAATGTCAAAAGTATGTTTGAGGAAGATGTACACATAAAAAGATTTCCACTTTCATTTGCATAAAATGTACAAATAATAATGCATAAATTATTTTTTTTTAAATTAAAGTAAATTTTTTATTGTTAATATTTACTAATAACTTGTTTAATTGTAAATAATATAAGAAATATTAAAAATTAATTTTAAACAAATTTCTTTACATATTTGTTATTTTTTCACAATGCAGTCATTTTGACTGTTTTGGGGCAATATAGGTATACAAGAAATCTCGGGCAATCTAGTGTTAATTAGAACCGATTTAGGGCAAGTTTAACTCCGAACCTCCAAAACCAGAAAGTTTGGAGAGTACGGCGAAAATTGATAGGAAATCACGTGATGACGGATAAATTGTTCAAGTTCCAATTTAAAAATTAAGGAGTTTTTAAGGACCTTTGACAAAAATTAAGTAGTTTTAAGGGCCCTTAAAAATGAAAGCAAAAATTAAGGACTTTTAAGGACCGTGGGAACCTTGTTATATTAAGAGTCAAAAGTAATATTTAAGACAGAATCACAATACACGGGACGGGATTTTCCATGATTTAAGCGGTAATTACCCTTTATTTATATTTTCACTGCTTTTTGGCTCAGGATTTAATGGATTAAATTCCAAGGATGTTTGCAGTCGTTCGGAATCGATTTTAAGCAGTTATGATTTTATCTAACTAACACTCATGTAAGAAAAATCCCTCTGCAACATTCTCAATCTTCCATTCTTTTTTCCCTCAAATATTTCAGGACAAAAAATACCTTAGGTATGTGAAATAAGCAGTCCTCGAAATAAACGTGCACACGCATAAATGTGCGCATAAATTATTATTTTAAACGGGTATCTGAATAAGAGAAATTTTCATGCAGAGCTATGTAAAAAATAAATTAAAAGAAAGCCGCATAAAAGCATCAGATTTGCCCTGCCACCCATAAAGATTCTCCAGGAACACATCATCACAGCTACATGGCTTTTCAGGAGAAAGATTAACAACGGTGGAGAGAGATACCGCAACCGCAATACCCATAATTCACTCTAAACTAAGACACCTCGATGACCTTCATATATACTAGGACTACATAGCAGACCAAATCGCTGAAAACCGCGCATTAAGGTGAAAAACTTAGATGAAAATTATAGGAATTAGGAAAGAGAAAAGGGGTGGATCTGTGAAGTTCAGGTTGTTGAGCAAATGGCACGAATATGAAATCTCGGTGCATTAAACGTGGGTGTCGCGACAATGAGGAGCCAAAAGCAATGGATATATACAGAAAAAACGCCAAGGTTCCAGACATTTAAATACCTACTATGGTCTCGATTTGCCGAAATACCAAAAGAAAAATCTCCAAAATTCCAGGCATTTGAATGCTTACAATAAAGTCTAAATTGGATGATGCTGTAGAGCTATACTACCCTACCCATTAATTTCAGATGAAAGTACAATCAGGAACTGGTTCTAGGATATTAGCCTCCTGTACGTAAGATAGTATTTAGTCGGCCTCTACCCATACAGATTCCCGTTAGATTCATAAATATGCCCATTACATACAAACATACTATTATGTTTTTAGGACTGCTCAAACATAATAGTTTGCTATAAGTATTTGACTAGGAATCAAAAAGTAAAAGAGAATATTATGTAAAGAAAAATTAATTTAAATCTCCTAACGAATGTAGAGATTTTGTTTAAAATCAAAATATAACCATTTAAGGAATATCCTGTTGAAATACAGCCTGTAATCTTACCCAATAAATCCATAAAAAGTACCGAAGTAAAGTTAGAGCCAAAATCATTCATTATGACCTGAGAAAATTCTCAAATATACGATCAAGAGTATAGGATATCGAGAATATACGATATATATTCGAGAATATACAATAATCGAGAGTATATGATATCAAACGTATCTTAGCTTTTCTCCTCTTTTAATCTCTACTCTAAACTGACAACTGGGTCTCAAGTTCACGTCTTCAAAGGATCTAACTAATTAAAACTTATAGTGCCCTAGCTGTCAATTTAGAGAATTCTGATCAAAAAGGGGGTTCACGATTTCCGAGGCATATCTTTCAAAGGTTTTATCATATTCCTAAACAGTCAAGATCACAGAATAAATAGAATGAATAATGGATCCAGTCAATACAATCCTTTGTCACTGAAACAGTCTTTCACTTTATCACTAGCCATGACTGCAACCTAACAGAGAGTGGTTTTCAGTACAATTTGGCATAAAAGTTATTAATTATAAATTATTTAACAATTTTACCCTTTATTATAAACATGTCTGGAATTTAGTTGCCATGCCTGAAACGTTTTAAGAACGAATTCCTTTGAAAATGATTTATTGGTAATATAGAAGAATAGGGTGCTCCTCTACAAATTTGTTGAAATTATTGGCTATTACAAAGGTATTTATAATACTTTACTACTCTAAAGGTATTTATATTGTAATATTGTATCCCTTACTATTTGGGGGACTTTAATTCATGTGGATTGTGCCATTGTAATAGAATAATATGCATTTTCTTAACTAAAAACACTGATAAAGCAGGCATTTACATTTATGGGCAATAAATCCCTCGACAGTTTACAAAGCGAACAGCTCAAAATTATTAAAAATTAGCCCTATGAACCGTTAATGGTTCATTATATCTAATATTTTTAAGTATTACGCGCATTTAATATGTTAGAAATGGGTTCCAACAGGAAAGCTGGATGCAAATATAATATAAATTAAAATATAGATACATATTGTTTGGACATGGTGAGATCAGGAGAAAATGTTAGCCTACCATGTTCAGAGCTTTATCGCTAGGTTGGCTAGGACACCTTGTTCTTCAGTCAAGCACTAATATATTAGAAAATCAATATGTTTTTAAATAACAATGTATGTGAAAAAGTAAAAGTATAAAAAGTAATCTAGGTTCATGACAACAATTATTCCCAGAAGCGAAAAAGCAGAGGGAAAAAAAAGAAATAGTATTTCTCAATATTTTCCATGAAAATCTCTTTCTAAATAAATTAGCCGCCTGCATGTATGCACGCTCTGCAAAACCTACCTGTCCCGACCCTAACTGCAATCCATCTTTTGAAAATCGTAAATTACTCCTCCAAATATAACCAGGGAGATCACAGTCTCCTTTCAAAAACACACGGAAATAGTTGAATAAATGATAGGTTACGCAGTGGCGTACGCAGAATTTTTTCAATGGGGGGGGGTCTTAATTCTAAAAGATAATAGCCCGCATAATTTCTACTAAAATTTTTATTTTTGCCATTTTATATGAGCTCAAAGGGGGTGTTTAAACCCCTAGCCCTCCCTCCCTTGCGTACTTACCTGAAGGTGCGGAATGATAATTTTCGAAAGAATTAAAAATGAATTCATCCCGGTTGGTTTTCGCAAGAAAGCAGTCAGTAACCAAAATTGCTCTCTTGCGTAAATAAAGTTGCGTACATTCGAAGTTGCTCAGGTAAATGCAATGCAACTAATCTGCGACTGAAATAATGAAGTGAATTTCCCTCGTGTAAAGTTTTAAAAAGTTCTTTTCTGATTTTTAAACTTGGCAAGTTCAAATGTGTCATGTATAATTACTGATTTTCAGAGAAAATAATTCCTCAGTTAAAATAACCAAATTTGATTAGCGGTTTTTTTAAAGCTATGAAATATTTCCATATTCTAAAAATAAATAAATAAATACATTTTTAAATATTTCAGATTAAATTTTATCATATTTAATCCGAAAAATTATCAGATAAAATTTTCGATGCATACTCAATCTGATATATGATTAATTAAGCATGTATCGATAATTTTAATGAATTCATCTGTTGCAGAGCAATGAGCCGTGCAGTTTAGCACAACCAAATTATTAGAAACATCCTTTATTCCTTCAAAGGAAAAATGAAAAACAACATACAGTCATGAACATATCTAGACATTCTTGCTTAATCATATTAAATGATACAGTATATTAAAGGCCTGTCTCATCGTTTAATGGCTAACCGTGATTAATCTCTTTAAACGGAGAATTGCATCCCACCATTGGTTGGCGCCATGGGTTAATCGCGGTTAGCCGTTAAACGACTTTGGTGAGACCGGCCCTTAATATACATTCAAGTAATTTACAGTTATTTTGGAAATCCTTATTAAATTTTGAAATTTATAAAAAATATAAGCAACCTCATGTTGTTAAAGTCATAAAAATCAATAGACTGTGATGGTTTGGACACCTCTTCGGACTCGATGACATAAAGCCAGTAAAACAGCTCACTTTCACTAATCCCATGGGGCAGAGGAAACGAGGAAGACCACCAATTAGGTGCCTTGACTCAGTAAAGAGGGGCTTAAGTACTGTCAAAAAGGGAAACTGGAGGAGTCTTGCAGCAGATAGGAACGGCTGGAAAAAATTGATTTGGACAGCCTTGCCCTGTAACCAGTTGTAGTGCTTTAGAAGAAAAATTTACAGTTAAATATCACAGTAAACGGCCGGTTAAGTTCAGCATCATTTTCTCTAACATTAATGCGCAAACCACACATTGGAACCCTCAAAGATATTCAGGATATTTAAAGAAACTTATTTAATAATAATAAAAATGTAAGGCTTCGCTTCAACAAATGTCAAATATCAGCAAAACAAAATTATATTATTTATAAAAAATAGCACTATATTTCCCACCCATGAGTTACAAAATAATTTGGCACAATATCAGAAATAAAAGTCACTTGCACACTACTGTTTCAAAACACTGAAACAATAAAAAGTTTAATTCATCATTTCAACCTACAGAGTCCATACAAATGTTCTTATGTTCGAATCCCACTACTAGCATCGTAGTGGTTCGGAATCGGCTTTAAGCAGTAGGTTCCGATATCATTAGCCCTACTGTAGAAAAACAGCAGACCGTAGCTCTCCGCATCAAACCAACTAAAACTACAGGTGTAAATTTATGACTGATGCTACAGAAATACAACGTCTACCATTCATCATCGGACACGTCTAAAAGAGACATTTTTCCCTCCATTTTTTTTTTTTTTCCCCCGAGGACCATTTGGAAGCTTCGATCACGTGAAGAACGTGCTCTTCCTAACACTTTCTAGTGAAAAAGACTTTTGAGTGCATTTAGGGGGCAGTAAAAAACTTTTCTTTAAGAGTATTCATTTCTTTTTAGAGTATTCATAATAGATGTTCTATCGGTCGCCATAGAAATTTGGTCTCCTGCGTGCTTACACGCACTGCACACCTACTAGCCCCGATTCTGTATATACATGTGTGTGTGTATACATATATATATATATGTGTGTGTGTGTGTGTGTGTGTGTGTGTGTAAGGAAAATTCTCAGGGGTTTTCAAAATTTAAATCAAGGGCTAAGAATTCCTCCGTCATTTTGCATTCCCCTTTTTAACCCCTCACCTAAATTGACCACTGGGGCTACAGTTTACACCCTCAGAGAAGGGGCCTGATCAATTGTAATCCTACATAGCCCTAGCGGACAATTTAGGAAATTTCCAAATAAAAAAGGAGATACACGCTGTCGGAGACAGATTTTTCTAGAGATATTTTCCCACAGATGTTGACCCAGGTGTTTCGTGTCTTGTACATAGAACTTCACGCTAGCTGACCCTTCAGTTTGAATGATGACCTATGATGAAGTGGGAACCCGTCCTTCAACGTTATCTTAATAAAGGTCTTTAGCTAAAGCGGTATCATTTTTATGGCCATGATTGCAACCACTCATCGAGAAGTCTGTCTCATTACATATATATATATATATATATATATATATATATATACATATATATATACATGTATATGTATGTATGTACGTGTATATCTATATATACATATATATGTATGTATGTAATGATATTTTTATCACTTTCGGTTCTGATTCTGTTTTTCCGGTAATTTCTTTCTAGCTACCCTAGCGAATGTTCTCTAGTGTTTCCCTGTGAATTCCTTCCAGTTGCATAGCTCAAAATAGATTTCTGAAGTTTAAGTTACGTTATCCACTTGACTTGTAGAGATTCCTAATTGGCTGGTACAAACAACTATAAAAGGAGAATGTACAATGATTGCGGACAGAAAAGTTCTCGACAGGAAAGTTTGGGCAACTTCGTTCGTAAGAGAAAATATGAATAAACTATTGAGATTCCATTTGTCTTTATTTCGCTGTCCTTCTCGTCGTAAGTTCTCCGAATGCAGATCTGTAATATCAGCTCGAAACTTTCCTTCGAGATGAGGCAAAAAGCCTCATTTCATATGTGTAATGCAGACAAGAAACAGGGAAGATAATACACAAAATTTTATTTCAGAATTATTTTAAAGAAGGTTCACAATCGCTACCCTTCTGCCGAAGTAGTTCACTCATTTTCAACCAGTAGCAACTATGTACGTTTTAGATTTAAAAAAATATGTAATTTAGTAAAAGGGTTAAACTATTTAGACTCAACCATTGCCAGAAAGGCTAGTCAACGACAACAGCAAAATATGTTTGCGTTGTCGCTTTCAGAATGGATTTCACGCTCTAGTTGGCGACTTAGGTCGAGTTAACACTTAATTTTTACTTGTCAAAATTTGCTTAACATTTTCTACACTGACAGAACTATCACTCTGACCCTGTTGAATTTGGTGAATTTGGTGATGGTCAAGGGGTGAGGATTGTTGGTTTGACATGGAATGACCCATGTTCATGAATTTTGATTGTATTGTGTTATTCACCAATAAAGTTGTAATTATTGATACCCAGTGAGCAGATAGGGATAGAACTTGGCTTGTATTGTATATGTGTATGCATACTTATCTACATATATATATATATATATATATATATATATATATATATATATATATATATATATATGTCGTATCCAGTGGTAGGCGAATGGAAGAAGCAGTCTTTCTTGTTAAATAATATCTTTACTAAAAGTATAGTTTCCCTTTTAGGCGTCACTTGCGCCATTTTCATTTACTTTGTGTCGGAGACACGCTTGGAGGCTGCTGACAATTCTACGTTTCCGCGCCAACTGTCTCTTATCGCCTTGCTTACTCATCAAATACCTACGAATATCCTTTCGCTTGACCTAATTATGCTAAGGGATTACGCGAACGAGGTTTTTTCATTTGTTTTGTTACCAAAGAGTTCCCTTTTAAATCGTTTACAACTCGCTTAATTTTTCCAAATCCCCCTTTTTAGATCTGGCATATATATATATATATATATATATATATGTGTGTGTGTGTGTGTGTGTGTGTGTGTGTGTGTTCGTGTGTGTGTGTAAATTAATGAAAATTAATATCCGCCGATTAAAATAAAATTGTAGCCCCTACTAGCAAAAATAATGGGGACTAAAGCTGCTACCATATTACAGTCGACATATGTCACTGGTGACTTTTACGTTATAATGACGTCAGAAATAGCCAGAGATAGGAATTTGGTACCATAAATTTCCCTCTCTGACATCATTATGATGCAGAAGTCACCAGTGACATAAGTTGACTGTAATAGTGTAGCACCCTATTTTCACGTGTAACCGACGGTTATATATATATATATATATAAATATATATATATATATATATATATATATATATATATATATATATATATATATATATATATATATGGCGGTATTTTCCCTGTGTTCTATACAGAGCAATTTGTCGCAACATCATGAACTGCTATAATGCCCTTCCCATTCATTTTCCTGTTTGCAACAGCCAATAGACAAACAATAAACTGCCCTTCCGTTTGAAATTACAGACAGAATTGTCACAATTTGAAATGTGCCCTACTGCGTGAAATAGCCTTATACTCATATTATGTATACAGTTTAATCTAATGTTTCGAGGCCCCTAAAAAGCGTGGGACCCATAAGCAATTGCCTACTCCACCTAAAGGGTTCTTGAATGCAACAAATATAAAACCGATTCTCTGCACTAATAATCAGAAAAAAAGAAAAAACAACTTATCCATCCCGCAATACAAAACCGAATTTAAATAACAGTTAATTTTTTTTTCAGTGAAAAAAATTTAACCTATATGCTACAAAGCAGCTCGTGGGAAAAAAAGTATAAAAATATAAATTAATAATAACGTACACACTGATTTAACAAAAAGGTTAGTATTGTGATTGAATATCAAATAATATTTTTAAAATATTATTGATATTATTGGGTATATTATTAATATTATTGGGTATATTATTGGTAACATTTTTGGGTTGGGGCGACGAAATAAAACATATAAGGCATTTTCACGCAGTAGGGCACATCTCAACTTATGACAATTCTGGCTTTAGTTTCAAATGGAAGGGCAGTTTATTGTTTGCCTATAAGGCAATTTGTCGCAACATCACGAACTACTATAATGCCCTACCCATTCATTTTCATGTTTACAACAGCCAATACACAAACAATAAACTGCCCTTCCGTTTGAAACTAAGCCAGAATTGTCATAATTTGAGAATTTGCCCTACCACGTGAAATTGCCTTATTGGCTGTTGTAAATGAAATGAATGGAAGGGCATTATAGTAGTTCGTGACGTTACACGAAACTGCTCTATACTCAATTTCCAACGATAAAGTAGCGAATGATTAAATACACGAAAGTCTAAAATCACTGCAGTTGAAAATATGTTGCAAATTGTTTATGAATCATTAAATATAGCAAAATTTAGAAATAAGCATTTGTCTATTTCATTTCTGTTCTCTCTGTCAAATATATGTCGTTTTAACATTCCCACCCTATCAAAATATTTAGCAAAAAAAAAAAAATCTCTTAACAGATTTAAACAAATTCTTTTAAAATACCATTCGCCTGTCAAACCCATTTAAACAAGGTTTACGTGCAGTTTTAACTCTTAATGCTCTCCATAAAACAATTTGGAAAAACATCGAAAATAAAGGTCAGCAAATTATGTAAGGGGTTTGATTCGATTTGCATTAAATGATTTTAGGCCTCAAAATTAAGAAGACCAAAATCCTTCAAAATAACAAAATTTCCCTAAAAATATGAAATAATTTTTTATTCTGAAAAAAATCAAGTAATATTTATGCTTCCTTAACAAAAGATATCTTTCAAATAACTTGATTATTTTAATGCACTGAAACCTGTTTTTTGTCTTACATCTTTACTTTCAACTTTTAAAAATAATATTTTTGAGTTTGATGATTTTTGTGTTGAATTAGTAATTTTAAAATGATTTTAAGTGAATTACTTTTATTTATTTCTAGTACAAAGTTCTGGAGATTCTTTATTAATATGTTTGTTATTAAACTGGGTACACTTTTGAAAATAACAAAGCATTTTCTCGAGTTACAAAACAATTGATACCGTAAAACAGAGAAAAAAAATTCCCCCAAACTGTATAATTTTAAATAATTCTTTCATATAAGTAGTAAAATTGCAAAAGTCCGTAATCTAAAAATCCGTAAGTAAAAGTCCAAACCTAGTTTTGTTTCTATATTAATTCTAAAGAGGAAATGAAAAAGCAAAAGCAATTGGTTAGTTTGCTATAGGAACATTTTTAAGGAATATTGTTGGAAGAGTTAATTTTTCTTAAATAGCTTCTATTTTAATCAAAAATCCTTTCTAATAGATTTTTCTGTTTTATATGTTTTTTGTAACAATATGTATTTTCATTATAAAAATAGAGTTAATAGTAATTGAAAATAGTAAAAATTTAAATTACATCACTTTTAAACCTTCAAAAGTTGAATTTTTTATTTGTATATTTTTTAAAATCTTTGAACATTTCTGAATCGTTTAAAATAAACCCCATTGAAATATTCGACTTAGAACTTGTAAAACTATAGAATTTTTATCGCGAGCTCGAGATTGATCGATTGTTTTTAGTTTTCCGCGATTGGCAACAGAGAAAGAAATGGAGTTGAAAACAAAATGGAAGCGAAGGTTGTTGCCGACGATGTCAAATACAACTATTTTTGAAGAATTAAAGCCTTTAGAGTCGAAATTGACCCTAACTTCTGGTTTAAGACTTCGAAATATATATGTGTGGGGGTACGTCATGTGAATAAAATCTACAAAAAGCTCTCCCAAAGACTGTTTCATTTAGAGAATAGAACATTAATATCAGAGCTTTTAAGGAAACTATAAAAAAAAACTAAACTTCTCTGCGAAACAGTCCTGTGCAGGACCTACGGTGCAAATCTCCGTTTCTGAGACCAAGAGCCATAGGGTGCGAAGCATATGTTCCGGTTAGGTGGTCAGCCTTACACGGAATCCCCAGCGTTTAGTGTCCAAGCATGCTTGGTCCTCAGTTGTCTACCCCCTGAAGGAATGAAAAGTTGAGTTATCCTTGCCCAGGCCGGGGATCGAACCTCGAACCTGTGTCAGGGGAGTGCTAAACACTACCCCAGCTCCACTACGCTTCAAGAAAACTATAAAAACATTATATGAATTTCATTCAAAATGGTGTTTTTTCAACCTGCGCGCACTGTAAATAAAAATGTATTGCAAATATTGATTTTAAATATTTACATTAAATGCATTATAGACCGGCGATGAAGCTCTACCTAATTTTTTCGCTGTTGTTCATTTTATTTAGTATTTATAGTATGGAATTTTAAAACATCACTTTAGCTTTTTTGATTCAGTCACCTGGTGAAATATTTTTTAACATTTTAATAGATGGAGAATTGTTTGTAATAATTATTGATTACTAAAAAGCCACTGTAAATAGTGTTTTTATCAACTTGTAAATAAAAATGCATTGCACATATTCATATAAAATTTTCACAGTAAAAACGTTATAGACTTATAACGTAAGAAACTTTACCTACAATGGAAGTCTAGCTACTTTTTTCGCTGTTGTTTATTTTATTTAGTATTTTTAGTACTTGAAATTGGATTTTTAAACATTATTTTAGCTTTTTAAAATTCTATCACCTGGTGTAATATTTTTTAAATTTTCTATAGGGGAAGAATTATACGCAATAATTATTGTTTCAAAAAATAAAAAAAAATTATTAATGAAACTCACTTAGTGATATTTAAAATCTGCACAGAGTGTGTCAGAAAATTTTTCGAAACAAGCTCTCATTTTTCACTTTATAAACAAAGTTTCTATTTTTTAGGACATATATCAACAAAATTAATTAAATAAAAATAGAGAAAAAAAAGGTAATAAAGGAAATCCCATGTATTTACGATAATAATTATTAAAGATATGATAAAGCGAAAAAATAAGTTCCATTTAAAACTGATTAAAGGTAATATGTCCCCATAAAAAAATTCTAAAATTATGTATAATAGTCCATTTGAAATCCATTCACTTACCTGCATTAGAAATCTGTATGACTTCTAACTGAAGAAAATCATGAAACCAATAAAGCAGAGCATATTCTAAGCGTCAATCGGCTTGACGGTTTCTGTTTGTGACACGAAGCTCGAAACAGCAATCCTTGCTGTACTACCACCAGATCTGTCTTTGTCCACCAATTACACATGCATCCATCGCTCAAAAAATAAGAATAAAAAAAGGTGTCCAAACAATGCAGTTTCGGAATAAAAGCCGCGAACCTGGCAACTTCCGGTGTGACTATTAGGTCAGACTCTTTGGAACAAAATGAATTCTCTGGTTCTATGGTCGCCGTTTCCCGGAGATGTGCTGCTACAATCCGGTCAGAAATGTCGGATACATAAGCTGTGGTCTCTGAATTTTTTAACTTGTGTTACTGGTCAGTAATTTTTTTTTCATCAATGGCGAGGTAGCTGGCGTGCAGAGTGATTCACTTTTGGCATCCTGTTCTCCGGAGTCAGTCAGTGTTTTCAGTGCATTATTCTGCAGAGATAGTTTTCTAATTACCGATTACGCAGGAACAGTAAAATTATTGATTCTAGGTTAGCAGTCTGTCTTCTTTTTACCTACGCACGGGAAGTTTCATGACCTTTGAAACACAATTTCCATGTTTAGAGGGTTAAACATCTCATGAAAAGGATTTTATTTGTGAATTGTTCATGAATTACAAGTTCATTCCAGATCCTGTTGGCAGAATATTATGTACGTTCAGTAATAAAGGTCACTTCGCTCGTTCTAGGTTACGTCTGCGCAGCATATCGACAGCAAACTTTTTCCCATGAAATTTTCTAGTTCATTTGTGTTATTCATAAATTTGGATTAGACATGATGTAGATGGGAAAGCGAACTTGAATAGTTTTTCGCGAGCTAAAAATGTTTTATATATGATGATCTGACATTGAAATGAATCTCATGCAATGACAAAACTTACTCCATGGGAACAAAGTTGATGAAATCCGTCAGATCAGAAAAAAATTGTTTTTATTCATAGTAAATTCCCTTTCATAACTTCAGTAAATTTTATTTTACATGTTAAATAGTATTAAATTTTGAGACTTCTTTTATTTGAAACAAGATTGTTAATTCTAATGGTTTTATAGAAAAAAATATATCAAGAATAAATTTAGAATACCTTGCTGTTCTTCTAGTGCACAGAAAATGATACTAGATGTAGTGTATTAAATATATCTGATAATGCATATTTTAAAATATTTTTCCATAAAGCAAACTGTAAAGTTAAGTACACTGGAGAGTTCAAAAATTTAGATATAACATTAACCCTAATTGGTTTCAAAGTCATACATGAGTATGGAGGAATAAATGTTTTGCTGTTGCTAATGCTAGTTGGACAAACCAAGCACTTAAGCGAGAGGCTACTCGAATTAAGGCCAAAGGATGTGCCTACCGTTTTGAAGAGTATCGCTTGTAATTTAGAAGCTGGGTCCAGTCAGAAGATCCTCAAGCTTGGCCTACTACCTCTAAACGTATCGTTTGAGAACATTGCAACCACGTACCTATTTTACGTGCCTTATTTGACATTAATGAACCCTTATCTTAGACCGGCTCAAGTCCCGAACTCTCAACCCTCCAGTTACTAGATGCCTACTTAGCTACTGTGGCTATATATGGTGTAATTGATTCTATTTCTTCAATATTGCAATTTATAATATGTAAAACCTTATTAGTACCAATGATAGGTTTGTGTCTGCAGCTTTATAACATTTTCATCTCCAATAAGAATAGCAATATAATAGTTTATTAGGATTTAATATAAAATGTAAAGATAAATTCAATCTGTTACGCTCTGGTGCGTATTTAAAATACTAAACTAAATTTTTGCTGTTTATTAATTTTTATTTATTTTTGATAGTTTTTTCCTAGATCTGAAGTTAGCATTAAATATACCATGAATTAAATTATACCAAATATGGTTCTATACTGCAGTTTTCGTTTTCACTATCTGTAACAAATTGAGACGTTTTAAAGATTGTAATGTATTTTTCTTAAGAAAAATGTATTACATTCTGCAATGTATATTTAATAAACACATTTACTTTGAATGTGATCATGTGACAACAGTCGTTTGAAATCTGCTATAAGCTGGTCCCAGTGTAAATAACCCTGACATAGCAAAAAGTTATAAATAGCTCTTAGAACCAACCAACCTAACCACTGGTACAGAAATTAACGAAATGGTAACATTCCACACAGAAGCAGTTTCGTTTATCTGTAGTACCATTTATATAAGTCGGACACTCAAGCACCGAACCGGGCCCATATGGTCGTGAGGCTCTCCAGGTATCGTGGAAGTGGGCAGATCGCAAGTAATGGGCCTCCCACTCAAACAGCTCCCTTCCAAATGCCCGAAGCATCGTTCGTGCCACTGGCGGATGAGCGCAGCTCAATAACGATGGATGGAGGAATTTGGAATGCTACTGGATGCTCGAGCGGGCCTCTTAACGCCGGAATTAGAGAGGATGGCGCGAACCACGTGGGCTAAAAGGAGGGCTAGTTGTGGCCCAAGAAATTTTTGCACAGCGTTGCACATCGAGACAAGCCTATTAAGGACACGTTACAACAGCTCTTGTAAAGACTGCTACTGGTCGACCAAGGAATATAAATGAAATCCAAGGAATCTCTCTGGGAATATTACAGTCGCATCGGTAATAGTAAAACTTATGCTCTAAAAATTAAAATTTATAACATTCTAAGCAAAAGGTTTTCATTTATTTTTATATCATTATGGAAGAATGTGATAAAAGTTTGGTGAAATAAAATAACGGAAATTTGTAGATTTCGTATACATTTGTAGAATTTGTTAAAATAAATGTAGAAAGCATATCATATTTAATATATAAATATGCAATATGAAACTATGTGAAGTTTTCATATTTTATGATTTATGTACCAATTGTATGAATTATACATGATTTCTCCGGGATTGTTCCCCTGGTGGTGGATTTCGGTAGATGGTTGACACATAAGTCCAGCTGAGCTTGGTTTTTAGCATCTATAAACCCTTCAATGTGGTTGGATGTAGTGTCTGGTTTTCCTATCCTCCAAGAAAAGAAATGCCTAGAGAGGATGAACATATATCCAGAACCTGATATAGGCCTAGGCTCGCAAGTCCTGATTCTTAGGCACCACAATTTTGGAAGTACCATAAACAGACGCAAACACTCTCTTTTTTTATTTTTTTATTAATTTTTATTATCATTTTTTTTGCATGATTACAAACCAAACTCCTCATATCTCACAAGAATCGAACGGTTAAACCAATCATATTGCTCGAAGCAACCATTCTACCCTGAAGAGGGATTTCCTTTATGAGGAAGTTCAGTTTGCCTAACTGAACTTCCTCATAAAATAAGAATTTATAACAGTAAGGACAGAAAATATAGTCTTTTTATTGTTGTTGTTGTTTTCAGTTTCATTTTTTAGAATCGAAATTCAAAGGCCATGGTACTGTGACTGACATTTATGTAAACAAAAGTGTAGTTTGCACAGCCTTAATATTCATGCCGTGCCTTGGGCACAACATTAGGTAAATTGTGCTCTTCATATATTCCTATATGTCCAATAAGTTTCATACCTGATAGCAACCAATACTGCAGATCAGCTACATCTAAGACGTACAGTATTACTGTTTAGTGTGGTGAAATGTTTAACATAGAAGAGCACATTATCCTTGACCTGAATATAACACCTTTTTGAAGCCTACTAGTAGAAAGCGCTGCTTACAACGTTGCACAGTTCCCAAAATCTACATAAATGTACAGTGCTCTTACTTGATGAGAGGCATAAGATTTGAAGTGATGTGGGAAAGCCGTTTCTTCAGGCATACATTACCAAAATAAGTTTTCGTGGAAATGTTACCATATGAGGCAGTATTACTCAAAAGGAACAGCCTTTTATTACTGGTGGAAGACTTTTTTGGTGTTCCTTCAAGACACTAATTTATTATTATTTTTTTAAATCTCAAAATGACAACAGAAAAAGGTGGATAGCGTGGGGTATCCACTACAAGAGTTCGTCCTTACAAAACCACACATCTATATAAAAATGCCGAACGATGGCCGATTTGGTTAGAGTGCTGGCCTTCGGTACCGGAGTTCGTGGGTTCGAATCCCACTATGGCAGGGATGTTAGTAGCCGTTCGGAATCGGCTTTAAGCTGTAGGTCCCGGTCTCATTAGTCCTCGTGTTGCAAAAATTAGACCGTAGCACTCCAAACCAAACCAAACCATTTATATAAAAATGAATATATAAATCCTATATAACATACTGAATAAGGCAGCACCATGTTAAGTATGATATTCTTTCTAACCTTTTTAGTAACAAACAACGATATATCGTCATTTGCAATACTTGCAAAAAGTGCCAATAACGATATATCATTGCGTATGCAATGACAACCTAGCGTAACATCGCGAGAGTAGCACAAAATAAATTTATAAAACGTTATAAATGGTTTAGCTTCTTTACAAAAATATTGAAAAAAATGTCTATATATTTTACTGTTTTTTATATTCCACGCTGATTGATGCCAAGACTAAGTACACACACGCACTAAAGCGATAAAAATTTGACACGGATCATTTTCTTCAGACCGTAAACGCAATATTTATATCTTATATTACGTGATCTAAGTAAAATCATGTCCAAACGTGGATTTTTCTTATCTATAAATAGTGTTTGTAAACGAAAATTGTTTTTTCCGATTTTCATAACACATTAAATATATATATATATGTTTTATGTATAAATTTCAACAGATATTGAAGTACAGCTCCAATTAATCTATTCTCCCTTATTTTTGTATTATGCTAGCTCCTCTTTGAATTTTATAAGTATCCCTCATTTTTATGAGCTTTTTCCCGAATCTTAGGATTAAATTTATCCCGTATTCTTTACATTATAGGTACAAATATTCGAAAAGCACTAAAATGATTAACGATCACACTGATCGTAATATTTTTAAACAATAACATCTCGACAAAAGTTTCTGTAGTAGCAAAAAATGAAATACAAAATAAAAAAGATAATATAGGTTTATTATAGTAAAAACTATTCATACATCATCATACTTAAATAGCCATATACGTAACTTCAGAATTATGCAAAACATGTTATCACAAAATTATCTCAATAGTATAAGATGAAGAATATGCCTATTTCTTTTCGACATGCCAGTCTGCTATGGTTTTTCAGTTTGTTTCAGATTTAAATCAGACTGATAATTTTATTACACAAAGTGTTAACATTTACAAGCCAGGTGACACTTGCAAACATTTATCTTACTTCAATACGTCCAAATATTTAACAAATTTCCCCGTGAACGCCCTATTTAGCTTTATTGACGCAAAAGAATTCGGAATGAATAATGGGAAACTATCTACTCGGCAAGGGATAAATCTTTTGCAAGTAATGTCACAGGAAAAGCCATATTGAGATTCCAAGCCTGGTACAAATTCCTTTTCCTGCTGCTGACGTCACAATGTGGGGCTTACGTTTTTTGCCGGAAAATTCAGTATTATAGAAAACTTTTTTGTGTCATATCAAAGCTGTCGTGAGTCTACAGATAGCTTTGCCACATGGGAGAAAATATCAAATACAGTTGACACTCAATTAACCAGGTTGCGAATAATCCGGAATGGCACCAAAAAAGCATTCCTACAGAAGACAACGATAGTACTCATTTGCACAGAAAAATCGTAGAAGATTTAAGAAAGCTAAAATGTTAAGAAAATGAGGACGGACAAATGCAACAATGGATTAACGAGAATTCTGAATTGCAATGTTACTCAGTTTTAAGTGACAATGGTATTGTGTCGATTATGGTTCAGTTCAAATTTCTAAGTAACATGGAATTCTGACCAATAACCTGAAAGTAAGGAAGAAAATTTTGTAACTCATCAAAAATTAAGTAACGGTGAAGCATTCGTTGTGATCCACCGCATGGGAAATTCCAAAGACTTTTAAGTGTAGAACAATGCGATAATTGGCGAGCCAAGTTATATTTAGCGAAAAAAGCAAAATTCCAAACACTGGCCAAGTATAGAACACACGTTGTGAAAGATGAATGAGGCTGAGTATTTGTCGAAAAAGAGATCTATGCAGCACACGCTTGCTTTGGGAGCGCTATGGTCTACTTTTTGCAACACGAGGGCTAATGAGACCGGGACCTACTGCTCAAAGCCGATTTCGAACGGCTACGAACATTCATGCCATAGTGGGATTCGAACCCACGAACTCCGGTTCTGAAGGTCAGCACCCTAACCATTCGGCCACCGTTCGGTACAGCACACGCACTTTCGTATTGTTTCTTGTTTACAGTGTGACATGAAATCTATACATAAATAAACTTTAATACCCACACGCACACACACACACACACATATATATATATATATATATATATATATATATATATATATATATATATATATATATATATATATGTATATATATATATGTATATATATGTATATATATACGTATATATATGTATATATATATATATGTATGTATATATATGTATGTATGTATGTATGTATATATATATATATATATATATATATATATATATATATATATATATATATATATATATATTTATTTATTATGTGTCTATGCGTATTTTAAGTAGGATTGCTTGCCTTTAACTCTAAATTATAACTATGTAAAGTAGTAAAACTATCAACCTTTGATTTTGTGGAGGTTTAGTAAATTCTTAGGATAGTTTCAAAATGTGTTGTACTAAAAGAAAAAAATATATTATGTCAATATTTTTATCTATTCTAGGTGTAAAATACTTAATCGTAAAACGATTTTCCATCATCTACAATACAATAGGGTTAAATCGCTATTATTTTATTGCAAACACTCTGTGGGTAATCATCTATTTTAGAATCCATTTTGTTTGAAACTGTAAAGTGTCCGCTAAACAAATTTCTTTTTTTCCAAATAACTTGTATGCATCTCTCCTTCGCACTGAGTGTTTAGAATTTCGCCTCTCGGTGAACACCCGTATTAATATACAATAAGGTGATACTTTATTACTTGGAGCAAGAAAATAAAAGCACCACTGCAGAAAAATAAAACTATTTTGAGAAATTGTGTTGTAAAATTCGTTGAAGAATAGATGAGAAACTGAAACCCCATTTCATAAAACAATGAGGTAAACTACATTTTCTATTTTTTTCTTTTGTACTAATTGTAAATCTAAATGAAACTACAGTTATGTCAGTTCTCTTTCATTTTATTAATCCGTGCTACCTTGAGTTACACAAAAACGAGCGACGGGCCTCGGAAGCTCGTAGCTTTTTTCTCAACTAAATATCAACAAAATTGCTTCTGATGATGAGAATAATATTCGTATTACACAAAACACATTATGAGAAGTTAAAATATATTTCAATTTATTTAAAATATTAATTTTGAAAAGTATTTTGAAATGAATATTTTTTGTTAGTATTACAAAAGCACAAACTTAAGATACTGACAGAAAACAACTTAAAACACTTTTATATTGCCATTGCGGAAATAGAACAGAATTAGAACCATATAAACTGCACTTTTTATGAAATATTAATTTAAAATATTACATTTCTTTCACTTACATTTTTTTAACTTGCAAGCATGAGCGGGGTATCTCCAAAGCTTGAAGGGATTAAAAGTATCACCATATGAAAAACATATTGTGATAAAATTGGAGAAATACCTATAGTTGGGATATAGGAGATCATTAAAGAAGCTACTAACAATCTGGGAAATTTCTTATTTATTGATTTTGGGTGGAATGTTTTTGTACCGCTCGGGCCTCAAGAGGACCTATTAACGCCTCCTAGAGGACCTATCTAGGAGGTGTTTGCCCGGCGCGCGTCCTAGAGTGTTAATTAAATTCTTAATGTTCTAATGTAGGGTTTCTCAAAGTATGTCCCGCGAAACCTAAGGTTTCTCAAGAAATTGCATTTCATATGATCTTTTTTCAAAACTTTTCATTAAAATTTGTATAATTCGACCAATTGCGATATTTGCTTGTCCGAACGAGTCATTTGTTGACAATCCTGGTTAATCAAAAAATCTATTCAGGAAAACTTTTTAAATTCTCTAAGAGTTCGTAATTTAATTCACAATTTCTTTCAATTCTTTTATAAAACTATTTTTAAATACAAATTTATATTAAAATAAAGTTATAAATTTTAATATAAACAAATAGAATTCCAATGCATTTAACTTACACTTATTCTTTTCTCTCTTTGGCTTGTTCAGAATAACCTACGTGATTAACAGAAGATTAATCAATTTCGTTAGAATAATTACGAAAGTATGACAACTCCTACAGTTCTACTTTTTTCACATTTTATTTATATTTAAATAATGCATCCTAATATATGATTAAAAATTGTACATTCAACTGTTCGATTCAATTTCTTCGATGATAGCATTAATTTATTAGCTTCTTCTTTGACTATTGGCATTTTTAATTCCAATTGCTTCTTAATCAATTTTGATTTTTCTTTTCTGCTTCAATTGCTTCAATTTCTGAAGATTCCTTTTTCGTTTTTTTATATTCTCCTTTAACAGCCAATAAGCATTTTTTTAAAAAAAATGCACAATAGTTCTTCGATTGGAGAATATTATTATTTTTCATTTTGTCTGGCGGGATTCATATTTTTCAAACTTTTTTTGAAAGGAAATGCCCCTATTTTTTATTTATTTATTTATTTTTTTTTCAGTTTACAATTTTTTGATAATTTTCGGTTACTGGACACCCTGTCACTGTGCTATGAAATCAATATTAAATTTCATGAGATGGCATTCCTGACCTGTGGGTTTCCTCCATGTGGCGCCTTAAATTAGACCTCCGAGTAAAAGACTTTCCACAGACGTTACAGTTAAAAGGCTTCTCGCCCGTATGGCACAATAAATGTTTCTTCAGGTTGCCCTTATAATTCGTGGAATAAGAGCACAACTGGCAGCGGAACTGTAGGCCATATTGCTTGTAATTTCTAAATCGTATTTTCTTGTCCAAAGATATGTTTAAGTCGAACCCTAAAAAAAGAATACAATAATGTAATTTAGTAAAGCATTTCTAATATTGCTTATGGATAGCATTTAAAATAAAAGGCCTGAAAATATGTTCATTTAAAGACAGTAAAAAGAGATTTAGTTACTTAAAAGCTGTAGATACCTCAGTCTAAAGGACTTATCAAATGTCAACATGCAAGTGCTGAAAAAGCAACAGATTCAGTTGAGAATTCCTTTTCGTGTTGAAGAATACGCGGATTTCTCGTGTGATAGAGAAAATTTTTCAACCGATTAAAGAAGTCATTATAAGTCAACCTGTACTAAAATAAATCGATTGAAAATTTTTCGTTGTAACACAAGAAATCTGTATATTTTTCATCAGTAAAAGAACTTATAAACCAATACGTAGGTGTTAACTTGTGATAAGGATTTGAGAATGTAGGGGAAATCGTATTATTGAAAAGCTGTAGAGAAATCCCTAGCCGATAGGTGACTAGAAACTCAATAATTTTTAAAATACAATTATTACTATAATTGCTAATAGGGAAGGGGGTACTAGCTTTTATAGCCCTACCAAGTCGAAGATATTTGTTAGACATTCACTTATGGGAGCTTGGTTTGGTTTGATGCACCACGGTTTACTTCTTTGCAATACAGTGCTAATGAGACTGAGATCTTTTGCTTAAAGTCGATTCAGAACTACTATGAGCACTCATGCCACAGTGAGATTCGAACCCACGAACTCCGGTACCGAAGATCAACGTCCTAACCATTCTGCCATCATTGGACAATGGGGCACCTTATGGGAGCACCATATAGGCAGGCAACATTACTCCCTAGGGACAACACAAACAGAGTGGGTCTTCGTAATATGGGAGAAGGGACCAAACGTAAGACTCCCAGGGCTTTTTCTGTCATCTCTAGAGGTAACATTTGGGAACTTGGAGGACATTGCAACCACGAACCTATTTTACGAGTCCCAGTCGCCATTAATGAATACGGTGGATTTTTGGCCTGTTCAGGCCTCAGAATAGCAACCTTCCGGTTATGAGATCAATAACTTAGTCGACTGAGCTCCGTTTTAAAATACAGTTTAAACTGCTATTGCAAACACCTAAATGTCTACCTTTACTACATTTTCCACCTCATTTCAAAATGGTAGCAAGACATGCATTAAAATGAAACACTCAACAGAATTATTTAACAACCCTATGTATTGCTACTTCAAAAATAAAGAGTTGCTTAACTAAATAATGTGTAACATCAATTTAAATGGCACCACTGCTTATGCTCATCTCACCTTAGATGTGTAATAAAGGCATAAAACTACGCAAAAAATTTCAAAACTTATGTAAAACCTGCCTGCAAATGTCACTAAGAATACGAGTTGTGTCCAGTATAAAATAGCTAGATGAATTATGCAATAATTCTTTTAAAAACTTAGGTAAGAGTTGAAACAAAAATATAATGTTAAAATTGTAACTAGTGTAAGATCAAAAAATATTTTTCTTAGAGTACTTACTCAGTGAAAACAAGTATATATTAAAAAAAAGAAAAAGAAAGAGGAAGGAATATATATTTTTTAAACCTAAAATACAATAGGGGTTGGACATCCATTGAAAATAATCTATTATTTCTAACGATAATATTTGATGAACGCAGTAAAATTAAGAACCAAACAGCATATTGAATAGGTTTCTATCAGTAGAATAATAGTTATGCAAACTTGAATTACAATTTCATGTTTCACGATGGAACAAAAAATACTATCTTATCCAGCATTTGCTGTTTACTTCGGCGGAGATCGGCCGGGTGGAGCGGTTCGGTACTTAGTACAAGTATTACATTATATGCTGATTTCGAGTGGTTTGAAGACTATTGATTATATATTGAAGACTATGCCATTTTCAAATTCACCTGCATTAGGAAAACTAATGAAAATGCGTAATGACAGTGAAATAGTAATGTGAGCTGGAATGGGTATCAATAACATCCCCAAATCGCCAAACGATGTCAAAACTTATTAAATGTAATAATGCAAAGGAAAAGGAATAAATAAATTACATATTTGTAACGGATTATAATGAATATATGTTTATTGTGTTTATTTCGCTTGTTTTATATACCTCGCAATAGGCCACCAATCCTGGTGGTGTAAGATGCTCGTGACGCCAAGCCAGAGAATCCCTTCAATTTTGATCACCTCAGAAAGAGGATATTTTTGCTCATGATTTCGTACCTCTCTTACATCTGCCAACTTTCCAGCCAGAGGATATTTAAACTCACATATTTGTCCTGTCCGTTCTCTAGGAATACAGGGACTGTTTAGTGCGTTTGCTATGCTTCAACTCGGCATCCCAGAATTCTACCCCAGCACGTTGATCACAATGACATATTGAGTTCACTTTGTTTAAAATGACACAGTCAAATAAAACATTTTTTCTATACATAGAATAGAAAAAAATTCTAGCGGGTGCTGGGTCGCATGTCTCCGAGTTTATGTGAATGTATGTACATTATATATATATATATATATATATATATATATATATATATATATATATATATATATATATATATATATATATATAAGGAAAATTCTCAGGGGTTTTCAAATCTGAAGTCAAGGGCTAAAAATTCCTGCGTCCTTTTGTATTCCTCTTTTTAACCCCTAACCTAAATTGACCACTAGGGCTACAGTTTAAGCCCTCAGAGAAGGGATCTATCCAATTATAACTCTACATTACCCTAGAGGACAATTTAGGAAATTTCCAAACAAAAAGGAGATGCACGCTGTCGGAGGCAGATTTTCCTAGAGATTTTCCCACAGATGTTGACCCAGGTGTTAAGGGTATTGTACATATAACTTCATGCTAGCTGACCCTTCAGTTTGTCCTGTCCCTATAATGAAGTGGGACCCCGTCCTCCAACAGTATCTTAATATAGGTCTATAGCTAAAACGGTGTCATTTTTATGGGCCATGACTGCAACCACCCATCGAGAAGTCCGTCTCATTACACACACACATATATGTATATTCTTTAAAGAAACTTATATCACGTGATAAAACAGAAAATTCTCTACGATACTATCTTTCCAATTTTTTTTAAATACACCTAGAAAAGTATATTAATTTTAAATTACTTAGGAGAAATTGTGGTACATTATTTTTCACATCAAGAGCATGTAAAAAAAATAAATAAATAAAAAGAAAAAAAAAAGAAATTTAGCAATTAAAAAAAAATGAAAATAGATTCCTATAGAATTTTGCTTTTGTATGTGGTATATGTTTTTAAAAGAATTCTTAAAATAACATCCAGAGAATTTTATTTTTTCCGTAGGTAATGCGAGGGAAAGCCAATACGGCAGTGGCAGACCCACCTTAACATCTGTTTCAGTAAATTTCTTGCAGGTCCTCTTGATAATTACCATTAAACTGTAAAATCATCTCTATAAAATAGGCATGCCTAGATATTAATATGATTTAATACTTGTATTTGTATAACTGTACAGTTATATTATTCAAAATTAATTAAAATAAAAGATTCAGTGTTAAAATTATTTTGTGGTTTTGAATTACAATTCGTAAATGAGTCACTAATCCTTGGTTAAAACCGAACGATGGCCGAATAGGGTGCTGGCCTTCGGTACCGGAGTTCATGGGTTCGTATCCCACTGTGGCATGAATGTTCGTAGCCGCTCGAAATCGGCTTTAAACTGTAGGTTCCGGTTTCGTTAGCCCTTGTGTTGCAAAAAGTAGACCGTAGCACTCCAAACCAAATCCTTGGCTAGAAAATAAGCTCTTTTCTTTAAATGAAATTCTGAAGTACCTCAACAGGTTTCGAAAACTAGGTATAAGTAAATTATGGACCTTATAAAGCTGTCACTCAGATCTTTCTTTTTTAACTTTACAAATACTTAAAACATTTCCTTAAATGCAATCAGACAGACATTAAAGCATTAATTATTGTAAAATAAATTTAAATTGGCTGATAACAATATTTTATATAATTAAACAATAATACTATCGCATTTACGAAACGTAGCTCCCAATCCTAGAATAAGGTTTTAAATTGGCAAATTAACCACAAACATCAGCATAGGTTAGTGGGGGTGCTACGGTCTATAGCAAGGGTAGCCAAGCTGCAGCTCGCGAGCCACATGCGGCTCTTTGAAGTTTATTTGTGGCTCTCGATAAATGTACCCGTGTTCCCTTTTCATTTTTGTGTTATTATATTTTAAAAAAATATTGCAGCTGATGGAGTTCCAGCAATGCTAGGTAAAAAAATTGGTCTTATTGGGTTTTTAAGAAATGATTCTCAGATTCCACAATTCATATCGATTCACTGCATAAGTCACCGACAACATCGAGTTATAAAATATTCAAAATACCCTGATGTTATGAAAACAGTGTAACACAGGGATAGACAAACTTTTTCGGCCGCGGGCCACAAATCGAAAGAAAATAAGTTTGGCGGGCCAAGATAAATTTTTCTAAAAGTTTAAAAACAATATACAAGTACCTAACGGTTTAAATACGTTAATGAGATGAATGAAATTGCGATTTCATTTTTAAAAGTTATTTATACTGAGGATCGAAGGGAGATGTACTGATTTTAAGGAACGATTCTAAATGCTCATCTGTCAGTCTTCTTCTGAAATTATTCTTTCCAAAGTTCAAAGTTGAAAACACTTGTTCACATATAAGAAGGAAATATACTGATGATCTTCTGGGAGTGAGATAATAAATTTGGGATATAATATTTAAGCAAAGTAGAAAAGGAGATGGACATATAATGAATAAATATATATTTCTTTTAATTTGCCTCAGACCGGCAACTTAAAATTCTATCCGCGGGCCGGAGTTTGCCCATCACTGGTGTAACATAATGTAAATTACATTCGCACCAAAACAAAAAATCATCGACAATTCAAAAATTTCCTTGAAAAATTAAAGGACGAAGAACTTCCAAATGACATTCAATAAATATAATTTCTGCAAAAAATAAATAAATAAAAATAAATAAATAAATAAAATAATAATAATACCTTTTTTGCATACTTTTTATAAATACGTATTTAATTGCGGTTCGCGAAAAATTTCAAATTTTGAAAAAATGGCTCGGATTATCAAGGAGTTTGGCCAGCCCTGGTCTATAGCTTTGTTACACGAGAGCTAACAGGACAGAGACCTACTGCTTAACGCCGTTTCCGAACATCTAGGTCTTTGAACTCACAAATTCCGGTTACAAAGAGCAACGCCCTACCCATTCAGGCAGCGTTCGGCTACATCAGTTTAAGCACTTTTCCTTCTGAAGTAAATGCTTTTGTTTTATATTTTTGTACAATATATATTTATATGATATACAATTTAAAATTGAAGCACTGGTGTACCTGAATTCAAATATTTGAGGAAAAGATTATAATCATCGTAAAGTATAACGAGACCAATTAATATTTTTCCTCAAAACGATAAAGCTGCTAATTTTTGGATCGTAGTATGTGTATTTAAAAAAAATGCACATTTCTTCATATTTTATTAATGAAAAAACAGGAACAATCAAATGAAAGTAAATTACTTGTGTGACCTTATATTTTTCTGAAGAACAAATTTGCTTCAATATAATTGACGTTGATTTTAAATGCGAGTAAAATTCTTAGTACGATTTCTGAAAACTTACTTAAGTAACATGAACCAAGACTTTCAACAGTGAATTTTTCGCCTGTCCCTAACTAACACATACAGGAAAATACCCTTTCCATGGGTGCATTAGTACCGGGTAAACATAAATCCTAATCAATAATTGTACGATTTTAAAAAATATAAATAAATAAACCCAGCGTACGGGCGTACCATTGAGGGGGAAGGGGTCCACCACTTTAATTCATATCCCAAAATTAATACAATCCTTATATACATAATATGCGTATTATAAAGCAATCCTTATAGGGGCTACAAACCACATTCCTCCCTTCGTTAAGCCACTGTCAATCGTTAAGAAAGTTACACGATTTGTCTTGCACGTCAAGTTTGGGTGCGTATACACACCGAGGAGCAAGCGAACTAACAGACTTCTGACCTACTTTCAATGTGCGCTGTATAAAACGTATTAGCATGCCGCCATCGTTATACTACTGTTGCGTTACCATTGGATGATTTTTCGAGTTTTTGCGACGCTTATTCAAAAATCTTTACCGTGGGTCAGTCGCAAACACAAAGAGTATTGAAGGCTCAACCCTTCCCCGAGTATGAACCGATAGACTACAAAAGTCCACATTATTTATGACTTTTATAAAGATTTTGGATCGTCTTACAACTTTATATTATATTTTCACAACTATATCCTATTACAGCATAATGTGCACTTGTATTATAATTTGACCAAATGACGAAACGTCATGAACAAGAATTTTTAACCCCATGAAAAAGCCTACACACGCCTCTGCCGTAGGTTATTTGATCTCTTTCTAATAAGTTATAAATATAAAAAGTATATTTAAAAACCATCGCTTTTGTTTAAAAAGAAAAGCGATAAAAAATACCCTAAACTAAAAATTTTGTTTGAGTTTTTAGTTGTACCGATTACAAATAGATGGCGATACTGGTTTAAAAACACTACAATTGGGATTCTAAATACTCTGAATAGCTTTTTACATTAACTAAAATGATTTTATATTTCTTTTCTGCAATCTAATTTTATATGATTTAATATTGCACTGTTACTGGAACTGAACCTATGTTCAAAATTTCAGATCTCTAGATGCTACTCTGGAGGGTAGTAAAAATTTATTTCAAAATATCAGCTGACACGCAAGTGAAATTAAATAAAAAGGGTACTTCTGGCATCTCAAGGCTGTGCTTGAAAACAAGACAGGCTATATATAAAAACAGAACAGTAACATTTAAAATGGGATTTATGGTCAGATAAGTAAAGCCGCAAATTAAGTAGTTTGAGGGAGAGATGCTATTAAGCTTACCAAAAGGGAGCCCAGATTGCCAATAGTTGAATCAGGAATTTATCATTTACAATGCATAAGTTTCAAACAGAAGGCATCAACAAACGTGCTACATTTATCATTATATTTAATTCAGAATAGTTTTTTAGTATTAGTGAATGAGTGAATACAATGATAATACTGTTTTTCTGGACCATCGTTTATAAAATTCATATGGTCTTAAGTAGAAAATACTTACTTTCGTGGTTATTAATAATAAAGTAACAATCGTTTAAATTACAGAAATGAATGTTTTTGATTTTAGCTGTATTTATAAATATTCTTAATTGTTGGTACAGCATAAAAATTATACTAATTACAAAGTTTCAATTTTTTTAATAATCTAATGATCTCTCTTTTGAGCTGTGAAATCTGGTTTGATATGTGTTAGTGTCAAGTATTTTTGCTGCAGTTGGACCATCGGGAGATCATGATTGACTATTTTTTAGATTTGTTTTCTGGTGGTCATCATTATAAATGCGTGACACTTGAATAGTCAGATATCTGAAAAGTTAAATCTACAATTTTACAACAATTATCTAAATAAATTAAAGAACCCTGTCATTTAACCAAAAGCATTTTAATAGAATCTTTATCGGTTTTAAGCAGAAAAGTATCAGTTCTCTTCTGACACCTTTTTTGCATTAATTTTTTAATGACTCTTTATGTATTACTTTTATCATAAAACATTTCCTTAGTTTTTACTGAAATTTGCGAGGAGTCAGGGTAGGCATGATTTAAATCAGTTGATTTTTTTGAAAAAATCATTGATTTAAATCATTTTTTTTTCACTTCTTTTAAAACCTATATTCCAAAGACAGGAGAATTGGGAATCAATCAGCACAGTAATATCAATAAGTAAATAAGTGTAAATAGATAGCATGTGCTTTCCAAGAATTTAGGGGTTGTTATCAGAAAGTATGTAGTAGGGGTAGCACAATGATTGATTATTACTGGTGGAATTCATTTTATGTAATGGGAGGTAAAGAGAGTATTACAGAACTTGAAATCCAGTTTGTCTACCAAATAACAACAGCCGTGGCTTCATCTGCTGGAATGGAAAGACAGTTTTCTTCTTTTGGTATTGTTCATTCTAGCCTTCATAACCAATTAAGAGTGGATAAAGCATCAAAGCTAGTGTTTTTATTGAAACAATTAAATCCATAATTTGGTATTTAAAAAATATTGAAATATTTGTGATGTTTTTTTAAATAAATAGTTTGCATTAAAAGAGTATTTAATTTGTTCTTTAAATTTACATCTTATTTAGTTTGCACTATCCAATTACAAAATAATGGAATGTATTTTGATTAAAATTTATATAATTTTAGGTAATTAGTGTGTAGAATATACTAGATAGATAAGATGTTACTTCTTGTAACAAACCATTCTATATATATTGCAAAAAACATCAAACAATTAAAATTAGTATTCAGAAAAAAATCAAAGAAATCTGATTTAAATCAAAGAAATCTGATTTAAATCAAAGAAATCTGATTTAAATCAAATAAATCTGATTTTTTTTATTTAAAAAAAAATCATGATGTTTTTCCAACCCTGAGAGGAGTTGTGAAAACTAAGGAAAAGTTTTAAGAAAAAAGTAATACAATAAAGTCATTAAATACACTGTATTTAATTGATCTTATTCTTCTTCACTGACACAACAGCTTTAAGTGGGCTTTGGCCTTCCTCAGAACTACATCCCAAGCCATCTGGTTCTTGGCTAGGGTTTTCCGATTTGTCACCTTGATACCTTTTGTTTTCCAGATAGTCAATCCATCTAAGTCTTGACCTCTTCCTTTTATGGGTAACAAATGGTTTGGCCAAAAAAGATTTGTTTGATAGTTTGTTTGTCATCTAATCTTATCAACATTCCTGATTTAATTAATCTATGAATAAAATAAAATAATCCAGTCTTCATCATTAACAAAATGAATTTTATGATTTTTATAGTGACTATCTGAATAAGAGAATTTCATATCACACTGATCACAGATGAATGATATTTCTCCAGTACTCCAGTTTCTTTCCAGGAAAATGACTTGCGGTATAAATCACAGTGAAAAAGATAACGCAGAGAGGAAACATAATTTTGGATTTTATATTCATTTATAGAAAAGGAACAAAGCTGACAAGAAAACCTGCTTCCATTAGTTATGCTAAATTAGTATGCTCAATAATATAATTATCTACATTTTACAAAAAAAAAGTGCAAGTTTTCAAAGTTATTAATATATTTTTCTCTGGTGCAAGTTTTTTAAGATATTAATATATTTTTATCTTATTCAAATATACCCTTGGCATAACTTTCAATTTTGAAATACAATCCATAATAACTAGCATATTAACATGATTTTATTGTTCAACTTTTAGTCAGAATAAACTACGGAGCAATAAAAATGAATGAAATATTTTACGACAAAGACAAAGAGTCATTAAATACACTGTGTTTAATATTTATGAGTAAAATAAAAGTCTAGCCTTAATTGTTAACAAAATTAATTTTGATTTATATAACAATTATCTGGGATAATTTCATATCACATTGATCGAAGCTAAATGATTTTTCTCTATTATGATTCATATATCTTCAGTTTCTTTCCAGGGAAAAGACTTGAAGTATAAATCACAGTAAAAAAGATAATGCATTAATGAAACAGAATTTTTCGTTTCATCATTCATCATATTTATGTATAGAAAAAAAACAAAGCTGGCAAGAAAATATGTTTCCAATAGTATTCTCAATAAAAAAATTATCTCAATTTTATACAGAAAGGTTATTAATATACCTTTCTCTAATTCAAGTATACCATTGGAACAATTTTTAAAATGCATTCCATAATGACGAGCATATTAATATGATTATATTGATTGACTTTTAATTCAGAATAAAATATACTATAGAGCAGTCAAAACTTATGAAATATTTTAAGACAAAAGTAAAGCAAAGAGAGTCATTAAATACATTGTATTTAATAGATCTAGGAATGAAATAAAATAGTTTAGGCCTAATTTCTAACAAAAATGAGTTTTACGATGTATGTAACGACTATATGGATGAGAGAATTTCATATCACACTGATCACAGCCAAAAGGTTTTTCTCCAGTATGGCGATTCATATGAGTCTTGAGAGTTTCTTTCCGGGAAAAAGACTTGCCACATAAATCACAGTGAAATCGATAATGCAGAGAGGAAACATGATTTTTGATTTCATCATACTCATTTGTAGAAAAGGGACAGAGCTGGCAAGAAAATCTGTTTCCATCAGTATTTCCCAAAAGAAAATTATCGACAAATTTTTTTGTTCTTCCTTTTGGAAATTCTGGAAAGCCTATAAATGGAAACAATAGAATTATAGACAGAATTGTTTTTTTTTAATAATTAAAATAGTAATTCAAAGAAAAAAAATTTAAATAGTTACCATGCAAAAAATAAATAAATCACTGATAATTTTTTATGTGCTGAAATTCATTAAATAGAACAAAATAAATGCAAAAAATAAATAAATCGGCTAATATTGATATATATTGAAGTACATTAAATAAAATTCAAACAAATAAATTGTTAAGCAATTAATTAAAATGCTGACCTTAGCAATTTATTATTAACAATTTAACAAACTTTTAACACATAAAAATTTGAGAATTAGATATATATATATAAGATGCAAAACATTTAAATAATAATGGTATAATTAAAAATTAAATGACTTCCACTTTAAACAAAAAATGCAATCTTATAGAGTCAATTATTTAGTTAAGAGAATTTGGAATTATGATAGTCTTTATATCTATTAAAATAAAAGATAAAATTATTTTTTCATTTCAATAATCAGAATTTTTTATGCCAAATACACAGTCATATACATTTTATATACATCATTTTTATTCTTCAACAATATTATAAAAAATAAATTCCATTAAATAATAGAGCATACTAAACTTGTAAATTAGAATCATTATTGAAATTGGAAATTTATATGCCATTTATACAGAAGAACATACAATAACAAAAAGGTTGAATTCAATACAATATATAGATTGAAAATACAAAAATCTCAAGAAATACTTGAAAGTACAATTAAACAAGAATTGCAGATATGCTTAACACATAAAAAAAAATTGGAAAAATAATTTAGATTGCTTTTAAATTACTTAAAACTATTAATGCATACAAGACAATTTAAATGAAATATTTCTTTCAAAAACTATAAACGTTAGAAAGAGGAACATATAGATAATTATAACATATAAGAACATATAAGAAATGTTTTTAATTTTCTGTTTAATTTTTTTCATATCTTACAATACTTCCCAAGGCCTATCTCACTCAAAGTAGTTTCAAAAGTCTAACATTACTTTAAAAAATATATATATAATGTTGGCATTCTCCATACTGTTTACACAGAACACTTATCAAAACAATCACAAACAGTAATTCTGCATTCCCCTAGATTATAAAAATTCCTTTAAAGATTAAAATATATATTTTACACTTTAAAAAATCATACATCTGTATTATATAGATAAGTATTTTTTTTTAATTAAGCTATGTATACTGAGCACATTAAATAATAAATATTTATACATTTTATATTTTAATTAAATACTTAAGTTAGTCTAGAGTTTAATGTTAAAACAACCAAATAACTTTATCAGTAGTTGATGTCAAATAACTTTAAAATCTTTAGAATATATGTCTTTAATCACTCAATTAATATATACTTAATTTGTTTGCTAAGTATATATTATTTTCTTTTATTATTTGCCTCCCTGTATAATGCACTTATTAAACTGTAACTTATGTTATGATTTTCTGAAAAAATATTACACAATAATTAAATTATTACCTACCAATTAAAAATCTTTTGAGTGTATTTAAATGAAAACAAGATCATTAGAGATATAATTGAATTTTCAGTGAAAATTCATTTTTGAGTTAATTTTAAAATAAGGCTAAAAATTTTAATTTATAAGAAAAATCCAATTTACTTGTATTTATGTGAATACTTAAAATTTTAATAGTATCAATCTTCCCAAATGAAATCTACAATTTCCTTAACCCTCTTTAAGATCAAATATGCTATGAACAATACTGCAAAAACTATTGTATAATAATAATCAAAACTTTTCTTCTATTTCCATTCTTTTATTTTTAACTCTTTGTATCACTATGTTACAGATCTTCAACACAACCAAAACTTAATGCTATTTACACAGGTTTAAAACAGGGTTTTGTTGATTGATGCTATCCCTCAGCTCTGCAAAATAAAATTTTTAAACCAATAATTATGAAGGACAACATTGATTTGCCCAACTATTGATATTCTGAGAGTACTATTAGGAATGTCTTTTTTTTAAAGGAGATAGAAGTGTTCAAGTCATCATCATTATGTAGCCTCCACACTATGGCCAATTGTTCACCACTTCCTGATGGTGAGCTTGAACGATGGTTCACGGGTTGCATCCACATGATGGGCCACTAAATGAGCCGAACGGGTGGACTCGTCCATAGGGTCTACTGCGCACTTATGTTGTGTATCTGGCTGACTTTGATCTTTGGAGAAAAACTGCCTCTGAAGCCATTATTCGGCAAGGCTATTTTATCGTCTTCCACCATTGACCACGATACACCATACCCCCTCCAGACAGTGGTGGTGGCTTAAAGTGAACCATAATGTGGAGGGGCCTTTAGAATCATCAGTGGACACATCATGAGCCTTACATTTGTTAAGAAATAAAAATGGAAAACTTTTTACTTATTCTTCAAATGTACTTCTGCTTATACCACTCCTGTACATCTATTAAATCATGTGAGGCTTCAGTATGAGAACCAACTAATTTCACTTCTTCTCATTCACAACTTTTAGAACTTTCTGCACATGATCTCTTGTCCCGACCAAGAGTAATATGTCACAACACAACACCACTGCAATTAACACAATTTGCTCATAGAAAACATATCAAATGATGAAGTTTAATTTTCATATCAAAGTTTCCTTTGTCATCTGATCAGATGTACAGGATTATTGATGAAACAAACTTCAGATTTATTAATTAAAATATATATTGGAACCAGAGATTCTAACAAAAAATTTCAAATAATTTATAAAAAGGCAATTTTTATGCAAAGTAATTTACAATTTTTTTAATACTCTTTTTGCCAAAAAATTTTAGTTTTAAAAATTAGTTAAAATTTGCATGTTTAAACTAATATATTCTAACATTTTGGGAAATAATATGCTACTTTGAAACTGGATGAGATAGATATAAAGGGTTAATAACTAGGGATGTCAGTATTATTCAGCTACTATTCAGTATTCATCCTATCAGATCTTATTACTGAATATTCAGTATGGCCAAATGTGGAAAAAGTATTTGGCTAAATACCAATGGCCAAATATTATTAGATGTAAAGTCAAATGATTCAAGATAATTAAAAAAGATATCTTTTTTTAACTGCACTGTTAAATATATTTAGCAAAGAATATTGCAGAGTTGCATCTATTGTTAAAAAATCTAATGTTTACTCCTTTTAAGATGCATAATACATAAGAGTAATGTCATTTACATGAAATCGTTTTCTTGTTGCAAATTTGTCATCCTAATAATTTAAACAAGCATTGGAAATTTTACATTAAAATACAAAAATATAGAGTTTGTTAAATAGAAATCTAAATACTGTTTGAATCAGCAATTAAAATTTTTTCATGATTAATACCTGTGATAACATAAATTTATCAATAATATGCAGTACAAATATATGACTATATAATTATTAATTATTCATTTACACATGTCTTTGGATGACAGAAAAAAAATTGTAAGTGTAAAACAAATATAACTATTGTTAAAATATACTATTATTAGGTATTTATATTTATGAAAACCAAATTACCTTATTAGCTGCATTAAGATATTTAAAATATTACAAAAAATACATGTAAATTGTTCATTTGTAAATTTATAAAATTTGAAAAATAAATTTGGTAATATTTAATAAACTTTTAATTTATAGTAATTAAAATTTTAATTTCACAATTATAATCAAAAGTGAAACTTATTTAAAAGTAAGCATTTGGCCAATCACTATTTCTTACAAACTTCTTAATTACATAATTTTAAATCATAACAAAAGCATATTTCAAATTAAACACTATATCATTTCAAATTTTGGCAATCCTTTAAATAAGTCACCAACCTACTCACTAGTGGTATAATTCTACCACATACATAGAATACAACCAAATATTCTCAAGTAGCTCTTTTGGCTGTTCAAATGAGTCCAAAATTTAATACAGATCTATAATTTCAGCAATAATATCGGACGCCTGACTTATTAATTAAGTTGAATGCATTTTCGAGTTGTTGTAGGATGATTGATGTGAACATACAAGAAGTTGCACAAAAATCTAAAAAAGTTGATTTAGGGCTAAAATTCTGTAAAATTAAATAATTCTAGAATCATAAATTAAAATTTAAACAATTTAAATCAAAGCACATTAAACTTTTAAAATTACATTTTATTAATGTTATTAAGAATAACTATGCCATGATATTAACAGAGATGATCAATGTGTAATAGTAAATATGAATTATTTAATCACTTATCATAATCTGTAGTGTCTTAATTCAATAGTAAACCTTTCACAAAATAAAGCAGATTAAATTTACCTCCATTTTATTATTTTTCAAGATATTTATAACCATTTGCCCAAGAAATAAAAAACAGATCTTACTACTAATTTTCCTGTATTAAACAAAATATTTTAAAACTTTTAAGAGATTTATAATTTACAAAATGCAAAATTTTAGAAACAGATTTATTTATTTTGATATATAATTGTCATAGATTGTTTCTGTACTTATGTATATGCTCTGAAATGTAGGTTTTTAGCATCATAGAACTAATGGATGAAAAACTAATTTTATCAGTGTAAAATAAACGTCTATTTCCTTCACAATAATTTCAATGAAACTTATTTTTTTAACTATATGTTTCTATTGTAAAATATTCTAGAATTCTTTTCTTCAAAATTCTTTCTTTGGTAAAAATAGTTTTTCTAGAAAAACTTACAATAACTTTATTTACACTTTTAACAGTTCTAATTTTTGTATGTGAAGTTCATAAGTATCACAGTTCAAATATCTTGGAATTGTTGTCTCTAATAAACAATTATTTGACTACTGAAGTAAACAATAGACTCTATTTGGCAAACAGATGTTATTCAGGTCTTAAAATTGAATTTAAATCTTAATACAGTAGCCCTAACACCAAAATTAATATATATATATATATATAAACCTATTGCAACCTGTGATACTTTATGGCTGTGAATCCTAGGCTATGACTAAATCTATGGAAAACAAAATATTGAAATTTGAGAGCAAGTTACTATGAAAAATATTTGGTGCAGATTGTGAAAATGGTATTTGGAGATCAATATTTAACATCGAAATCTACCAAATATATAGACAACCAGACATTGTTAAGATAAAAAAAGTCATAGGATTTGGCAACTAGGACATTTATTTAGAACTAAGAGTACCAACACAGTAAAAGAGTTCACATTTACTAGACCTACAGGATCTAGAAAGTAGGGAAGACCACCTATTAAGTGGCTTGATTCAGTTGAAAGTGACTTAAAAATCTTACAAGAGGGAGACTGGAGGGGCATTGTCTCAGATAGGACCAAATGACAGTGCCTGACAGGGATGGACTTGACCTGTAATGAGCTGTAGTGCTTTAGAAGGTTTATAGTTTTTCTCAACTATTCAAAGTCACCTCTACTATGACTCATGATCAATGTTGTCCCCTGTCAAAAATTATCACATAATGTGCTTTATTTTATAATAAAACTACCACTATACTGTTATCAGAATTACAATCTAACATTTTATCAAATCTATTTATACAAAATCTATTGTTTAAATGTATGTATATATATATATATATATATGTATGTATGTATGTATGTATTTTATAAAAAAAGCTGTTTTGTTTTCAAAATTGCATATATTTCTGGTTATGTAATGTAATCTAAAACTAATTTTAATTTTTAAATAAATTATATTTTTCATTTGGGAGCTTTTATTATCCAGACTGAAGGCTGAATACAAATCAGCTAGTATGTTATATATGGTTTAGGTCTGGATCTGGTTTGGTAGGGCTGTAACTAGATTCTTTAGCACCCATGACATAAAACTGGTTTGCGCCTCTATCACCAAATATAGTAAGAAAATATATACACTTTTTTTTTCTATATCATATATTCAGACTGAACTCACAAAATATTTTTGAACAATCTGAGGGTATTATTTTGCTGATAAACTGAACAGTTTATTTGAGGAGAATATTTTTTATTTGTATATTAAATTTTAATAAATTAGTGAATTTCTAAATTTAAATTTAGTTTTAATAACTTTAATAAATTCAAAGTTTAAAATGATTATCCAGATTTATATTAAGGCATATTAGGAGTGTTTGGTAAATATTTTGTAAGAATCTATAAAAAGGTTAGTCTCTAGAAGCAGTCTTTAAAAAAGAAAATTCATAAAAAAATAATTTTTAAATGCATTGGATTTTATAACAAAAAAAAAAATTGACAGAGTTTGACAGCTTAAAAAACCATAATGCTGTATAACACACAGTGGAGTCTAGTAATGGGAGTGGCTAGAAGACTTAAGAAAAACGTAAACAGTACTTTTAACATTTAATAAAAAATATAATGAAACATTTAAATAAGAAAAGCATAAACCATAACATTGTCTACTGACTGCACTCCTTCATACCAATGAGCACACACACACACAAAAAAAAAAGTCTTAAGAGGGAGGGGAAAAATAAAAGAACAAGCTCCCGCATAAGACGTCTTCAATTTACAGCTGCAGACAAACTTTGCATATTCTAGAAAATGGTGTTGCCAGATCTCCAATCCAAACATCACGACCGTTTCTAATTCAGCTAAGAGTATTTCTGAAAGCTAAACTTATAACGAGTATAATGAATCAGGACATTTTAAAAACAAAAAATATGGCTAACAAAAATATTTTTCAACTTTTCCTTATTTCTACACAGAGCAAATCGCCCTCTTTTGGACCTCATTTCCACAGTGCAGTGCCCCTATGACTGATGCACCTATGGCAAATGCTACTTTTGCCACATCCTAGTTACAGCCCTGTGGTTTGGGTTTGGTTTAGATGTGGTCTATTTTTCAAAATACAAGGGATAAGTAGACAGAGGATAAGTACTACTTTAAACCAAAACCAAATGACTATTAACACCAATATCTTCAATAGGATTCAAATTTGTGAATTCTAGTACCCAACAGCAATACCTTACTTGTTCAGGCACCTTCAAACTACTTTGTTGCAACAACTAATGCAATCTGTTTAGAAGAAGCATTAGGGTCCGACTAACCAGAGCTATGTTTAGGACAGCATTTTGACTCAAATTAGTAAAATAATTTTTTTTTTTTTTAAAGAGGAAAACATTTGTATTAAAATATTTTACTAAAAATAAATAATTATAGCTTGGAAGCCTGGAACTAATTATTTTATATTATTTTTTATTACATTTAACTGAATTTACCAACCAGTGCAAGCAAAATTTGTAACATATGAGTGTTGTCATTTTTGAAAAAAATTGCACTGTATAGTAATTTATGGTAACAAGTGTATGGTATTTTTGCTACAATGCTGCTTTTTGTTTGTAAGAGCTACTCAAGTTTAGGTCTGTATCTATCAACAATTTATCTCTTTCAATTGCAACTTGCATCATAAAAAAATATGAAGGAATTTTTATTTTTGTTCACGGCAGCAAAACTGCTACAGTTGGCCTTAATCTGTTCCACATTAATAATTCCTTATTTATTTCCAATGTCAGTACATATACACAAGTGACAATAACAAGAAAAAATGTGCTCATATATCTACTAATGATACAAATGAGTTCAAAACAAATTTGGACAACTTAACAGAGATTGCTAAAATTTGATGAAATGATAAAAGATGTATGTTTAAATCTAATAAAAGCAGATAACAAGAGAGAAAATTCTAATTTCCATATCAGAAAACATACTGTAAAAAAAACTAGTAAAATCAACCAGATTTTTTTTTTATTAACGGTATATATTTTATATATATATATATATATATATATATATATATATATATATATATATATATATATATATAAATAATTATGTATGCAAAAAAGTTAAAAGCCTTTCTTTCTCTATTAAAAACCACTTAAGTTATTAACTAAACAATCCAAAATTATAGAAATTTACTTCATTCACATTTAAAAATAAATGTAGTTTGAAAGGGAAAAGCAAACATTAATTATAAAGTCTTAATTTAAACATTTAGTTTCGAAATAAAATATTGTAATAAAATATTCACAATGACTTACTAAAACAAAAGAATATATTACGAATGTAATTCATTGATATACTAAAAAAGAAAGCATAGTTCATCATTTTAAAATATAAAAGTAAGAATAAACAAAGTATAATGAACATTTAAAGTGATCAAATATTTGGATTAGAGTCCTTAAGATGAACTGCTTCAATGTGACGTTTCAAATTATCTTTCCGGGGAAATCTTCGGCCACACTGATGACATGCAAACTGACGTTCTCCAGTATGAGTCAAAATATGTCTTTTCATAACAGCTTTAATATATGTAGAATATGAACACCATGTACACTTATATGAATTCACTTTATTATCAGAATTTGTATTTGCTCTTCTTCCATACCATGTATAATCTCCTAAATGAAATAAAACTTATATTCTAAAGTTCATGTAACAGGTATGCATTAAGAATATTACAATTTTAAAAGTTCTTATTTTCTGCATTAAGACACTTTTTAACTAACTTTTATAACAACTAAACTATTCATAACTTTAGAAATTTATATAATTCACATTTAAAAATAATGTAATATGAAGAAAAAAGCAAACATTTATTATAATGTGCAGTGACTGAACTTAACCACTGTTTTAAAATGCAATATTGTTAAACTATATGCAGTAAGTCTTATTAAAACAATAATACATTGTGTCTGTAATATACACTTAAAAAAGAAAGCATGACACACCATTTTGAGCATAAAAATAAGAATAAAGTACAATGTATATTAATGTGGTGAAGCATTTAGATTAGTTCTTAAAGGGAATTTTGTTAATGAGATGCTTTAAACAATCTCTCCAGGAAAGTTTTGTCCACATTTATAACATGTTAAATGGTGTTTCCCAGCATGTGTCAAAATAACTACCTAATTGATTATACAAAAAAAAAAAACATAAAAGTTTATTTATTCTTCATTAGAGACTATTTAATTTTATAACAAAACAAAAAATTCCAAAACCATAGAAATTGAAATTATTCATTTTTAAAAAATAAATGCCATATGAAGATAAAACAAACACTTATTAAAATCTGTACAGATTTAGTTTAAACACTCAGTTTTTTAAGCATAATATTGTGACAATATATTCAGTTAGTCTTACTAAAACAATAAAAATACATTACAATTGTAATTTCTTGATACACTGAAAAAGCATAGCACACCATGTTAAACATAAAAACAAAACAAAAAAAGTAAAATGAATCTTTAATCAAACATTTGGATAGAAGTTCTTAAGATGAACTCCTTCAATGTGACGCTTCAAAGTATCTTTCCGGGGAAATCTTCGGCCACACTGATGACATGCAAACTGACGTTCTCCAGTGTGAGTCAAAATATGTCTTCTCATGGCCTTTTTACAAGTTGTAGAATATGAACACCATGTACACTCACTTGCACTCCCTTTTCTATCAGTTTTTTTATTCCCTCTTCTCCTGTATTGTGTATAATCACCTAAATGAAATAAAACCTTTATGCTAAAGTTCACTTAACATGTATGCATAAAATTATTATGAATTTAAAATTTCTTGTTTTCTCTGTTAGACTATTTAAATTTACAAAAACTAAAATATTTAAAACTATAGAAATTTATATCATTCTCATTTAAAAATAAGTGTAATATGAGTAGAAAAGTAAACATTAATTATACGTTGTATATTAATTTAAAAATTAGGTTTTGAATTATAATATTGTAAAAATATATTCAGTAAGTCTAATTAAAAAAATAATACCTTATATTTGTAATTTATTGATACAGTAAAATAGAAAGTGTAGTATACTACTTTAAGCATAAAAAATAAGAATAACATAAAATAAATATTCAATGTGATGAAACATTTGAATGAGTCCTTAATATAATGACATTTCCAAGCATCTTTTCAGAGAAATCTTCAGTCCCAGTGGCATACACAAAGGTGAGGTTTGGGGGTTCAAACCCCTCTTGTAGACCTATAAACTGAAAAATAGTTTATACATTTTTTATTTTGAACATAAAGATAACACCTATATGTTCACCTATAAACACTTGCATTTTCACACTTCTACTACATTTTGTCAATTTATAATATGTACTTGTATTATATTATGATTTGGTAAAACAGCAGACTTGTTACATAGAAAAATTTATCTGTCTGCAGCATTTTTAGCTAAAATCATACCCATAAAAAAGTCTATGTACACCACTGTTCAGTCAAATTCATGACATGAATAATGACACACCTTGAAAGGAGTTAAAATAATTAACTAGCCAAAAAAAATTAAAGTACTTTTATCCTCTATAATAAATTATTTAATTTTATAACCATTAAAATATCCAAAACTATACAAACTTATCATTTATGTTTATATATTAGTGTAATAAGAAAATAAAAAATTTCCTGTAACTAATCGCATCCTAATTTAAACACTCAGTTTCAAAATATAGTAATGTAAAAACATATTCAATAACTTTTACTACAACAATAATTCATTACACTTGACAATACATAAGTAGTAATTTATTAATACACTAAAAAAAAAAGTATAGTACATCATGTTTAACATGAAAATACAGTAAAGAGAGTATTTAATGTGATGCCACACTTGAATTTAAGTTCTTAAGGTGAATTCCTTCAATGTGACGCTTCAAAGTATCTTTTCGAGGAAATCTTCGGCCACATTGATGACATTCATGTTGACGTTCTCCAGTGTGAGTCAAAATATGTCTTTTCAGGACAACTTTAAAAGGTGTAGAATATGAACACCATGTACACTCAAATGCACTTCCTTTATCATCAGTTTTCTTATTTGCTCTTCTTCCATACCTTGTATAATCTCCTAAATGAGATAAAATTTTTATTCTGAAGTTCACATAATACGAAAGCATAAAAAAATAGCATACAATTAAAAGTATTTTATTTTTCTCAATTAGAGACTATTTGACTTTTTAACAACTTAAATATCCAAAATCTCTAGAAATTTACATCAATCATATTTAAAAATAAATGTAATATGAGGGGGAAAGCAAACACTTATCATAACCTGTCTTGTCTTAATTTAAACACACAGTTTCAAAATATAATATTATAACAATATATTCAGTAAATTTTACTAAAACAATAAAAATGAAAGTACATCATGTTACACATAAAATTAAAGTACAATAAAATGAATATTTAATATGGTGAAATATTTGGATTTGAATTCTTACAATGAATTTTCTCATTGTGATGCTTCAAATTATCTTTCCAGGTAAATCTCTTGCTACATTGTTGACCTGCAAACTGACATCCTCCAGTATCTTTTCCATGCAGATTCAAAAAGGGTAGAATGTGAACAACACTTAAAATTTATTCATTTTATTACAAAATTTCTTATTTACTCTTCTCCTGTGCAATCCTAAATGAAATAAAATTTTTATTCTAAAGAAAACATAGTACAGTATGTTAAACATAAAATAAATGTACAGTAAAATGAATATTTAATGTGGTGAAACATTTGAATTTGAGTTCTTGTGATGAATTTTGTCAATGTGACACTTCAAATTAGCTTTCCGGGAAAATCTTTGGCCATATTGATGACATGCAAACTGATATTCTCTAGTACACACATCTTTTCAATGCGAATTTAAGAGGTGTTAAATGTGAGCACTATTTACACTTAAGTTTATACATTTTATTACAAGGTTTTTTTTTTTATTTGCTCTTCTCTCATGCAATGTATAATCTCCTAAATGAAATAAAATTTTTATTTTAAAGAAATCATTAAATAAATGTAAAGTAAAATGAATATTTAATATGGTGAAACATTTGGGTTTGAGTCCTTATGATGAATTCTTTCAATATGACACTTCAAATTATCTTTCCGGGAAAATCTTCGGCCACATTGATGACACTCATGATGACGTTCTCCAGTATGAGTCAGAATATGTCTTCTCAATGCAAATTCAAAAGGTGTAGAATATGAACACCATCTGCACTTAAATTTACCCATTTTATTATAAGATTTCTTCTTTGCTCTTCTCTCAAGAAGTGTATAATCTCCTAAATGAAATAAAACTTTTATTCTAAAGTTTACATTACATGTAAGTATAAATATTATTAAATATGCAAGACATTTAAGAAATTTTATCATAACTCAAAGGACATTTGTTTCAAAGATTCACTTGAATCAAAATTTTTATAAAAATTATTTATAATTTTTATAGAATTTAAATGATAGCCATACAGAATATTTAAAGTAAAGGGACTGTGCAGTCAAATGGAAGAAATTTTACTACCAAGATATCTTTATTTGATCAGTTACACAATCTTCTTGAGATATTTACCAACAAAATAATCTACTCAAAACTTATACAACACATAACAATTAAAAATTTAAAACATTCGAATCAATTTTTATGTAATCTTTTAATAGAATCTAATCAGGAATGAATAAATTGAAAACAGTCTAATTCATTAAAAAGTCTATTTTTTTCTTTAATGATAACTAGGAAATTACACAAAATATAATTCAATATTATACCTCATAATACAAACTTTGTCAGCATTACAAAACATAAACAAAATGAAAAGATAAAAATATAAATACAATTTGTAAGCAACACTTTATGAGTCATAGAAAGTATCAGATGATTTCCCTCAATGAAAATTCATAAGCCATAAGATAGGATATATGGTAAGCATTCTTATGACTTCAGTCAAAAGTATTACTTACACAAATAGTTAAAATAAAAAGAAAACAAAAATCTCATTATTTGAAATTATAAACTGAAAATATATAATAAAATAACTTTTTAAAAAAATTATATGCATTGTAGATAACTATCAAGAATGAATTAAGAATTTAACAAAATTAAAGCCACAATCCATTGATACAATATACAACTGATATGAGTAATGATGCATTTGATAATGTTGAAGGAAGATGAAAAAAATATATTTATGAAAAAGTAATATGAAAGAAGCAAAATAAACTTTATTTGATAATTTAGTCTAAATGAATCATAGTAAATGACTGATTATAAAATATAAAAGTCCTTAATACCAATAACATAGTTTGCTAATTAATTTGCAACAAGCATTACCCACACACTTTATTTAATTAGCTATTATATTCATTAAAAAAGTATTTTTTATCTCATTATCATAAAACAAAAAGTAAAGCAATAAAAAATTTTCATAAAATCATAATATTTTGATTATACATTGCATTATTTAAATCGTACTGAAATATAGCAATTCTTTTCTAGCATATTATAAGCAAAAGAATAAAAATGTACAAGAAATATAAGAACATAATTTAATTACTATATTTAAATTTAAATACTTCATGATTAATGAAACATATAACCAATCACATATAAACATTTTCCACTTTAATATAAATTAAAATAATCAGTACTTCATCAATAAAAAAAATTTATAGCGATTAGTATATAATACATTTTTAACACAAAAATGGCCTAGTATATGACACAATTTATTATTCAGTTAACCCATTAATACTTAACGTCAATTTTAAGACAAATATGAAATAGTTTGAAGAAATTATGTTTCCTAAGAAATTTTTTTTCAGTGAAAGTAGAATGGTAATCCTATAAAAATGCCCTAAATTTTGCAATATTTGTTAGGTTTTATTATTTTGTCATTTGGATCAACATTTGATGAGTTTTCAAAGCTTGTGTAAGAATCTACTTTTCAGCAAGCACTCATTAGCTACATCTATTATAAAATTTCAGTTTACAATACTGTATTTATACATGATATCAAACAAATATCTTATTACAAAATTTTTCTTTTTATATAAATGATATCCTATAACAGAAATGAGGAACTTTTTTGCCATTAGAGCCCACACTTAAATTAGTCTTCATAAATGAATATACCTCTAAATGCAACTTTTGTAAAATTATAGTGTTAGTACAGATTTACTGATTCATTTGCATTAATAGAAATTGCACAAAAACAAAATAGTAAGTCATTCATTACTTAAAATTAAAAGTTATTACAATAGTTTTGTATTCACATAAGGGTAATTACTTGCTAAACATGAATCTTATTTATTATTTTAATTAAAAACTACATATTTAAATATAGCTTCCAATATTTTTAAATAAACTTATTACATTATAAAGAAATACAATAAGAAAATAACAAAATTACAAAATATTAATAAAACATCAATACAATTATATTCATTTTCAAATTGTTGCAATCTACATAATTAAATATTGATTCATACAAGAGCAAGCTTTTATGAAGCCTGCACTCCTCCACTTATGTCTTAGAATATTTAAAAATTAAAACTCATCACTAAAGAATTAGGGCAGCAGTATTCAAATTTTCATTAATTCAAATTTTTTTCTCTCAGGAGTGCATAGTAACTTATATTTAAGATATTCATCAATACATATTTAGCTTGAAATGACTTGGGCATTAATGGGTTAATTAGATACATTATCCTGATTTAAGTACTTAAGATGAATTCTTTCAATATGACGCTTTAATGTATCTTTCCGGGGAAATCTTCGACCACATTTATTGCAAGCAAATGGACGTTCACCAGTATGAGTCAAAATATGCTTTCTCAAGTCAAAACTTAAGGGAGTAACATATGGACACCATGTACAACGATATTCATTTTTTCTACTATATGAATTCTGACAAGTCTTCATCTGTCTCCAAATATGTTCTCCTAAATGAAATATGAAAGTTTTTTAACTTTATGTATAGAATTCAAAGTATGTAACAGGTAAGGATAATAAAAGAAAATATTTCTATAATGTAAGTACAGTTTAATTAGATTCAATTGTTAACAGATAAAACATATATTTGTACTATTCACAATAAAATTCGCTGTTTTATGAGACAATGAAGTTTGATTTATCAAACAGTTTTCCCAGTTATTGAAATTTCATCGTTATCTGAGTTTTGAATGTGGTTTATAAAAAAAACTAGTAAATCATGATCCAAATCAAGCTAAAGACAAAGTTAGCATTAAGAAACGAAACACCATTCATCTTAGACACAGTGTAAAAAAAATTTTTTTATTCATCTTGGAGTATAGTGATTTGCATTACAACCAAAAGAGTTGCAATATACGGTGCATGCATATATAATCCAAAAATATTAAACATTTAATTATCTTAGAAACTTATTATGATTTTATGAATTCAGCAATATGACATGCTTAGAAACTCTGATTACTTTTAAAGTGAGTGTAAAGCATAATAACTGTCATGAGGTATTAAAGCTAACTAAATTTTCCTTCATACTAATTCATAAAATGTGAGGAACATTATAAAATCTTGTGAATGGATAAAATCATAAAAAATTTCAAGATAAATATATCTGAAGTGTGCAAATAAAAAAAAATTTAATACAATCAATAATTTTTCTTTAGTTGGTATAATTAACATAAAACAAATAAAATTATACTATCCACTTTGTGGTAATGAAGCACAAAAGGGAAACAAACCAAAAGATCAAATTTAAATTGTACTTTGTGACTTTTAAAGCCTTATCATAAATCAACCTGTATGTGTTGAAAAAACAATGAATTCAGTTTATAATTCCTTTTCCCACTGAAGAACATGCAAATTTTTTGTACAATAGTTTAAAATTGTTAACCAATTAATAAAGTGTGGTAAGGGCAAGGGCTTTAATAATCTACAATATTTAAAATAGTTATATGAAAAATTGCACATTCTTCCTCTTTAGGACAGGGTTCATACCAGTTATTTAAAGAAAAAATTAAGGTGCTTTAATGTTCTTTTTAAGGAGACCTCCAATATTTTGTCCTTTCAAAGAGACTTCTTCAAGAAAGAAAATTATAGTTGATAGAAGATCATTCAGATTTATAATTTTGTTTACCGCCAATAATTACAAAATATTACAGAAAGTTGCTTCCTCTTTCAAACTCTCATAAAATTTTCTCTCCTTGCAGGAGAATCTTTAAATAACCAATTCCAACTAATACTGAAGCAACACTCAAATTAATAGATAATGCCTTTTTTCTAAAAGTATTATTTAAAATACAGAAAACACAACTAATGCCTGCACATTTGCAGCTCTAAACTGCCAATGTCTGTATATTACAAACTCATTTTTAAATAAATTATTTTATAAAGCTTCATAAATGCCCTAATAGCAGATGGACCTCCATTAAAACACAAAAAACTTAGAGTTAATGATTTGACTTTTTCATAAAATTCCCTTAAAATATCTTCTACAATAGAGTCTCCTAAAAATTTTTGTAATAAGTCATACAATATAATTTCTTGTCAAATGTTGTTTCACTGTCAGTGATTTATTCCAAATTAGACTGCTGTCGAAAAGTTATTGATTTAATCAAAAATTAAGGTTCCAACATAAAAATAACAGGCTTTAAGGGCCCTTTTTTAAATGGTACTTCAAATTAAGGAGTTTTTAAGGAGTGTACAAACACAGCAAGAAAAAGAATCATAAACTGAATCCCTTATTTTTCAACATATTAACAGATGATAAGTCTTTCACATAGTAGTCAACCCAGCTGAAAAGCAATAATCTTAAACTGAAAAAAATTCAAGGATATGCAAACTTCAGCATTTGTTACTGCAGTGGATTTCTTTCACTAAAAATATTGCATACTTTGATTGCATAAACTTTTTAACTTACAAGTAACCTGTAAGTATACGTAACTTATAAGTTAATTAATTCAAATAAAAATTAAAAGCATATATAAAAAATAACATACTGATACAAATGAAAAAAGAATCTGCACTCTTAAAAAGCATTTATACTACTAGAAGTACCAAAATAGCATTACAAGAAATGCACTAGAAGTACCAAAACTTATCACATAACATTTTCATGAAATAAATGGTTCGTGAATTGAAAGATATAAATACACAAGCACAAAATAAGTATAAGATAAAACAATCATACAAAATATGTGCATTTCATTTTTATAACTCAGCCAAATTCAAATAAATTCTTCATTTAAACTTTAACATTATAAACACATTTTACTTATTTAAAAGAATATTTTTTTTAATGATGAAAAACTAATTTTCTTTTAATTGATAATTATAGCTTCTGAATTTCCCGACAAAGGTAAAGAACTCAGAAAAAAATTTAGTGTTAAAGTATATTTAAATAAGGAAGCCCATTTAATATTTTCAAATATATGATTCATAAAAGTAACCATCCTATTCAACTTCAATTAATACAGTATCAAAATTTTACATGAATAAATTATGAACTTTTATAAAGGATATATAAAACAACTAACATTTTGACTTACTTTTATTAAGCACCATTGAAAACACATAGAAATAGTTAACAAATATTATCAATAAAAAAATAAAATATGTTAAAAAATATGCAATAAAACTTGCTTGAAAAATAAATAAGATTATTTAAAAAGACAACTGCATATAATAATTTTTTAAACAAGGGTATATACAAAATTCTCATTGCATATTTTACAAGCATAAGCCAGTTGACATTTTCTTTCAATTTTTTACAGTTTTTCAATAACCTATAGATTTTTTCTGCCTTTTTTGGTCATTTCCCTTTAAGGCTTGTAATTGTTCTCAAACAAATCGTAGATATGGAGGAAAAGTTTTAGCTATCAGTTGTGTGGTCATTTTTTGGCATATTTTTCCCATTAAAGAATATCAAATATCATCTCAAAATGATAATATATATGTGTGTGTGTGTATATATATTGATGAGAGTTTCAAACTAAGAATGTTTACATAATGTGGTAAAATTCTTTGAAGCTATAAACGCTGCTTCAATTTGTATATGTTAGTAATCATTTCTACTTCAAAAGTCTGCATTGAAAAAATAACAGGTGAAAGTGAACATCCTAGACAAGAGATGGACAGACTTTTTTTTGAAGTGAACCAAAAACAAAAAGAAAAAAGTGCAGTGGTTAAAAATAATTTCATGTAAAATTCTAATAAGAGTAATAAATATTTCCAGGTCCATTCATATTTAAGTACACAAAACTCTCAATCAACTTTACATGTTTTAGTAGACATTTTGGGGTTGAAATATCTTAAAAATATCTGCAATATCCAAAAAGTACTAGCAACATTTTATTTGTTAATAATTTCACCAGTATTTACATTGCTGTTATCTGTCTGCCATTTTATCATATGAAATATGTAAAATTGGAATCTGTGTTATAAGAGAAAGGCAGTAGATGGAGCATAAAATAAACATCCTCTCAAACGTGAACTCTAATTCATCTACATTGGATTCTTCAAATTGATGAAAAAAAGTTCTCACATATCACTGTTTCCCAATTTAGAGCCATGGTAGCTCAGTTGGCATATGCACCCATCTCATAATTAGAGGGTTATGGTTTTGAGGATCAAGCTGGCCAAAGATCTGTAGTGCTCATTCGGAACAGCAGGGGTATGTAAATTAGGTTTGTGATCACAATGTCCTCAAAGTTCCCAAATTATACCTCTGTAGGTGGCAGCAAAACATGGAGGTCTTCTTGTTACCTGCTCCTAAATTATGAGGATCCAATTTGTTTATTTGTGTTGTCCCAGGCAGTAAAGTTGCTGGCCTATATGATGCTCCTGCAATAAAATGGCCAACAAATATCTGTAGCTTAGTAGTGGCAAATGCTATAAAAGCAAGTGCCCAGTATTGAAAACAATAATAATAAAGTTTTCCAATTTGAAATGAAACCACCATTATGCATATAATTTACTGGGGGGCACTGCACTTGAATGAAGATAATTATTTTCCTTTTGGTAGTTTATAATATTATTTAAATATCATATATTTCATTAATTTGGTGTAAACTGAATAGAACCTTTAACTGAACCAGAGCTTGGAGTAGTTTATCCATTCTTTCCTAGAATACAGATAGATTCAATTACTGTGAACATGCGGTACCATCTAGGAATTAGATATAGATTACAGACTTAAATAAGAGCCATTCATCATCTACAGAATTTTAACTAGGAACTCATGAATAAGCCACTTGCCCTGTGAGTAACATTCACTGCTAGCATTCCCGTGAATCAGCTGTACCTAATGGGTTAATTAAAAAATGTGTTGAACAGAAATGTATCAATCCTTGATCACCTCAGTTGTAAAATTTTTTCTTTTACTAAATATTAGTTGTTATATAAATTTGAGTTCAATATATCAATGAAATGGGTTTCAAAAAGTACAAAACTATTTGGGGGGTAGCATAAATAAATAGCTACAAATAATTAACTGAATATGATGCATCTTTTTAATAAATAAATATACCACAATAAATTTGAATTGATAAACATTCTCAACAAGAGAGATATTTCCTGACAACTATGGTTTTTTCAACATATATATTTAAGTTAGTTTTTATTTGTGTTCTAGAAAATCATCTTACAAAAATAAAAAAAACTTATTAGACAAAATTGTGTAATCTCTTAATCATTTAAGTTATTCTGTTATAAAAATTACAGATAATTTTACTTCCATAAAAGGTAACTGAAATTTGCTATCAAATTACTATAATAAAAATGTAAATTTTTAGTGGTAAAACAAAGAATGCATTTTTATGGAGAAAATGAAGACAAGTATTTTAGAACTAATAGATGAAATATAGAACTACTATCAATACATTTTTAAAAGTTTAAAAACAATGGTGTCTTCTGTAGTTTTAACATTTATTTATGCAAAGTTTCTTAACAATATGATTTTCTATTAGATCCACAGATTGGAAACATAAAAATAACTTTATCAGCCAACATTCCAATATCCAACTACTTATCAGTTAATGGTGTCTCCTGCAGTTTTAAAATTTATTTATCTTAAGTTCTTTAACAATATGATTTTCTATTAGATCTAAAGATTGAAACCCTAAAAATAATTAACTATTTATCAGCCAATGTCTAATTTTCCAAATTCAAACATGATATTTGATTAACAATTTACCCAAGAAATAATGTTTAAAATACCACACTTTTATCCTTGCACGTTAATAATCCTTGAACATATATTTTATTGTTTGAAAGAAATTTTTAAACTCATAAAAAATTTTGACATAAATTTCAAAATTTAAAAATTTTTTACAACTTTTTGAAACATTTTTTTAAAATTTATCAAAAATAGCTTTAAAATAGATATGCATCTAAATTTACTATAAAACAAATTGAATTTTAAATAATAGTTAATAAACGAAAAATACACAATTATTATGAAGTTTAAAAAAATACCTTTTTTTAAACTTGAAACAACAATGTGCCAAAAATAAAAAATAGAAGAGACAGATAATTTAAGGATTCAAATTTTAAAAAAATTTCATAAATGTTTATAGGTTAGCATTTATGCCATTTATAATTCAGCATGTATATAATTTAAGTAGTTAATATTTAAGCATTTTTAAATTGCTTAAATCTCATATCTCATGATAAAGAATATTTAAGAAGAAAATGAAGTCAAACAATTTTTAGGAATAAAATAAATAATATGACATTACAATCAAATTTTTAAAAAATTAAATAAACCAATGAGTCTACTGCAGTAGTAAAATTTATTTATTTTCAGCTTTTTAACACTATGATTTTCTGTTAGATCCCAAAGACTCAGAGATACAAAGAAGGCTTGGAAATAAAAAAAATAATTAAAGTTAACTGACATTTATTTAAACATTTCAAAAAGAATCTTAACTGTCTCACAATAAATAAATTTCCTCTGCTTAAAAATAAAATGGCAGTATATTTGCTATGAAGAACAATTTTACATAATTGATATACAAATATCTTAAACAAGAATAACCACAAGAAACAATTTATAAGATTGATTCTTAATATAAAGAATTATGAAGAAAACAATAAAAACAAAATCAACAGTATTTTAACTTCATTCTTTTCCCAGAAAGAAAAAAAAAACACTCAAAGATGTTTAAGCCCATACATTTGGGAAAGCAAATGATTCATTAAAAAAATAACTAGAAATATTTAATATTACTATTAGGATATTTAATACTATATATATATATTTAACAGGTACATACTATGAGTAAATTATTCAGGGTAGACAAATGCTGATCTTTATCGATTAAAAAATTAGTCAAAACTATATGGCTATCATAAAATAACAGAAAGTGCTGTTAGAGCTTTATTTTTAAAGAGCTTTATTTTTTTTTGGGGGTGTGTGTGAAAAAACCCACACACACTCTTCTCACTTTAGTATGTAATTTTAACAGTTCTAAGCACTACTGTCCCTTTCTGCTGCTTTAGATCTTTGTCAGGATGGTTGGTCTACTATTTTTTATAAACATCCAATTATTTTTCTTATGCCCATTTAAAATATGTTTTAAGGTAATCACTATTTATATCAGAAGAGTAAACAAAACTTGAAGCAAAACTGAAAATATATGCATACAAAATTCTTGTACATGCTTTCTCTGTGAACCTGTTCAAAAGCCAAAGTAGTTTTTTCTCTACCACCTTAGAGAACCATTTTTTTCTCTCTAATATATGTTTGCAGATAAATTCCATTGCATGTGCTTGAAAGCAATATTATGTTAGGGTAAACACTGTAAGAAACATATCTGTTCATCTCCTGCACAGAAAGCTAATATATTTTGGATTTTGGGCATAATAATCAGATTAATCATTAAAATTCTGTTAGATATGGGGCATATTGGGTAACCCCCCCCCAAAAAAAAAAAATAAGGCTTTTCTGATAACGAAATTTTAAACATTAATGTTCTTCCACATTAACTTTATTTGTAGCTCACAAAATATTCAGATAATATTCAATTTTATATAATAATTTTACAATATTTCAGCAAGTATTCCTACAAAAAAGTTGGTGATTCATCATTTTAGATCATATATATGTTGAGCTGGAATTGCACAGACTCAGTCCTAAACAAACCAACCAAAGAAAAGATCAAGGGTTATAATGAATAATACCCCTTTTTTGTTCCACATTTCCTGTGTCAGTTGTTGAGGATGATGACATGAGTGTTCTAAATAAAATCTCTGATCAGTTACCATGGATTTGTTTTTATGGAACCATAATACAAACCTTACTTTTTCGAAATAGCCATTTGCAGACTGATGCAATTAGTAAATTTTCTCCACTAAATGCTGTCAAGCTTATGTAGAAGTTATTTAGTGTTTAAAACATTGTGTTAAACTGTTTTAGTTTTTCCCAAAAAACATAACATTTACGTAACTCATTTTTTTTATTATTTTTCTTTCAAATATGAATTATATTCAACAATATTGAAATACCCTGTATTTTATTGAAGATAGACACTGTCTATCTAGTCAACACATATGGAATGTCCCTGATATATATATATTAATTTAAACACATTACAGCAAATAATTACTAAGAACAATTATAAAAAATATTTGAGGAAATTTGTAAGTACTTAAAATGAACTCCTTGAATTATTAAGGGTAGGCAGTGCCTACCCTGTCAACTCAGACAACCTGTCTCTGATATATATACAAATATTGGTTTAAATGCATTATTACAATAAATAATTAGTAAGAACAATTATAAAAAATAGTTTAGAAAGTTTGTAAATGCTTAAAATGAACTCCTTGAATATGTCTCTTCAAATTATCTTTTCGAGGAAATCTTCGGCCACACACATGACATGAATGAGGACGTTCACCAGTATGAGTTAGAATATGCTTTTTCAAATCAGCTTTAAATGGAGTAGAATAGAAACACCAAAAACATTGAAATTCAGATACTGCACTACCTGAATTCTGGTTAGTCTTCTTTCGTTTCCAGGCATAATCTAAACAGAAAATAAAATTTTTTTTTAATTTTATATTTTATAAAACATTAAATTGAATAATATTTTAATATTACAGTATGTAAGTATAAAAATTCTAGTTTTATTTCTATTTTTTTCAGATTACATTAGTTCAATAAACAGGAAGTAATATTGCTTACTCATTTCATTACTTTGTAATTAAAAGTGTAACATTTTCCCTGGAATAAATTTGTGGAAATCTTTATTTATATTTTTTAAAGTAACCTCTAAAAGATTATATATATATATATCAATATTTACAAATTACAATTACAGAACTCGTTATAATAAATGTTTTATTGCTGGTTAACATAACACTTTCAGAAAGAAAAATAATGAACAACATTCCATGAATGAATGATATAAATTTATTCAATGAACAGATAAGTTAAATAATACAAAATAAAATTTTATTGAAACTGAAAAAAGATATACAATATACTATGTTTATAATATTATAATTTGTGACATAAAAATCAATAATATGTTCTTGAAAAGTTTTGAAAACCTAAGTTTAAATACTTAATGCATAAATCCAGAAAAATTCATTAGATGATTATTTGAATGACATTGTAAAAAATATATAAGTTCATTGATCACATCAGATAAGTTTTGATACAATATAAGTAACACATAAGACTTTAATTATTGTGATTAATTAGAAAAATAATACTTACATATGCATTAAATATCAATAATTTACTTCTTTCATCGAAGATATGCTCATTTTCAATGTTTAAGTTAAAAAGGTACAAATATTTTATTCAGTATGTCTCACTTTGCAAGTATGAATTACATACAAAAACATTTATATTTAAGAAGGAACAATCTCAGAACACATAAAAAGAATCACAGGATATCTAGTCAGAGAAAATTACAAAAATGTAAGCCATTTTAATTTTCAATTATTTTTTTAAAGAATTCTTAGGGCCACTGTAGTGAAAAAAAATATGTAAACCCTTTTTTATTAATTTATATAATAAAAATGTAAATACATATAATTAATAAAATCCAGTTTGTTTCCAATTTATCATTAAAACAATTTTCTTTTAAATTAAAGAGAATGAAAAGGAAACTATCATAAAGAACGCAACTTAAATTCTCTGCAATTTGATTTTTAAAAGATTTATCATTGTTTACATTAAATTGTTTATATTATATTAAATAGGATTGTTTATATTAAAAAATTGCTATTAATCATACACACTGAAATGAGTATAACATCAATAAAATATTCTAAACAATAAGCAAATTACTGTCTTTTAAAATAGTTGAATAAAAAACTAACAGCTACAAACCTACCATAAAAAAACATGTTGCAATCCTGTTTGTACAAGCAAGCAAAGAATTTCCAAGTGATTGAAATTCTCCTTTCCTTTTCTATTTTATAGACTTCCCTTTACAATAGAACTATTATTGAAGCAGTAACAAGATATTTCATTTTTAGTGACCAATTGCCAACATTAGAGACCTTGAAATGTGTATGTGTTTTAAGAAATGTTAACCCTTTCTTTGACTTGGGATATATGCCATATACACAAAAATTAATTCCATTTTTGCAATGATCTTTAAAAAATGGCTTTGTTATTATCCTGCAACACTGCAATCAATATAAATTGCTCATAGAATTTCTAAACAATTGCTATACAATGTTTAATTTTCAAATAAAAGTTTCATCACACACATGATTTTTTCTGACAAACTTTGGATCTGTTAAAATAAAAAAATAAATAAAACTGGAGATGTCTTAAGTAGATTTAACACAAAGGTAGTTAAAAATTCCATAAGAAATGACAACTTTTGAACCCAATAATTAACAAAATTTATGAAAAATGTGCAGTTTTGAAAAAATCCACTTTTTTACCAATACATTTTTATTTTTATACTTTCAATTCCCTTTAATTATTTTTATATACTTGTAAATAAATAATCTAACATATGATGAAATATTTTTCTTTTTTCAATTTGAAGTTCTTAAGATAAAAAAAAAAATAGATATCAATAATATGCATATACAATACTCTCTCTCTTAACCAGACTAAATGGGACCAGAGTTAAGTCATTTAGGCAAAATTCCAATTAAAGCAAAGAATGAAAAATATTATTTCATTTGTGGAAATATACATGTCATACTTAAAGTAAGCATTTATTAAATGAGTCAATTTATTGAAAATGTTTTACGTACCATTAGAAGGGATGTTTGAAAAATTCAGTCTTTTTTTTTTTCTGCTGAAGGCTAGAAATTTGGCTACTTACTGCATAATTTTGCAATTTCTCATAGTATCACATTAATAGAAGAAGATAACACCTGTTATTCTACATAGCATAAAGCCAATTTGAATACTAATATACACTACTGAATTATAAATTTTTAGATTTTTTTTACTTAAGTTAGTTATGGTTAGCTAAACAGAAGCCAGCAAAGAAGTACAATAACATCTATGCTGCTAATTTCTTTTACTTTGATATACCACTGATTCAATAAGAAAATGCAGTTTTATAAACCCAACTGATAATATCTTTTCCTTAAGTATATTAAAACTTTTTTGAATGAAATTTAGAAGTCAAAATGTTATGATACAAAATATGTAGTCTTAAAAAATTCCAAAAAAAAAAAAAAAAAGGTTCAAAAGTAGATTACAAGTTTTTAATTTAAACTAGAAAAATCTTATCAACTTATTTTTAGATGAACAAAAACCAGGTTCTTGGATGAATATACTCTTCCATACTATGTTTATGAGAAAATGTTTTACCAGAAATATAGAAATGGATATTGATGTTAATCTGCACTAATTATGAAGACATGGTACCACTTTAAAATTGTCTGTTATTGTTTTTTATTTTATAATCTAAGTAATAGAATATTTAGCAAAGTCTAAATAGTTTAATTAAAATTTTAAAACTTTTTTTAAATTCTTATAACTTTTACAAAAATAATAACTATGCAAAACATTTTTTTAGATCTATTAATACCTTCTTCATAAGACTGTACATTTTTGGAATCTCTGAAATTATAATTTACTCATTCAAAATTCCAATGAATTTAAGTTTTTTGTATGATAAAAGAAATACAAAACTTATTGTTAATTTCATACATAATTTTTCTATGTACATCTTAGAAAATTTGGTTACATAATATCCCGTAACATAACAATTATAACTAAAATAGAAAAAGAAAAAGAAATAAAAAAAAATCTTAGCATTCTTAATAGAAAGAATCAAAAGAAATGTGAAAACAGGGAAAAGAAACTATTTCAAATTTTTATTTGTTAAAAAAAACTTGCTATAAATGAATCTATATACTTAAATAACTTTTGAAATAATGAAGATTCAAATTTGCATTCATGTGTAGAAAAATTAGAACAGTAATTTGAGGAGTATTTTAAATGCTAGATGCTACCTAGTGCACAAATTGGTAGCATTACTGTCTGAAATATGTAGTTGTTTAATAAAAAATAATAAAGATTATTCGGCAAATTTTTATAATAAATGGGAAATAAAAAGAACAATTTTATATATGATAGAGAAAGTTGATAAAACTATACAAAAACTAGAATAATTGTACAAGAATTGTATTTAAAAGTTTATAGGTATATAAACCTACATGGTCTCTTTTATTACTGCCTAATTTAAATGTGGCCTCTAACAGTGAAAATGTTCCCCACCTCTGTACTAAAGAATAACCATAAAATAAATATAACATAAAATTTTATTTTGTTTTATGAAAGGAGATCAAAATTTTAAATACCAGGCAACAAATTTTCAATTAAAAAATGCATATATATATAATAAAGTGTAGAAATATTCAACAGATTACATTCATTTAAACACTTTACATAATTCCACAAAATACTAACTTTCTTTTAACAACATAAACAAAGCTTTTAGATTAACTTTACATTTTAAATTTACAAAAAGTTTAGAGATAAAGTGAATTAATTTTCATCAATGAACCTGTATTCAAGGTAAAAGAATTTAACTTTTAAGAAATGTAAAGTCTTACTTTAAAAAATCAGAAGTCTCCCTTGATATCTTTGTATATTCATAAAAAGAAGAGTAACTATTTTCATTAGTCATGTTTTTGTTCTTATCTTTATGAAACATGAACACTATCATGTAAATAATATGCTTTTAGCTATGTTAAAACATTTTTTTTTATGAATTTAAACAACAGCATTGGAAATAGCCATTCAGTAAATGGAAGTAGTAAATAAACAGACACTTTGGGTTGCCAGAAGTAATTCAAAAGCAGAAAGAAAACTACAATATTAGTATAACATGCTTATTCAAAATTTGGTTTCTCAGAATCAAAGCATACTCAAGTTAACATGATCACATATAGACACATGCACAGACATAATTCCAAAAGTGTTATTTTAAGATTCAAGGAGAATCAAAACATGAAACTTAATCAAAATCTAAAAATTGAACTTATAGATGAGAACAATACTTTCTCTATATTACACATAAAAAAATGGCAAGAGAATCATTCAGATATATGTATGATACAATTACAGAGTAAAAAGTTTTAATTTTAAAATTATATTTTTTTTCATTTACAACTATATTAGCTTTTAAACTGTTAAAAATACCTAAGACAAGTGCTTATAATGAATTGAATCAATATGCCGCTTCAAATTATCCTTTCTGCGAAATCTTCTACCACAAACATTACATGCATAAGGAAGTTCTCCAGTATGAGTTAGAATATGTGTTTTCAAATTAAAACTTAATGGAGTGGAATAAGAACACCATGAACAATAATATTCAGTTTTTCTAATACATAAAGTGTTGAAAGACGACTTCTTTCTGCATTCAACATCTAGATAAAATATAAAACTTTTGAGATAATTATAAAAAATTTACAAACTGCATATTGAAGTATCTTTACATACAGAATAATTTTAAATAAAAATGGAGTAATTTTTTTAATTTAAGATGGTTTCATTTCATTCAATATTTTATGCCTCAACCAATTAAAAACTTTTTATATTTTTGAAACAGTAAAATACAAAATCTATGAATTAATAACTATTGTATTTCAAACACAATGAAATTAATCTTAAATAATATATATACAAAAAATTCCTCTTTGACTTGTTCATGGATGAATGTGAACTTTCAGAAGAAACGTCATAATTCACATTTTTAAGTATGGGATATCAATGTGTCATTCTACTAATAGAGGACAAATACCAAAAATATATAGATCCTATTACTAAATCATTCCATTCAAGTGTTTATGAAATAATTTGATTAGTTGATAAATGAGCATACTTTTATCATGAAATTATACCACAAAATTTACTTGTATAAATTTACGACCCAGCCAACTTTTTTATACTTTAGAGAGCATATGACATAATAAATAATTATTTGTACTAAATAAGAAAAAAATTTAGAGTTTTAAGGCATAAATATTGTTGACTGTATTATTTTAAAAATAAATAATTAGTAAATAATAGACAAAAATAGCAAATTCTTTGCTTTAAAATTCATTGGTATAAAATTTTTTTGCAAAGTCTGGCATGCCTAATTAAAATAAAAAACACACAAATAATTAATTTAAAATAAATATGCATATATTTCTTTAATTACTAATTATTAAAAAAATTATTTTGAAAATATTTTGATCACAATTTGCAATGCAGCAGGCACATCTAACACTATTGACAGGAACCATGATGCCCATGAACATAGGGTAGGGAACCCCTGGTTTAATGGCTCTAGTTTATTAAAGATTTGAACAGAAGGAGGGGACTGAAACATTTTACATATTTTTTCAAGAAATGATTTCAAGAAAATGTTATTTATCATTATTTAAACCTCTAATTACATAGACAGAGCTTAAAATTTCACTTTTAAAATTTTCTCTAAAACTTGGCAATGACATAATGCTATATGCCTTACATTTCTTCTTTAATGAATTAAAGACCTTATTTCAGTGACATGACTTCTACTGGAGATACAAACTAGAAATAAGCTTTTAAAATTTTCATTTTTTAAGCATGCTCAGCACAATAATAACAACAAAACGAAAATGAAAAGAAAGTTTGATGTCATTATCTTACTGCACTTTTAAGGAACCAATAATTGTATTCTTCAATCACATAAAAAATATTCATAATTAAAATCATATATTATTATTCTTTCTAACAAATTAGTACAATTAGAAAATTTGAAAAATAAAAAGATACCATTAAATAAAAAAGAAAATAGCATACCAAAGTTAATGTTGCTAAAAATAAAAAAACATATGCTAAATTTTGAACATTATTCATAAAAGAACAATAACAGAATGATGATGACTACAAAATTTAAATCTAAAGATTTTTATACAATAAAATGAAAATCCAAAATTATTTGAAATGAAAATGGTATATAACATTAAAACAAATAAAAATGGATATGTTTTGAAAGAAAATAGAAAATCAAGTGAAAAAACTTATATTAGTAAATGCAAAAGTCATTTAATTAATTTTTCTTTTTTTTTTTTAATTTCCATTCCATTATATGTTTTACATTTTATTAGAATGTGACTAGATAAAAAAAATAAATGCGAAGAATTAATTTACAAGTACACATATGTATTCAAGACATTAAAACAATGATCATGCACTAATAAGAAAACAGTTGAAGTGTCAACTAGAAATAAGCTAGAAAAAAAAATATCTGTACTGAAATCAATGAAGTATGCCTAATAGAAATATATTTCATATAACTGTCAGATCAAAATCGTTACAACTCCAGTCAAAGCTTTATATGCTGTAGTTAATAGTCATCTTTAATATGTAACAAACATAAAAGTAAACAAATACTGGTACACACCATTGCAAAGAATTAAAATAATAAAGTGAGTAAATGTTTCAAAACTGCTTTGGTAAAAAAAAAGACAATACTAAATACTTAACTGAAATATTTCAAAATACCCTAATTCAAGAGGGAAAAAATGCTAGCAAGAAATTTAATTCAATACCTGTTATTAAAAATAAATACAGGAATACTTTGTTTACTGTAACTTTACTCAGTGTACACCCCATTACAATACAGTTAGTAATTTGAGTAATAAATTTCAATTAGTTCCAATTGATTCACTATTATGTAGTTTGGAAGATTATGAGCCAAAACACTGCATAAATGATTTTGTGTGGTTTTGATCATTAAATTTATTCAACCTTAGTAGACGTGAAGTTTGACATGATTTAGCTCTCTACATATTAGATGTTGCTGATGTCTTTAAGTGTATTCAAATGTATTGATTCCCAATCTCTCCTCAACTTAAAAGAACAGACTTATGAAAAAGAAAGTAAATTTAAAGAAATATTGCAAACAAGAAAGAAAATTTACATTGAATAACATAGAAGAATTATTCAATGCCATTGGAGTAGATGCATTGATAAACACTACCTAGCTCATTGTAGCTTCCCTCACTACTGACCCCACTAAAGTCCAGTTAATAATTTGGGTAATAAATTTCAATTAATTATGACTGATTCACTAGTGGGCAGTTTGGAAGATTATGAGCCAAAATACTGAATAAATGATTTTTGTGGCTTTGATCTTCAAACTGATACAAGCTCAGCAGATGTCATTATGTAACTTGGACATGATTCAGACTTCTTACACACTGGATCTTGCTGATGTCATGGAGTATATTTAAATGAATTTTCTATCTCTTAATGAAGAATCTTTCCTCAAGATAAAAGAACAACAGGTTTTTAAAAGAGTAAAACTGAAGAAAATGTGTAGACAGAAAAAAAAACTTTGCATTGAATAACTTGAAGAATTATTCAATTGTTTGCCATTGAAAGAACAGATGAATTAATTGAAAGAATATTCAAATGAAAAAAACAAAAGCTCAGATACATGGAAAATATATAAATGATGTTTTGTGTAATTGCAAAACGCATTCAAAAAAAGGGGAGAAGGAGAAGTGCTACAAAAACTTTGGATGATGTTCTATTAAAAAATCTTTTTATTTTTCCTTTTGTAAGTATTAAGAAATAAAAGTGCTCCATTACTTTTACTTTTCAACCTTTTATTACTTTTCATTAATGAAAATAAGTAAATATACAAATATTCTTGTTTTAACAAAATTTGATAGAAACAAAATTATTTTTTTCTGTAAAAATAATGTTTTATTTTATAATGAATTGGTGTAAATTCATTTAATGCAGTAACCAAATAACAGTACTATGAGTCACATTAATTAATTAACAGTATTATTCCTACACTTAAAAAAGAAAATTAACCTCAATTTATTTTAACCAAAATGCCTATGTCATGCATTAATTTTACAGAAAATATCACTCAGGTAACAATTAATTTATCTTTAGAAAATAAATCTATAATTTTCTTTTTTGAAATTTTCAGCTAATCATAATATTTAACATTTAAAACATACACAGTATAAATATTAATACATCAAATACTATAATATTTGCAAATGTCTTATAAAACAAATCTTTAGCCAAAAATAGTCTTGATAAATAATTTAAAAAATAGATTTTAGAACAAAACCCATCATAAAAATGTTAAGTAATACAGATTGTAAAACAAAGCATATGACTAAAGATGTGAAAAGTAGTCATTTAATAAAAATGCAAATAACAATTTCTAAATTTATAATTCTACAATATAACATTGGAGATTACTTGGAAGAGGCATTAATATGAAATACACATTTGTAAAGTTTTTACTAATTGAACAATATTTTTTTATCTCCATAAAACACAAAAAGATTTTTTATCACTAGTAAGATTACAATTATTTAGCAATTTTTAGAGGAAAATGTCACAAAATTTTTTTTTAATATTACGATAAAAAATGGACCAGGTGAATTCATCCATTTATCCAGCAACAATGTTTCAATATAAAAATGCTAATAACTTTAAACTCTCAAATTAAAATACTAAAGAATATGATACTGAAATTACATCAACCTTTTAGTGCCGAATGAGGTAACACAAAAAGTGCTGATTTACAAACTGTTGCATATAAGATGCCTATTTGCATCTCAAAATAAATTTATAAAACATGATATATGCTTTAATTTCTTGGCAAAGGAATTTTGAAAAATTTCTTCTAACTTTTGGTTATATTCCATGTTGGTTTGTCTAAGACTGCATTTACACTAGAGCAATAAGATAGTAACTTGACATACTTGACACAGGGTCTTTTCTTGAAACTAATTGTAGAATTCAGACAGAAGTTTGAACAGAATACAATATCTCCTCATTCCTCACAAAAAAAATTCTTGACATCGAGAGTAAAATTTTTTTAATCCCTCCACTGTTTTTAAAAAGATTGTGTCTGTTAACAGTCAGTTTTGGAAAACACCACCTATGTTGTTTAACATTTTTGTCAAACAGTTTTAATTTTGATAAACTTATAATTAATTTCAGTGAAGTTATTTTATGTTTTTATGAATTTATTCCCAAACTTTAGTAAACTTGAGAAATTGGTCTAGCATTCTTTGTATATGTAGGATATTTTTTGTCAGGATTAAGTAAACCATGTTAAGTACTGTAATATATCGAAATGTAATGTTTCTAATTAAGATTTGTGCTTTTGATCATTATTACCTGAGTGTAATCTATATCATTAATGTTTTTATCTCTAAAAATACTTGGATCCTTTCTTGTTCGATTACACTGTAAATTATCTTAATTATTTGTGCTTTATATATATAAAGTAGGAGGAAAAAATAGCTTGGAAGAACACATATTTAGTATTTTAATCATTGAAAAAGAAATTGAAAAAATTAATCAATTTCACATGAAGAATTTACAATGACAAATAAATAAATAAATTTAATTATAATTACAAATCTATCAATAAAACAGCAAAAACTTTCCAAGACAAAGTTCATATTTAAAACATTTAGGAATTATTATTAAGAGTAAAAAAAAAATACAAATAATCATAAGTATCATGAGTGGGTTTTTTTATGCATAAAGCGCTTATAACGAGTAGAAAATTTCATTCCACAATACTCGCACTGATAAGGTTTCTTTCCAGTATGACTATTCATGTGAGCTTTTAGGGAGTCTTTTCTAGAAAATCGGTTTCCACAAATATTACAATAAAATATTGAATGGATAGAAATATGTTTCCTGATTTCAGTAAAATCGCTGGTAGAATATGAACAAGATTTACAAGAAAATCTTTCTACATCATAGCAACCAAAAATATAATTATCAATAAATCTTTTTGAAGTCTCTTTCATGTCAGATAATATATGACCTAAAAGAGAAAAAACTGTTACAAATCAAACATGTAACATCGCAAGAAAGTGTAAAACTTTATATGAACAAGAAAATATGGTTTTCCATTCTCATAAAAAAATAAATTATAGAAAAATTAAAATTATAAATTCATCTATGTCAATTATTATAAATTTTTAAATACGCATAACTGATGTTCATACATAAATGTTGACAGAAATGACCTTAGGTGATAAGCAACTCCCTACAGCAGGAAAATTTAGGAGAAGTAAAACCACCTGAGCTAGAATGCAAAACAAATAAACATAATCTACAAATATTTATTTTACTTTTTAGAGTTTTTATAATATAATTCTGTTTTTGTTTATTAATTTAAAAGATTATTTAAATTTCTATGAAAATAGTAGGCACTGGTTTTAATTTTTAATTTCATTGTTGTTAGACCATTAAAAATGAAAATTTTCTTTTTCAATAAAATAATTTTCCTTAAATCTGCATTAATAATACTGCCTTCATTTAATTATATACCATTTTTGTAGTCATCATTTTTTTCTATTACTTTAAACTTTTTTAAGCTTGGGTAATGGGAAATTTCAGAGTTCTGGTCAGTAGAAACAATCTAGTGCCATTCCTGATCTCAGTGGTCAAGGGAATATTAATTCAATTACCCTATTTTTGTTTATATTTAATCAAAAACAAAACTCCAAGTCCAAAAATGCACACTGTATTAGCATTACCTTTCTCCAGCTCCTTTGTTTTAATTTGCTTGATTTATAGTTCTATTGCCAATTTTTATATAACAATGATTAACATACTGGAAGACCTATTGCTGAAAGATGATTCTAAACAGCTATGAAAATCCATATTAATAGCTGGATTCAAATTAATGGACTCAAAAATTGACAAGCAGTATTCTAGTTACTCAACCATCATTCCAGTAAATTTTGTAAAACGTAAATAAAAATAAATACAGATATGCCTTAAAATAAATAGGTAACATAGATCTCTAATACATTTCTTCTGAAGTACATTGTAATCACATCACAGCAAAGAAAAGATTTTAAAAAAAAAAGCCAAATTAAAAAAATAATAATAAAAGTTTCAGTAATTTAAATCATTCATAACATTTTTATTTTCACGGAGTTAATTTCGATTTCCAGCAAAAATTTTTACAAATTTTTTTTAGCTCAGTTGTAGATGCAAATTTTATAAAGTAAACATTTTTCATTAAAACAAATCAAAATATTACAGCCAGAAAAAAATATTTTCGAGTAAAATATTATTCTTTTAACAGAAACAAGCCTATCTGAAATTCTAAAATACTTCTTGACATAAAACTTTTCTGAACTTTAAAACAATAACTAAAATATTAAAAGAATATAAATTTATTAAAACCAATAAAGATTCCAAAATCCCCAAAACATTAGAAAACTATTAAATTCCATGAAAAAGAAATATATTTCACTACATTAAAATATTTCAGTATTTTATATCATACTTTAGTATATATAAAATAATTTAAATGTAGTTAATATTAATTTCAATGTATTTGAATTTCTAAAGCAATATCCAAATATATTGATTGTATGCACCAATTTGGGACTTGATATAGCCATAAGGCACCCCACAATGGCTCCTAGCAGTAGAGAGTAGATCCCATGTATGGGGCTACCCAAGGGAGCAGACACCCCTTGACATACCCTGGAAAATGAACACTACACCGGAAGCCTGATGTTTGCTCACAGAAAAAAGCTTCCAGAGAGCATTTAGAATAAATGGTGGATGCTCATGAGGACCTTTTGGTTTTGACAGCAGATTTAATGTGAATGACACAAACAGCACAGATTCAAATATATTGCTCAGACAAAGCACAATAATTTTTATTCATCAGCATTACCTAGACTAACTGGAAAAATTTTATATTAAAAAATACTTTTATATTAAAAATAAAATATTTTAAAAATAAGGAAATTAGAAATTGATCAAAATTTAATTTACTAAAATTTAAATTTCACAATTATCTTGAAAAGAAAACTTTTTTACTCATTCAAGAAATATTTTTAATAAGAGCTATTGTTTCATTTATAAAATTTTAAATTTTACAAAACACAGGAGTTTAAAAAGTACCTATGTTCTGGAAACAATCTGAAATCAGAAAATAATATATTGAATATAAGATTTATGAATTTGAATAGAAACACTCTCTTATCTCAATAAATAACAATCTGTCATTGGTTTCAGAGTTATTAATTAGAACAAAACTTATAAATGTCATACTTCTACATCATATGAAAGAATTGAGACAATTTTACTGCTTAATCGAATGGTCTAAAGACATATTAAAAATACTATAATTAGTTGGAGCTATCAGCTCCAACTAATATTGGTATTTTTAATATCTACTGGTATTTTTTTATTAAAAGCATTAATAAAGTAAAGGATACGGAAAAAGAGTAAAGAAAATAAGTTTTAGAAATGCACTAATATGCAGTAATGCACAAATTGGGTAAAATAATATACAATGCCTTAAAAAGAATACTTCAAGAAATATATTACAATTGAATTTTTTATTGATAATTATTTCAATTATTTTCCTGAAATAATATACTTTGAATATTTCAAGTTGTCTTTTATGGAAAATTTTGGTAAAAAATTTCTTTAAATAAAATTTCTTTTTAGCAATCTTTTCAGCAACAGACACATAGCCTAATGAATAAATTTAAACATTTTTTTTTTTCAAATATGAGTAAAGGAAATAAGTTTTAGAAATGCACTTTAAAAACATACTATGCAACATTCAATAAAAAATAGTATAAAAGAAAAACATACTACATTTATTTATTACATTTTTGGGTTAGCAGATCTGATAAAAATCTAAACTGTGTTACATCAAAATCTGTATTTCAGATCTTTTTATAAAAGAAACTACACTTTATATTCTTACATGCTTTTAAAATTTAACAACCAAATTTGTATTTTCATTCCAATGAAAGTTAAATGAAGAAGAAACATATAAATATGCTTATCTCTTTGACACACTTATGATGACATGTATACATAAATAATATAAAAGTTATATCCAAAAAATTTAATGATTTGGCAAATAGTGATAATAACAATTATAATAAAAATAATTGTGCTACAATTTTATTTTTTTAAACAAAAAAAAATATTATGTAAATGATTTTAAACGATAAAATTTTTAATAATGGAAAAACAACTCTGTTGAATTTAATTGAATTTTCATTACCCAAAATTTCATATTTTATGCTGTAACTTTAAGACTATTACTTAATGAAATTTATTACATTATTTAATCTTAGAGAGATAAAACTAGTATGTAATGGATAAAGTTAAATTAGATTATTAATTATCATTACAATTTGTAGTTCAAGATGGCAAATAATATATCAGGTTTGATTTGATTTGATTTTGGAGTGCTATAGTCTATTGCTTTTGCTACATGAGGGCTAATAAGATCAGGACCTACTGCTTATAGCCAATTATGAACAGCTATGAACATCTATACCAGCAGTGAGATTCGAACCTATGAACTCCTGTACCAAAGAGCAGAGCTCAACTATTTTCACATCATTTGGTAATAATATCTCAGGAATATTAAAGTAATATTTTAAATCTAGACATAAATTATTTCTCATCAATCAAAAATACTTAGTTTACAGCATAAAATATAACAAATTTACTAAAATACCTAAATTTCTCATGCTCTCACTTTCAAACATAAAATAGCGTTATAAAAAACAGTAAGTATGATATGTTTGAAAAAATACAATAACTCTAGATACAGGCTTTTAAAAATTAAGTGTCCTAACATTCTAGGTTTTGGATAATAAAACTACATGTGTCAAGACTACTCTTTAATGTAATGTTAAGTAATGCACAAACTATTACAAAAATAATGCCATCTTAAGCTAGTAAAAAAAGTAAAATAGAAAAAGTTCTTTTGAGATCAACCAGTTATCTTTACATAGAGAGACAGGAAATGCCATTTCTATAAATCTCCAGTTTTATGATGCATCTTTTATAATTATCAGTAATGACTATGTGTTATGCAACTTGAAAGACGGTAACATGTAGCTATTAAAAGACAGTTTGGGAACTTCAGTAAGAGTACATTGCAACAATTAACTTTCAAAATACCACATTAGTTTTATAAAATCACCTTGAAAATAACAAACTATACTTTGCAAAGGAAAAAAATTATAAATAATACAAACTAAGTAATTATTAAACCAAAGTTAGAACAGTCAAATATGGTGCATTTTATCTATCACATAGCAAACTTAATTATCTCCAAATTATAAGCTAAAGAATAAAAGTGATATCACTGAAATACTAAGTAATTACAAAGAAATATATATCACTTGATACAAAAAAAAGTATTTTATCTATTTCCAATCCAATTATAACAAATTTAAGAATTTTTCTGAATTTCTAAAATTACAATAATTTTTAGAAACTGTAATAGTTTATTTACATAAAACATTTTTGAATGACATTTACAAAGCATTATTTTGGTAAATTGCTAAATATTTAATTTCATTCATTTATAATAGAGGTAATTAAGATGCTAAGTTAATTCAAATCAATTTGAATTCATGTTAGCTGAAATTAAAATTATAATTTTAACCCATTCAGGACCACTGGAAAGAAAGAAATGCTTACGTAGGCCTAAAATTTTTCTTCATTAAGCCTAATTTTATTTAAAAATTCATTAAAAATCATAGCTTCAATTTAATATGCTGAAATTTACAGTTAATAATCCTTGATAGCATCTGAAAATTTTTTAACAAAAATATTGTATTACTTAAAAAAAAACAATTATGAATTATAAAGAAACAGGTTTTGTTTTTATAAAGATCGTTTCTTTTTAATAAAATTTATATTTACAGTCAGAAACAAAAAATTGATGTTTTAAAGTTTAAACAAATTATCAGTAAAATTATACAATATTGCCAAAAAATTTCAGAAATTTAACAATTTGAATAAATAAATGTAACTCCAGGGATATCAGATCTTCCATATTTGTTTGCCATTCATTTAAATTGTTCTCACTATTAATCATATTAAATATTTTAGAGTCATCTGAATAATCAGATTCACTATCACTTGTGTTAGAAAAATTAGAACTGAAAGAGAATAATGAGGGTACACACTCTGTGACCTTCAAAGCATTAACTGTGAACCTCAACATTATTCAAAATTTTAATATATTTCAACCCCCTTTAGTACCATTTAAAAATTTAAATAAAACATTCTGATTCCCAGTCATACCAATGTTTCTCAAGGCCCAGAACGGAGAACTGCATGATCACATGTATTTGATTGTGGTCCTGAACAGGTTAATTAATGTTCCAGATATAAGGAAAGACATTATTCCTTTAACAATTCTCTAAACAATATTAAAATCACAAGCAATTACATTTAAATTGCCTTATGTATTCTATGAACATGGCGTTTAAGGTTTTCTTTCAATGAAAATGTTCGTCCACAATATCCACAAGAATGAGGCTTTTCTCCAGTATGAGTCAGGTGATGTTTCTTTAAGTCACAATTAGAAGCTGCGACATATGCACAAAGTGTGCACTGAAAACGATAATGTTTGCTTTTATAACTTGCAGATTGAAAAACTGTCCTTCTTCGTAGAAGTGGATAAAGATCTAAAAGTAAATTGCATATTAGAGATAGATAAACTTAAAAAATTAAAGCATAACAAATATATCTACAAAAAACACATGAAACATATCAGATTATATAATATCAGGGTTAGAGAAGAATACTCTTTTCCTCTTTTTTATACCAACAATTTTTTTCCTTTCATTTTAGGATGAGAATTTTGATTTGCAGCAGTTTATTCAAGAGTCATGAGTCATAAATAACCATAATTATGGTATTCAAATAACAATTTTATGAATGTACATTAGTATTAACTATTTAACAAAATTTCTAAGAATAATGGACTGATTTTAATCAGCAATGGTAACATATATTCACTTTTTTTAACTTAGACTTTTTGATAACTTTTAGATATAAAATCCATCTGAATTAGTGCTGCAAACTTAATCATAAATATTTAAAATAAAATTTTAAAAATTCTGAAAGTAAATGTGTATGGTAAACTTTATAAAATTCTCTTGTAAATATTATAATTTTTCCAAAATAATTTTTTTAAGAAGCAGCTGATTCTAGGCGGATATTTTTGTCTTCTAAATAATTCTCACTGTCTTCTATTCCTGTGTTGTACTTTTTGCACAATATCCTTCAAAATTAAGCAATCTTCTTATAGTGCATGTCAGAATGAATGATTCTATATAATTTACATCTGAAAGAAAAAACAATAATATAAATAATAGAGATTTAAGTTACTTAAAATTAACTTTTCAATAATCATTATATACTCAGGGTTTTTACTACAACCAACCTTAGACACCAATTTTTGTACATAAAATGAGAATTTTTTTTCTCAAATCTTATCAGATAGTATGAACTAAAACACAGAGTACTAACAAACTTTAAAAAATAATTTTGTTTTGATGAATCGGAGAAAAGTATTGAATCCAGATATATTGTTTTGACTTATTATTGAATCTGTTCAACAAGAACTATTTTATGATAATAATGCACCTAAAATAATTTAACAATTAATTCTTAAAACAATAAAATCGATATAAATTACAAAGCACCTGCTCTTTGGAAAGAGGGGAAAAGATCAGTTACAACATTATGTAATCTCACACTCATTTTGTATCTCCTTTAAATTTATTCATAGAAAAAAATCAATAGATAAAATAGCAGGAAAATATATGCATTCACTTTTTTAAAAATTATTATAATAACTAAGAAATATATATAGTTATTTTTAATATAATTTATTGACTAATATTAAAATTTACAAATATATTACCACCCCTTCCTTTACATTGTAGCCTAATGCAGCTGTCTCTCTGTCTCAGAGCATGGTGCTGTTTTCTAATTTCTTAAAATTCTCTCTTACAATTTGATATTATATTTATGAATCTGGTAAGCTATAAAAAGGCTCACAATTTACTCCTGTATGACACCAAAGAGCTAATTTTAAGAGGAATTTCAGAATACATCTTATTTTTTCTAAACACCATACTGATGGCTAATCAATCCAGTGACAAATATTTTTTCTAATAAGAGAAGGGATGTTTATAGTCAATAGTTTGAAAGTGTTCAGGTTTCAGGTCATTCTGAATTTTGGACATGAATTGAGGCCCTTTACTGTATAAAACATCTTTTTGTGGTATGTTGTGCACATTTGCTAAATGTTGTCAACCAAATTGTAGTTCTCTAAATAAAAAAATAAAGGTCAAAATTCTGAATAAATGAAAAAAAAATTATAAAAATGAAAAAAATTATAAAGATAAAAATAAAACAAAAAAAAATTATTAAAATTTTAAAAATGTATGTCATTATCCACAAAAACACTCTCTATCCTTTCTCCCAACTTTATTTCACTTTTAACTCTTAATTTATATCTTATATCATTTTATTATTATTATTGAGGACAGAGCCTTCTTTTCTTTAATTTTTTAATATTGTACCTAAACCTAATGTAACTGCACCTTTATATGTATTTTAATATATAACGAAGCACACCTGTAATGATGTATCAATTGCTCATCACTGGGGATACGACTACCTGTCTAGGTGCCCCGAAAAACCTAACTACTTAGAATAAATGTAAATGCGGGCCATAAAAGCTGAAAAGTTGAAAATCATAACAATACTAACAAAAACTTTACCATAGTTGTATTTTTTTCCCACACACTTAATGCAAAAAAATAATTTGGGTATCATAATATGTGGTATAGGTCGGCAAAACAATATAAATCAATTTAATGTTCAATAAAAAAAGAAAAGAAAACATTCTCAAAATAAGAATAAAAATCACTGAATACACTAGTAGCACAGGGAAGAAGTGAAATTTTTTTAAACAATATATTAATATAAATATACAGAATATAGAAGAAAGATAAGTAAGGATTAAACGGAAACTTACCAATTAGTGAATTCAAAAGACCAGGACAATTTGAAGTAAGATCTTTCAAAAGTAACTTAACTAGGTGTACACAAGCTGCTCTACTTCAGTACTGAAAATTTTTTTCAAAGGTTTTCATATAACGGCACTCAGAGTGAAGGCAGAACTGAAGATTTCATTCCAAGATAATTTCGGTTCTAGTATACACTCAATGGATAGGTTGTGAAGCTAATGGCAATTTTCCATTAGTTACAAATAATATTCCATTCCCCTAATGAATACTGACCAGAAAATCTGCTTGCCAGTGCTACATAATCTGATAGGAATCAAACAAAATAAGAATACCCTAGTTTTAGGGTAAATTCTCCAGTCTCCCAAAATTTCCTGATACCAGTTTTCCTGGTTAGCAGGCTACCCTAGGTACACATGAAATCCTGAGATAGTGTAAATTAAAAGGGCAGAAAAAAATCAACCCAAAATAAATTATATACATACATTTATGAATTTTGAATTTACTCTGAAGTTAGAAAATTGAGCTAATATTTTTAAATAAATCAATAGGGTAAATATTGAAATTCAGAAGGAAGACATTATTTTTGTGTTTCCCACAAGAATAATGTCTAATCATTTTTGTAAGTCTATCATTAATGTCCACAATATTAATGATACTTACAAAAAATCCTTCAAAAAATTATAGTAAATCGTACAGAATACTGGACAAAAGAGAAACCAATAGTAATAAAATTAATATTAAAATAACAGTATTGAAAACCATGCCAAAGTCTGTTTTAAACTATAGACAATGATGGAAAATAGCACAATGCTCAAGAAGTAAGTTGTAACAGGCCTCTTTCCAAGGCTAATTTATCACCATTAAATTGAATTTTCCTTACTATTATAAATGGTTCTATGGGAAGTAACTTACCACTGCTAGAATTTTAATGCAAACATAAAATCTGAAATAAAGTACATTTCCTTAAATTCTATTGTTTAATTGTATTAATAAAGCACAAAAAACCTGCAGAAATTTAGAAGGGAAACAGTTAATATATTTTCTATAAAAAAATTTAATTCTTTTATCTTTATCAACTGGTATTCTAAAGAAATTCTAATAGAAAAAGGGTTATTTTCAATATAAAAAATAACAATACATTCAAATCAATCACAAAATTTATAAAACCTATGCATGGAACCAAAGTATAAAAAAATTATATCTTTTTCAGAGTTTTAATTTACTTAAAATTTACAAATATTTGACAGGGCAATGTTTTATAATTCAAGAACCAACTACTACAGAGCTACTGAACTACAGCTTAAAAATTAATACAAATTGTTTTTAAATATTCAAACTTGTTCTAAATATCATTACTCTAGATCAGTAGTTCACAAGCAGTTTTGTTGGATAAAGAATTTTTAGAGCTGTAAAATGACTCCTCAACATGATATATATACATTAATTGTTACCTTAAATATGACATATTAAGTACAAATTATATCCTAGTATCCATGCATTTATTTTTTAAATATCAGTGCCATATTAATCTCTAATGTACTAATCTCTAATCTAATCACAAATCAGCTCTGTTATTGTTCTTTTTTAAACCACATAGTCCAGACAAGCTCATGTGCTAGAAGTTATTTGATTAAGACAAAAGTATGCATCTTTTGTTTCGAAGAGCAAGTGTCAAAGAGTGCCTTTATGCTCACAGTAGGTCCTTAGAATTTAGAAGCAGAGACCAGACAGAAGACATCCCCCCTCCTCTCCATGCTCAGCCTTCCACCTTCTACTGTTTGATCTTGATCAGGGATGGACAAACTTTTTTGGCTGCCGGCCAAAAATAAAAAGAAAATAAGTTTGGCGGGCCAAGATAGATTTTTCTAAAATTTTAAAAACAATATTAAAGTACCTAACAGTTTAAATATGTTAATGAGATGAATGAAATTGCGATTTCATTTTTAAAAGTTCCTTATACTGAGGTTCGAAGTGAGATGTACTGATTTTAAGGAACGATGCTAAATGCTCATCTGTCAGTCTACTTCTGAAATTATTCTTTCTGAGGTACAAAGTTGAAAACACTTGTTCATATATAAGAAGCAAATATACCACTAATCTTCTGTGCGTGAGATAATAAATTTGGGATATAATATTTAAGCAAAGTAGAAAAGGAGATGGATATATAATGCATAAATATATATTTTAATTTGCCTCAGACCGGCAACTTAAAATTTTATCCACAGGCCAGATAAAACCTTCTGTCAGGCCAGAGATGACCTATTCCTGATCTTGATGGACATTACAACCATGGACCTATTTTACATGCCCAAGCCACCTTTAGCAATCACAGCAATTTTTGCATGGCTTGACCCTCAAACTTACAACCCTCAGATTAGGAGTTTATCTTTTGGTTGACTGAGCAACCACAGCTCACGAATAAACTCTATACTCATATGACAACTTACATTACAGTACTACTTCAATGAAACCTCGACCATCACATTAACACTCAATTTAAAAATTATCACTTGTTTGAAGTCTTAAAAAATGCTTTTACAAACCGTTTATTTTTTGTTTTATTGATCAAATATGATATCAGCAAAAAAGAGATGAATATATTTCTTTTATGTATTTTTTTTAATATAAAAAGAGTTTTAAACAGAGTTACAAAAAACCCAGATTTTTTTTTTTTAAGAAAAACCCAACCCAGATGGGTTTTTCTGGGTTTTATTGGGGGTCTGGTTATAAGAGGAGAGGGCAAGGGAAGTTTCTTATTTCAGAAAAAATTAAATTGCTAAATCTGATTATATTTTTATTAATTAACATATTCAAGAAATTATAATTTAATACTAATAAATCAGTGTAAGGACTACAAAAAAGTTTACTCTGACAACGCACACAAAATGTTATATATTGACATGTACCACATATTTGAATGTAATTTTAACAAAGGACTACTTTTTATCTCTATTCTTTCTCCATTTAAAAAAACATTTTTAAAACTTTTTTGCATAAAATTTTTGTCAAAGGTAATAGGCAATCAGTGTGTAGCCAAAAAAACAGTCACGTCCCAGGAACAAGGTAAGGTCATTTCTCAACAGTCAACATAACCTGTTTTTCACAATGAAAGAAGAGAAATTTCATACTAACCCTGTCTTGCTGACAAAAGAATTGAAAATTTTCTAAATTGTTATGTTGGAATTACCATAGATTTACAAATATTTTTCCAAATTTTGCTAGACTGTATATATAATTCCACAGAATAATTCTTTAAAATTGAAAGAGGGTAAAAAACTCTGATGACAATTTCTAAAAATAAATAAAAATATCATCAGTTTTTTAAAAACCCAATAAAACCCACTTTAGAGTAGGTTTTATTGGGTTTTTTAGACTGGGTTTTGGGCGGGTTTTACTGGGTAGGTGAGTTTTTTGCAACCCTAGTTTTAATTTAAGAAATAGTTGGGACTACTCACTAGATATTTAACTATTACCAGGTAAATCAGCTAAGAGACCAAGTAGTTTCTTATATTACTTAATGAATAATTAAATATAAACCTTTTATAGATAAGCATTCTTTATTTAAAATTATTGTTAAACATTTAAATCCAGTTTCAAAAGAAAAGAAAAATTGAAATGAGTTATCAAAAGTAATAAAGAAATTATTGATAAATTGTATATATTGAGAAAAATATTAAAGAAAAAATTTAAATATTAACAATTGGCTAAGATTAAAGGAATAGAATAAACAGTTCATTATAACTATTTATAGGACAATATAAAATTATTTAATCAAAGAGTACAAAATAATTAAGATAAGTTAAATAAGTTCAAAATTTCAAATAAGCAAAACTTTTGTAGCACCACACTTAATATTTTATTTGGTATACATTTATTTCTTATTGATCTATTTATAACATTATTAATTTGATTCTTTTAAGAAATTAAAATACTGCATTAACTTTACAAATACTCATCTTACACTCTTTCAATTTTCACATGTATGTTTAAAATTCCTTTATTATTGGTAAAGGAAGGGAAGGGTGCCAAAACAATAATTTTTTTTACTTAAGTATCCTACACTGATCTGTAACATAATATTGACTAACAAATTTTCCTAAACTTTTAATTTCAACTTAATTATACATTTAAAAAAATATTTTACTATGTAATCTTCTGATAACATACTATGAGCATACAGTTATAAACTAGAAATCTATTAAAACCCTGCAAATCAACACATATTAATTATTTGGTTTACAGTTTATAAAAACATGCTAATTAATTATCATAGATAAAATCAAAAACTCTGCAATATAAAACTAACAATAACTTTTGAAAGAGAGAATTAAAAAAAAAAAAGACATCTTAAAGGCAGAGAAAACTGTAAAGTTAATATTAAATTTAAAATGACATTTAACAATATTGACATTGCAAAGTATTAGAAACAGCAACTAATTTTATTACGAATGTTGTTTAACTACTGTGCAAATTCAATAAATTCCCTAAATTAAAAAGCTATATTCGGCTTTTTATTTTCAATGACAATTTAGTAATATCCATGATCACAAGTTTCATATGAAGATGCAATATTTGATGAATGAGCAATATTTTCGTGCATTCTGATGTTAATTATACAATCTTTAAAATATAACATTATAAAATATAATTTATGTTTCTGTTCCAGTATCAAACATGACATTTATTGCACGGGATTTGTCTCCAATCAACAATAATAAATTAAACATATTTTCATATGTTCATTTAAATTAATACTTCAATGTTTGTCTTACACATTTTCTTTATTTTATGTGTGACATTATTAAAATTAATGGCTAAACAGAAATATACTGAAACGATTAAATCCTATCGTACCCTAACAAAATAAATTCTGCAAATAAATGTTTTAGATATTCGTTATTTTTGAACGCTTATTATTTAATAAAACTATTACAACAAATTTATTAGTATCAAACCATATGAATTATGAACTAAAGTTACTTATTGTTTTAATTAATGGAGAAAGTAAGTTTTCTAGAGCTAAGTAATTGACTCGTATATATAAAACTTAAAATTCGGCACCAATCTTTTCTTGTTGTCATGAGAACGAGTGTATTTACCTTATGGGTATAAACAACCGAAGAGACCAAGTTATCTTTTGTGAGGGGCAAATAGGTGATTGGTTAAATAATTCAAATTACATTATCGCTAAGAGTCCTAGTAATACTATTGGATGGTTATTTTTCCGTGAAAAAAAAATTATTATTAAATAAAAATAGGAAAGCAGCTTTGTACTACTCAACTTGTGACTACTGCTGTTATTAGATTGAGCCATTTTGCCGCAACTTTAGACCCAACGGCTCTTAATACGTTGCTTTTTGCTAAAAGTATTTTGTTTTGTATTCTTCTAATTAATTCAAAATGAGTTACTCGAGAGGTGCACCTAATATAGATGGCATGACTTCTTTAAAAGTTGACAACTTAACCTACCGTACTACACCTGAAGATTTGAAACGAGTTTTTGAAAAGTATGGAGATGTTGGTGATGTGTACATCCCTCGCCATCCTTATACTCGTGAGAGCAGAGGTTTTGCGTTTGTTCGTTTTTATGATAATAGGGATGCAGAAGATGCAATGGATTCCCTCGATGGTTATATTTTAGATGGTCGGGAACTAAGAGTGCAAATGGCAAGATATGGTCGGCCAGGCGATCCTCGTCGTGGATCACGAAGTCGCCGGAGAAGATCCCGTTCAAGATCTAGAAGTCGTAGTAGACGCCGCTCCAGATCTCGATCAAGGTTAGTGTGTTTATATCTTAATGTTAAATTGAAGTATACACGTGCAATGACTGTAAATGTCTAATTGACTATATCCCAATATGACAGCGTCATGATTATCGCAATTTCCAGAACTTTTGTATCAGTTGTAGATTTTGATTAAAGCTTGCCAAAATTTAATGTCCTCTCGTTTGAAATTCCAGCACGTGTTTATTACTCTAGAAATAAACAAATTTGCACGTGGTATATGTAGAAAACTTAATAATAAATCCAAAGATTAAAAGTCAGTTGCTTAACAAAGTTTATTTTTAGTTCTTTAACGCAGATATCAGTGTAAACACCATAGTTTCTCATATGCCAGATCTATCAATCATATCTTAAAAAAATTATTTTGCATTTAAAAGCTAGTAGCACTTTCCCTGTGAATTATGGGACATGCTTTAAACCCGGATCGGGTTGTAAAAAAGCTAAGAAAAATTCATATTCAAAGATGTCTTAGTTTGCACTTAAAGGGTGCGGTATGCTATTAATTCCCTCCTAAAAAATTAACACCTGAGATCAAAAGCAAGTTATCTGCAGGAAATACATAATTTCAATTCAGTGTTGTTAATAGTTTATCGTTATTTAATAAATTCCTTATATCTAGTATTACAAAGGTTAAATGACAACTGCAAATTGAAAAAGCGTAAAAGTAAGTTGTGAAAGTGTGCCCATTAAACTGGTATTTCATTATCTGTAATGTTGAATCAAATATGTTTTAACATTATATATATATATATATATTTGTTGTGTAAAATGCTATATTTATGACATTATACAAATGAAAAAAAAATTTTCAGTGGAAAAGATTTTAGAGGTAAATTTTGAAAAGCAATTACAGGGTTTCTAATTGGCTCTTAGTGCAGCGAAGGAAAAATAACAGCAGTCACAATTAAACATTTCAAATTGTTGGTTCATTTACTTTTTAAAATAATAAATGTTGTGACATGGTATGACATACATTTTCACTTATAACTTCTTGATTTCAAGTTGTCTTAAATCAAATGCCATTTTTAACTATATTAAACTATTGAATTTTAGGCGATCAAGGTCAAGGTCACGTTCAAGAAGGCATCGTAGTCGCTCTCGCAGTCGTTCGGGTAGCCGTCATCGTAGAGATGATCGGTAAGTTCTTAGTTGTCATAGTGTAGCTGTATGACTTTGAACATATATAGCAGAGGGTTGGTGACACTATGTAATATGGTCAAACATGCATGTTTTTATAATCAAGATATTTTTAGCACCTTTATATGGGTCAAAGTAGTTTCTACCTTTCGTTCTAAGTTTTTTATTCTTTGGGTGTATCTTAACTGTATTAGGTGTTTCCTCTTTAATGTGAATTTAATGTAATAACTATTTTTTCTTATCAGTGAATGTTCTTTAACTTCCTTTGTCTATTATAAGTGAATGCATAGTTACCTTATTACTTTACTGCTATTATAAAGATCCATACAGTTAAGTCTAGGTCTACTAGGATCTTTACATTTTTTTAATGTGTTGAGTGGAATACCAGTCCTTAGGGACTGACAGTGTACTTTTGAAATTAACTGTCATAAAGGTTTTTTTTTTATTTGAAGAAAAAGAAAAGTGTGAATTTGACTACAGTGTCTCTTTATCTTTATATTGTATTGTATCATTATTCTATGTGTGGTAAAATTAAGATATTGATGAATAAAGCATCACACTTGTTCTAATATGAAAGTAATATTCAATGTTCTTATTGTATTAATGTTGTATTCTTTGTCTTTCAGCTCAAGGTCTGAAAGCATTGGTAGAAAGAAAAAGGATAGTGCTTCTAAGAGTCGATCTAGGAGTAGAAGCAGAGATAAAAATGGAGAAAGAGGTAGGGATAGCAAAAGCCCCAGTAGAAGTAAATCACGAAGCAGAAGTAGGAGTGCAAGTGCAGAAAAGGATAACAACACTAGCAGTGAAGTAAAGCGGAGTGCCAGTAGAAGTCGGTCAAGAAGCATGGAAGCTGAAGGCTGAGATGATAATGTTATAAAGGATATACCTTATCTTCATACATGACTTGTCAAGCTTCATGAAAGTTCACCTGTTTTTAAAAGGTTAACTTTTTTTGTATATGTGTTATAAATTTTATATTTGTGTAGGGAGAAAAAAGCATTTTCAAAATTTTATTTCTTAATGTAATGATTTCAGTGTTGAACTCATGCTGTAACATTAGAGTTGTATGTCATTTTTTTTATATACATATATTCATATATAGTTTCAAATGTTTGTGCCCCAGTTTCATGCTAGAAATTTTTTTTTCATCTCTGATTGGAATCAAGCATAATAAAATTTAACATTAAATTCACGTTACATCTTGTATCCTATGTTAATCATGGTTTTTAATTGTGGAAGAAATTATGATAGATTAACATTTTGTTAGGTATGTGGTGGAAATATTTATGATAAATTTACTTTTTTCTGACAAAATTTTTGTATTGTCTGTAACCACAGGCGCAGTAGTATGCTGTAAATGGTGAGCTGTGGCAGTCACATGGTGCAGTTCCTGTGGTGTGCTGTCCTGTTCCTGGACCTGTTCCGGTTGCTGATTAATATCCGGGTTCCAGCATAGCAGTTGTTCCAGGGAAATTGCTCCCAGAGTTTTTCGGTTTCTTTTAAGAAACTCTTAAAAATTAGTTGGAACCCCAAATTTGAAGAGAGAAATCATATTTTGAAGCATTTTGCTTCTGACCAAAATTTTGTTATACTTAGAATAGTAAATATAATTACGTGCATGCTTAATCACCCTTCAGATTTAAAACTTATTTTGTAAAAAGAAGGAAAACAGAAAATTTTTAAAAATAAAAACGTTCCTACATAGGTAGTACTTAATTGTTGTAATAAGGCTATTTTGTATCAAATATACAACTTTTCATCTGTAGTCTGCAATATAAACTAATCTAAGAGACTTATGTAATATGAATTTAAATTCCGTAAATATTTTAAAACTGAGCCAATAAAGCCTGATATCTGGTTACATTAATACCCAGCGAGAAGTTTTATACAGAGCTGTTTGCTTGTTTTTTGCCCTTTTTTATTTTAGAATTTTATCTTTTGGCAGTTTTTCTTTTTCTATAAATTTATAGAAATAGAGGAATACATATGTTCACTCTGCACCATGCTTTTGATAGCTACAAATTAAAATTCATATTCATTTTAAGTGTACTCTTATAAAATAAGTAAAACAAATTTTGTGTGTCTAATGTGTTCTGTATTTTTTACATTTCATTACATAAAATAATTGTAAAGATGAGTCATTTCAAGACAATTTTAAAAACAATTTTTACTTTGTGTTAGATTTTAATGAAATTTGGTAACATAAATGTCCTATTTGGACTCAAATACTGAATTTTATCTTCATAAATACTCTGATTTTGAAAGTACAACTATAAAAATTCCTGCAAAATAATCCTTTAGGATTTTGTTTTTAAATTGGGATTGCATTTCTCTTATTCTGGATTCAGATATGAGTTATTTTGCAGCAATTTGTATTTTATTTATTTTTTATATATAGAACCCAATATATGTTTTAAATTTTTCAAAATGTCCCATGTCCAAAGAAAAGTACAATCTTTGTGTTTTTAGATTGTATGAGCTGTAAGTTGAAATTGTAGTTATGAATTTATCTTTAACAAAAGTAGCAATAGCAAATTAAACAAATTTAATGGTGAAGTATGAATTACGAACACCAAATTAAACTTAATTACTTGCATTTTAAGTGGCATAGATACTATGTGACAGTCTTACATAGTTGTTTTGAATTGAAATTATTCCTGAAGGTCTGGTAGTCTTCAAGACTTCAGTAGTTTGATGAATTTCTTTTTCAGGGGTATTGTAAAAGCTTTGTGTTTGTCTCTATGGAATTAGTCTCAAAGATACATCGGGGGAGATCCATCCTGCCTACTATGGTTTTAACCAAGCAACACAGATTTTTTTACTGTTTCCATGGCAAGTGTACTAATTGCCAGATTTTCAAAAAATCTACAAGTCTGCAATAATTCTTCAAAAAGGATTTGCTGGTACTCAGTGGCATTTGATTGGATAAAGAACATTGATAGATATTTGAAGTATAAGAAACTCATTTTCATATTACTAATTTTAACAATTCCACATCTTAATCTGAAGTGTTGATGAAATTTTAGTTATCATAAAAATGCCACCCAGTTTTGTTCATCAGTATCAAATAAGACTATGGTATAAGGTTGTTACATCAATCAGTGAACATAAGATATAAGATTATTTTGGAATTTTTTAGGTTAGTATGTCTGGGTAATTGATCTTATTTTGCATCATCAGTTTCACATTTTTATGTGGCTGAATGGTAGAGCACTGCTCTTCGGAACCACAGTTTCCTGGTTTGAGTCCCGCTGCGGGCATGGATGTTTGTAGCCATTCAGAATCGGCTTTAAACTGTAGGTCTCAGTCTCATTAGCCCTCATGTGCAAAACAGAAGACCGTAGCATTCCAAACCATTTTGATGTGTAACACACATACTTTCTGCATGGGTACCACTATAACCTGGCAAGACACATTTGTCTAAGCTCTGCAAAATTAATCTTTCAATAGTTAATAGGCTATACAAATTTAGCCTCTGGGAGGTTCCCTCAAGAGTTGCAGATTGCTACCGGGGATCTATTATTGCCAAACTAGTGAATATATAGAGACTTGTCAGAAATATTTTGTTGCTCAGAAAGGGGGCAAACAGAGTGCTGAAACCTGAGCCATGAAAACCTCAGTCACATGAATGGGAAATTGTAAGTTAAGTAAACTCTGTCAGAAGCAGGGCTTCGAACCGTAATTTTTTTTGTTCCGGTTCAACTAAAAAATTAATATAGGTTCAGTTCCGGTTTTCGCTCTGCCAAAAATAATTGTTTTCGTTTCAGTTCCAAATGAATAATTTCATTTTATGTATATTCTTATTTGTACTAAAAATACAATTCTATCATAAACAAAAAAATGTAATTCTATCAAAATTTAGAAGATTTTATTCTTTTTTTAATTGGTACACTATGTGAATTGATACAAACAGCAGGTACGATAAGAGCGGCGAGCATTGGCATTGTTATCCATTATCAAAATCGCATTTGACAACTAGGTTCATGATTACCCACATTCGTCGTTTGACTCTCACATCGTGCACTTGGCCTTGCAATAATTATGTAAAAAATATATTATTTATTTAACATATGAAAATTGCCTCTAATTATTAATATATCTTCTAACGTGGTTTCACTGAGATTACTTCTGTTGTCTCGGAGAATAAATTTCAAACCTGAAAACGATCTTTCAACAAATATCAAAATAGGAAATCGAGAAGCAGTATACATGTAATGATAATTATAAAGTTGACGTTAAATTAGAAAATATTGATAAGTTGGTAACAGTAACAAAATGACTGAAAGATATATCGAACCGAAATAAACCAATATTTTTTTCGGTTCAGTTCCGGTTTTCGTTCCGACCAAAATAACGGTTTTTTCCGGTTTTCGGTTCAGTTCCGGTTCGAAGCCCTGGTCAGAAGTTTCAAATTTGTGTGATGTATATTGAATTTTTCAGAGCAGTATTGAACATTAAAATAGCAATATCTCTCGCTTACAATTTAGAGTTGTTTATCTTCAGAACTCTTATCTAGTATTTAATATCACTTTGTACCAAATTTCATTGAAATCTTAGTCAGGTTAAGTCATTAAGTTGGTACAGAATGACTTAGATGTGTTTAATAATATATTTTTTCATAACTTAAATTTAACTATAGAAAATATTTTAAGTACTGAATCTAATAGTGAAGCAGATATTATCTTAAGTTATGCTTTTTTATACTTTCAGAATATATGTATATATATATATAAAGGGGGGTGTTTTTGTCTATAAAAATAATTCAAATATTAATGTATCCTTATTTTATATACATTTAAAAAAAATTTCTCATAAGGCTTAGCATGTTGGGTATAATTTGTTGAGAAAATTGAGTAAATGTGGGTGGTGTAATACCAAAAAATTATTTAATGAATGTTTCAATGCTGTCTTTAGAGGGATAGTAATATGGATGTTGACATAATGGATGGTGTATCATTAATTGTAACTAACTACAAAATGTGTTTAAAAATTTCATTTTAGCATAAACAAGATTTGCTTGGAATTATTTAAATTGATAGCTGTAATGTTGTTTTAACTCATACTGTAACTATACCAGGATGTGTCAGTTTCCTGCCATATCTTGTAATCTAATGCCACTTTTCATATCTTGCTCGTGTAAGCTGCTATTATCTAATTTAGAAATATGTCCCAAATAAAGTACTGTCACAGGCATGGTGTTGAGAAAAAGGAGTAACTTAAGATTTAAGTTGTTTATAGTGAGGTTCATCAAATAGTTACATAAATGTTAGCTTAAAATAAGATTTCGGCAAAAACTATTTCTTTTCCCATAAAATATTTTTGTAGACGTATTCAGTGTAGTGTAGCCATACTTTTCCATTTTATTATTCCCAAAGGAAGCTTTACAATGTTTTAGTGGGCAGTTTCTTGGTTGGAATTTAAGCTAGATTAATATAGATATATTCTTTTATTCTCCTCTTTCCTCCCTTACTCTCATTTAATAATTAAGTAGTTATAGCTATCAGAGTTAGATGATGGTCTTCAAGTACAGGTCAGTTTCAAATCTTGTAGCAAGCATGGAAATCTTTTTCCATCTGCCATCACACTTGTGACTAACAGTTCTCTTATAGTTACAAAGTAGCACTGCAAAAAGGATGGGGTGGTTGTATAATAGCTTATGATTTCGAATAGGAAACAATTTAAAATGAAAACTGTAGTATGCTTAAATGAAATTGGAATAGCTGATGCTTTGAAATATTTAGCTTTCTTGAGAAAAATTGATTAACTTGTATTTAAACTTTTTTTTCCAACACAGCAGATGATACAGACATTATCCTAACACCTTAACAAGGCTGTGAACCTGTTACTCATTTAGCACCACCCAGGAAGCACGTGTAGTTAAAGGTATGGTATGGACACGAATAACATTACCCCTGCTGGGTCCTCGTAATTTAGAAGCAGGGACCAAGATCTACCTTATTACTAGAAAACTGAACCAATTTGTTAATTGTGTGAAAGGAGATGAACATGTTTGAGAGCTATTTCATTCTTCAAAAGTAATTAATAGATTGGTCATTTTTCTTTAGAATGTAAGATTAGTACTTTGCAGTACGTTGTAGAATACTCAATACACTTGACTTTGTATTTTCACACCTATAAATTTTATGATAATCCAGTGGTTTTATCCTGAGTGCTGTTATGGTCTAATAAAGTAAATTTGGTCCATCTCGGTGAAAGATAAGTAGAATCCATTGAGAGCAATATTTAGAACCAGCAATAGACATATATGAAGTAACATTGTTTAACTTGTAATATTGCCCATTCAGGACCATATTTCTATCACATCTAATCTTCCTCACAATATAAGTTGTTCTATACAAGTTTATAACTTTTAACATTTTGAAAAATTGGATGACAATTTACAGTGATTGTCGATACACAATCTGCTGTTTTGTGACACTGTTATTTACTTGTCTGCTTGGTTTTTCCTGGGTTTGATGGCAGTTTGTTTCTATAAACAAACGCTTTTGAAAACAGTCTGATATTTAGATATAGATTCTCTTGTTTGAATATCAAACTGATTTTCAGCTTCTTAGATTTAGTTATGTTGAATAAAAACATTTATGCAAGAAATTGGCCCAAATCTCTTTAGAATTTATAAATACCCTCTGGTTAATATGCAAAACAAATATTTTGCAAAATCTCATCCGTTGAGATTAATAGGAAGGCATTCAAAATGTAACTGAAAAATCAAGATGTTTTATAGTGAAATATTTAGAATCATTATTTTGGAGATTTTTTATTTTTTTTAATCTGCCTAAACACGAATAATATAGCCAGATATACTGGAAGAAGAAAAAAAATTAAATGTTTAAAAGGCATATTCCAAATAATTTTCATTAAGTCTTTTTTTTTTTTTAAGAGATGCACATTCTTGGTACATTAAACTCTGTCAACCACAATGATGATAAACAGATACAGGGCAGTTTTAAAATTGCTATCTTCAAAAAAAATTGACACATTTCAAGGGGAAAAAATTGTGGAGGAAATGTACTGGGCTTTATATATATATAGAAAAAGTTAATAGTATTTAATATGTGGACACCAGAGAGCGTGTTGTGCAGGAATCCATGGTATGGGCTTGATGGAAACATCTTAATTTCCATTTCTGGATAGTACCTTTAAGGATAACATTTTGAAAAAATTGTATTACCTACCATACTGCCTTTAAAACATTAAAGGCAACATTTCTGACACGAACGGTAACCTACTGCTTTAAGCCAATTCAGAATGTCTAGAAACCAATGTCAGTAGTTGTTTTCGACCCTACACTTTGCATTTAAAGGAATTTACGCAGCTAGTTTAATCCATTACATCAGTGATCCATTGCAATATGCATATATTTTTTTCTTAACCCCTTTATATACAGTGGAAATATGGCCACCATCAGAATTGAGACTTGTATTGTGGGATCAACGTTTATATCCCTCTATCATAGAACTCTGTCGCCTGTGAATGGAACCAGTGTGAGAGACGTCTTCAGCTCTTCATCGTTGCTAAAACGCTCACCGGAAAACAAATTTCTTGATTGGCAAGAAGACGAAATCATTAGGAGCAAGATCAGTGCTGTAGGGTGGATCATCGAACAACTCCCAGCCGAAATCCGTCAACAGGTGCTGTGCGTCGAGCCATATATGGACGAGCATTGTAATGGAGGAGCACAATACCTGTAATAAGCATTCCACGCCCCTTGTTTTGAATGGTACGTCACAATTTCCGTAGAGTTTCACAGTAACGGTCAACTTTTACTGTTTCACCATGTAGAAAGAAGTCAATGAGCAGAATGCCTTTCCTGTCCCAGAACACTGCACATCCCTTTACGTACAGACAGCGTCTGTTTGAATTTGGTCCTGACCGAAGATCTACTATGACGTCAATGCATTGACTGCTGTTTGGTTTCCGGGGTGAAAAGTGAAATCCAAGTCTCATTGCCCGTGACGATCCTCTCGAGGAACTCTTCGCCGTCGTCGTGATCCCGTTGCAGGAATGTCAGTGCTGCACCTAAGCGTTGAATTTTGTGTTCGAGTGTCACTTTCCGCTCATAGACCTGACAGAGCTGACTATGAATTTCAATTGGCTCAATTCTTTGTGCTCAAGATCACCGACCGAACCTTGCAGGCGGCGGGAGAAGGAATTAGTGCTTCCCTTTCGGACCTCTGCTATCACGCTATGGGCACGAAGTGGGACCTGTCCAGCTGGCATATGATTGATACGTCATAGATCTGTTACGCATGCTCAATTGACTCGGCTAATTACGTTTACTTTAAAGGGGAAAACATCGCGAAACGTATTGTCTGGAAGCCCCTTAGGGTGTATATATATATATACATACATTTACAATATGTGTATATATATATATATGTTACAACATACGTATAGTTTAATACACGTACTCATAAAATTGAGCTACATATAGCTCTAACCCAGGTTATGTACTTGGCCAAAATAATGATCAATACTTAATTCTGCAAACTTATTATTTAATATTTACAAACATTATTTACAGTTTCATATTCATACAATTGTGATAGTGTTAAGGCAGCAACATCTAATGATTAAATTACCTAACATCATTAAAGAATTTTTATTTAACTAGGAAGCGGTCACTACAGTCGTAAAAGCAGTGACTTACTCGAAACGCAGAACGGGCGCACATCTAATTGCGAAGACGGGCTGCTCGGGGGGAGTTATGCATCAATGAACAGGGCAGCTCGGGCTTGATTCTGGGGCGTTTTTGGAGACAGGAATTGTAGCTAGGTCGACACTTACAGGAATCATCTCCAGTCTCCTTCACTTTCCCAGCTCTCTTTTCTTCCTCGAGATTCTCTCATTTTCCTCTCGCCAAATCGTCATTAAGACCCAGTCAGATTTGCCCATAGTATTAAACGTTGAGTGTAACCCTTTTTCTATTTGCTTACTATGAGCCCTCTGGATCCTTCCTAGATGCATCTCAGGGTCCTATATCAATTTCCAATAGGAACCTCTTCAAGTTGCAAGTGACCATAGGTCCTGACCTTTTCGCCTTATGTGACCCCTGCCCTCTGTATCTTAATGTGCCACTCATCAACTTGTCTGTTTCCATCCAATGCAATACGCCATGGAGTCTGAATCAAGTCATTCCTTCCGCCTTCACAAATCACCTTAATAGTCACCATCTGCTATAAAGATCCTTACTTTTGGCAGGATTTATCTGCCGAGATTAACTTACTGTGCAAGATGCAAAAACATGGAATTGTCATAATAATAAAGGTTTATTAGTTACGACAAAGCTATTAACAAATATTTACATAGAAGATGAAATATTAAAATAAAACAACGGAAGGAAGTGACAGACGTCATTTTTACCCATAGCTGGTATATAACCCGGACGGCTCAATCCAATGTCCTTACATCTCACGTAATATATTCTATTAATCGCCGTAATTTCGGGTAATTTCTTTCATAGCGGCCACTCCATCTAGTGGCACAATTCTTCAAAAACTGCATCCTAAAACTGCAGTGAATGTTATATTTGATCAAAACAGGTTGCATTTTGACAATAATATAGGCACTCTAATGGCTCAATTTCAGATTAAACTTTTTGTATTTTACATTCTTTATCCCCTACAACTGATTTAACAAAAATAAAATAAAATTCAGTTTGTTAACTTTCTTTATGAGTTTATACATACACAGTACTTTCTGTAAATGAATTTAAAATGTGATACACGCCTTATGGCAAATTTCTTTGCTTTTAAAAAGACGGTTTTGATTGACTGCCTGCAAATACGAGCCGGCAAAAAGGCAGTTGGAGACAAACAGGTGTGCCGACCATGACAATAAGTCACCGATTAATCAACAAATGGGTAGATTCAAAATTCATTATTTTTCTGTTAATGACCTCCATCGACATTTGGACTTTTGAGTGTCACTGACAATGAGGAATGCTACTCGAGACGTTAAATCAACTTTTGATGTATCTAAGGCGGCTGCCAGAAAGGTTGTCCCGCACAAGTATGGACTGTTTTGAATGAGTATATATATATATATATATATATATATATACACTGTGGAGTTCCAGACACATGTCTCAAACTACAATGGTTGTTATCCGGAATTGGAAATCAGCTGTTCCCACCTTTTCTTCTTAAACATTTTTGGCTGGCGTAACAATGACGCGGAGACATGAAGTGACACTATAACACAATGGCGGTTATGCCCATGATGACTTGTCGATAAAAATTAATATCGAGGCATATCGATAACCCTAAAGTCCCTAGATAGCGAGAGCCCCGTAAAATCAGTGATGTCATACTCATCCGACTTCACGACGGGAGATTTAGAAACGGGAGACGCTCGGGGCTTTTTGGAAACGGGGTCACTGAGAGAGCGAAGTGTCCAGCCTCTAGAGAGAAGCAAGTTTTGGTGTGACCATCAGGCGACTTAGTTTTTGCGGACTTTGGTGTGTGAGCCAAGTATTGATCGTTAGATGACCAGATTCCAATGCCTCTTCCCCAATATGGCCAATTGTTTACCACTCCAGTACTGATTCCGATAGCGACCTGGGACGATGATTCACAAGTAGCATCGACACAATGGGCTACTAAATGAACCGATTGTGTGGATGCGTCCATACAGTCTACTGCGTACTTCTCATTTGGCTGTCTTTGATGTTTGGAGAAAAACTGCTTACGAAGTCATTCTCTGCCGTTTATCGTCTGCTATCGGCGACCTCGATAAGACATACCCCCTCCAGACAGTGGTAATGACTTGCAATGGACTATACTGTAATGTAGCCTCCACACTATGGCCAGTTGTTCACCACTTCCTGATGGTGACCTCGAACGATGGTTCACGGGTCGCATCCACACGCTGGGCCACTGAATGAGATGAGCGCATTGATTCGTCCATAGTGTCTACTGCGCACTTAAGTTGCGCATCTGGCTGCCTTTGATCTTTATGTAGCCTCCACACTATGGCCAGTTGTTCACCACTTCCTGATGGTGACCTCGAACGATGGTTCACGGGTCGTATCCACACGCTGGGCCACTGAATGAGATGAGCGCATTGATTCGTCCACATTGTTTACTGCGCACTTAAGTTGCGCATCTGGCTGCCTTTGATCTTTGGAGAAAAACCGCCTTTGAAGCCATCGTCCGCCAAGGCTATTTTATCGTCTGCCGCCATCAGCCACGATAAGCCAAAGCCCCTCCAGACGGTGGTGATGGCTTGCAGTGGACCATAGTGTGGAGGCGCCTTGATATTTGGAGAAAAACCGCCTCCGAAGCCATCATCCGCCAAGGCTGTTTTATCGTCTGCCACCATCAACCACGATAAGCTATACTCCCTCCAGACGGTGGTGATGGCTTGCAATGGACCATAGTGTAGAAAGACCTTTAGAAGGGAAGGTTTTCCTTCCTTTTGTGGCCAAGTTGCCAAAAAAATATTAGATAGCAATCAGCTTCATTTCGAAGTTAAGCAGCGGAAGAACAGGTTTCTACATCTGATATCACCAGTTTAAGAGCTCCGTCTTTGGGATGTTTGTATGTAATACCATTTTATCGAAGATAACTTCAATAAGGGAAATTTAATTGTACTGGTTGTCTTGTGTAGTCTCCCTAAGAACTAGTGCACTTTAATCTAGGTGCTAAATACGTTACAATACCTATATATATCGTTTTTTCGAAAGAGAGCCGCGGTATCTCAATCGGCAAAAGCATCGATTTCATAACCGGAGAATTCCAGACTTGAGCCGTGTTTCTTAGAAGCCGAGACATGTAAAATAGGTTCGTCGTAGCAATGTTCTCCACGTTCTCATACGGTACCTCTGGAGGTGGCAGGTCAAAGCTGGGGTCTTTCGTTTCTAAACTGCGCGTATCCACTTTGTATTGTCCTATGGAGCAAAGTTTACCACTTATATAGTGCTCCCAGAATAAATGATAAACGGTTATATGAGGCCTGGTAATGATGAATGCTATAAAAGCAGGTGCCCCCACACTGGAAATAATTATTTCAAGTCATAGTTTTCTTTCTGGTGCAGTTATGCTTCAAAAAAAAATTTTTTTTTGTTGTTTTCATTTTAATAAATTTAGCTTTTTTTTTGTTAAAAAAATCATGTTCATTGTGTTTCTTCATGGATAGTATAAGAACCCACTAAGTCACATTTGGCAAGTTTTAAGGGAGTGAAAAACATAAATGTTTTTCCAAGACTGCTTGGACAAATACTTCAATTGACTAAGGGACTATTTACTGTGCAAAAGGTTTTTGAGAAAATCAAAAGTAAAATAATTCATAGTTCTTTTTTCTTTAATGAAGTTAATTAAAATTAGTAAAGAACTCTACAAGTTTGGCAAATTTGTCCTTGCTTTATCGTCTGAGATTAGAATTAATAGAGTTGTTAGTGGACATTCCTTCATTGATTGATGCAGGTGACCATCTATAATACTCTCATTAAATTATCCTTTTTAGAATTTTATTTTGATTACACTATTAGTTTTAGTTCATCGTTAGGTTACTTTTTTCTTGAACTTGTCAATATTATTCCAAATAAACTAACACTGTTGAGTGATCTTCAGAATTCGATTGTTTGGGGTATTATAGCTTGTTTATTTTTAATTTAATTCTGTTATGCAATTGTGAAATAATTCATGCTATAAGAGCTTTAATTTGCTTAAATTTCACAAAGCTGTTTTTCTATTTTTTGATTTCCTACTTTCTCACGTTTATTTTTACATTTAAAATGTACAAATAGTCATGTGCCCCAGAAATGTATTTTATAAAACACAGTTTCCAACTATTTTAAGATACTAAAATGCCTAAACCTTTGTTTTTAATTAAATTAAGTATAGTATTTTATACTTGTAACTGTGTCCCACTAGCAGAATTTTACAAAAATTGGCCAATTATGAAAGTGTAGCTCACAATCATACATATGGTTTCAAGTATGGCCCTTAAGCCCTTACGAGTTGGAATACCCTGCTATAGACTGAAGGTTCTCAGGATCATGCACAAGACCTTTTACATGTACTAATGTATATGCTTATAAAACCTATGGATTGTCTATCCCAGTAACAGTTTGAGGGGTTCGTCATTTGCAGGTTTCTTCTCTTTTCAGTGAAATGGAAGTTCGGAAGACTCGCAATGAATAATGAAGCCGGAAATACTGTAGTGTATTAACAAAAGCAACAAGATACTTGTCAATGATCTTTTTATTTCATACTAGTATCTCTGTCCTACTTGCAGACCTACAGAAATAAGCCAATTGATAATGTGACTGCAGGATGTAGTGTGCAATCACACATAAAATTTCTAATATGGCCTTCAAGCCTTTACAAGCTGCATTAGAACCTCATTCTCACATTTTTTACTTCAAACTTAATTAACTATTATAGTTTTCTCTTTTGTAGTTGTAAAATAACATGTGTAATACATAAATTCTAAAGATAGGTCATGTGTTGCCTAGTACATTTTAAAATTAAATATTAATGATCTATATCTGTAGTAAATAATAAAATATTCATAATACAGAAAAGTTCTAAAAAGAAAAAAAAGTATAATAGGAACTTAATTTTTATAACTTTGATTAATCAAGGTTTCCGTAAATTGAGCAGGGTTTTTCTTTTAATACCTAAATAATATATATATATATATAACAGTTATATAATATACAATGTTATTAAATATGGAAATCAATAGTCTTGTAAAAAATTTTAATTCATTAAAGCATATCTCTATGGAAAAACTATGTAAATATAGAAATGAATAAAAATGATTAAATTTCTAGGGAATAAAAAGCATTATGTAAACTAATTATAGCTAATATGCTAGATATGTGTATATTTTAAATACATATGTGTATATTATAAGTACTAACAACTACCCTAAAATATTTAGGGCAAGGGAGTGATGTTATGCCAATAGATCTTCTGTTGTTCACAAATTGGCATGATCGGGCAGCCACTGATAAAAATTCTGGACCTTTGCAATGAAAGGTAATAGACTTTTTAAAATAATAATGTACATTTAACAAATATATATTAAATTTAAGTAATAACATTTTCTCTTCAGAGATTTGTGTTATAATTGAAAATGCATCTTTTATTTATTAACTTAATAAATATAGTTTAAAAAATTAAAAAAAAAAAAAAAATATATATATATATATATATATACAGTTTCTATTTATTGAGTTCCAATTTCCAAGGTACTAGCATTCCCAATTAGTTCTGATAATAATGGTTCTACTATATTACTGTGTGTGTGTGTGTTGCCTATAATAAGAAGTAAAATAATTGAATAATGTTATTAGAAAAATTACAGGTTCATCTTTATGTTTCTGAAATTTACTAGTATGAAATACCTCAGAATATACGTTTTGAAGTTTCTTTCATGACTTGTGAATATTGAAAAAAAATTTTTTTGAATCAATTTTCACCACACTAAATTCATATAAAAATCGTAATGTAAGGTCAATTTTGGACTACAAAATTTAGTTATTTTACATTTTTTTCATTTCTCAATTAGAGATACTCAAATATATTTACTACATGATAATTCCCGTTGTTAATTTTCATGAATGAAAGATTAAAAGAAAAATGGATTGTGCTACTAATTAACTAAAACTTCATTGAAATCTGTAAAACAAATTATAAAAAATAGATATTTATTCCACTGTATTTAATACACTTGCATAAGATAAATAATATTTGATTATCAATCAATGACAAAAAACAAACATAAAACTGTAGAAAAAAGAAACAATAATTTAGATATTTATACATAGTAACAGGAATAAAATTAATAACATCAGTAATGTTTATTAATATCATTTGAAGATTTGATAATGATGAGGTCACATGGAATTTACATGAGGGAAGATAATTGTTAAAACTTTATAGAAAAATTCATCAATATATACATCATAAATGTAAAATTTAAAGAGAATGTACTTCATGGAAAAGAAATACAAATGAAATTGTTAAGTAAGTCTCAATTCACAACAGAATTGACAACATCTTGCACTGAATTGATATCCTGACCATCAGCAGTCTGATGCTGTACATGCTGATTCTCATGACGTCGTAAACTTTTAGTGTGTTTAAAAGTAAGGCCACAGTGCCTACATGCATAAGGTCGAAGATTATAATGAACTGATTGGTGTCGAGTACAATCAGAGCGATCAGCAAATCTAACCCAGCAAATGCCACATGCATATGGTTTTTCTCCTGTATGAGTACGAATATGCTGTTCCATATTCCATTTAGTAGTAAAAGCTTTTCCACAAATGACACATGAAAATGGCCTTTCACCACTATGAATCAAAAAATGTCTTTTTAAGTGGGTTATAGTGTTTGTTGAATATGGACAAAGTGAGCAAGTATGTCTTAACTTCACACCTTCCTTTTTGTGGGTTTTCTCATGTTTTTGTAGCATTAAAATTGAAGTAAATGTTCTACGACACTGAGCACATGAAAAGAGAGTTATTACTCCTATAATTAAAAAAAAATATTATAGTCAGTCCTCAATTTATCACACTCAATAAATGTACAATGACAGAAATAAGAGCTTAAAATAATAAAATTTTCAAGGCCAGCATTAAAGGAAGTATGCTTTAATTAAAAAAAAAACATTAATTTCTCTGAAATAATAAAAAAATATCTAACTTTTTAAACATGTAATAATTAACCTTTAAAGCCAGCCTTTATCTAAAATTATATATTCAAATATAAATAAATCTAATAGTAATTATATTTAGAATTCTTATCCGAAAAGTAGCTAATTTCTAAAGTGTATAAATTTTCTAATTCACTTCAAATCATATTTTAAAGCACAAAAAGCAATTTCTTAGAAAACTAGAGGAAGCAACAAACTATAATACAATGACATAATACTATGCAATCTGACTACTTAATTTAAGAGAAAAAATAACTACAAAAAATTCTAAATATTTCTAAAAATAAAATATAAGAGATATAGTATAAATGATCTATATTAAAATTTTCTTTTTTCTATATCACTAAAATAGTCTAAAGCTATATTAAACCTACTACAAGCTTTAAACATTATTAATATTTATACACTAACTAATAAAAAATAATAAACATGTAAATTATGTGTGTCATCATAAGATAATCATGTATATTTTCTAATTCTTGACATTAGGTCAGATACCAAAAGTTTGAGATGAAATCCGTAGTCATGCACATAGTCTTCTAATGTAAAATGTGAAGCAATCCAACTAACTGCAATAAAATTGTTTGCATAAAAAAGTAAATGATTATATATATATATTTCATCAACATTCTACCAAAAGAGACAAAAACTTCACAAAATTTAAAAATTATAACAGAAATATTGTATAAAAATGAAAAAAAAAACAAAAAAAAACACTGCAGTACATTGTGAAAGTTACATATACAAAAATATACCACTGTGAAAATAATAAGAATTCGAGAATTATATTATAATAACAAAATAAAGATTTATTTTGCTAAAAGAAGTTACAGATACATACACAAATAATAAAGCTAACACAGGAACCATTTAACCTGAAAAAAAATTTAAAATTCACAACAAAAAGAAAAAAAATGTAATAACCTCTTTAATTAATGTATTTTGTTATTAATAGCAAGCTTTATGTGCTTATTTCTCTGCAAAAAGAAAAATGAATAAATTTTGCAAATAAAAAAATTCAAGATAAGTTTAGTGAAAAAAAAAAATCCCATTTTGTTATTAATAACAAATTCATAAGTTTATTCCTCTGCTTTTCACCTGGATTGTTTAAGAAACATCTTGGATGACAATCAAGTTTGACATGGATAATTAAAAATTCAGCTAAAAAGAAAATGTAAAAGAGTAAATTAATAAGTATAGAAATACACAAGCAAATACATAATATTTTAAAAATTTAATAGAGTACAAAATTCTATCAGTACAAAACAAACTGTGCTTTTATGTGATTGAAAATAATTTATTAGATATATAGAAATAGGTAATAGGCAAAAGGTTATATATAATTTATTATATAAGATAATAGGCGAAAGAAAATGACATTTTATGAAGATACATAAGCCCTTCCCCTTTATTTATTTAAAATACTCTTTTCAGAGATTTTCTTTTAGAGTACATGGCAATAACTGTTTTCTAAATTTTAAACTAATGATTGAGAAAATACATTGTGATTCCTTTAAAAGCTTCTAATAACACAAAATATGAACACAAAATTTTTTTATTTTGCGTTTTAAGAGGCAAAAACTATTTCAGAATCTGTACACATACAATTGCAAACGATTATAATGAAAAATAATTTAAGGAATTTTAAGTAACTCATACTTTTGAAGTACTGAACAAGTTGCTAAGTTTTAAAAAGAATTCAAGAAGCAGTATAAATTAGATTTTAATGTATATATGTATATATATATATATATATATATATATATATATATATATATATATATATATATATATATATATATATATATATATATGAGAGAGGAAAAATTAAATAGCTCAATTATATCATCAGATGAAATCAATATTATACTTTAAAATGAAATTTTACAGTTTTTCTTATATTAAAAAGAAAAATTTTAATACATTAGAGATATAAATGAAGAACTCAAATGATAAAATATTATGTAATTGTAAATTCCACATTTAAGCAAAATTTCTTACTTATACAATTTTAAATAAGGATTTTAATACAATTTTAATTACGGACATTCACAATTCATTTAAAATCAGGTGACAAATACATGGTTTAAGTATATTAACATTATAATTTACATAAAAGTTAATTCTAAATTTAAAATTAAACTTATCAAACGCAACGTGCATGCTAGAACACGGTAATCTTGAAAATATAAATATATAATGTTAATTATAAACACAAATAGTCTTACCCTAAAAAAATATTTTCTGCAGAAATATTCACAGGTCAAATACTGTTCAGCTCACTTTGAAATGTATAATGAAATCCCTTGCTCTTCTATGCACTAGAAAAACAATTTTAAATCTCTGCTTTGCATATAAACTGGTAAATGCATTTAAAATATTTTGCAATACACCAGGAGTAAAATCAGTAAGAAACATACTGCAAAATATACCTCATTTCAAACTCGCGAGAAAAATAATGTGAATATCCTACATTTAAATTCAAGTAAAACAATTTAAATGGGCTGTGTAACACCTCATTTACTAGATGTAATAATTCCGATCACACAGATGAAGTAATTTGAACATTATTATTAATTTTTCACAATATACAACAATTCTCATTTTTGTTTTTCTGATACATGCCAGTTTTAGGGCGAAATGAAACAACACGTACGCATTTCCTGTTTCTAAATTTTTGAAAATCAAATGTATTTACAAGTATAAAATATACTTTTATTTATCCTTCTAAATTAAAAATTAACTTAATTTTAGTACACTCTTTTGTAAAATTAAGAAACAATAAAATAAATTTGTCAAAAGAAATAAATATGTCCATAAAATACTCATGATAACACATTGCCCTCTTTTGCGTTTCAACTCTGTTTCTGACCGTGCCTGACAATATAATGTACACAAACATTTAATTTATGCAATTGATGCCGCTTCTGTGTATGTTGCGGGCTGTTACTGCATTTCATTAGTTCTGTGGATGTTTACATAATTTTAACATTTAGAGTGTATTATTTAGGATTTATTCAAAATAATAACATTTTTAAAGTGTTTGTCTCTTTAGCGAGATTGTGATTGTTAGTTTAAATGTAATAAAAATAGTTATTGAATCAGGGTATAATTTTCGGCTGAAAATATGCATATATTTCTTTTTCTCTTTATTTTTTGATTTATTATTTTCAAGAAATAGTCGATTTATTCCAATTTCATTGTTAATCAAATCATTCTATGAACGTATGATACGTTCACATCAAGTGTTTCATTATTTCAAAAAACACATATAAAATAAATGATTTTTTATTTGTAATTTGAGTTTTTATTTCATTATAAAGATGTCCAGTATGCATTAAAATATTTTTGAGATTTATGTGGTGTATGATAGTTGTGGATACAAAACGTTTAAATAAATGAGAATTTTTTTTTAAATAGGTTACATTTCTTTTTTAGTTTTGTAATAAAATTCTTATTTTGTAACATTTTGCAACAAAAGTACAATGTATTAGCTCTAATAGATGTAATAAATATCTTTAATTTTGAAAAGAATAATTTAGTCAGTCAAGTTGAAAATTATTTTAAACAGGATGATATGATTCAGATCTTTTTCAGTTGTAAATCAATCTTCAGAGTATATGAAAGATTTATTTTTTATTGTATTCATAACAATAACAAGAATACAGATTTTAATTTAATATGTTAAAGATGAATTTAGAGAAATAATACTCTTATTTCACTCAGATTTTTCCTTAGAATAAAGTTTGTCACATATTCTAATTGTAGTATATTTGATATCATCTTAGATAATCATTTTTGTAGAATTAGTAAATTTCAAGCATATAATAAATTTGTCAGGAAACTATGTTTTATTGGGTAAGTTTTAGAACCAACTAATACTTTTAAATATTCTATTATAGTATTTATAATGAGCAATGACAAAAATAAATAAATGAATAAATAATTTGGTAACTGTATATGATTCAGAACAAAAGTATCTTTTAAAAAATGTAAAAAATATATATTTTAAAAATATCTATACATATATAGTTTAAATTTAGGAAAAAATAAATTGCATATTTTTTCTTGAACAATATTAGCTCCAAAATGTGGCCAAAAATATTAGATTCTTTTAGTACCAAAGTTAATATTGTCACTAGAAGCACCTGATTTTTTTGAATTGCCATTTTTTCCTAAAAACAGATGTTATTTTTTTCATAACATAAGTGTTGCTCAGTAACTTTCAGCTTATTAATTAACTTTTTGTACACACTTTTTTTAAAATACATTTTGAATAAGATGTACTATTAAACCTCTATTTAATGAAGTTGCTAAATCTCTAAAAAGTGTTATATGGAAAATTCATTAAGTAGATTTACCTTTTAAAGTACATAGATTTTAAATTCATAAACATGAAATATTATTAAAAAAGCAATTTATCATACTTTTTGAACTTATTCTTATGTATTTGCTTTATTTATTTTATATATCAGAAAGAAATCTGTGAGGAAAACAAGAATAAAGCAAATCATTGTTCAAAAATACACTGTATTTTCATTTAAAAATATTTTATTTTAAAATTAATTAGTTTTAAAGAATTTATAGTATTTATTATATCAAGCAATTTTAAGTATGCATTTCCACATGTGTCCGTAATTTTTATTACTGATTAATATTTACTGATTAATTTTTATTATTGATTAATTTTTATTACTAAGTAATAATTTTGTTTGAAACAATGTTTTCTCTCATAATGCATTTCCTGGTTGAAATGCAAATAATTCTTAATAATAATTTTACAATAATACTTCTACTGTTTTCATTGAGTTAGGCACCTACTAAAACCACTTTCAAAATTGTTGGTGATCATAAGATATGCTAAAAGATAGAATAAATTTTAAATGTTTAGTTCGCTTAATAAATAATGCTCTTCAGTATTTAGAGGTTATTTTATGAAAAAATTCATAAAACATTATTGGTTACAAGAAAATTTTACAAAATAAAGTTTTGTTGAATAGAGGTGAGAAAGAACTGATTAAACTGTCTGTACATTTTACTGTGTTGTTATTTTTGTAAAAGAGGTTTCATCTGTTCAGATCAGAGAATTGAAGAACTACCCATGCAAACTGCACAGTTTATCATTCAGTTATAATGTCACACAGGAAAACTGCATAGTTTAACTGATAGTATGTGAGCCACTTATGTGTTTGATGATTAACAATGGAAATGTTTGTAATATAACAGGTGTTTTATTTTTCTTATCAGAAATTGTGTTATAATTAAATTTATAATTTAGTTTGTAGATAAACCTTGGGTTAGTTCATCTGGTCAGTCAAGTATAAGATTTTCAAATTATATTTTTTTAACTTCTTTTAATTATAAATGTTATTATCTATAAAAAGTGAAGCAATATTTTTTCATTCTATCAGAAGAAAATAAAGTAAAATAATTAAAAAAGTATGTATTAAAATCAAATTGTTTATATATATGTATTAAAAGAACGTACTTTTTGGTGAAAATAGCCTACATTTTGTATAAAATTTTAGGACTCAATTCAGAAATTTAAAAAATTTCAATAAAATTTTCATTAAACTTTTTTAACATACAAATCCATTGGCAACTCGGAAACTATAGAAAATAGAATTTTTGTGTCATATGCTGATCAAATGTCAGTTTTTAATTCTGATCAGATTATTGGTGTCTTTATTGCATGTACATTTATGTTAGAAGAACTTTTTATTCTTTTTGGCATAAATTAATACTTTGTCATGTTCATTACTCTTTTAAAGTGCTTTATTTAATATAAGGTTCAATTTAATTTCTATCCAAACAATGGTTGAATGAATAAGGAGCTACTTTTTGATACAGGAGTTCGTTGGCTCAAAATCCCATGCTAGCATGGATGTCCATAACGGTTAATTAGCTTTAATGAGTAGATCATAATTTCATTAGCTCTTATGTAACAAGATAGTAGACTGTAGTGCTTCAAACCAACTGAGTTTATTTCTTCCACTTTAATTGTCAAATAACTTGTACAGAAGCAAATTTGCTAGAGTCTAGAAAAATATTGAGAAAATTATTTTTTAATACATTAACTAAAAAACTATTTAGTTTATTGAAAAATTTAACTAATAAGCAATATAAATTATTTTCAAAGAAATTAATAAATTCACTTTAATGAAAGAATATTATTTATTCGAATTAAACTTTAAAAAATCTGAATGCATAAAAATTGAACTTAACTGTGTTGGCTTTTGAATGACACAAATATTAAAATTATTTTTTTATTTTTATTTGCCGTGCCAAGTTGCAACTTTTTATTGTCCCTATTTTTTATTATTGTATTACCTATTTTTTATATTTTCTGAGCTTCATGTTGTTGAATCTATGTATTGCTGTTAATCATACTGAATGGTCATTGTCAAGGTTACAGTCTAATTATCCCCTAATAAGACAATGCTTTGTTTACTCTTAATTTTTTATGAGAATGTCCTCACCTCCTCTCTTCCTTGTGAGCTGGAGTGTATTAAATTTTTGTTTGGATCACTTTTTGCCTAGAGGCCTAAATATATGTTTTGATCTACTTACGTTCAGAGGTTAAATATAAGACCTTACACTCCGCTAGGTACTCTGTTAAACCCAATTACCTTGACCTTGACATATTAAAATTACATTAAATACCTAATTCTTTCATTTATAATGATTATGGAATATCTACCTACCCCCTGCTATAAATATAGATTCAAAAATATTTTATATTAATGACCAGTTCAAGATTAATTCTGATGAATTATAATATAAATGTCTCCTTCAGATTTTGTGAACATATTGCTCTATCAATTACATATCTGAAAGTTACTTAGAAATATGTAGTTAATGATATAAAGCTATTTTCTTATTCACCAGCTCTTACATACATTATATAAAATATTATTTTTTATATATTTGCATATAACTATAAGATTTTAAAAAGCATGATAATTATGAATTTGTCTGAAAACAATATATTTTTCTATGCATTTAAAATTTCATTTAAAATATATTTAGTGTTTGTGCATGGATCTGAGTTCCCCCTCATGGAATAATTTGATAATAATTTAATAGCTATTCTTATCTCTTTAAATTTTTAAGAGTGTTATTCAAGATTTGTTTAAAAAATTCTTTTTTAAAATCAGTAATGAGAATGGTGGAAATTTTTTTATCTGTGAAATACAGATTTTATTTTACTGTAAGCCAAAGAGTTGTAGGGATAAAATAAACTTGTCTTAATCCTTCATGTACAAGTTTTAAAAAGCTTAAGCTTTATTCTTGCTTATATTAACTATGTATAATCAAATATAAAATCTCAAATTTTAACTATTATTTACTGCATTTTATTATGTTTTGTTTTTGTATTTGATATCAAGGCTAACTATGGAAAGTTACTGCTAAATTGAATATTTGCTGTTTTTGATTATTTAAATATATGAAAATTGCATTTATAAATATTCAGAAAAGCCTGAATTCCCAAGTAAGTGCTTTTATAAAAAATAGATATTTAATCATTATCTCTTTTTTTTTTCTTTTTTGTGTGTTTTACAAAAATATTATTTTCATCATTCCTTGGAGCTAATATTTAATAAATTTAAGGATCTTGATCAGAATATCAAACAGCATTTTATTTTTAAATAAAGCTTTTTTAAAAGTTTATTTTATATATATATATTTCTATTTGAAGTTTTAATTAAAAATCAAGATGACAGTCTAAGACTGAAAAATTCTATTGAAAATTTTTTTAAACTTTTTTTTTTAAATGTGTTTTGATTAGAAGTTAAATAATTTTTTGTTTTATCCAACTATACCTATCTATCAAATATTTTAGCTTCTAAAATTATAGGAGTTGATATCTGTAAAGTTAAGCATAGCAATTTGTAAAAAAATACATTTAATAATTATAATTCTTCTTTCTTTTTGGATTTAAATTTTATCTAATTTATTTACTTATAAAAGCATTAATAATCACAACTTCTTTATTATGGAGCAGCTCAGCAGTCAAATTCCTGTTACAGCACTTATTTGTAAGATTTTTTTTTTTTTAAATATACTTTCTAACTATCATTCCTTTTTTCTTCTTGTTGCAGAGGATGGATGTTTTCCTTGTACAAAATGCTCCAGTGTTTTCTCTTCAGCTTCACTTCTTTTGCAACATGACATTGAACATGATCCTTATAAACTTAATCATTTAAAAAGACGTCCTCATATTTGTTCGTTATGTGGTAAAGGTTTTACTCGAAAGGATAGTTTGCAGACACATTTTTACTTGCATACTGGAGAGAAGCCTTATGGCTGTAAAATATGTCATTCTCATTTTCCCAATAGGGCATCTCTGAAGTTTCATATGAAGTATCATACATTGAATAAGCGCTCTTGAGTACTTTAAATGCATTGTTTTGTTGCCATGCCTCATTTTTTATAAGTGATATATTTAAGATCTTTGTATTTTAATATTTTTGTCTTTGTATTTTCAATTATATTTGAAGAATTGTCTACAAATGTTTAATTTATTCTTATGTATGTTATTTACATCTGCTATTTCAACACTGAGTATTTTAATTAATATACGATGCTTTACTTTGCTAAATTTGAAAAAAAAACTTAATTCCCAAAATTTGTTTTGTATGTTATTTTATTTCTATGTATTTGTTCTATATTTGTCACTGTGTATTTTAGGTTAAAAAATACAAAGAGTTATATCCTGAAATGAAGTAGTACTTACTATTAACTTTCTATTTTACCCTTTTATGAGTAAATAAATAGTTGAATACATATTTAAAATTTTTGTTTACTGTTTTCATTTGTTTCTATTACTTTTACATTTTTTTTCAATTTATAGTTGTATTGCAGAAAATAGAAATTTATCTATAGATTTTTGATATGTATTTTCATAATTCCACATAACAAATTTTATAACTTCCTTAATTTTATATTGGTAAGCTACATGAAAAAGCATACTGATTTTCATTCCCCTTCTCATTTTTACAGATTTGTTTGGTGTATATTTCCATGTACACCTTATAGGTCTAATATAGCTTTTGTTTTTGTTTACTTTTAGAAAAATTTACGTAACATTTAAAATCATTTGTATAGTTTTGTCCTCATAAATTTTAAGATTTACATATTAATGACACTTATACATTTCTATTGTTCAGTCTTCAATTATATTACTTTACATTACACATTGCTATTATTTAATTTTTGTGTGACTTTTGGGCACAATTTAAAAACTTAAATGATTTTGGAAATGAAACATTTTTTCTTTGCTTTGTAATAATTCTAAACATAATTTTGAAAATGTGTTAATAATACCCTTCAAATCACTTTTAAGAGTTCAATTTTGCTTATTTAGTGTGAAACAAGGTTTGTTCAAAGTTGTGTTTGTATGTTTAGCCGTAAACAAGATTTTAAGTAAGTTTGAATGAATTAGTGTTTAGAATTGATATATTTTGTAGACTGTTTATATGTATATACACAATCACATATTTATTTGTTTACTTGATTTTGTAACTTGATTATACATGGATAGAATTTTAAGTGTTTAAGTCATAAAAATAATTTGTGTATTGATTACTAAATGATTAACCAACAAAGTTGGTTACTTTATTATTTTGTTAAATTCTAAACATTTGTACTGCTTATAAAAATGTTTATATAGGTAGTCCCAAGTAAGTTTGCAACAAGTTAGATAAATTATTTTTTAAAACTGTATTAGCTACCATAAATTTTATTACTAGATAAATAGAAATTACTAATGATAGGTAACTAAACATTAAGAATATGTAGTAAAACTTGTTTTAAAGTTTTACTACATTTAAATTTAGCTTTAGGATTTAAATTTAGCATTACTTTATTTAATATAGTGTATTTATTTTTTAGGTAATAGTTATTTTATAACTTTCATGGGTATGAAGTTTTTGAATTTTATTAGTGAAAGCAACCCTTCAAAAGTGTAATGCTCTGATTGGATTTTAGATAGTTAAGATTATACTTATTTCATACTGTATAAATTACATTATTAAATTACATTATTAAATTAAATTACATTATTAAATTCTAAGGTAATGGAAAGGGAAAAAATAATATATGTGCTTCATACTCTTCCTTTTTTGTACACTTTAGTAATAATGTTGCAGATATGCTTAGTAATTTATAAATATTTTATTTTAAGTCTTAATAAATTTATTGATAATTAAAGGATATGTTTTTTATAAAGATTTGGTACATATACACTTATTATATTTTAATAATAAGTTAAATGTGTTTAAAATTACATAAATTTATTGATAATTAGCTAAATTCATGCTTAACTTTAGTAGTTATTTGTTGTTATTCATTCTTTTTAAAACTTAATTTTGCCACTGATCTTTACTAAGAATCAAATTAATTGAAATTTTTTTTTCAATGATTGAATGTATTTCTATGTTCTTAAATCTATAATTTAAATTTTTATTGTTGAATATTCAGATTTTGAATGTTTTCTTACATTACTTCTTTAGTGAAAATTTCAATTTTTTTTCTTTTCTTTTTTTAGGCAAAGAAATCAGTCTCCGAGATCCTCTTATATCCCTTTCTTTTCGGAATATTACAAAAACTTTGATAAATAAAGATCAAGGTGAGTTGCATAAATGTCCCATGTGTAATTACTCAACCCATGGAAAACAGCAGTTTGACATTCATTGTGCTCGTCATCTTCGTCACCATAAGTTCAGTTGTGATTACTGCAAAAAGGGTTTTGTCACTAAAAATGAAGCTATTGTACATATGCGTGTACACACTGGAGAAAAACCGTTTTCATGCAATATTTGCCAAAAGAGTTTTCGGCACAAGCATACCCTCAATGTACATCTCAGAACTCATGCATGTAAATATTGTAGCAAAAGCTTTGATGATAGGAACGATCTGAGGCAGCATGAATTAAGTTGTACTGCTAAAGAAAAGTAATTACAGAATTTTCAAAAGTACAAAGTACAAAGATTGCTTTTTATGATTCACTTGAATGTGAATTTTGCTACTCTTCATATACAGAGGGTTCCCCCGAATTTATGTGGAGAAAGTAATAATACAGGGATAGTTTTGAATGTTAACTGAATTCTAATCGGTGTTAGTAACTGGCATTTTGTTGTTTAGTTTCATTTCACTTAATTTAAACCTCATTTTTGGTATAAGTACATGGTTTCCGAGCACCTGGAAAGTCAGGGAAAATCATGGATTTAGACAATGGATTAATTTTGTCATGGAAAGTCTTGATTTTTCAAGCAAAATGAGTAAAAGTCATGGAAAGTCATGGATCCGCTAAACTACCGATTAAAAAAAATGCATTGAATTGTTTAATTTTATTTTTACTTTTCATTTAACTAAAGTTTCTGAGTTTGGTATTTATGTATTATCCTATTGACCATATTGCCAAATAAAATTTGTTCACCAAGGAAACTCAAAGCAAGAAAGCTTAATGGGTGGGTAAATGTATATTATTCTGGTTTTTTTCTTAAATTTTAGATTAAAATTTTATTAATATAATAATTATTTTTTAATAAAAATTAGTTAAGATTTTTGCACAAAATATAAGTTTATCTCTAGGGATATTGTATATAAATATTATAGGGTTATATTTGGCTATTATTCATGGTCATCTGGATAAATACCAAAGTACCCTGAATTCAAATTGGAAACATTTTGATTGAAAAATTGCTATATGATTAAACTTAGGTATGTAGATACAACAATTTATTTTTATATCAGTTTATTAACACTTATAAAGTAAGTTTATAGTTTTTTTATGATAAAATTCCTGTAATTTCTCTAAAAGCATATATTTTATTTGTATGTACATCAGAAATTTTATTCATACATACTTTTTACAAAAGCTTTTTAAAGTCATGGAAAATGATCTGCTAAATCAGGGAAAATCACAAAAAGTCATGGATTTGAAAAATTTTATTTTGGCAGATACCCTGTAATTGGCATTTTGTTGTTTAGTTTCATTTCACCTAATTTAAACCTCATTTTTGGTATATGTACTTAAATATTTATTTTATATATTGTGGAGCTCAGTCAAAAAAAGTGTTGATCTCATTACTGGAGGGTTGTGAGTTCAAGGGTGGACTCAGACAAAGATCTACCATGTTCATTAATGGCAGCTGAGGCAGGTAAAATAGGTTCATGAGCACAATGCCCTCCAAGTTCAAATGACACATCTTGAAAAAGTAGCAGGTGTATGGGTCTTCTTGGTCCCTGCTTCCAAGGCCGTAGGCTAGGGGGGGGATTTAGGAGACCGGTCCCCCTCCGAAATTCTTAAAGACCGTTTCGTTGAAAGAAAATGGACCATGTGTGTGGGTGTGTCATCTGCCTAACTGTGCATAGAAAACAGTGAGCTTAGAACAGTGACTCTAAGTTAAACAGTAGGTGCAAATTGTATTCGACAAATGAGAGCAGACTGACTAACACTTTTGACAACTCATCACAATATGCAACAATATTTCACAATTATATATATATAATTGTGAAATCATATATTGTGTATCACAATATTGCACAATATTTCACAAGAAATTGTGAAAATTTTCTGACGAAAATTTAAAAAAGAGCATAGTTTATATTATGTAGGTAAAAATTTGAACATTTTAATTATCTTTCAAAATTATCCTTTTTCTTTGATTATACTTCTGTTTCAAAAATTAGGATTTAACACCATGCATAGTTTATATTTTTTCAATGTTAATTTTACTATTAAATTCATTGTGTATTTATTACATGACTCATTCAAGGCTATAAATTTCTTTTAATTATTTTGATATTTTAAAATCACAATGTATATGATACTTATTAGGAGTATACATACGTATGAAAACCTGTAGTTTTATTGAAGTATTATTCACAAAAAACAATGTCCCCCTCCGAATATAATTTCTGGCTACGGCCCTGGCTGCTTCTAAATTACAAGTACTTAACAGGGGCAGTTTTGCTTGTATTCATAACATTCCTTAAGCTACACATGACCCCTGGTTGTGCCAAAAGAGTAACATCTTTGCAGCCTTGTTTAGCACAAAGATATAGCTGTATTTCTAGCACACACAAAAAAAATATTCTACTAGTAAAATAAATAAACATTGAATTAAATTTTAATATGCAATAAAAGAAAGGTCTTTAAAAATTGCATTATTAAGAAAGGTTCAGATTTTATTCAAAATGTCTAATGCAAAAATTTAAAGAAAATTATACGCATTATCTTCTTGCTGATTATAGAATCAAATTTTCATACTATTTCCTATAAATATATTTCTTTGATATATAAATCTTTTTATATAAATATAATAAAATTACTACTAACTATTTTGCTTTAAAGATAGTTAACCTCATATTATATTTTTATGTAAGATAACAATTTTTTAGTTTTGTAAAATAAAGTGAAGTGATAATATTAAGTTATAGAGTTCAAGTGATTTCTTTAATTAAAAATCTTTGATGAATTTATTTAATTTTATCTATATAAAAATATTATTATATTAACCTTAAACTTAAAAAAATATTTTATTTGTAAAATTTTTATTTAAAATATATTTTTGATTTATTATACATTTTGTGCAAACTTTATGACACATAAAAATATGTATCATCAACATGTTTAGTAACTACTATTAAACCTACATTATAAACTTCTGAAATGGTATCTTGTAGAGCAATTTTACATTTGCATTTTTTTAGTATTTATTTGGATAATAATAGGTTATATTTTTAAAATTCATTTTCTATTATAAATAATGCCGTCTATATAGAAATTTATATATTTATAAAAAGTTCTGTACATCAATAATTCAATTTTAGAATTTTTTTTTTACTTGTTCTTATTTTATTGTTATTCTTATCAGTGATATATTGCTTATTTCTAATGCCAAAGAATGTAGTAGTTTCATAATGTGTGTGTATTTGCAAAGGTACCTAATTTTTTAAAACTACATTAATTTAAAAAAAAATCTGCAGATAAAGTAAAGATAAATATTAAAGCAAAAAATCAAAGTACTAGTTGGAAATAGTTGAAAGAGTGTTCATAGGATTAAATATTTGTTAACAAACTAAATATCTCTTGTAAATGTTTTACATCATAAATTAAAAAAAAATATTCTTTTTTTTAAATAAAGACTCCAATGTGTACAATAGTAGGCACATTGGATTATTTATCCTTAAAGTTTATATTTCAGTTAAAGACAGTTTCATGTAATTTTATCTTGTAACACTTCTTAACACTTATCTTTTACTGGAGAGTAACTATTATAAATTGGTATCAAATAAAGAAACAAAGATTTCAGCCTTATGTTATGCTGAAATTAATTTTTAAATGCTGTAGGTTATATCTTTAAGAATTAAAGTTCATATTTATTTTTTACTGTAAAAAAAAACACATAAAAATACCATAGGGAAGTGTTTTTGCTGTTACTGAACTTTAGTCCTTGATTCTGTTATAAAAATGGACTGTAATTATTTAATAATCTTATTCTTTAACTGTTTCTCATATTAATATCATAGAGTCATTAATGATGTTTACTTTATCTCTTGTGCATATTTCATGCATGATATATCTACATATATTGTCTTTTTAATTCTTATATTTCATACATAAAAAAAAAAATACCAGGCAACTGTAATTTTTTAATGTTTATAAAAGTTTATTGCAAATCAGTTCTGTTAAAGAATTATATTTCAAAATCTTTACAATGTATGATTTTGGCAGGGTAAAAATAATTTAAATCTTTATTTTGACTATAACTTTAAAATTTTTCTTTTATTATTTTTTTCTTTCTACCTCATTGCCTCATGGTAAGTATTTAGCTCAGTAAACAATGATGGTCTTGTAACCATCTATATCTTAATATATATTTGACTTTTATATGATTCTATGTAATATTTTGATTCTTTTGATTTCCCATGAATGCATCATCTTTAACAAAAATTGCCTTAGAAGGAAACCAGTGCTTTTTCTTTTGAGATTAAAGTAAATTGTAAAACATGAGTACTAATTAATTTATTTTGAATAAACAAGTAATGTAAGTAGGAAATATGCATAATTATATTCCTTTGCTGCACAAATTTATTAAAAGTTGAAAAAAGATTTTACATAGTTTCTTTTTGCATTTAAATTCAACAAATTAAATAAAATTTATTAAATTTATCATATTACTTTTTAAATGTATGTAGCATTTTAGTTTCACACAACAAAACATTTCAAATTCATCTGCTAACTCATTTAAAAGATGTTTATTAGAATTTTCATTTGGAACCCTCTGTATATAAGACCTAGCTTCTACACTTGTATGAAAACATATTTGGTGTTTCAATTTAATATCTAGTTATGTCCAAATTATGCGCAAATGTAGGTTATATTTGTAAGTATTTGATAGTATGCTTCATATTCTTATTAGTAAGCCATATTATGATTGCTTACAAATAATATTTAGCATATGTTTATGCAAATGATTCCTAGTTAATGTTTTTGAGTCAGTGAATTGCACAAATATAGGAACATTTATGCAGTTGAAAATATTTCTATTTGAATTTTTATATTTATTTATTTTGTATTTGTTTAGTACATTTGATCATAATTCATAAAATCATCTATTTAATTGAATTATAATTGCAAACAAGTAAGGTTTAGCAAATGCTCATGCGAATGATTCCTAATTATTGTTTTGAATCAGTTTAAATATTGCACACATTTCTACAAGTTTATGCATTTGGAAATATTTATTTCTATTTGATTTGAGTATGTGTGTTTGTTTGATTGTATATATGTGTATGTGTGTGCATGTGTAGCAAATTTGAACATAATTTAAAATTGTCTTTTAAAGTAAATTATGATTATTTACAAATAATATATAGCATATGTTTATGCAAATGATTCCTAGTTAATGTCTTTCATTTCACGAATTTATAAAATATTATACAGTATGGAAATATTTATTTCTTTTCAAAATTCTTATATGTGTATTTATTAATATGAACACCATTTAAAATTATCTAATAAAGTATATAAATATAATTCACTATATTGTGTTTTATTTTGAATCTCATATTATTTTGACAATAAACATGTTTGTGATAATATTACTGTTCTAGTAAAAAATTTAGACACATTTTTAGAAATTTATTTAGATGTTCATAAATTTATCAACTTGATGACCAAATCTATTTTTATTTATTTATTTATTTATTGTTAATAATTAAGGTGACCAACTACTTTTCTTTTGGAAAGATAATCCTTCTTTTGGATCTTCTGTCTTCCAATATGGTCTTTTTTTACATGCAATACTAGATGTCCTTTTTTTTCACATTTAAAAGCTAATTTGCAAATCGTTACTTAATAACAAAAGTTTTCCTTAAGAATGAAAAACCTGCTTATTTGATGTTAGTAGTGTAACGTCACAGCTCTAAAATAGTAACTTTGGTAGCGTTGTGGTGGAGCAGGGTTCTTCAAAGGCCTCATGAGGATGTCATCATCGAACACAAGCGAGATGGAGAAGAAAGTACGATTTATTCTGATATATACGAATATTTACATCATGTACATTCTCGGCACTGCTCATTCATCTGTCTTCCAATATGGTCTTTTTTTACATGCAATACTAGATGTCCTTTTTTTCCATATTTAAAAGCTAATTTGCAAATCTTTACTTAATAACAAAAGTTTTCCTTATGAATGAAAATCCTGCTTATTTGATGTTAGTAGTGTAACGTCACAGCTCTAAAATAGTAACTTTGGTAGCGTTGTGGTGGAGCAGGGTTCTTCAAAGGCCTCATGAGAATGTCATCATCGAACACAAGTGAGATGGAGAAGAAAGTAGGATTTATTCTGATATATATTTACATCATATATATTTACATCATGTACATTCTTAGCACGGCTCATTCATCCTCGCCTCCCAGAAACAACTCTCAGCGTCTTCTCCCACACCAAACGACGCTTGTCCCTCGTGACGTCACTTGAAATCCCCCACACCCCTCTGTCTTTTTTTAGAGGAGAGGTTAGTGAGGAGCGAATGGAGGCATGGGTACTCCCCAGATAGCAAAGAACGCATTAAACTGAAGTCAGAGCGAGCCATAATACACAAACAAATACAAATTAAAATAGTTTTTCAGTAGTGTGATGCTACAGTAGTAACTGTTGTGACTAAAATCAGGGAGATAAATTAATACTTTTAAAAAATCAAAACTGATTGTTGATATTCTGGCTGCAACATTCGCTGTGAAATTAATATGAAAAATAGTATATTAATAAAATATTTTCTTAAAAAATGGCAATTGACTAAAAAAATATTCATTTTTAAATAATTAATTGTAATGTGTTTGCATTATTTATTTGCCACATCATTATAATAATTTCAGTTTAGTTATGTTGCAAAAATACTTTTTTTATGTGCAATGGTAGTTTCTATAGTTTTATAACCTATTCCTTATTATGTCCTCTTTTTCCTTAAGGAAAGGTTGGTCACCTTATTTTGTGATTTTAGTACTGTTCCTTTGTTTTCCATATTGAAGTTTTGGGGAAATATTTGTTTGCTCTTTTGACAATAAAATAGTTTTAGGCTAAAATGCGATAAATGTTTTTCTGAATTATCATAAAGCCATTAATTGTGTAATTTATTGAAATGCATAAGAAAAGAAATATGCTTAATTTCTCTAGTTAATTTAAAACTTTTTGCCTTGCAAAATATAATACTTTTGCTCAGCTACAGTTTCTTTGCTTCAGTAATATGTAATGCATATTTCACTAATTTTTTATGCAATTTTATGGCTGATTTATGATTAATTGTAAATGTAACTAGTTCTGTTTTGATTGCTAGCAATTTATAACTATGCAACTTTTTAACTAGTCAAACTTATCTATGCAATATTTAAAAAGTATATATTATCAGAGTGATAAATATGTCTTTTTTGTAGGTTGCTTTGTTTTGCAAAGGAAATAATAAAATCAAAAATTTACATAGGGACCTGATTTTTATACTCTATTCCCAACATACTAGTCATATCGTGTTTTTAGTTCTACTTTGTGATATTTTTATATTTGTCAGTTATGAAGCACATTTCCTCATATTTATATGTATTTTTACTTTAATCCTCACTATTTATAGCATATTTTGGTTTCTAATGGATTATAATGCAAAAATATGTTTTTGTAATTGTATTGTAATCAGTGTATACAGGACTTTACACTGGTTAATCGAGATATTTATTGTACTTATTGATTGTAATGTACACTGATTGTAATCAGTGTATGTAAGGAACACTTATGTCATAAAAATATCATATATCATTCTATCATAGAGCATATTTTCAAGCTTTTTTTAGAGAAAATAAGTTTGTTTTATTTAAGTTTATTTTTCATTTTAATGAAAAGAAATATGCTGCACTAATTTTTGAAATTATGTAAAATGTTTTCATGATTTTTAATGTTTTGTTGCTATATATATATATATATATATATATATATATGTATGTATGTACATGTATACACAGGGGTGAGGCTAGTAGGTTTGCAATGCATATATGCATGCAGGTGGCTAAATGTCTAGGGATGCTGATGGAATATCTACTAGGCATATGCATTGATAGAGGGTGACCAAAAACTACCTTGCATGCAATGACAGGGAGTAGCCAAATGCGACCTTTTATACAAGCAGCTAACAGCCTAGAACTAGCCCTGTATATACATATAGTTCTTAAGGTTATTAAAAATATTTATTTGTTATTTTGTTTGAGGAGTTTGCTGTATTTTTTAAAAAAGTTAATCGGTATTTAAAGAAAATAACTTATGATTCCACAAATTGTTAACAGACTTTTTGCTGCTTATTTTAAACATCTACTGCACATTGTTATTTTTGCTATTTTGAACAGCTGAAAACTCACCTATTATCTTAAATTGTAACAATTATTTTGCACATATGCTTTATACAGTTCAATTTTTTAAGATGAATATATAATTTTATATGTTTTATGGTTAAAAAATATGACTGCTCTTCCAGTTTGATATTTTGAGAGAAATATGTTTATAGTTGTAAATTATCAAAGTTAGAATAAAATAAGAATTATTAACTAATTAATAAAAGTATAGATAATACTTGTGAAGTAAAATATTCAAAATTAGGTATTCAATCATGAGTCATTCACTATAGTTGTAATGAGAGAATTGGAAAATTTGACATATTTCACCCATATCTTTTGCTTTTACTGCACATTTCTTTTGACAGTCACTGCTTTTTGAATTTTGTTTTCCAGTGATGCTGAATTTTCTCGTACCAGATATGCTTATAATCCTTTCATCTATTAGTGTTTTTTCAATGAAAATGGGCAATTCGAGGTGTCACCCGTGAATCTTGTGTTCAAACTGATTGTCTTTAAAGCTGAAAAATTGTCATGGTTTCATTTGTAGCACTACAATCCACAACACAAAGGCTAAACCCTGTCTAGAAATCAAACCTACAAACTCTAGTACTGAAAGACAGCATCCTATCTGTTTGGCATGGGTAGAGCAATTCTTCTATACTAAAGTTTGCAAATTTTATCCTCCTAATAACAAGGAAGTTTGCAGCTATTTGGAATCAACTTTAATCAGTAGATTTTGTGTGCTTTATAATTTTTTTTAATAGTTGTCTGTATAAAGCATATCTGTATAATTTTCAAATTTACGAGAAACTAAATTTGAAAATTTATTGAAAATTAAACAGCACTTTTTAAAATTTTTATTTAGTTGTTTGAAGTTTTATTGCTGTACATTTTACAAATTTATTTCATGAAAGAAAAGTGTTTATATCACAGTTTTTATTTCATCAGTATTGCTTTTCCCCTTTTTTACTAGCAATCACTTTTGTTAAATGTAATAAATGAATGTATAGTCTATAAGCTGTTTTGTAAAGCATATGTGCAAGTACCTGCTGTATGTATTTTTACTCTCATTGTATTGTCAGACAATGCTTAACGTGAAAGATATTTGTTAGATTTGTGGTTTCCAAGTTCCATGAGGCGGTCCTTGATTGGTCTTTTTGATAGATTTGTGGTGTACATTGAGAAACTTTTAAGTGTTGTTTTTTTACCTTAAGGTAGCCATCATTACTGTTTTTCTCTTGTAATGCTGCCACAATCTAGGAGAATTTTGTGTCAAATACAAATGATTTTTCTTTTTTTTTTAAATTCTATAATGTTATCCCCCCCAAAAAAAAAATATAAAAGAAAAGGAATACAGGCAGTGGGGTCAGCATTTGAAAGAAAAAAAATACTACAAAAAATCAGACGATTTCAACCCTACTAAACTAGTAACTCTCAACAAACTTGAAGGCACTACTAAACAAGGAAGACTTCTACTTAGATGGCTGGAGGATGTTAAAAAAAAACATTAAAGGTTACTAATTGGAAATACATAGCATCTGATGACATCTACAGAAAAACTCATTGAGACAATCCTATTTTGCTTTAGGCTGTAGTGCCAAGAAGAAGAATTTAGGCTTGCAGGTTTGACTCCCCCCCCCTTCCCTAAGCCTTTACTGAATGATGGCCAAATGGTTAGGGTGCTAGTCTTCGGAACTGGAGTTCGTGGGTTTGAATCCCACTATGGCATGGATGTTCTTAGCATTTCGGAATCGGCTTTAAGCAGTAGGCCCCGGTCTCATTAGCCCTCATGTTACAAAAAGTAGACTGTAGCACTCCAAAACCAAACCAAAACATCCCTAAGCCCTTAAGCAAAATGTTATCATTACCAAGTCAAAAACCTATTTATAAAACACAATAGAGCAAGTATATCTTTTTAGTTTTGCTCAATATATTCATAGAAATATCGAAGTCAAGATAAATAATGTAATAAATGAATTGGAAAAGAAAAAAAATTTAAATTATACTATAATTAATGTATATATATATGTCAATTAGATTTTAATTAATTTTCAGTCCTTAGTTTTAATGCTCTTTTATGTATTTCAACTAAAAACAAGCAATGTAATCATAATTAATGAACAAATTAAAGTAGAATTTCAAATTCATGTACATTTTCTATTTCTCGTAATTTAGTAAAACATATTGAGCTTTGTGAAACAATTATACTTTATTTTGTTAAGCCCCAAAACAAAATCCTTGTTGCATGCCTGATTTAGTAATATACAGAAAAGTTCCATAGATTGTGTGCAGTCATTTTGTATTCTTTTGCAAGCATTTTTAGTTGATAAAGTTTCAGTTATAGTAGATAGGCATCATTATTAGTATGATTCTAAAGTAGGCTCTCAAATAAATTTTGCAATCTTCATATATACTTCATATGTCACTTTCATAGTTTTATTGGTTGAATTGAATATTTGTTGTGAAATATATATTTCTTCTCACTTTTAATGGAAGTTGCTCTAAATTCAATTGTTCAAATTCTTTTAAAGGTAATTAATAAGTTAAACATTGCTCTAGGTATGGTAGGGAGACTTGTTTTTTAAAATTTGGTTTAATATGTAATTTTATAATGTAATCAAAACTTGATGCAATTGAGTTTTTTTTAGTCGCAAATATAAATTAGTAGAACATTATGCATAATTACTATAATTTTTAATGTTTTCTAATGTTTTTCATATCTTATCTAGGATGATACAAATCATAAATAAAACTTTTACTGTAATTATAGTCTAATAACATTTGAATTTCTTTGGATACCTTACAGGCTACTGCACAAAGTTTATTTTCTTGGAACAGATGAATTTAATTTTCTAAATGAGCTTGCATTATTATTTATTAATATTATTTATGCCTATATTATTTATTTATTTATTTATTATTATTACTATATTAGTATTATTTTTAATGTAGTTTTAAAGGGTTCAGAATATCTGAAGACATATCTGATTGTATTTCAGTTCTAGGGTTTTAAATAAGCAAAGAATTTAAAAAATTATATGCTAACTGGTAAAAGCATATTGGCTTCCAAATCAAATGTCTTTCCAAACTATCTGCTCTATAAAATCTTCATAAACTGTTTTTTGAGTGAAATAATGTTTTTTTTAATACTTATATACATTCTTCAATGCACACCTATGCTGAATCATTGTTTTATGAATATAGGTAGTTTGTAATGAACAAATTATTTTTTGTGTGAATTAAAAATACCTCCTTATATAGGCTTATTTATTAAGAACATTTTCCTGCCTATATAACTGAAATGATATAAATAGTTTTCTAGTTAATTGTTAATTATATATAAATTTTTGGACCGCCATAATACCAGTGGAAAGGAAACTTATATTTTAGATAAATGTGATCTGTCTGTAGTGAGTTTAGTAGTGCCAAGTATAATAAAGAAGTATTTAAATGTTGAGTTTTTATTGCACTTTTTCTTGTGTTGTGATAAAGATGCCCAGGGTTAATTTAACAAAATTTTACTTTCATCAACAACTCAACATTTACACACAAAACAGAAATAAAAACATAATGGAACTGGCATTCAACAGTACACGACAATACCGGTCGACAGCACGCCTTGAACTCAGTTCTTTCTTGGTATACCCTTGGTATAATAATTTAATCTGCTAATATTGCTAAAAAAGTGCTTCTTTCTGTTTAAAGTGCTATATTTCTGTATTTTTCATCTGCAAATTTTGCTAAAAATAATGTTTCATTGTATTTTAAGTAGTATTGACAGGGTCGTAACTAGGGCATAGCAAAGGTGGCATTTGCCTGGGACGCATCAGTCTTAGGGGTGCCGCACCGTAAGGAAAATGAGATCTGAAAGAGGACGATTCGCCCACAGTAGAAATAAGGAAAATTTGAAAAATAATTCTTTAAATTATAAAATCCAATGTGTTTAAAAATAACTTTTTTAATGAATTTTCTTATTCTTTAAAATGCTTCGAAAAACTAAACTTGTTATAGATTCTTACAAAATGTTTACCAAACACCACTAACATACTTTAATATAAATTTGGGTATTTGTTTTAAATTTTGAATTTATTGAAGTTATTAAAACTAAGTTTAAATTTAGAAATTAGCCAATTTTTTATGAAATTTCAACATCCAAATAAAAAAATATTCCCTTCAAATAAATTATTCAGTTTATCAGCAAAATAATATCCCCCAAGTGTTAAAAAATATCTTAAAGTATTAAAAAGATAAAAATAGAAGGAAAATTAAAAATTAATATGCTAGGAACATTTTAAGAATTAACAAAATATTTTGAGTTCAAGCTGAATATATAAAATAGTAGGAGCGCAGACTAGTTATTTTTGCCACGGGCGCTAAAGAACCTAGTTACGACCCTGAGTATTGATTGTGATATTTTTTTACATTTTTGTTTGCAAAAAATTGCATAAAAAATGTTGGGGATTTCTTTGAGTTTATGAGAAACACATAATTTACCATATTTTTTTATTTGGCGATCAACAAAAATCGCCAAAAAACACAAAAAACAAAAATATGGTGACGGGGACTGGCATGCTTGGTCCATATGTTTCCACCTTTTGTCTTTGATGGATGAAAAATCAGAAAATGTGTAACAAGATCTTGATAATGACTGTATATTTTGGGATAAAAAGAAAAACACACACGCACACCTCTTTTCTGTCATTTGACGTCTAGCAGCGCTTTCCAACTTATCTTAGTCCACAGACTGCTTTATCTTCTAGAAATATTTCGGTAGATAAAGAGTTGTAATGAAAAAGTCAGTTTTATTAGAAATATATTTATTTACTAACAAAAAACAAGAAAACAAAATTTTAAAAATAGTATAAAATATACATAATCTCACTGTGAGCTTTTTGGACGTAATTGTTGGGCAAAGATGTTAGTGTAACATCCCACGAGTATTATTTTAAGCTTAATTAATAGCAATAAATAAATAAAGGGGTAATAGTTGAGAATTTTTTAAATTGTGTTTGCTGACTGAACGTCGGTATATTTGATTTAAAGCTGTCGAAATACGTTCTCAAATAGTCTTGATAGATATTTAAAATATGGCATATTAAAATTTAGATTGTCTGAACAACTTATTAATGTTTAGGTCATCTAACAAATAGGTATATCATAAATGCCAACTTTTTGCGGATTATCCGTAAAATTTACGGTTTTTGGTTTAATTTTAGAAACTTACGGATAGAATAAGAATGGGGATAATTCAACAGTGTGTCCCCGAATTCAAGAAAAACATGGGGACACTAGAAAATACTTTTGGGGACATACGACATTAACAAGCATACCCATTCTTTTACAATATACTGACTTATATACTTAAATAAAATGAACTTTAATACTCTTTATTTAAATATTGAGAAACTAGGAATATATATATTGAAACTCTGAGTATATTCAATGCTCTTTAATTATGAAAAGAAAACCTCTTTATCTTATTTCCTATTATTACAAACTTAAACTTGAATTTATTATAATAAGAATTTTAAAAAATCGCATGTTTACTATACGTTTAATTAATAATGTGAACAAAAGGTACTTAAATATAAAGTTCATTTTAAACAAAAACTGTTTTCAATTAAAATATATTTTACCAGGGATATAGACAAAACAACAGTAATATCATCTCCAGGTGTCCAAATTGCCAAGATTCACTCGTTGTTGTCTAGAAATTCTTGTCCAAATTAATAATGTAAACGAAATTAAACTGCGTTTATAAATTCTATAAGGACCCAGACGTATTTAAATATTTAAAAATTAATAGCCTGCTCATAACTGGGCTGCTCATGTTTGTCGAATAAGCAATTTGAACTCTCTATTAGGATGTTTTTGGCTAAACCGCAGGGACGGAGAAAAAGGGGTAAGATCAATAATGAGATGAAAGGGTGCGGTAAACCAGGACTTTGGGGTTGAAAATCTGTTACTGGGAAACAGTAGTTACCCATAGGATTGCTTGGAGGTTTCTTTGGAGGAAAGCCTTGGTTAGAGATGTAAAAAACCCGGATTTTTGAAGAGGTGAGAATAAACCCGGGAGTTTTGGGGAATAAATCCGGAATTTTGGGAACTTTGGGAGGAAATCATTTTAACAATGTTTACATTTATTTTTTCAACAGTGGTTATTTAAGAACTAGCATATTATTTCTAAAAGTTTTTTTTTTTTTTTTTACTTTTGGCAAAATATATATATATATATATATATATATATATATATATATACATATATATATATACACACACATACGTATACATACATATATATACACACATACATATATATATATATATATATATATATATATATACACATATACATACATATATATATATACATACATATATATATATATACATATATATATACATATACATATATATATATATATATACATATACATACATACATACATACATACATACATACACACATACATACATATATATATATATATATATATATATATATATATATACATATATATATATATATTCAAGAAATAATAGGAATGAGCATTTAAATGATCTTATAGTAGTTTTTAAGTAATTAATTACCATGTTAGTCTTATCAAAAGCATAACTGGTTGCTTCAATTTTAATTGTTAATATAATAATTATATACATTATTTTTGATCATGCTAAACATGATACCTTGCCAAATATAGTTAGTTAATCTCAATTATTCAATTTTTTTTCATAGCATATAATAGTTAAACTTTGTGAAAATATCAACTTTTTAGATCTACAACAAAGACAGAAAAAAAAAATGCTGGTTCCTAATTTGTTATAGGAATTGACAACATCAAAATTCCCATGTTTTGGAAATTTTCAAAATTTTCTTTCCAAAAAACCTGGTTTTTTTCCCCACTGCTCACAACTCTAGCCTTGGTCCACCCTGGGCCATCGAGCTGCTGATGATGATGAGGATGAAAATTAAACTGCAGCTTAGTTAGAATGACGAAAAAGGACAAATCTTTAAATTTAGGGACTTTTCTCGTCATTAAGTAGACCAAGTATTTTTGGGCGCAAAATAAAAAAAAAAGCTATCTAAATTTGAGAACCGTCCTCGACGTATGGACGCATGGACGTATAGTTTCGAGGACGTATGGGCATCTTAATCGTAACAGATCTCTTGTCTGTCTCGCTTGAGCAAAGCTGCCGGTTTGACTCCTTTTTCTATGTAGGTTCTTTGGTAATTTTCCGATGCCGTGTTTGACAACGTTAAGAGGAGCTTAATTCCGAATTTGTCTATCAAGCTGGAAGGGAAATAAGTGGAGAGAGGTTCTTCTGCCGTTATTGCATCTTCAAAGCAGTCGATGACCTCTTTAACGTTTGGATTACAACAACGTTTTATAAGATCGGCGACACATTTTTTGAAACTGCTTTTGTAGTGTTTCCCGTACTCTTCTTTTGTTTCTTTTGGAGCAGCTTCCCATCCTTTTTCAACTAATTTCCAAATAGCTTCAGTTCCCGTTAGAGGCGTCCTGTAACGAATGTGTATTATAATAATAGAAAAAGTGTAATTCATATTATGTCACTCATCTGTAATTACCACACACACATACACAATACCATGTTTTCCACTATAGATTTCATTTTATAATGCAAGTAATATTTACGTGTTTGGAGAAATGCGAGATTTTTAAACTATAATTTATGCTTGTAGACCTGTTTATTAAGGTTTACCACCTAATCGGGACATATCCTTTGTACCTCAAGGCACTTGGTGTCAAAAACGGAGATTGGCACCGTAGGTCATAGCTCCAGTTGTTGGGCTATTGCTACGGGTTTTTTAAAAATTATTTTAGACCTGTTTATCCCATTTATCCCACCGAACAATTGCCGAATGGGTAGGGTGCTGATCTTCGGTATCGGAAATCATGGATTCGAGTTCCACTGCTGGTATTGATGTTTGTAGCTGAAGTCGGCTTTAAGGAGTAGGTCCCGGATTCATTAGCCCTCGTGTGACAAAACGGTAGACTGTAGTTGCCCAAACCAACCAACCAACAATCTCATCAACTCCCTAGTAATTTCTACCAAATATATATAGATGAATATTGTAAATTTAAGTTGTTGTGGACTACACAGAGTAAAGCAAATATGAAATTTAGAGAACTTCAAATAAAAGCTGTCATTTTAAGCATGATAGGAGGCCGTATACGGCCTCCTATTTTTAAATTTTAATAATCTATTTTAAATTTTAAATTTTAATAATATTTTTAATCTTAAATATATATATATATATATAATTTTTAAATTATAATCTTAAGATTTTCTGTAGATTACCTTCTTAAGATTTTCTTCACTTTATATTCTCAAGAAAATCTTAAGATTGTATTCTTAAGATGTGGGCCATATAACTTAAGATATTCTTAAGATTTTTTTTTTTTTTTTTGAGAAAATTTTGAGATTATTTCTAGTAGGGTAAACAAACGAGAAACTTCGTTCTAGGAGATTTACTTTATATCAAGTGTAAAACAAATCTATTATAACGAAGAAAATATTTAGAGTGCTATCATATTACAGTCGAGATATGTCACAGGCTACTTCCACGTTATAAGGACTCAGATATGGTGTAGCTTTGATACCATAAATTCCCCTCTCTGCTGTCATGAGGTAAGTTAGATGCATATAAAAATCCTTTAATTAAATTGTTATAACAGTTGTACTTGAAATAAAAGTTTCGGATTTAAGTCTAATCTCATAATACTTTGTAAAAAGTGGGGATCTGAAGATAAGAAGTAAGGAGATTTATGAGGGCCGATGTGTGTGGGATTGTCTCTCCAGACGAGATAAGACCAACCCTGACACTACAGTAAAATAACCCCTTTGTAAATTTATTTATGGAGCCCTAGAGGTCCTTTTGGTCTTTGGGGCTCCAGGTGATCGCAAGTTGAGAGGTGCCTTCTCCCCAAGGTTTGTGGTTTGAAGGCAGGGGTGTGCCGATTTGAACCTTCAATGAATGAGGAGTGAAGGTGGATCGGCGAATCAAGTAATATCAAGATTTTTGATGGACCAGAATGAAAAGGAAGGTGGTGCAAAAATACAAAATAAAAAATGAGAAGTCGAAAAGGTCCGAGAAGTGGAGAGCAGAGTTGTGCTAGGCGGTGGCGGCTAGAGTTATCCCTAGCAGATGGAGGCCGCAGAAGAAAGTAGTTGGCAGCAGAGTTCGGCTAAGCAGTTGATGGAAACAGTTGTGACTAGAAGTTAGTAGTGGCAGTTGTGTTAGCAGAGTTGTGCCTGGTCGTTGTAGATGTGCCTGGCAATTGAAGTTGTGCCAATAAGTGATAATCAGTGTCTGGAAATCGGGACAGCAGGAGGACCAGTCGGTGTTCACCTTATGCAAGTGCATCATCTTCCGAATGCCCCCGACTTTAGTTTAACAGATACAAAAGGTACGAAAGATGGTCTGTCTGCCGTCTGCGTTCAGTGTAGCGTTTAGCAACCCCTATTAATGCATATACCTAATAGATATTCTGTCACCCGTCCTAAAAATAGGGAAGCATGCGTGCATGCACATATACTGCACATGTACTATCCCAGAATTTTTTTGATTAGGTCGATGTATCCTCCGAAAAAGTAAATTCATGTGCGAGACTGGAAAAATCATGAAATTTTGATCTAAATGACAAAATAATAAATTATATTAGGTATTCTAAAGTTTGGTAGATTGTTTAAAGGATTGCCATTTAATTTCGTTGCAAAGATAAACTCGTTCTGAAGAGACATAAAAATTCTACAAAATATTTTTGATCTGTCCCTAAAAAGGGATGCTAGGCAATATACAAGTTATTATACAAGTCTAATCTTGAAACTGAAACAAGTGAGTAACTGAGTGAGTATTTTTGCGAAATGTGTATAAAATAAACGTTACATAACTAACTAATGTGTTAGATATGTATATAATCATTTATCTAAATATATATAATGTTTAAAGTTTTACGAATGCATTTAAAAATTAATTAAGCATTTCGGCATACATAAATTGCGACATACATTGTGGGTGAAACAAAATTACATAAAGAGTGTCCAGCAACTATCAGAAAACTTTGCAATTCTGAAGTTATCAGGGAATCATAAAAAAATACCAGGAAAAATTGTAAAAATTAAAAAAAAAACGGAAATTTTTCAAAAAAATTCGAAAAATAACGAATTTTGCCAGCCGAAAATTTAAAAGAAAATTATTATTGTGCATTTTCTAAAAAAATGCTTATTTGCTGTTAAATAAGAAAATAGAGAACAGGAAAAGGGAAAATTTAGAAAATAAAGCAGCTTAAGCTCAAAAAACGATTATTAGCAAGTGGAACAAAAAATGTCAAAAACCAAAGAAACAAACTACGAAATTAATGCTATCACGGACAAATTAAATATTTAAAATAATAATATACAATTTTTAACTAATATAATACGCTGCATTATTTAAATAAAAATAAAATGTGTAACAGCCGATCTGTAAGAATTGTCAGTTTTTTTCATAATTATTTTAAGAAAATTGATTAATTCTCTGTCCCTCACTCAGGTTATTCTCTACACCCAAAATACAGTACTGGAATGTATTGGAATTTTATTTGTTTATATTAAAATTCATAACTTTATTTAAATATAAATTTATATTTAAAACTAGTTTTATAAAAGAATTGAAAGAAACTGTCTATTAACTTTTTAATGCCTGAGTCATTTCTGTCAATTACGTATTGATGCATATTTTAAAACTAAATTGTTAGGCACCGTACGATATAAAATAAATATGGCGTTTAAACAACTTAGAATGCTATATCAAGTCACTTTAGTGATGAGCTATTGTTTCAAACTCCATAGGATGCCATTTATGACAAAAAGAAAGCTTCGTGTAAAACGAATTTTGCCAGCCGAAAATTTGAAACGAAATTATTATTGTGCATTTAAAAAAAATGCTTATTTGCTGTTAAATAAGAATATGGAATAACGGAAAAGGGAAAATTTAGAAAATAAAGCAACTTAAGCTTAAAAAAAAAAGAAAAAAAAAAGATTATTAGCAACTGGAACAAAAAATGTCAATAACCAAAGAAACAAACAACGAAATTAATGCTATCACGGACGAAATAAATCTTTAAAATAATGATCTACAATTTTTAACTAATATAATAGGCTGAATTATTTAAATATAAATAAAATGTCTAAAAGCCGATCTGTAAGAATTGTCATAGTTTTTTTCATAATTATTTTAACACATTGTGTGCGGGTACATTTCGCAGCGGAATTGTACCGGGAGCGGGCGTTTTGGGCGTAAATTAAATTTAGTTATTCAGTTAAATCTCAATAGATCGAAAATTATTTAATTTTTTAACCAACTTTTCATATTTTATATTGAAATATATAAACAAATATATAAATAGAAATATATAAATAACAACCATAAGGTTTTTGTAAACAAAAAATATATTTTTAGTGGATAAATTTGTAATAGTATCGTAAATATGAAAAATCAAATAGAAATAGTAGTATATATAGTTTTAATTTTTTCGAATTATGTTATATATAAACATTTTTACATTCCAGAATCTATGTAGTAGACAAGAACATTCGGCTTCGTTTTTCTGTTTATACCGTTATTTTTGTACCCACAAACAAACCATGTTGTTACACTAACCCGTACTAGTACGCGACCCGCTCTCAAGTATCAATCGTTAGGAAACGTACTAGTAAGTGTTCCGCATACAGTGTGTTAAGAAAATTGATTAATTCTCTGTCCCCATGCAAGTTATTCTATACACCCTCAAAGACAAAAATGAATATTTCTAAGTTTTAAATACATTGGAATTTTATTTGTTTATATTGAAATTTATAACTTTATTTAAATATAAATTTATATTTAAAACTAATTTCATAAAAAAGAAGAAATAGTAGAAGAAGAAATAGTTCTATAAATGGAAAGAAACTGTCTATTAACACTTTAATGCCCGAGACATTTCTGTCGATTACGTATGGATGCATATCTTAAAACTAAGTTATTAGGAACTGCAGGGAATAAAATAAATAAGGAGTTTAAACAACTTAAAATGCTACCTCAAGTCACGTTAGTGATGCGCTATCGTTTTAAACTTCATAGAATGCCATTTATGACAAAAGCAAAGCTTCGTGAAAAAAAAAAAAGAGTTATTTGGTATTACATGTAAAATCAGTAGTGTAAAATGGAGATTTATAATAAATAAAGCAATTTGTCATGATTTCCGTCTATATATTTGCTGGAAAAGTAAATTTATGCAAGCTGTTCAAAAAACCGTAAACTGTCGATACAAATAAAAAATTTATAAATAATAGAAATTGCTTGAAATTTTTGTAGATTGTTTATAAGGTTGCCCTCTACCTACTCTCAAAAGGAAAACTCGTTCTAAGAAAACATAAAAATTCTACAAGCTATTTTTAGCGGTATCTGAAAAGATATGCCAGTCACTACAAGCTTATATTTTTTTTTTGGCTTTGGTTTGGAGTGTACGGTTTACTTTTTACAACACGAGGACTAATGAAACCAGCACCTACAGCTTAAAGCCGATTCTGAACAGCTACGATCATCCATGCCACTGAGGGATTCGAACCCACGAAGGCCAGCACCCTAACCAATAGTCCATCCTTCGGTTAAATGATGTGAATTTGTCAGGGAACAAATTTTAAATTACAGGGAAATTACAGGGAATTTCTAAATGGTTTTTCCTTTGAACATTCTGGGCAAAATATTATGTATATTAGGTTATATCTCTATATTTCATAGAAATAATTATATAGCCAATTATATATTTTATTTTTTATTTTGTGTACACAATGTGCGGTCTGCCAAACAGCTATTTAAAAAAAAAGATTAGGATATTTGTTATGCGTAAAGTTTGGTAGCCCCTTGCTCTAACATTATATTTCTCACAGCAATGGTTTAATCATTTCTATGCAAATGCATTCGCTGAAATTTTATCTACACATTCCATTTAGTCTGACAGAATAAGGAACTATTGATTAATCAGGATCAATAATTCAGTCTTCCCCTCCAGGGAAAATATTCGGTTGCTCTGCACCTAGTTATTCCTCATAGCCATTATGATGCAGGCAGGTTTTAATTTAAAATCTTCAATCGATTTTATTTAAATCCGGGATGCTCTAACAATTTTTAGACTGGGTTGTAGTGAGAGAACAGGAATTTCTCTAGGTATTGATTAAGAATCTCTCCTTAAACGTTGACGGACCGAAAAAGTTTTTAGGTGCGAACTCAAATAAATTTACTTATTACTTAATTTTTTTTAATGTTTTGTCAATGTTTAACCTGAGATTAAAGTTTTGAAAGGGTTAATGTATAATCTAAATATTAGAGAAAATATAATATATACATGTATATATAGGCGTATATATATTACACACACACACACACACACACACACACACATATATATATATATATATATATATATATATATATATATGTATTATATATATATATGAGTGTATGTATTATATATATATATAAGGAAAAGTGAACTAGATCGGGTAACTAATGGAAGCACACCCCGAGAAAATTCTCAGGGGTTTTCAAATCTTAAATCATGGGCAAAAATTCCAGCGTCCTTTTGCTTTCTCCTTTTTAACCCCTAACCTAAAATGACCACTGGGGCTACAGTTTAAGCCCTCAGAGAAGGGGTTTGACCAATTATAACTCTACATTGCCCTAGCGCACAATTTAGGAAATTTCCAAACAAAAAGGAGATGTACGTTTTCGGAGGCAGATTTTCCTAGAGATTTTCCCACAGATTTTAATTGACCCAGGTGTTGAGGACTTGTTATTTATAACTTCATGTTAGCTGTCCCCTCAGTTTGTCCTGTCCCTATAATGAAGTGGGAATCCGTCCCCCAACATTCTGTTAATAAACGTCTTTAACTAAAACGGTGTCATTTGTATGGACCATAACTGCAACCACCTATCGTGAAGTCCGTGTTATTACATATACATATGTAATATATCAACATTATTACCCCTAAAATATCTATATGGAATTAATTTTAAAGCCTAATTTCCAAAGTGTGTTTGCTTAATAGGAGTGTTTGCCAACTTAAATTCTTTTTACTGGTCTCTCAAAGCTAACGCTAGAATAAATGTTAATTTTCTGCTCACTGGCCACATTTTTCAGCTGTCCCAAGAATATAGTTTCAATCATCCAATAATTAAATTGTTACCTGTGTGGTTTTCGAGCTAAACTTAAATGATCAAGATTCACTCTTGACTCCCCCCCCCAAAAAAAAAACAAAAAAACACGCTAAATAAATATAAGTCTCGTGGAAAAAATTCCTTTGATTATTCGATACAAAGCTCTTGTCTTGTAAATATGAACCGTTTTTATTCTTCATAAATTTAAAGTTCCACAAATTTGGACTTCGTTTTCTTTAATGGAACCTCGACTGTGCTACGATTAGGAATTATAATTGCCCAGTTAGTTCGGATAATTCAAATAGTAGGGGATAATTTTCTGTGTAATTGGTGAAAGATATTTTAACTGGTTACATATATGCATATATATACTTATGTATATATATCTATATATATACACTGAAGTGCCACTGAATTACAGCAAGCAAGGACTTGCAAATTGTGTAGCGCTATTCCCATTTATGAGCAAGTGAGGGCGCTCTGGTAACTACATAAATAACGCTTGCTGTGTTTGTTCTGAATTAGTTGTTCGAAATGCCAGTTTAGGTAAACTGCCTGATTTAGACTCCTTCGATCGTGGACAAATGCGTGACGCTAGGGCCATTTAATTTCCGAAATCGTCAGACAGCTAAGATTTTCAATGTCGACAGTGTCAAAAGTATACGAAGACTACATGAATGGTAGAGGAAAACCTACCGATCGGGCAAACTGCAAACTACAGTTAGCCTTGACAGTGCGTGGCTAGAGACGGCTCAGGCGTATTGTACCTAGCCAGCGAAGCCAAACATTAACTCAAATTATCACCCAGTTGAATGACGGTGCCAGTCGTACAGTCAGTAAACGGACTGTGCAAAGCTCGCTTCACCGTGTGGGTTAAGGAAGCCTTCGACCTACGAGAGTAGCATTGCTTTATGCTCTCCATCGGACTGCACGTCTTGCCTGGTCAAGAGGGCACAGAGACTGGAGTGTAGAGGACTGGAAAAGAGTAGCATGGAGTGATGAGTCTCTATTCCAACTACTTAACGTCGACGGGAGACTGAGATTTTGGGCTCAGAGTTGTGGGATCCGAGATCATTGTCAGATATGTGGAGTGAGAAAACGACTAGTATTGGACATGAGTGTTTATTGAGAAAAGTTGTCCACAGAATAGAAAAGCCTGTGAAGCCTGTGTCCCCTGCCTGAATAGAACTCGACCTGGACAGTTACCTCCGAATCATTTCTTGGATGCTAAAAGAAAGGAAAAACACATCTATAGTTACAAATTTTATAGTTGCCGCAACTGGCAACCTTTGATCTTAGGGGACAAGGATCTCTTTGAAAAGAAGTGAGACTGCCTCAAAGACATTGCGCAAGTATCTCAAACTACGGACGACTTACCCAGATTTGTGATGAGGAAAACCTTTAAATTACAAAGAAGATACATTAAATAAAGCTGTGACATCCACAAACTCCCGGAAGACTGGCCTTACATTTTCCCGATTGAAGGAATGTTTGACTATTTCCTTAAACTCATGAGTATCAACTTGAGTAGAAAATTAGAAACTGCCCTATTTGTGAAGGGACATCTCATGTTTGTGTGTGTGTGATGTCGTGCAACGTCAGTTAGTATCTAATAAAGTTATCAAAATAATGTTGAAAATATTGTCTTATCTCTTACTGAGAAAATTCCTAACTCAAACAAAAGTGATAAGAAGAGGACCCTTCACCTCAGTACTTACGAATAAAAGAAAGGTTCAATGCTGATAGCTTTCACACCCCACTTGTTTAATTCGAGCCGCAATCCAGTTGTCAAGGCAACACAGGCGCTCTTGCTCATGCAGTATCCTACGTAGCCGGGACAAATAAAACGACCTAAAAAGAGAAGAAACTTAATAAATGGGTGCATTCATATCTCTGCTTACTTACATATGTGCTGAAAGGACTTGCAAGAAATTTTTACGGAAGTGGAAAAAGTTCACATTTATCGACGTTTTTAAGTTTGCCGTAACGGCGAAATTTAAAAAAAAAAACCATTACAGATACGGCAATTTTGCTGCTCGGGACAAAAATGTAAAGTGCGTTCCCCAGCCTCTGTCTGGCTACATTTTGGTTGATGGAGCAATAAAACGGAAGCTAAATAAAAGTTCATTATTATGATCCTCCCAGAAATTCAGATTGGCTAAATTATTGTTGGCCTCTTATATTCTTCTTGAGTTACTATTCCATTTAAAGGAATAAAATAAGAAACCCATTTGCATTCAATGATGAAAGCAGCTGTAAAACCCGGCATTTTGTTGAAAATCCCACGGAGCTTGGGATTTTTCTAAAAAGGAAAATAAAAAACCAGGGTATTTCAAATTCTGCACTGCTTTCTTTACTTTGTCCTTTCCTTCATTTTTTTTTTCTTGGAGAACCTTATAGGTTCGATCGGTATCGACTCGGTATTTCGAAACTAAATGTTTCGTCACTTTTGAACTTAAACGTATAATGACGCGCTAGTTCATTATTAACATTAGAAATACCAACTACACATATTTGGAGATTTGGCGATGTTAAAAATGAGGTTAATAACCTGAAGAGTTTTTAAGAAAATGTATGATAAACACATTATTAACGCATACTACAAAATATATAGGAATGTATTCCAAGGGACGTGTACGCTGTGACGTGGCTATATCTCATTAGTTTCACAAAGAGGTTTTGTTAAAACCTAGGCCAAGGCGACATTCGGTCTGGAATTTCGACACTAAGCTACAAAAGATGTTCGGTTCAACACGCTTTGAGATGTCCGAGGTGATCAGAGTGTAAGACGAGACGCTGAAAGGACAGACTGTCAGGCGCCAACGAAAGGACCAATCGGAGGTTAGCAGTACGGCAAAGCGGGAAGGAAAAGCCAATGGGAAGACGCGAAAAGTGATGTCAGGCGGCTCGAGTTTTCGCCAGAGGAAGATTGACTACGAGAAAAGGGAGAGAACGAGCGGAGGTGATGAGAGTTAATGTTTGTTTTTTTGGAGAGCCATCTCTTCATCAAATTGTTATTTATGTTCGCCTCGAACCTGCGACTTTTGGGTCCGTACCAGTTCACCTGAGTCCTGTGATTTCCATTAGGAAAGTTTGTAAATAGCTTCATATTTGATCAAGAATAAAAGTTGTTATTGTTATAAGCTGTACGTTGTCACTGCAACTTCGACACCCGCAAGCTACCCGAGGATCCAGTGACAACGCTATACAAAATTTGTCTAACTACTTATACGCGCTCGAACCGGTAGCGTTCGACGAGTGACATGGGATATATACATACTCACACATATAAATAAATAAATAAATAAATAAATATATATATATATATATATATATATATATATATATATATATATATATATATATATATAGTAACAATCCGTTACATGACCGTTGAGAAAGAAGAGCGGGAGGTGACATTTCGCAGCGGACAATTACGGTCAGCGGCAGGTAGAAGCATGCGGTCCTAACAATAGCCGTTTGTGCACTCGGTCCCGTTAACAAACCCACGACTTACGCTTAAACGGACGTAATTGAAAACTGTCTGGAGCCTGCGCGGAGCCAGCGCGTCTGCGCCTTTATGATGACTGCTAATGTTAAAGGACTCGAGCAATGATTATTAATCGAGCGATGTTGTAGTGTACATTTGGGCCCCGTTACCGGTGCCGCAAAGGAATTTAAGTTGCTTTGGTCGGTTGACTTAAAGACGACCTTTCAGCCACATCTGGAAACGGATCAGCTGATCCAGGCGGTGAGTTGACCGCAAGATTGCATCCCCCGGGGTCTGGAAGGTTCCGGAAGTATCCCGTGACGGGAACCGGGACTCCTATTAGAGAAGTTTGGCAGAGCTAAGAAGAAGGCTTTTGTCTTGAGAGTTGCTTTAGAGCTGTTTTGTGGAGTTCGAGAGGAGTCCACTAGTCTCTCCGATCGCCGGAGCTTGCTTTGCTTTAGAAACCGCCAGCGTCTCGACTTTGGGATCTCATTCCTGTCATCTTTAATACTTTTTTCTACTTCGTGCTTAGAAGTAGGTCGCTGAGAGTGACACTGACTCTCATTTTGGATCGTCCTGCATCCTGAGTTTCCTCAACGAACTCGAGCGTGATACGCACTCTGAGCGTTTGAATCTCAGTGTGGAAGCTGACTGTACTTATCGTCAGCCCGGAGGTTATAGTGTCATCGTTTCGTGCCGGCACTAATTAGCGAACTGTTCTAGTGTTCGAGAAGAACTAGCTTCATTGTATCCACGCATTGTAATTGTGTTACGTTATCTCAGCACGAGATCTCAGAAGATTTAGAATTTACTGAAACCTGTACATAGCTGTACATAAATTATTCTCTCGAATAAAGTATTTAATCTAGAGAAAACAGTTTACAGCCTGTATCATTGACGGCTTCGCCTACTCCTACTTCACGACGTTACAATATATAAGATTTTAGCTTTCATGACAGCAGTTTTTTGTGAAATTCAAATATAGTGAGAAAAATTATCGAGTGAATACTCAAATGAATGAACGCGATCTTATCTGAGATCTTATCACGATCTAACAGCGATCTTATCTGATAATTTTGTCTGCATGAATGAATAAAAGATGAACCAACAGAAAAATGTAGCTGTTTATGGAACCAAAATGGAAAAAAATAGTTCGATTTTTGTACTGATTACGAATGCGAAATTCGGGATAATTTTTCCCCTTCAAACTTTTAAAGGTATGCAGAACTTTTCGAACGGATTTGTTCTTGCAGAAAATATTTAAGGTAAAGTCATGGACTATAAACACAAATATTAAGACGCTGTCCTTAGCAATAATGACAAAAAAAGAATAAGTTAAGAGAAAAAAATATTTTTTTTCTTTTAAAGTTATTAATTAATACAAAAACAATAAGAGATTAAGATTAAAAATTAAAAGTTAACAGAAGATGAATATTTAGAAAGTGAGAAAAACACACGATATAGTTTAAAAATATTAAAAGTTAAAAAGAAAAAATGAAGTTAATGACGATACATTTGATCGACGAGTGGTAAGAGTCATAGTGGCGCCATCTATCGGCACGGAGGAGGTTGAGAGGAGAAGTTCAAGTTAGGAATTTGGACAGATGAAAATGATTTAGGGGATCATAAACGCTCTTGGGAGCTTGTGATTTTTCGCATCTCTAAAATCACAATCTGGAAGTTCAGTAATGATTTCGTTGTTAAGATTATTCATGTTGAGATAGAAAGAAATGGAGTACTTAATGTAAGTCGCCTTAAAGGTTAAATCATTTAAATCGAGTCTAATTACGTAAATATCGCTGAGCTCTTACTATTCCTCTAAAAATTTTATTTTGAGTACGTTTAAGAAGATCTAAATTAGCTTGGAAGGCAAAAGACCAGACCGGTGTTGCGTAAATTGCAGCAGGGAGTATTATTGAATTATACAGTAATACTTTGTTCTTAATACGTAAATGAGGGCAGAAAAATAAAAAGCCCCGAGATCTGGCTCACTTCCGTTTATAAAGCTCTCCGAAGTGAAGTCAGATCAGTCATTTTAAGAATGAAATCACTCATTTTAAGGGGTCCTCATAGCCTGGGGAGGTTAGGTGGATTATTGATGTGCCTAGATATTAATTTGTATCGGTCAGTCATTATGGGCTGATATTATGCTATAGTGTCACAACCCTAGACTTCGTGGCTCCACGGCAGTGTTACGCCGGCCACATCTGCTGGAGAAGAAAAGGTGAACAAGACTAAACTCTCCGCTGGTAACAAGTCGGTCATTGTATTTCGAAGCATGAGTCTGGAACTGCACAATACGTACGTACGAAGCGACGAAAAGGGACTTGAGGCAAGTGAGTACTCCGACCGGATAATAGGTCATCTATCCATCAACCTAGAGGTGGATGGAAAGGTCATAAACTTCCCGTTGATGATCTTTATTGACATTCAGACTTTTGAGTGTATTAGACATGGAGTTTGCTAGGAGTAACGTTGTGTCAACTGTCAGGAAATTTCAATACAAAGATTGTTTTCCCGTGGGGTCGACGTATTGCTTCAATGAATGATCTAAAGAACGGAAATCAAAAAGGGAGGGGGTATGCGACCCTTAGGACAGAGGTTTTTCGTGAAGGCAAAGAACGAGGAACGAGAAAACAGTTTCAACACTCCATCGAGTAAAATATCCTCTTTCTTAATAGCCTAACTAAGCTGCCTGTATTGTGTGTCGAGGGAGTTGTCCTTTGGATGCGGTTATACCATGACTTTCTTTTTATTACTTTATTTTAAATAAAATGCTAATTTTTTTATTATTTTTCTTGTTAAAGAATAAGAATCTCGTTTATTCTGCTCTTCAACATAGTTCCAATGTGTTACGCTGGGTTCGTTGAGGTGTGATAAAGATATAAAAATTATCTTCCGACCTTTTAGATTTTATAACTGATTGAAAAGAACTAGATTCCAAACATTGGACCTTAAAGACAACAAAGCAGGAGCCGAGAAGAAAGAAAATAAAATATGTTTTCTCATTATCTAAGCACGTACTATTTTTAAACCTTAGTTTCTTACGTTTGCATAACAAAGGAAAGAACGAGTATCAATATAAACAAATAAATAAAAAGCAGTAATACCGAAATGGAGTAGTGACATCACTACAACAAATTGACGTAACTAGACATAAAGGCAATACAACTGTCAAGATGTGGAAAATGGGAAGATCCCGATTGCCAACATGCGAGGAAAAAAAAAACAATTTTGGAACCAACGTAATCGTTGCTTTTAACATTTCTTTTTTACTTAACATAAGAATTTGAAAATATTTTCCTCTTACATCGCTAACGACAAATTTTTGAATAAAAATAGAGCTCTTTCTTCCGTAGCTTAAATGACACTTAACGACTTATTTTGACTACAAAATGGATTATCGCGCTGTGCCTCTCTTGGGAGCTTGTGATTTTTCGTATCTCTGAAATCACAATCTGGAAGTTCAGCAATGATTTCGTTGTTAAGATTATTCATGTTAAGATAGAAATGGAGTACTTAATGTAAGTCGCCTTAAAGGTTAAATCATTTAAATCGAGTCTAATTACGTAAATATCGCTGAGCTCTTACTATTCCTCTAAAAATTTTATTTTGAGTACGTTTAAGAAGATCTAAATTAGCTTGGAAGGCAAAAGACCAGACCGGTGTTGCGTAAATTGCAGCAGGGAGTATTATTGAATTATACAGTAATACTTTGTTCTTAATACGTAAATGAGGGCAGAAAAATAAAAAGCCCCGAGATCTGGCTCACTTCCGTTTATAAAGCTCTCCGAAGTGAAGTCAGATCAGTCATTTTAAGAATGAAATCACTCATTTTAAGGGGTCCTCATAGCCTGGGGAGGTTAGGTGGATTATTGATGTGCCTAGATATTAATTTGTATCGGTCAGTCATTATGGGCTGATATTATGCTATAGTGTCACAACCCTAGACTTCGTGGCTCCACGGCAGTGTTACGCCGGCCACATCTGCTGGAGAAGAAAAGGTGAACAAGACTAAACTCTCCGCTGGTAACAAGTCGGTCATTGTATTTCGAAGCATGAGTCTGGAACTGCACAATACGTACGTACGAAGCGACGAAAAGGGACTTGAGGCAAGTGAGTACTCCGACCGGATAATAGGTCATCTATCCATCAACCTAGAGGTGGATGGAAAGGTCATAAACTTCCCGTTGATGATCTTTGTTGACATTCAGACTTTTGAGTGTATTAGACATGGAGTTTGCTAGGAGTAACGTTGTGTCAACTGTCAGGAAATTTCAATACAAAGATTGTTTTCCCGTGGGGTCGACGTATTGCTTCAATGAATGATCTAAAGAACGGAAATCAAAAAGGGAGGGGGTATGCGACCCTTAGGACAGAGGTTTTTCGTGAAGGCAAAGAACGAGGAACGAGAAAACAGTTTCAACACTCCATCGAGTAAAATATCCTCTTTCTTAATAGCCTAACTAAGCTGCCTGTATTGTGTGTCGAGGGAGTTGTCCTTTGGATGCGGTTATACCATGACTTTCTTTTTATTACTTTATTTTAAATAAAATGCTAATTTTTTTTATTATTTTTCTTGTTAAAGAATAAGAATCTCGTTTATTCTGCTCTTCAACATAGTTCCAATGTGTTACGCTGGGTTCGTTGAGGTGTGATAAAGATATAAAAATTATCTTCCGACCTTTTAGATTTTATAACTGATTGAAAAGAACTAGATTCCAAACATTGGACCTTAAAGACAACAAAGCAGGAGCCGAGAAGAAAGAAAATAAAATATGTTTTCTCATTATCTAAGCACGTACTATTTTTAAACCTTAGTTTCTTACGTTTGCATAACAAAGGAAAGAACGAGTATCAATATAAACAAATAAATAAAAAGCAGTAATACCGAAATGGAGTAGTGACATCACTACAACAAATTGACGTAACTAGACATAAAGGCAATACAACTGTCAAGATGTGGAAAATGGGAAGATCCCGATTGCCAACATGCGAGGAAAAAAAAAAACAATTTTGGAACCAACGTAATCGTTGCTTTTAACATTTCTTTTTTACTTAACATAAGAATTTGAAAATATTTTCCTCTTACATCGCTAACGACAAATTTTTGAATAAAAATAGAGCTCTTTCTTCCGTAGCTTAAATGACACTTAACGACTTATTTTGACTACAAAATGGATTATCGCTGTTTATCCGGATTGTGGAATGAACTAATGTATTGCGTGGGAAAATATATTTCTCAATTAACCTCATTTTTATTTGCAATTTTTCCTTATTAATAAACACGTCTAGATACACACGTAATAAAGCTCATAACAGATATTCATTCTTATTGCATGCCTGGAGTCTAAACAGAATCTCCGTAAAAAAATTGAGCTTCCTACTCACATGTACTTTGAGACTTGTACTGTGGATGAGTGGTATTTGAATTTGGTTAGGTTTGAAGCGCTTCAGCTGTTTTGTTTGTTATATGAGGGTGATTAGATCGGAACTATGCTTAAAACCAATTCCAAACGTTTACGAACATACATGCCAGCCATGGAATCGAATTCACGAACTCTGGTACTGAAGAACAATGTCCTACCCATTCGGAGGTGTTTCGGTTATAGTTAACCCTTAAGTGTATATAGTACTTTTCACTACCTTAAAATCTTAAAATATAGCAACATTCATTCGATTCATCATAAAATAAGTTCTACTAAAGTAGTTCCGTTAAAATTAAGAAGAGAAATACAGACTGTTGTTCCGAAGTGATGAGTTTGGTTTTGATTTGGAGAGCCATGGACTACTTTTTTGATACACGAAGGCTGATAAGACCAGTAACTACTACTTAGAGCCATTTCCGAACGGCTACGAACATTCATGCCAATAGCGAGATACAAATTCCGGTACCGAAGAGCAGCGCGTTATCCTATTCGGTCATCGTTCGGCGTCTTCGGAAGAGAAATTTCTATCAATATGAAGCTGAATCCAATCCTGTTTTCCCCCTGGTTTGTTTGCTACCTGGATCTTACATTACAGCCAAAGTTCTATAAACCTCTATAACTGGGCCAATGTGGGTAATAATACAGGTGTGGAATTTCTAAAGCAACTTGATATTTTTTCTATTTTAGGAAAGTACATCTTCAGTGTATACTTCCTCACGCCTCCCTTTATGGCAACGAGATTGAAGATTCATTTGCCAAAGAAGGTGCTAGTGTGCCGTTGGTCACTCATGACTCGCCGCTTTACCTGGTATTATTTTCGATGGAAAATTGATCTAATAGTGCCACTTGGGCCCCACTCCCCACCAGTGGTATCATGGTAGGCGACCTTGTGACCCTTCGGCGTAGCAGACATAAACATGAAAGCATATTAGATCTTTTATTTATTCCTCCTGTACCAAGTGTTGTAATAGCCAGGCTTCTCCCAAGATTGTCTGCGGTTCTACAAACATTATTTTTTATCCAAAACTATTGCTTGTTTTAAACTTTATTAGAATTCACAACGTCATCTAACTCTTCTGATTTTGGAGATATACAACAACGATAACCAAGTCATGCTTTTAGTGGAATGATTTTTTAAAAATAAGTTTTGTCGTTTCAAAAGTATATTTCTTAAAATTACATAAAAATTAAAAAACCGAAGGAAAGAAGGTGAATTCACTTACAAGTAAGATAACTTTAGAACTAAAATTTAAATATTTATATCAAATAGAAGTGAAATATCTGTTTTATTATGTAAACCAAAAGTTTTAAGATTTTTGATATTTTAAAATTATATGAATAATAATAACTTGGATGAAATTGGAAATTTAAAAAAATATCGCCTTTATCTTGCTATAAAATAAAATATGCTAATATAATTAAGGTTCATGGAATAAAAAAAAAGATAACTAGCTGCACTTTTTAAATAAAAAGATTACTATCGAATTTAAAAATTTAAAAAGTTATTTTGAAGGTAAGTAGACTTCTACTTAAGTTCACTTGGTGTACACACAGGATGTCCATAATTAACCTACTTGAAAGTTGTCTACAGTCGAAACTGTTGTTCAGAAAGTTATGAAATGTTGTGTTGGAAATAATAAAGGGATGGGAATTTGTTTGAGCGAATAAAAAAAAAAAGTAAGATAGCATGTTTTGCTGTTCATTTTAGTGTATTCGGGGAAATGCTGAGAACATGTCGCATGGTCTGGTTATTGGGATGGCTTCACATAGGAAAGTGGCGGCTGAGGAAACATTTTTTTGTAAAGTTTGAGAACGTTCTTAACAGGAAAGCTAATGTGTGGAAGAGCTCCATCTTCCATAAAACTTCACCCATGTGACTTTTGGATTTGGGAACATTTGAAACATTTAGTCAGTCTTGATAAACCAAGTACTATACCTGATATGAAAGACAACATTTCATGATATGTTCTCAGCATTTTCCCAGACATACAGCGGTCAACTGCAGAACAACTATCTTATGATTTCAAAGGGTACCTGAAAATGATGGTCATGGTGTTGAACTGTCTTGTAGTAATAATTTTTTTTAAAACTAGAGTAAATGTTGGGTAATGAATAATTCATTAAAAAATGTCCTCTGGTGGTGAATTTTTGAAAAAAAATTTTTCGCGCAAACTCTTATCCCTTCATTAAACACTACACAACATTTCATAACTTTCTGAACAATAGCTTCGATATAAACAACTCTGTTGTTCTTGTTACCAATTCCACTTGGTCGAGTCAAGCTCGTGGCCCAGAGATCACAGGAATACAGTGCGTTTTTCGTTTGACGAGCATCAATAGGCGATGAGGGGGATAGAACGTCTTAACCCAAGTCGGTGTTCGTAATTTAGAATCATGGACCAAGCAGGAGACTAGCAGGCTTGGCCTGTCACCCTCATAGATATGATTTGAAAACTTTAGGACACTGTGACCACTAACATATTTTGCGTACCCCAGTCACCATTAACGAACATTGGGATCTTAGGCCGTTCGAGACACGAATCTGCAACCCTCCAGTTACGAGATTGTTATCTTTGCCGACTGAGCTACCGGGGCTCGTAGGAAACTTTGAAGCAGAAAAATTTAATTATGGACACGTTGTATGTCATGCTTTATTTTAATGCTTTGCTTCACATAGCAAAAATAAATAATTTTTATAAAGTTTAAGTAAAAATAAGTGTTACTTACCGCAGATACTTGCGTTGTTAACAATCCGTCCTTTCGATTTCTTTATTAGAGGTAGAAAAGCTTTGGTGACTCGCAATGTTCCTGCAGCGTTGACGTCATAAACTTTCAACAATTCTTCAAGAGTTGCCCAGTCGATTTCTCCAGCGTGTGCAATGCCCGCATTGTTCACAACTGCCCAAAACGCTAAGGATTTTAAAAAGAATTAGAGCAATGACAATTTCGATGATGTGCCATTTTACTTTCGAAGTACTATTAATTGATATTAGGGGTTAAATTATTATTTTTTTTCAAGGGTTGGAGCCTGAAAAATTTCCTGTTGGTCAGTAGAAGCCATAACTGTGGGTTTCTTCCCGGATTATCACTGCTCCTACTGTTGTGGAGGAAGGTATTGTTCCCTTGAAGGTAGCGAGCTCATATTTGTGTTACATTTGAGAGAAACTATGAAAGTACTAGGCTGCTTGCCTCACCTATTCGGCTGTGAATTTTACCCGCAGCGAAACGTACAGAAAAGGAGTCCTTTAAAAGGAGTCTCCTGCCTATGCTTGGAATACTCTTTTTCAAAAACGTATTTAATAAACACGTAAAATTTCACTGTTATACGCTGTCTACCAATAAGTATTTGGACACCTATGCAAATGACGATATCTGCAGTCCTGAGGTACTTCACGGCATCCGCCGGTATACATCGTGTAGGAAACAGCATCGGCATTAGTCGCATACAAAATGCCATTCAGTTCGGAGATCTCTGATTTCTAGAAAGGTATAATTATCGGGTATCACAAATGTGGCCGATCCTTAAGGGACATATCTAGCGATCTGCAGTATCCAAAATCGACAGTGGCCTATGTGATTAAGAAGTGGAAGGGAAGCGGTGATTGTTGGAATGTGTCCCGAGTCGGCAGACTAACGAAACTGGGAGATAGAGACCGACGAGTGCTATCCTCAGAAATTCGGAAGAACCGAACCCAACCGATGACTCTCATCCGTGAGGAGTTTCAACAGACATCCGGGAGTGTTATTTTAATGAATACCATTCGTAAGGAAGCACATTTGCTTGGTTTTCATGGTCGTGCTGCTGCCCATAAGCCATTGATCACAATGTCAACCACGCTACTCGGTTAATGTGGTGCCAAGCACATCGAAATTGGATCGTAGATCAGTGGAAAGGGTTCTTTGGAGCGACGAATCAAAGTTCACCTTTTACCGTTCGGATTGCAAGGTCTGGGTCTGGCGTCTGCCTGGAAAACGTCTCCTGCCAGAATGCATTGTGCCAACAGACAAGTTCGGTGGAGGTTGAATTATGGTCTGGGGGTGTTTCTCCGGGTAGTTACCCTGTCCAGTTCTAGTATTCTCCATCTACAATGGATTCAGTCCCATGTGATACTAAATTATAATGATATTACCGATGGACTGGGGAAGGAAGGCTCAACCATAACTGAGATCATTAGTGATCATCTGACATACCTTGAACTATATTCAAGAAGTAAGGTTGGGCTGCTGTAGCCTGGTTGGGTAGAGCGTCAGGCTCGTAACCGAAAGGTGGCGAGTTCCGTCCTCGTCTCGATCAAAAACCGCCGTGATGATAATGGCAGTGGGGACAGGTTAAATATGTCCTGACTGCAAAGTCCACCAAGTTTCCATATAAAATTATACCTCTGGGGGTACTGAATCAGGGTAGAGTAGGTCTCTGGTTTGGATCTAAATTCTGACTTGCGGATGGATGAATGAGTTCGACCGTCCCCAAAAAAGGGTTGTAACATGCATGTTCGAGCAAAGCCGTACTTTCAACTTAATTGTGCTTGTTAACAATGAAAGGCGCCCATTTCTGCCTTAATTC
>CM063505.1:51540447-51655447 GCA_032207245.1 Pardosa pseudoannulata
TATTATTTTACATTATAAGCACTCACATAAGCATTTACATTATAAGCATACTCCAGTCTTATTATTTTACATTACATTATGTATTTTACATATTTTTCATGCATATTTTATACGATATATTTTATGTTTTAATTAACATATGCCTTTTTAATTGTAATGTTTACTTAATATAAAATTTATACTATATTTTCACAAAGTACCTTTTATTTTATACATTATAAAAGTTGTAAATGTCTTTTATTTAACATTTAGATAATTTATCATCAATTACACATGGTACGTACAAGTTGTATTTTAAAAATAATTTATCTATTTATCTTATCCTTATATAAAGAAAAAAATAAATAAACAATATAGATCAGACCAACAATCAGCAGAATAATCATGATACTGCTGTTTTCAATATACTATATGCATATTTAGTATCTATGGAAAATACTATATTTAGATGCCAACCCTCATTTTTTTTGGTTTCTTTTGGGCACAATCAATCAATCAAGCGCCAACCGGGCCCATATAGCCGTGAGGCCTTCCAGGCTTATCCCGACTGCGGTGGGCAGATCGCAAGTATAGGGCTAACCCACCCCACACTAAACCCATCGAAGTACCCGGCATGCGCCCGTCGCGTCGCAGGCGCCCCTTGCGGGTGAACGCAGAAGAGGTGCGCTACTGAGGAGAGGGAATTTGGAATACTACTGGATGCTTATCGGACCTCCTGAAGCCGGAATTAGTTGGGATGGAGCGAACCACGCGACCCAGTGAGGAGAAGACAAAGCCATTGAAGAGAATTTTGCTTGTTGCACCAAGCAGAACGGGAAACCGAGGGGGCCGAAAAAGAGAGACAGGAAATTTTGAGAGACAACACTCGCAATCCTAGGCCTCGGGGCCATCATTCAGGGGGTCATTGTGACGGAACTTTGGCCCACCCTGCGGAACCTCCGTGACTCGGCGTGCTCGCAAAAGGGAACACTGGGGTCTCGCATAGTCCCCAGGAACCAAAAAAAAAAGCCCTTACCTGACCTAACCTTGAGTATATACATATACATACATACACACACACACACACACACACACACACACACACACACATATATATATATATATATATATATATATATATATATATATATATATATATATATATATATATATATATATATATACATATATACATATATATATATATATATATATATATATATATATATATATATATATATATATATATATTTATATATATATATATATATATATATATATATATATAAAGAAGTTGGTCCCCAGAAGTAATGAGTCCTGCTGGGTTAGCTGCGGTGTCAGCCCTGAGGGTCGAACCTCGTCTTACGCGAACCAAAGAAGGGGGGAGCTGAAAAATGAGCATTAGTTCCCTCGGGGGTTGGTTCCCCTTAAGTTCACTGTGCTGGCCTGCCCTTGGGGTCTTGGCTGCGACTTATGTTAACCACCTTGCCGAGTCACTCCTCATAGCAGGTTTCTTTTAATGACAACGGATTTCGAGTTTATTCTAACGACGATTACTTGAAGAATTATTAAGCTGTGTTTTGGGGACTTTCACAAAAGTTGCTGTATACATTTAGTTAAAACATTATGAGTTTTCTATTTTGATTGCATTCACGCATGTGCATGGAATATTATTTTATATACCTGCTCATCTTTCGTCCAATATTAATTTTTTTAAAATTCTGAATGCAGGGTATTGTGTATAATGTCGTTTGTCATGATTCCTGAAAATGACCTTCTTTTATATTGAGAACACTGCATATTATAAACAAAACACTTGGTGAAATTTGGAATTGTTTAATAAAAACCTTAATTTCTCTTCAAGTGTACATGCTATCCTCATAAAAATGGACACTGTTTCTTACAAGAAGCCTTCTAGTCAAGTGGTAAATTTTCAACTCTTTCCAGACATTCGTTTTTACAGGGCTATTCAGAACATATTCGTTTTACTTTAATTTCTTTACATTTCCCTACGGGATATTGGGAAAACATCTTTGAGAAGTATATGATGTTTATCATGCACTACAAGCTTAATGTTTCAGGTTTCGTCATACAAAATGAAATGCGTATTTCCTCATGTATTTTTCTAAACGCCACACGTTTAAACAAAACGTCTAAAATCGCGACTACTCATTATTTTGTGATATGGTGTAGAAAAATGACTTTCCTCTTTGGAAAGCCTTTTACATTCTCATGTAATTCGATAAATGAATTTCATTGTAGCAGTATTCAAGATTAATCATTTTTTATTTTTCTTTGAAACTAGTATATAGCCCGACATAGGACGGGGTCAGTAAAATTTTCCAGAATTGTAATGTACTCTATGAGGCAGGTTAAAAAATGGTTTGTTGTTTGGATGAGAATGAGGAATTTGCACATGTAGGGGATTCGAACAACTTAGTGTTTTTCTGATAATTTCAGACTCGTAGATTCCAAAAATGTTCTCAAAAATGTAAAAAACTGGGTCCATCATTTAAAAAATTAATTTTAAAGTTAAGCGAAAATCACGTGACATCAAAATGCTCCGTGATTGGTTGTGATGTCATCGTTCATGTCGACCAATATTTTCTTATTGCTTTTGAGCGCGCACTATTTTCCGATTTTGTTTTTGCAAGTTCCTGAAATTTTCTAGCTATCAAAATTTATTTTTATTTAAACCTGAATGTTTATTTTATCGATCTCGATAGCTTAGTTATCTCAATTTGTCATAAATGTCTCTTCTACCTGGATTTACCAAAGGACAGTCAGACAACCTCCTGAATCTGGTACACGCTCAATAATTTGTTTATCTTTACTGACCGCATCTTAGTTGCCAACTTTAATTTATATTGTCATATTATGTAATAGGATGGACAGCAGATGTTTTAATATTGATAGTGATTATTTGGCGATATATATGAATGATGTCCAAAATTTAGCGAATCGGATTGCAAACCGTGTGGTTATGTATAAAAATCAAACACACAATGTAAGGAATGTGCACCCACGACTTTGTGTGCTCTGGATTACATCGGGAGAATCGCCCCATTTTGACCCCTTCCACGCGGCGTTTCTTAGGGGAAATAAGAAACCGGCCGGCAAAGGTGGCTGATAACGTTTTTCGGAGGCACTGGTGGATGTTTTTACAGGTTCTCGGAGGAGGAGTGTATGCCCTTTTCGGCAGGGCTCAAGTTTCGAGACAACCCCCCCCCCAAGAAGGAAGGCTGTTGGAGTTCAGCAGAGGAGAAAGATTGAGAGAGTCGAGATTGGGCCAGCAGCCGAGAAACATCTCTCTGCGCTTATGTGAAAAGAAAGTGAATGCTCGGTCACTTTAAAATATTTAGCTAGGACTGGCTCTGAGACTCACTTTTGAGATGTCATTTTCTTTAATTTTTTTTTTTTAATGTTTTGTAAATAAATCTTTGTTTCGTCTGTAAGAGGTTTCCGAGAAATTATTTTAAAAGTAATGCATCCCAGCGACAGATTAAGAAGTACCTGCCCCAGTAAAGTAGGCGGGCAGGTCTCACGCTAAAACGTAGCGCACCGGTAGTAAAGAGGGTGCGTTACACACAAATTAACAAACTTTTTAATTTTCAAAGATAAATTACTTAAACGCTAGATATTTATTAGTCCGTGAAATAGACTCCTAGACTTTTATGAAAATAATTTGTTGTTAATACCGGCGATAAAATTTTCATTGCAACAAAAAATAATCGATTAAATTTAAAATTATCACATACGTACAGTTTATATTATTTAAGCCAAATATAAAAGACAATTATTTACGAAATATCTAAGTTCAGTGGTAAAACGTATGAAAATCATGCAGACGATATTTAAATAATATAAAATAAATGATTAAATGAGATGGTTAAAGGAATGACTTCATAATGCTAGAAAAAATGCTATTTTTACGTATTTGTTATGTGATAAATTGATAAATTTAATCGCCTGCTCTTAACCGAGGAAAATAGGGCGTGAAATAATGGCATTAAACGCTCGAAAAGGGGGGGGGAGAATAGATTTCAAACGTTTGAAAGACTACAGTATTTATCTTTGTGATATGAAGCATATTTATACCAATTTATTTTAGAATCGGATAGATAGTTTAGGAGAAGATAAACTTTACTCGCTTTGAATTTTGCTAACCTTAATTCCTCAAGAATCCAATATGGATGCCTCTATCCATTCCAGGTCCAACCCCTTTATAAATTCGAGGACAGACGACAGATAACTTAGGCTATTATTATATAGGAGATAAATATTTGACTCGCAGTTCTGACAAAAATATTGTTACTGAGTGTAAATAAATATAATACTTTGACGCATTTGCGTGACGCGTAATTTTAAAGAACTATTGACAAAAAACTCTGCATTCTGTATTATTTTCAGCTTTTTTTTTTAGTCTGAACAAATTAAATTCATTTGGTTTTCACGTTGCCGTTTAGATTTAAGAGTTGATTCAGCTGGTGAGTAAGGAAACGGAATTGCAAATATTTTCCATTCCTCTCCTTTTCGCAAGAGGAAAGAAAGCAATTTGGGGAATGTAAACACTTTAAGCTATGTTAATCTAAGTATTTACCTTATAAACCTCGTACCATTTTTAGGTATTCATATATACATAAGTAACTAACTTACCATCTAAAGAACCCGCAAGCCAAACTGTTCCAAATTGTAATTGTTTTTCCCCAAAACAAAGTATTTTTTTTTCACGGTTGAGTTCAAATATTTAAAATCTCTTCAGATGTAGAGTCAAAACTATATTTTTAAGATTGGAGAGGTAAGTATTAATTCTGGATCCTCTACTTATCACATTAGTACCTGATTAATTTCTGCTGCATATATAATAATAAACATTCCAAACTTAAATTGTGAGAGTAAGAAAATAAATAACAGCTCAGTGTAATAAAAAAAAGGAAATTTAAGAGCATATAGTACTTTATGAGCTCAACCGTCCTCATAATTAAAACTTATATTTTATTGAATATAAAATAAAAAATTCTGATCTGTTAATAATAAAATTTTTAAAGGATTAATAATGATGTAACTTTATAAAAATTACTTAATTTAATCATATGAAGAAATAAATAAAAAATATACACACCAAGTGAAAAAAATAGGTTTCCATTTACCCGCAAAATAACTTTTGAAAAATGTAAATTAGAAACTTATTTTTAATATTAAAAAGTATATATATATATTATATATATATATATATATATGTCAGATCTAAAAAAGGGGTAGTTGGAAATTAGGTGAATTAAAAGCGATTTTAAAAAGGGAACTATTTTATAATAATAAAATAAACGAAAAAGACCCACGCTCGCATAAGCTTTTGGGATCATCCGGTCAGGAGGAAGCATTTTTGAGCTATTTGATGAGCTTGCAAACAGAGAAGTTGGAGTGAGCGCGTGGACATGGAGCTGTCAACAACACTCTACGCGTGTCTTCGACGAAAAAGTGAAAATGGCGCAAGTTTTACTTTAACGATGGTTTAATAAACTTGTGATAATCAAGATGACTGTTTTCCATTAGCCGTAACTCTGGATCACGACATGTCATATATAATATAATGTAATTATATTTATACAGTTTCTCAATTGTATCAAAATGAGTGATGTATTTTATTTTGTGGCATGATAAAGGATTTTTTTTAGTTTGATATTCTTTAGCAGTTTTAATCTTAAAATGTCAAAAACTGTTAGGTTTAGGTGGATTGACTGCTCGATATACAGTCTTAATCCGTCTGGGTGATAAATTGGTGTCGTATGGATTGCTATGGTCTACTGTTTTGTTACAAGAGGGTTAAAGATACCGGGACCTACTGCTTAAAGCCGATTCCGAACGGCTATGAATAGCCATGCCAGCAGTGAGATTCGAACCCACGAAGTCCGATACCGTAGAGCAGCGCTGTACCCATTCGGCCAGCATTCGGCAGATGACAGATTTGAAAATCTAGCTAAGTTTAGAACGGTTTGGAACGGAATTCTGAGGAAGGCCAGGGCCTACCAGGGGCTGTTGTGCTAGTGAAGAATAAATGATGTGTACAGACAGCCCAATCTTTTTCTTTCCGTCAGCAAGTTTGGTTGGTTTTATATCTAATTTCACAAAACTCCTGATTTGACAGCGATACTATAGTAAGGATGTAGTGAGAATACATAGTAAACTGGATAACACTGGACCTTATAAAGATTACTGTGAAAACTAATCAGTGCACGTGCTTAACTTTCTTGTCTAACTATGAATAAAATGATATTTTTGTATGGGCTACGCGGGGCAACAGCAATTTCGCCTCTGCCTTGTGGTTCGGCAAACAGGGATAATTTTTTTTCTTCCCCTATTTATCAGGCAGATAAAATGTGTTTTGATTCTACAATAAAGCCTATTTACGTGCAATTTTCTTTACATTCAGGCCTGCACGCTGATATATAAAATACATTAAATAATAATAATGACCAATTATTGAAATTTCCTGAAAAAAATGTAATTTTTTTGCAGGAAATCACTAGTAAGATCTAATGAACGAAACTAAAGAGAAGGAAATCAAAGACAGTCAAAGAATGAGAAACGAAAGTCGTTTTTTTTTATTAGTTTCTAGACCTGTAATTGCTTTTGAATGTATCCAAAAACTTTGTCTCTCGTTTGTTTATGAATTGCTTTTCTTTTGTTTCTGTAAAATGAAGATCGTATCGAAAATTAGATTTTGAAGGTCACTACATCATACAATAACATACAAGAACTTCCAAACTGACAATGTTCTGTAAAAAATACGAAATATATGTATTTTTTATTTTTTTTTGTTCTGAAAATTTTAAACTATATATGTACTTCATAATGAAAAGAATTTGTTTCCGACTGAATGATCATTTTATTTAAAAAATTTTTTTTTTTTCGTACAATTTTATTTTAATCCTTAGTATTATTATGCTATAATCTGCTGCATAATTAGAATATTGGTGTTATTTAAAAAGAGAGGTTTTTAGAAAGAAGCTTTTGTTGCTCCTTTATGCGGAGTAAAGAAAGTATGGTAATCTATGAAACTTTCGATGTTCGTATTTCAATGGAAATATCCGTTTTCACTATGCCTGAGTTGCCTTCGACTAGTTTACGTAACACTTATACTAGTCGAAGTCAATTCAGGCATGGTCAAAATGGGTATTTTCGTCTATACATACGTACAAGGATAGGTACAGATGCATTATAGACGCCGTGTCTTTTTTTTCACCAAATTTGGCGTTTTCTTGGAGGTTATTTCTGACATCAGTATTCAAGGCTGTAACTAGGTCCTTTAGCGCCCTGTGAAGACTCCTCTTTGTCCGAACACTCCCCAAAAAGCTGATCGTAGTACACTTGTTTACCTGGACAATAGCATGACGTCGCAGAGTCTGGGATCTTGACAATCGGACTCAATAGACGTATACGCCCCTGATGGATCTCGTTAATGAATGCTCAGAAATTCCGTGAAGGAACAGCCAGCGAATGAGAATACAGCTAAATAATATAACTGTAACTTTAGCTGGAGTTCTCAAGTAACTGGGATCTTAACTGACCCCAAAAACAATTGGCGGAACCGTAACTGACCCCCCAGGGATAAAAAGCCTACAATTTTGCGACTCAGGGCTTTTCGTCATTTTTTTCGTAGGTGTGTTGACCTCGGGGAGGCTTTAGCCTTTTTTACCAGAGCCAGCTTGCTAGTTCGGGAGATTCGTAAAGTCCGCTCATATAGAGAGCGTCAGAGTCTCGGATACCGAACGGGGGATAAATTGGGTTTGATTGCACCCTGAAAAGCCTCCCCACTTGCAAGAGATTATTAAATCTCTTGTTTTTCTTTCGACTGTGATCGTCGTGAGGAAGTTTTTCCGGCAACCATCACTTGCAGTTCTACATGATTTGGGAATTAACATTCCTTCGTAAATAGCCGTAATTAATCAAGAATAAAAGTCAATTTCCAATTTTATCTTTGACTGTGATCCATTATTCACGTTACCTCTCATTTGAGAATATTGAAGGCGTCACAGCCCGTGGAAAAAAGAAAAAAAAACTGGTCTGCGCCTTTACCACCGAATATAGTGAGAAAATGATTCTTTTAATAAAACCTGTTTAAACATTTTTTTACTATATCTTATATTCAGAATATTTTCTTCATTATTATTATTCAGAATATTCAACATATTTTGTAAATTCTTAAAATGTTCCTAGTATATTAACCTTTAATTTTTTCTTTTACTTTCACCTTATTAATACTTACAAATATTTATTTTAACATTTTGGGGATATTATTTCGCTAATAAACTGAATAGTTTATTAGAGGGAATATTTTTTTTAAACTAAACTTTGTATTTTCCTAAAAATTTGGAGAATTTTTAAATTTAAATTTAGTTTTAATAACTTTAATAAATTCAAAATTTAAAGCTTATACCTGGATTTATATTAAAGCATATTAGGGGTGCTAGGTAAACATCTTGTAAGAATCACTAACAAGTTTAGTCTCTAGAACAGGGGTGGGCAAAAACTTTTAAGCGCGGGCCACTGAAATTTTAACTGAAATTTTCAAAATATCTCCCAGACCGGAGGACTCTAACGCGTACGCTGTGCACACGCGAATGTTTCGGGTGGAATTTTTTTCCCTGCCAAAGAAATTTTTTTTGACAAAAACACTATAAGTATAATTTTTAGCATTTGGTTAGAGAAATTTGATAGTTACTGAAAGATAATAGCAATAATAAATTGTCTTACTTAGGTGTATATGCGAACAATTTGTGCCCAGTAAAATATGTCACGTAATTTTTAAAGAAATGTGATCCATTATATTAATTTAACGGTCATTAAATAAATCAGTTAATGAAAGATTTTCTTTTGATATTTATTTATATCTTAACGATACAAATTATTTTATTTGATCACAGTTATTACATTTTTATATTTATATTACATTTTGTAAATATAATAGTAAATAGAAATTATAAACAAAAAAGACAAACATTAAGCGTTAAAAGAGAATTGTTTTAGTTAATGTGAAACGTGAAATCTGGAATGTTCATTTGATATTATTTCTTCAAAATTTGGATACGAATCACTTGTAGCAATCCTTAATACCGAGTGTAGATTTTCGTCAAATTATAATACTCTCTATTATTTATATAGTTTTCATTATTTATATGTACACTACGCTTACAAATACTGTTGATTTCAACAAAATCAAATATAAGAGATTAAAAAAAGCGCATGCAGTTTTTTTCAACTGGCCGGATAAAGTAAGCAAAAGGGCTGGATCCGGCCCGCGGGATAGCTTTTGCCCATCTCTGGTATAGATGTTTGGTTTGGAGTGCTACTCTCAATTGTTTCACTACACAAGGACTAATGAGACCGGGACCTACTGCTTGAAGCAGATTCCGAACTTCTATGATCATTATTTCTTCAAAATGTGGATCCAAATTACTTGTAGCAATCCTTAATACCAAGTGTAGATTTTCGTCAGTAATTTGTGATCGATATTTATTTTTCGTGTAAATCATTAACGAAAAAGTTCTTTCACAAGTTCTTCTTTTTGATTTCAATAAAATCGCATAGAAGTGATTTAAAAAAATTGCTTGCAGGATTTTTCAACGGTCCGGCTTTTGCCCACCCCTGTTCTAGAATCATTTAAAAAAATAAGAAAATCCATTAAAAAATAATTTTTAAACATATTGGATTTTATAACAAAAAAAGTTATTTTTCAACTTTTTCTTAAGTCGATTCGGGACGAATCGTTCTCTTTCGGATCCCATTTTCCTCACGGTGCGGCGCCCTTAAGACTGATGTGATCGTAACAAATGCCACCTTTGTCACGCCCTACTTACGGCACTGTCAATATCAGACACTGTTCGAGAAATTTCAGGATATTCTTGGTGTCGCCTAGGTCAGGATGTATTTTTTTGCTCTTATCACTTTCTGGGATTTAGAAATTTAGTTAAGGCGCATTTAGTTTTTTCAGTTCTTACTTTTTTTTAAATTGTTAAAAAGTATCAGAATATTATTAGGCTTAGTATGGGTAAAATATGAATATTAAGCCAGAAAAGTGGTTAAGAAATTGGGTTTCCTTGGATTTGTCGGAAATTTGTGGCGCTACCAAGTCGATTCGGGAGGGTTCTTGGTTCAATAGATCTAAATTAACAATGGAAGAAGTAATGCTTTTAACATATAATATTAAGAAGGGGGTTTGAGGGGGAAATCCCCCCTCACATGTTAGATTTTTTTAATATTAGTGCTTTTTTTAATTTTTTTAGTTTTGTTAATTGCTGTGTTTCAAACATGCCATGTGACCTCCGTCATGTTTATTTTTATTTATTTATTTTTTTTTGGGGGGGGGGAGGGGAGATCTTTTAGAAAAACGCGTACCATGTTTTTTTACTTGGACGATTTTTCAAAACATGCGTTTTTCTGTTGGCCGCAAAAAACAACAACAACAAAAAAAAAAAAACATAGCGGATGGGATCAGGGTTTATATTGCATCTGTTCCCAAGGTTTTTGGTTTGGTTTTGGAGTGCTACGGTCTACTTTTTGCAACACGAGGGCTAATGAGACCGGGACCTACTGCTTAAAGACGATTCCGAACGGCTACGAATATCCATGCCAAAGTGGGATTCGAACCCCCGATCGCCGGTTCCAAAGGCCAGCACCCTAACCATTCGACCATCGTTCGAACTGTTCCTTAGGAAACTTTAATTTTGAAGCTTTAAATATCCAATTTGACTATCATCGGATGCTTTGTCATCATCAGAATCATAGGATGTGTAATTTTGTCGTGTCGTCTGTGCGTACTTATGCATTTCGCATAACTCAAGAATTATTTACCGTAGAATGCTGAAAGTTTGCATTTAGGACTGTTATAACATCTAGTTTTCTCTTTTAGCATTCTGAACCATATATAACAAACATTTTCAATATAACGTTATTAACGGCGTGAGTCAGAACTCAAAAACGATTAGCCGTAAATCGTTGAAAGGTTATTATCAATGTTGCGTTCGTTCTAGAAACTTACCCGATTTCTTAAGTTTTAGAATAAAGCTTGCAAAGTATTTTATGTTTTTTATACAAAATAAATACTTCAAGCGTTTTTACAGTTAATCGGCTTCTTTTTACTCAACAAAATATTACAAAACATTGCAGATTGCAAAAGGTATAAAATTAATCGTTAGCTATTACGCCAAATAAACAAATACTATTCATAAAATATTTTAGATTTACCGCACAATAATACTTGGTTTGCCTCCTGAGCTTTTGATTGTCCTCTGCTCTATATAACAAATATTTAATATAACGTATATAAATATTGAGGAGCATTATCAAAACATGATTAAAGGTTAAATTGTGGAAATTTTGTATTTAACTTTGTAATTTAATTGTATTGCTATAATTTTGTATTGCTATAACGTCTAGCTGTGCATCTCCTTTTTTTGACTGCCCTCTGCATTTTGTATTACTCATATATTTTAATATAATCTACATAACGCTGTGAGGCATAACTGAAAAACGATTAATCATGAAATGAATTTTTGTATTTAGAACTATTTTAGCATGTAGTGTGTACCTAACCTTTTCATCGCTATCTGCACTCTATATAACGAAACACTTTACTATAGTATTATTCTTACAGGGCCGAACGATGGCCGAGTTCGTGGGTTCGAATTCCACACTGGCATGGATGTTCGTAGCCGGATGTATATCTTTATATTATTTAAAAATATATTTGTCCTACTCCATCTAGAAATTTTTTTCTAGATCATTAATAATAGTCTAACTTTCTAAAAATTACTTAGCATTATTATATGAATAAAGAGATTAAAAGAATGAAATTTCTATTAATTCGGAATCGGCTTTAAGCTGTAGGTCTCGGTCTCATTAGCCCTCGTGCTGCAAAGAGTAGACCGTAACACTTCAAACCAAACCAAATAACGCTTGCAGATGATAAAGTTTAAGCCATAGATACCGAAATTTTGTATTTAAGACTAACATAACATCTACAAGATAACTTGATAACTTCACATCCATTACCAACCACGCGGGGCCGAACGATGGCCGAATGGTAGAGCGCTGCTCTTCGGAACCGGAGTTCGTGGGTTCGAATCCCGCTGCTGGCATGGATGTTCGTAGCCGTTCGGAATCGGCATTAAACCGTAAGTCCCGGTCTCATTATCCCCCGTGAGCAAAACAGTTGACCGTAGCGCTCCAAACCAAACCAACCACGCGGAAACGCTGAGTTTATTAAAGCTGATGCCAAGGTAAATGTAAGGTAAATATTCACAGTTGCAAAACTGCAGCCAAATGAATCGACTCCAAAGGAAAGGCAGAGTTCGAAGTTTTTAACTTATTGAATAATTAAAGCTTATATGAAGTACATTAACATCGAAACCAAAGAAAAGCACTCCAAATTTAGCATAGATGAAGTGTCTAATCACAATCTCTTCTACATATGTTTTATGTTATTTAAAAATATATATACGATCTACGTCTAGAAAAACTCTTTCACTCTGTCTAGAAAATTTCTTCTCATTGTAGAATTTTTTTTTCGCTGATCATTAATATTGGCCAAACTTTGTAAGACTTATTTAGTTTACTATATGAAGTAATATATTTTTTTCAATTAGAATTATTTTTTTATGTTATTTAAAATATATATATATGTTCTACTCCGTCTAGAATTTTTTCTAGGTTATTAATAATGGTCTCACTTTGTAAAAAATATTTGGTTTTATTATATGAGGCAATGTATTTTTAAAAACATAAAATTCATACACCAAGGGAAAAAATAAAAATCCACTAACTTGCAAAATAACTTTCAAAATTTGTAAATTAGAAACTAATTTCTTATATTAAACAAAATACAGTTATTTTTTAAAATCTTTTATCCTACGAATGATATATTTTACTTCATAGTTTGATAAAAGCACTTTTTCTTAATTTCAACTTCTTAGCAATCTTTAATTTTTTTTATAAATTTTAAAAGTTAAATCTCACAATGAAAAAGATATTTATTTGATATAAAAATTTATATGAAGCAATGCATTTTTAAAAGCATCATATTTATATTAATTTATAAGGGAAAAAGTAGAAATCCATTAACTCGAAAATAACTTTCAAAATATGTAAATTAGAAATTAATTTTTTATATTAGATGAAAGCAAAATATCTATCTAATTCTGTGAACCTACGACCGATATATTTTATTTTACAGCAGGATAAAGGTTCCTTTTTTTAAAAAAAAAATATTCATCTTCTTTGCAATTTTTAATTTTTTCTAAATTTTAAAATGTCAGATACCTTTAAAAACTTAGGTTTACAGAATGAAAAAAAATATTTATCTTCAATTTGATATAAAAATTTAGTCTGTAATGTATATATTTCAAAAATTACGTTACAGGTAAGTGAATTTTATTTTTTTTATTTGGTTCATATTTTATGTTATTTAAAAAAATATACGTTTTACGTCTAGAAAAAGTTTATTACTCTGTCTAGAAAATTTCTACTTTGTTTAAAAAAGTTTTTCCTAGATCATTAACATGGTCTAACTTCGTAAAAATGATTTAGTTTACTATATGAAGCAATAATTTTTTTCTCTTTTCTACATATGTTTTATGTTATTTAAAACATATATACGATCTACTTTTACGAACTCTTTTGCTCTGTTCAGAAAATTTCTACTTAGTGTAGATTTTTTTTTCGCAGATCATTAATAATGAACTAAGTTTGTAAAAATTATTTAGTTTAGTATATGAAGCAATGGATTTTTTCATCTAGGGCATATTTTTTATGTTATTTAAAAATATATAATTTTTACTCAGTCTAGAAATTTTTTTTCTAGATCATTAATAGTGGCCTAATTTTGTAAAAAATACTTAGTGTTATTATATGAAGCAATGCATTCTTAAAAACATAAAATTTATACACTAAGGAAAAGAATAAAAATCCACTAACTCGCAAAATAACTTTCAAAATTTGTAAATTAGAAACTAATTTTTTATTAGATAAAATCCAATTATTTTTTTTTACTCTGTAATCCTATGAATGATATATTTTACCTCACAGTTTGATAAAGGCACTTATTTTTAAATTTCAACTTCTTAAAAGTCTTTATTTTTGTTATAAATTTTAAATGTCAAGTCCAGAATGAAGATGATATTTATTTGATATAAAAATTTAGTCTCTAATATATATATATATATATATATATATATATATATATATATATACATACATATATATACATACATATGTATATATATATATATATATATATATATATATATATATATGTATATATATGTATATGTATATGCATATATATATATATGCATATATATACATATGTATAAGTACATATACATATCTGTATATACATATAGTTCATATAGTTATATACTTCATATAGTTATATGCTTCATATAGTTATATATATATATATATATATATATATATATATATATATATATATATATATATATATATATATATATATATATATATATATATATATCAATAGTTATCTTACTGGTAAGTAAATTTCATTTTTTATTTGGTGGTTTATATATTCTTAAAATGATATATAACTTAAATAACAAAAATTAATATTTTTTTTTAAAGTTAGAGCTTTATTGCAGAGTTTATAAAAATTTTCATCTAAAAAAATTAGAGATTGTATGTTAGGATGAATCTAGAAAAGGCCGTTATAATGAAGATTATAAGTGTCGAAAGGTACTATTTTCTCTTAATTAAACAGACTGGAAATTTTGGGCGTGAAGCGAATAATATGCAATAAGTTGCTAAAAGTTCTGATTTGGAGCTATACGGTCTACGAGGACTAATAGATCGGGACACACAATTTAAAGTCGATTCCGGACATCTATGCTAGAAATGCTATTCGATTCCATGAACTTCAGTGCCGGAGAACAGTACTTATTCGGGCACAACCTCTGAGGACATTGAATAAATGAAGATGTTAAAAATTTACTTCATGGTGAATAAAAATCTTTGTAGGAGAATAACAATGAAAGTAAAATAAAATTTTTCAAATTTATGTATCTCGAGTATTGTAAGTAATAATTAGTATATGATTCTTTCCATAATTAGTATATGATTCTTTCCAGACTAAAATTTTTATTATAGTTTTAGATGATAACTACTACTGTCTAACAAACATGAATATGGAAAATTGAGGATTGAACAATTTTTTTGAATAGCCACATAATATCTTCAACTTACAACAAAGTCTAAACGAGTATTAGTACCTTGGTTTGGTTTTGGAGTACTACGGTCTACTCTTTGCAACACGATGGCTAAGGAGACCGGGACCTACTGCTTAAAACCGATTCCGAACTGCTGCGAACATCCATGTCAACGTGGGATTCGAACACACCAACTCCGGTTCCGAAGTACCCTAACCATTCGGCCATCGTTCTGCAGTATTAGTACCTGACCGGACGTTTAGGTAAATTATTTAAATGGTTATTTTTACTCGACCGGGCTATTCAAGTTTGTTTTGGTTTAGTCTGGAGCGGTGCAATTTACTGTTTTGCTACATGAGGGATGATGAGACTAGGTATTATGCTTAAATTCGATTAGGAAGGTATATAAACATCTAAGCTAGAAATGTGATTCAAACCCATGAATTCCTACATCACAGAGCAGCGCATTACCTATCTTTCAGCATGTTTCTGAAAGAACCAAAATATTCAAATCGGTAATATAAAAATATCCTTAAAAATATTTTAAAAAAATATACTTACCTGTAATAAGTATAGATTTCTTCTTCGGGTTGACAGTTTTGAAGAATATTTTCTTCCTTGTAGCCTCCATGAGCCATTCTGCCAATTTTATTGCCACTATAACAACTGAAAATTTGACAAATATATCCTGTGCTATCGGCACGTAAGCGACAAGCAACAAAATGATAAAGAAACACAGGAAGAAATTTAAACTGTTCCTAAACTGCATAGCGAAAAGTTATTTACAATGTTCTCGTCGCAACAATTTTCCCAGTCCATAAAAAAAAGTGGAATCGGTTTCACTTCTGGTTAGAGACCATGCTTGTCAGTGGCGGAGAAAGCTGTCATATGAAGTCAGTCGTAAAAATATATCAGGCGTTGGTTTGTTTTTTTCCCTAAAGGAAATTTTGCGTCACTTCCTCTGCCTGAAATTGACAGGGATTATTCCGTGTTTAGGTAAAACTATTGAAGTAAAACCGATTTCATTAGGAGAAAAAAGTAAATTAAACTTTCCCTTCAAACGCTGAGAAAGACTTTTGATCGCATAGTTATCATGTCAATTGCGAAATTTAGATAATAAACGGAGCACGTGAATCATTTAGACATGAAAAATTGTAGAATATCAATATCAGCAAGCGATATTTGAAAAGAATAAGTGACTAGAAGAGATAAGATCTCAAATTGATTAATACTAATATGTAGTAATCTAATAAATATAAATACTAATATGTAGTAATCTAATAAATATAAATACTAATATATAGTAATCTAATAAATATAAATACTAATATGTAGTAATCTAATAAATATAAATACTAATATATAGTAATCTAATAAATATAAATACTAATATGTAGTAATCTAATAAATATAAATACTAATATGTAGTAATCTAATAAATATAAATACTAATATGCAGTAATCTAATAAATATAAATACTAATATGTAGTAATCTAATAAATATAAATACTAATATGCAGTAATCTAATAAATATAAGTACTAATATGCATTAATCTAATAAATATAAATACTAGTATGTAGTAATCTAATAAATATAAATACTAATATGTAGTAATCTAATAAATATAAATACTAATATGTAGTAATCTAATAAATATAAATACTAATATGTAGTAATCTAATAAATATAAATACTAATATGCAGTAATCTAATAAATATAAATACTAATATATAGTAATCTAATAAATATAAATACTAATATGTAGTAATCTAATAAATATAAATACTAATATGTAGTAATTTAATATATATAAATACTAATGTGTAGTAATCTAATAAATATAAATACTAATATGTAGTAATTTAATATATATAAATACTAATGTGTAGTAATATAATAAATATAAATACTAATATGTAGTAATCTAATAAATATAAATACTAATATGCAGTAATCTAATAAATATAAATACTAATTTGCAGTAATATTATAAATATAATTACTAATATGTAGTAATCTAATAAGTAGAAAATTCCGTATTTTGATATAAAATGTGCTTTGCCAAAATATACAACTAAACAATTTAGGTTTTTTTTTTAATTAACAATTTTATAGTAAAAAATTTTTATTTCCTTGTACTAAAAAAAAGAAAGCATTGTGATGGGGGAAACTTTCAGTGTTCCGATTTCAGCGGTTCGGATTTCGATGCACATTTTGACCGTACTTCAATCCATTTTGATTAATTTAAATGTTACTTCAGTTGGTACGTACAAGGGGAATTTAGTTTTGAAACTTTAAATATATCCATTTGGGATAAGTGGTAGCTCAGTCGGTAAATGTGTCGATCTCTTAACCGGAGCGTTGTGAGTTCGAGTGTCGAGCTGACCAAGGATCCACTTTGTTTATTAATGGCGGCTGGGGTACGTAAATAGGTTCAAACGGTACCTCTCAAGGTAGCAAGTTAAACCTTAGGCTCTTCTGCGTGGTTCCTGCTGCTACAGTAAGAGGAACCAGCGGAGATAAGGTAACATCTTTGAAGCCGTATTTGGGATAACGATATCTGTCTGTATTGCTAGCTGCATTGGAATATATATATATATATATATATATATATTATATATATATATATATATATATATATAGCTATATATATATATAGATATATATATATATATATATATATATATATATATATATATATATATATATATATATATATATATGTATATAAATATATAAATAAATATAATATATATATATAAATATATAAATATATATATATATATATATATATATATATATATATATATAAATATATAAATATATATATATATATATATATATATATATATATATATATAAATATATAAATGTATATATATATATATATATATATATATATATATATATATATATATATATATATATATATATATATATATATATATATATAAATATATATATATATATATATATATATATATATATATATATATATATATATATATATATATATATATATATATATATATATATATATATATATATATATATATATATATAATATATATATATATATATATATATATATATAAATATATAAATATATAAATATATATATATATATATGTATGTATATATATATATATATATATATATATATATATAATAGTAAAATCCTAACTTAAATGTTTTTTGTTTTCCATTGAAAATCTAGATTACCTTTTAATAAATTCTAAAGAACATTTCTCATCATAATGGCAGTGAGCACTCCTTTCCTGGCACCTTGAATTTAGAATCGTAGCCCCGTTGATTCATTTTACCCGCGCATTGTAAAGGTAGTACATCTTCTAGAACAAACTCGAAGTAATTAAAGAGACATGATTGGTTACCGGAATGACGTCATTCCTGGAGTCACACCTTTTCCAATAGTTAATAAAAGGGTTTTTTTTTTCTTTTAAGATCTCGATGTAAACAATATCATCAACATATTTTTGTGTTCTTTTTCCCTACGGGGATGTGTGTGTTTAGTGTCATCTTCTGTTCTAAATAAAAAATGTTTTTGTAAGTGAACGTCTGCATCAATCTATTCGGCTATTACATTTAATAAGTGCTTTAAAGTGATGACTACAGTATTTTTTAACTTATGTGAAAGTTTTACACACACATACACACATATATACATACATACTGTAACGTATCCGGTCCCTGTTTTAGGTGACACAAGGAAGAATCAGGTGTATCTTGATTAATGAATTTATTTACACTTCTGCTATATACATCATTTCACAACTACACAAAAAAAAACAATTTCCGATCACAGGTAAGTGATTAGTACACGTAGGCCTGAGTAGAGACGGGTACCTAAACTAAAATCAGTCTCTGCCGAAATATGGGTGATTCGACGGAAGAAACAATTCGGTAGCTCTCGCGAAAGTTCACTGAAGTACTGGTAGAATATCAAAGCACAGTTAGAGTTCCGAAGGAAAAATGCAAACAATCCTGAAGAGGATTATATTAGAAAAGGAAACCCAATGCACAGGGTATCGTTTCAATCTCAGCAAGAGATATATCCCAAGACGGGATTTCGCTAAATAAAACTCTCCGACTGGTCGAGGCGACCTCCGAGTTAGCCGATGCGGACTACTCCTTAAAGAAAAGATCCCAAGGTGGGATTATAGCAAAAAACTCTCTGGTAGAGAGACTGGTCAAGGCGACCTCTGAATTAGCTGGTTGCTAGCTAACTAACTTCTATAAAAAAACAAATCTTCTTTTGTCACTTTCTAGGGGATTGGCCTCTAAGAGAGGGGCCTCACCCACAATTTCATTATTTGATCACCTAGCGATGACCTCACCTTCGAACAACTGGATTGGTCCAGGTTAAACAATCATCGGCAGCAAACCCAGGGGTCCTTGGAATTTTTTATTGGCTACATCCAAGTCGCGGCAAATCCTTTGTCGTTCCAATGATCATATTTTTGGCTGTCAGTGAAGGTGCCGGGTTGTCTGGTATATTGTTCCTCTACTATAGGGAACAGCAGTGTAGATATCGTGGTGCCGGGGAAAACAATCCTTTTGTATCCACACAAGCGAAGTCCACCTCTCAAAGTAAAGTTCTTTGATGTCGGCACACCGCTAAATCAAGCCGTTACAATACATACATACATACATACATACATACATACATACATATATATATATATATATATATATATATATATATATATATATATATATATATATATATATATATATATATATAATACTTCATTTCATTCGCCGAGCACTGGCCGAATGGTTAGGGTACTAACTTTCGGTACCGGTGTTCGTGGGTTCGAATTTCACTGTGGCATGGATGTTCATTGCCGTTCGGAAACGGCTTTAAGCAGTAGGTCCCTGTCTAATTAGCCCTCGTGTTGCAAGAAAGCAGACCGTAGCACTCCAAACCAAACCTTCATTTCATTCTCTAATGCAATTCAGAAATAACTAACCATGAGAAAAATTCAAATTAAATTACTAAAGATATGTATTCGATAAAATTCTTAAAGATAGAGATGTCATTTGCCGAAATATGGAAAAAATATCTGCTTAGAACAACTATGACCAACTTATCTTAGCCCGCGACTTCAAATATTTTAACGGCCTATCTTCTACAAATATTTTAACTGCTAAAGAAGGGTATTAAATAGAATCTCAATGAATTTTTTTAATAATTAGCTGTTTACTATCCCGATATATACATTTAAATTACTTCGGGTCTCACTTCAAGTAAACAAAAACGTGTAATTACACAAAGTAATAGCAAACTAAATAGTTAGTAGGTGAGGGCGTAGGCTTAACAGAAGTATATATTTAACAAATAAAATATTTTAAACAGAGAAAGTAGGGTCGCATTAGCCACAACAAATTTTGATGTCGCTTCTACAGCAACAACAAAGGTGGTTCTGACATTGGTGGCTGACTGCAGTTCTCTTTTGTTAATGTAAGTTTCCCATTCTAATAAATTCATGAAAATCTTTTCAGTTTAATAAAAAGTATATGCAAAAAGAACTTTGTTAGCGTAATTTGTGCATATATACATACATACATACACATAATATAAATACATATATACATATTAGGTTGGGGAAAAAGAAATCCAATATTTTTTTTCGGTAGATGGCTTTAGTGATATCTCGTAAAATATCTATCAAACAATTTCAAATTTATGCTCGTTGTCAAGGTGACATTTCACACTAAATTTGTTTTCACTGTTTTTCGTTTGGTCCATTCAGTTGTGAGTTACAGGGTGTTAAAAATGGAAGTCAATAAAGAGAAAATTAGGTACATTTTACAGTTTTATCTTTGATAAAGGCGAAAATGCAAGCCAGGCGGCTGAAATTGTGAATGGTGTTTATGGTGCCGATACTGTACCAGCTAATTACGTGCAATTTTGGTTTCGTCGATTCCGTTCAGGCATTTTTGGTGTTAAAGATGCACCTAGTACAAGCAGGCCCGTCGTCGAAAATGTCGATAAAATCACAGAAATAATCGAAGCTGACCGGCATGTTAGTAGTCATAGCATCGCTCAGAAGCTAAAGATCAACCATAAAACAGTTTAAAACCATTTGCTCAAAGTTGGATTCAAAAAGAAGGTCGATGTTTGGGTGCCACACTAATTAACACCAAAAAACATGATGGATTGAATTTTCGTCTGCGAAGCTTTGGCCAAACGGAATGAAATCGACCCATTTCTTAAACGTGACTGGGGATGAGAAATGGGTCAAACACGACAATATTAGGCGAAAACGATCGTGGTCAAAGCGCGGTGAAGAAGCTCAAACGGTGGCCAAACCAGGACTCATGGCCAGGAAGGTTCTACTGTTTATTTGGTGGGACTGGAAGGGAATCATTTATTATGAGTTGCTTTCATATGGCCAAACACTAAATTCAGATCTCTACTGTCAACAACTGGACCGTTTGAAGCTAGCGATTGACCAGAAACGGCTAGAAATGGCCAACAGAAGAAGTGTTGTGTTCCATCAGGACAACGCCAGGTCGCACACGTCTGTATTGACTCGCCAGAAACTCAGGGAGCTTGGTTAGAAAGTTTTAATGCATCCACCATATAGTACGGACCTGACACCAAGAAATTACCACCTTTTTCTTGCATTGAAAAATTTCCTGAGTGATAAGAAATTGAGATCAAGTGAAGATTGTGAAAATCGATTACTAGAGTTTTTCGAAAAATAAGGACCAAGACTTCTACAGGAGAGGCATTATGAAGCTACCTTTGAAATGGCAACAAATTATACAACAAAACGGTGCATATTTGACCTAAATCGGACAATCCGAAATGTGTTAAATAATTTCAGGCAAAAATAATGGATTTCTTTTTCTCCAACCTAATATATATGAATATATAGAGAGAAAGAGGGAGAGATAGAGAGAAGAGGGAGAGATAGAGAGAGTGAAAGAGAGAGTGGGAGAGTCAGGATGACGCCGATAAACGTCATAACAAAGGCCGACAATACACAGCATAACATCTATTTACAATATGATGAATGAATGGTTCTTCAAAATCTTACTACAATACCGTAAAGAAAAAAAGACATAGTAGTTGTTATTCATTGGAAACATTCGAATTATTGAAAACTTCCTCATCACGTTCTGACGATAACACCGAACTCGTTTTGTTTTGTCGTCATTAGCATAATATCTTGATAGTAAATTATTCCACTGTTAGTTAGTTAGCTTAGAATAATAAAGAGTTTTGTTTTAGATTTTTTACTGTCTACAGGAAAAAGATGCGCTTTACTAAACGCAATATTTTAAAGGCGTCATATTACAGGAGAATTCCAAATGACGTAAGAACTTAATCGGACATTATATCCCTGAAATGAACTAATTCCTTATACCTATTTAATCGTATATAACATTCTGTCCTGTACAGGAAAAAATATTTTATGTGCACCATATTACATCTTTGTTCACCTATTAAATTACACGCGTTTTTCCCTTTCAAAAAAGTCATTTATACTTTTTTTGAATGGGAGATACGATTCTCTAATTTTTTAGTAGAGGGAACAATTACACAATTGCTGAAATATTACCAATTAATATTGTAACAGCGTGCCCCCTCACAAAGACTTTGTTTCTCAAAAGTTTTTGAGAAATAGATTTCGTTTATGTGGAGACAAAGGAGTTGTTTTCCCCGGCACCACGATGGCTAGGCTTTTGTGTCCTACAGGTAGCGGAACAACAGGGCAGACAGACGGGCGCCCAGGGAGACAACCAAGAAGTATGATCGTCGGTGGCGCAAGTCTTCAAAGGGGTCATCGCGGCGTTAGACCTTTTGCCGACACGACATTCCGGAGACTCTCTGGTTTGTAACTGGTGATTGTCTAGCCCAGACCAATCAAGTTGGTTGAAGGTGAAATCATCGTCAGATTATCCAATGAAGAAATTGTGGGTGAGGCCCCCTCTCACAGAGTCCCCTCACCTACAAAGACGAGATGAGACTTTTTAATAAGTTAGCTAGTTAAAGTTAGCTAGTTAGTTAACTAGCAGTCAGCTAGTTCGGAGGTCTTCTTGACCAGTCTTTCCATCGGAGAGTTTTCACAGTGAAAATCCCAACTTAGGATCATCTCTTTTCGAGATTGTTAGCTATACCCTGTGGCTTGGGTTTTCTTTTAATCCGATTAATCTTCAGGATCGATCACAGTTATATTCTTCCTAGGAATCCTTACTTTATTTTTATCTCCTTCGAAGATATCAATTTGCAACTGCAAACGCCCTCGTCTACTTGAGTGTGCTGTCTTCATAATTTACTACCGACAACTATTAACGCAAAGCTACCACGAATTGCTTTCTTCCGTCGGTTCTTAAACCTTTCGGCAGTAATAAATTGTACGTCTCTACTCAGGCCTACATCTATTGTATCACATAATTGTGAACTGTAACTGTATTGTTTGTAAACAGAAATGTGTATATAGCTGCAAGGTGTAAATAAATCCTTTATTCAAGAAACACCTGCTTCTTCATTGTGTCACCTGAAACAGGGGCCAGATACGTCACAATATCATTAAAAAGTATACAATATTAATTGGCTAAGAACTTAGGCTAGCATTACATACCAGAAATAATCAATTTCTAAATACTGTCTATTTAATAGAACATAGCACTCACTGTCCTGTATAGGAAAACAAATTGTTGTAGATGCCACATGACATTCTGGTTCGCCTATTAAATTACATGTATTTTTACTGTACTCCATTTAAACTTTTTTTCTTTTTGAGCTAAAGATACGATTCTTTAATTAAAGCGTTCAGTTATACAGTTGCTAAAATATTACTATTAATAATATTGATAATATGTGCAATATTAACCCAGTATTAAGTTGAATAGAGCAATTTTGCTCAACGTCACGAACTACTATAATGCCATTCTCCTTCATTTTCATGCTTACAGCTGCCAATAAGCAAACAATAAATTGCCCTTCCGTTTGAAACAAAAGCCAGAATCATCATAAGCTGAGATGTGCCCTGCTGCATGAAATCGCCTTATTGTATTCCCCTCTGAATAACATACACAGGGAGTCCAAGAAAGATGTACCCTACTTTAAAATTAAATAACATGAAAACAAAGAAAGATAGAAGAATGCCACAAATGGTATGTTAATTGTAAATGCTGTAACAATTTTATACAGAAGTTCGAAAATATAGTTACAAACGTTGTCAAGAGATGGCGCTGCAAGCTGCACAGAATAAATAAACATACATAAATATGCAGGGATGACTAAAATCGTCTCTGCCAAGCAGTCTATGCAATACACACATTGTAATATAACATTACAATGTGTTCAAAATGACCACCGCTCACACTAGAAAGAAGCGTAAATGGGCAACAAAATTTGCCATCACATCTTGGAGTTCTGAACAGAAGTTTTGATGCAAAGAACTAAAATTCAACCTCTTTCTCTTGTTTCTCCTCTCAGCCCGCGTGGTTCGCTCCACCCTCACTAATTCCGGCGTCTAGACGTCCGCTAAGCATCCAGTAGGCTTCCAAATTCTCCCCACTTACAAGTGCAACTCTGCTGCGTTCGCCCCATGATGGATCCTGCGCAGCGACGGGCTCGCTCCGGGTTCTTCGAAGGGTCGAATTAGTAGTGGGGTGGCCCAGTACTTATGATCTGCCCACCGCCGCCGGGCAGATCGCAAGTCTGGAGGGCTTCTCGGCCAAATGGGCCCGGTTTGGTGCTTGATTGTGTCTGAACAGAAATGGAATCAGTGGCTTCACAGGTTGAGGCTCATCTGAAGTGGTAAACTTGTATCTGTAGACAATGTCTTTCAATGTACCCCACAAAAAGTATTCACAAGGAGTAAGATCTAGGGAATATGGAGGCCAATCCATGCCTGCGAAAGTACATTAGGAATAATCCAACACAATGACTCTTTCCTCGAAGTATTCATGCAAGGGAAACACCTGTTCTGTGCAATGTAGTCGGTCACCATCTTGCATTAACCACTCACTGTCCGGTGGATCCTCAAATGCTCCGTGTTTGGCGACAAATTGTTATAAAACTGCAAGGTAACTTTCACTAGTGATAGTTTCGACAATGAAAAAATTGCCGATAATGCCTCTGCTTCATACCGCTGCCCAAACAGTGAGTTTGAGACAATGAATTGCTTTCGCCTGACACAAATAAGGATTTTCGGAACCCCCAAATCTCCAATTTTCTTTATTGACGAATTCATTAAGGTGGAATGTGCCAAATGCAGTAACATGAAAGCCGTCGTTATCAATCATAATGAGCATCCGATTCACGAAGTCAAGCCGGTGTCGCACAGCTGATGCAGACATGGTTTGGTGACTCTGAATTTTGTAGGGGAGCATGTGTAGGCTACTTAGCTGTATTGTATGCGTACAGAACCGCTTCAAACCAGTCTCTGCTGCAATTCTTCTCACGGATTTCCAGAGTTGTTGTTGAGTAATTGCAGAAACTGTGGCTACATTTTACGGGGTAACAACTATTGGCCTGGAACCAACATGTCCGACAAGATAATCCGCCACGTTACCTGTCCGTTCGAATATGGTAAAGAGCTGTTAATGGTTTTCGCCACGGGTCCTTTTGCAATATTAAATCAAATTTCCTTAAAATCTGAAGACAGAAATTTTTTTTAGATTATACCATATCTGTTTTTTTTACAGAGAAGCAAAAATGGAGAAAATGGACATTCATCTCTTATACAGCTCGCAGAAGAACATGGAGAGGACTGGTTTCTTGGTTTGGGGTACATGAGGCATTTTTAGCTACATGAAGATAATGAGAGTGGTTCCTACTGCTTAAAGCTTATTCCAAGCATGCTAGAAGTGAGCCCAAAATATCAACTTTCAATTTCATTTCAAAGTTATTCTTCAGTCGACACCATATTACAGCTTTTCATACTAAAAACTAAAGATACTATCTTATTTACTTTCAGTATTTCAGCCTTGTATTCCTACTTTCAGTGTGATGCCTGTACTTACACACACACACACACACACACACACATATATATATATATATATATATATATATATATATATATATATATATTCATTTTCCGCAGTGATAGGTTTTCCCATCTGTCCCTGTGAAAAAGTATAGATGTAGGTTCTTCTATGCCGTGAAAGCATGTAAAAAAATCAGAAAGAGGAAAGAAGAGTCCAGAAACTACTGAACGGTCCGCTGTGCAAACGCGACTTTTCGTATGCACGATTGATCAGATATAACGATGATAGCATCTCTCTTCTTCTTTACGGTAAGATGGTCAACTCCATGAAATAATTAATATTTAGATGAATTTTTTCTTACTTTTGTACTTACACGTTCATCTGTTGCAAGGATACTCAAACTAGGATCCAGGATATGTCCCTAGGAGTATCGCGGAAAAAAATATAACTTTTTTGTTTTACAAATATGTCTATTTAAAAAATGCGAACAAATACAAGATAGACTATAGTTATATAAAGTATCCCTGAATTCATATGTGAAACTCTGAGGATAGGTTAGATACACATAAAGGAAACATTTTTTGCAATGTGAGGTCAGTAAGGAAAAGTGTAGCTGGAAACACAGGAAATGATGAAAAGTTGAAAAAAAGCTCATTTACATATCACATTATTTACTAAAAGCTCATCATTTACCTAACGTTATTTAAGTAATTAAAAGCTCATTATTCACCTAATTGCTTAAAAGTGCCACCCCCAATATCGATACCAACCTGGTTTAGTTTGGAGAGCAACGGTCTGTTTCGTACTGTAGTAAGATAGGCGAAGTCGTCAATGATACAGGTTGGACACATGTTTACTCTGTATTAAATACTTTATTCAGGTGAATAATTATGTACAGCTATGCACAGGTTTCAGCAGATTCTAATTCTTCTGAGATCTCGTGCTGAGATAAACGTTAACACAATTACAGCACGTGGGTAGAGTGAAGATAGTCCTTCTCGAACACAGGAACAGTTCGCTAATTACTGCCGGTACGGGACGCTGACACTATAATCTCTGGGTTTTTCGATCAGTACAGTCGACTTCCACACTTAGGCTCGAAACGCTCAGAATGTGTATCACGCTGGAGTTCGTTGAGGAAACGAAGGATGCAGGACGATCCAAAATGAGAGTCAGTGTCATTCTCAGCGACCTACTTCTAAGCACGAAGTAGAAAAAATATTAAAGATGACAGGAATGAGATCCCAAAGTCGAGACGCTGGCGGTCTCTAAAGCAAAGCAAGATCCGGCAATCGGAGAGACGAGTGGACTCCTCTCGAGCTCCACAAAAATAAACTCCTCCAAAACAACTCTGAAAGAAAAAAAACCCTTCTTGGATCAGCCAATTTTCTTTTATAGGGGTCCCGGTTCCCCTGGCGTGATACTTCCGGAACCTTCCAGAACCAGGGTGACTCAATCTTGCGGTCAACTCCCCGCCTGGATCAGCTCATCCGTTTCCAGACGTGGCCAAAAGGTAGTCTTTCAGTCAACCGACCAAAATAACTTAAATTCATTTTCGACACTGGTAACTGGGTCATATGTGAATTACACCGTCAGTCAATTAATAATTATTACCCGAGTCTTTTGACGGCAGTAGACCTCATAAAGGTGTAAACACACTGGATCCAGCGTACTGACAGTTCTTAATGTACCGCCGCCTAAGCGACTGCCTCGGCATTGTGCCGGAGACGTTAATACACAAACGGCTTTGTCCGGACTACGCGTGTCTACTTACCGCTAACCATAATGGTCCGCTGCGAAATGTCACCTTCCGTTTTTCTTTCGCTCGGGTCATGTAACGGATCGCTACAGGTCTACTGTTTTGCTACACAAGCGATACAGGCCTAGAAACGTCTAGTGATTGACGGACACTTTTGAAGATACCAGTTGTTTCACGAACAGTTTCAGCAGTGATTGTAGTGAGTCCTCACCATAGTCCTTTTTAAAGTCCATATCAAAATTTTTATGTGAGATTTCCTATCATATGACCAATATAAGAACTGTATAAATTATGTACAGTTTTGCTGGAATTGTTACTCCTGCGGAAGTTGCGATGGATATGTAGTAGATAGTATAACACGTAATTAATAGATGGTTATAATGGATGTTCAGCCCAACCTTGGGTTTTAACATCCATAATCTCTTAAGAGGTTGGATGTGGGTCTGGTGTTCCTCTTCCGTTTCAAAATTTCTAACACATGATTTAAAATTAAATATTTTGTTTCAGTTTATTTAAGCATAGCATCCTAGAGAATAGGCTGTTCTATGGCGTGGTATAATTATTTAAAAAAATCTTTAAATACAAGTCAGAGTTACTTTTATTTTCCCTATAAGCTAGCATTGAACGAGATAAATCCAATATGGAAGCTACAGATCCGTTTAAAGATTTCTTATTGATGTCGGAAGAAATTGACAGATCGATAAACAATAATTCTGTAGACTCAAGACTCGAGTTGGTGTTACATGGGCACTTGTTGTTTTTTCGGCTGCCGAAGACGGACACCCCGAGAGAGAGTGAACAAGCCCTGTTCCAGGGTCAACAGGAGGGGGTGAGGGATGCCACCCCCGCCCGCGCCAGCTGCGGAGAAAGACATTTTTCCCAGGAAGGCGAAAGCTTGACCAAGAGGGGGGGGATTCCACTCCTGCCCCAGCAGTGGAGGAGATGCCTACTCGGACCGCCGTGTTTATGATTAAGATGTTCAGTGTACATATGTTTTAACAAAATCTTTATAATAATAAATGTATAGTCAAGGATTTTGTCGCTATAGTACTTAATTGTCGGCAATATAGGTTTTCATCGAATCCACGATATCTGCTCCAGTAACAATAGGCGAGCAGGTACAGAAACGAGGCGTGCGGACATCGGAAAGGACAACTCTGGACGAGCAAGACGCGACAAATTCCTTGTATTTCTTGAATGCATACATGAATCTTTACAAGTCAGTGATTTCAGACTAAAGGAAAATAAATCTAAAATCTGCTAGAAGATCATTTTAGGAGTAATGCTTTAACAGTAGCACAATTAAAATGCACATAAATTTGGTTTTGATTGTATGATGCGTCATTAGAATTATCATTTGGACTTTTTGTTCAAGGTTAACAAGAAATTGCGTTTCTCAAGGTAATGGTGTCGAATAGTTTGACTTCAAGTACTGCCGTGTGGTGTGGAACGGCAGTGTTAATAGACAGTTAAAATGAGTTTTATTCGTTAAATAGATATTTCAGCAAGAAACGATGTTTTTACTGATTACAATACATTTATTCCGTACCAAAAAGGCAATTTAAAAACATTTTATTAACTGTTTAGAAAGCAATGTTATAAATTCATATGAATACATCGATATCTTTATATGCATATGTATTATTTTATATATGTATTAGATATATTTTGTATATTGTATAAATGTATATTATTATTTCATCATCATCATCATCATAGCTGGCTCGACAGCCCGTTGTGGATCTTGCCTTTATTTAAAAGATCCAACCAGGCTGTTCTCTTGGACGTGGACCTCCAGTTTTTTTTATCTTAATAACACTAAAATCATAGTCCAAACAATCGACTCATCTAAATTTTGTTCTACCCTTAATCTTTGTCCAAAAGGGATAGGATTGAAGACTTTCAAAGCACTTTATCCTTTTCCATTCCCATGAGATGTGTTGCCCATTTCATTCTGTTCAGTTTAATAAATTTTAAATAATTTAGAATATTATATTATGCATATTGTATATGCATATGTATCTGTGTTTTCTTTACACGCATTTGTATGTATATATCTTTAAACGTATAGTTGTATTAGGCAACCAGCTGATTTAATATCCGTTATTTTAGTATTCTCAAATATCTGCTGTGCTCACTAATGGCGCTTAGGGATCGTAAAATAGTTTTATGGTCGAAATATCGTCTAAGTTTAAACGATAACTCTATAGGTGGTAGGTTAAGCATGGAGGTCTCTTGCTTGGTGACTGCGTCTAAATTACGAGGACCAAGCGGAGGTTTTGTTCCTGGCGTCCGTAGCAATACTTAAGCTACATCAGTTCACAGGGTGGTGTTAAATGAGTAACATCTTCATAGTCGTTTTTGCCTTAAAAATATCTGTCTATAATGCCGGTTTCATTGGGAAAAAATTAGTTTTCAAATTCAAATTTATTGGTTTCAAAATTCATATTTATTGCAAAGATTAATCGCTATGTAGAGCCTTTTATTTATCTTTAGTTTAACAATCTTCTTAAACTTAAGAAATATAAAGTTAAATAAAATATGTTATTCATTTTATGAAAATGAGAAGTTTTTTCAGAAGTTTTATATTGCTGGGATGTAATATAATATAAAACATAGTTTACAATTTGAACTAAATTTAATCGCAATGTGGGAACCTTAATCAATAAAACCGAAGGCTAGGTACCGGCGAGCTATTATTTGCAAAGAAAATTTCCAAAGATGTTTGTTAACTATACAAATCCACCACAGATCTGAAACCCCCTGAAAAATTGAAACACGGTTGCGTTATGTTACAGAGAAAGTCATCTAGGATTTTACCGCAGTGATTTACGGCTACGTCGTTTTATACAAATGCATAGCATTGCTTTATACATACCAAATTTTATGCAATGATTTGTGTCGAATTTTTCAGGATTTTCAGTGTATTCAAAAAATCAAAAAGATAAATTCCATAAAAAACAGTTTTACACTTTTTAGCCGTACACCTATGAAGATCCCAGAAAGAAGCCTCGTAAATCGCAAAAATGATTTAATACTCTTAAAAATCTGGTAAACTTTGTTTACCCTTTTTAATTCTGCATTTGATGACATTCAAATCTATTGATTGACTTCAGGAAAAGAAATTGTAATATTTAGATATTTTCAGACCATACGCGCTATATATTTCTACAGCTTATAATTTTTTTTAAAAAAGGTCCTATGGTTTTTGTCAAAAGTTCTTATAATGAAGCGTTGTATTGTATTCAAGCTGGAAGCGCATTTCGATTTCCCTACCTGATCACGCTGCTGTTGTTATTGTTACATATGCACCTTGGACAAACCAAGAACGTGATCCATAGGCTACTCGAATTAAGCCAAGGGGTGAGAATATTTTAGAAGAAGACTGCTAGGGTGAAAGGACGACTTTGCTTAAAGTGGGTCTTCGTAATTTATAGCATTTGCCACTGCCAAGCTGCAGGCATTTGTTATTATATTACAGGAGCATCATATAGACAATCAATTTTACTCCCTAGGACAACAAATAAACAAATTGGATCCTCGCAATTTAGGAATAGAGACCAAGCAAAATACCTCAGACTTGGCCTTGCACCCAAAGAAGTATCGTTTGAGAACTTGGAGAACATTTCGACCACTACCCTATTTTACATGCCCGTCACCTTTAACGAACATGGTTCTAGCCTCTACTTGGAATATTTTAATTGAAATACGAGATCGCTTTCTTTGCCGACTGAGCAACCGCGGCTTCCTCATCACGAGTTCACTTCATAAGAGGACCACTGCGGTAAGGTTTCTGGAAGACCTTGACTATCTGAGGTCATTTTATAATGAAAATTGTTCAGTTTAAAAGTTTATGTAATCAATGGAAAGGAATTTGTATTAGTAATATTCTCACACCAAATCGTCTAGGGTCAGCTCTGTGCAGGTACTTTTAGAATAAATATAAAAGCAGCAACTAAACATGAGCAACAAATTTATTTTTTCTTTTTATCCAATGACTTATTTTTCAGGTACTGTTCGAGATCCCAATCAAACGTGGACCACTTTCGGATACAATAATCAGCGAGAGTTACTGGCATACGCCTGATGGCCCATCTGTTGAACAAAGACCGGCAGTCCCCGGGCACGTACGAATAATGAGGGCTTATTGCAGCTACGCCCTCTACCAGCCAGTCGATGACTTGATGCACTTCGGGCTTGGCAGTCGATGCGTTGAACTTCCGCAAGCATTCAGTAAACGCTTTGAGGTAGTTGGAATCGTACACGTCTCGTTTCAGACTGTCGGGAGCTTTGTTCCAATTGTTTTTGGCACTCTCCAGCACGGTCGACATCGCTGTCATGGATGTCCTGGTGGATAAGAAAGTGGTTAAAGTTAGAACTTTTGCGAGCATGGTTTCTATTTTTCTTTGTTATTAAAAACTTAAGAGATGTGTGGCATAAGAAAAATGTATTTTTTTACATTAAAGAAAAATACTGACATTAAGAATACGTGCATTCTTCATGTTTGCAAAGACCTATATAAAAGTTGAGGGGAAGTCCGTCTGTCCCTCCCCGAAATATTTTCAATGTATGCGTTACAAGATTTTTTTTAACTCAGTTTTCCATCATGAAAAGAGTAAAACCATTTTTTCGCAATAGAACTAGTCAGAAAAGGTTCACAAATTAAGTCGGTGTATATAGGCAGGACTATAAGTGAGAGGAAGTTTTGACAAGCTGGCCTCAAAAGGTAGAAGAATTAATTTGCCACTATAAAATGGTAGCTTACAAATTACTGATTATGCTGTTACCGAATACTTTACATACTATTTTCGAATTTTTTTGTCCTCAAGGTGTGTAATTTAGTAAAAGAAAACTAAAAGAATATCTCCTAGTTCCTTCCTCAATAATTGTTTTTCGAATTATTCAAAAAATTGGTTTAAATACGTCTGGTAAATACTGGAGTGTAAATTTAACATGTTTAGGTCTTTGCCAGGCCAATATAAACCTGGTACAAACATAGTTTAAAATAAGACTCAATGTGGTGGTAAGATATAATGAGATTTAGTTGCTGATCCGTTTTATGTAAGCATACACAACTATGAATGTATGTATAAGATGTATATATGCATGTACTTTGCATACATGCGTAAGGTATATTTTATATGAGATTAAAAATTCACTATACTTTGGATAAAGGTTTTGGAATGCCTTACAAGCAGAGTGTCAAAACATCTGATTGCTAATGCTAAATAATTTCTAACAATTGTTACTAAAGTGAATGTTATAATAATGATTTTGCTAGTCTTTATTATCATTTGATTCGTTTAAAAACATATACTTTCTACCTCTCTATTCTACCTTTTCCATTGTATATATCTCTCTCTGTAAATATATAAATATGGGATACCCAAATTGAACACAGCTTAACCAGAAAATACCCTAGTGTGTAATAGTGGCATTCATGTCAAGGGTGTAAGGCAGTGATATGTCTACAATTAATGGTTGGCTTGGTTTAGAACGCTAAGTTTATTTATTTATTTATTTTTTTTTGGGGGGGGGGGGATTTCGAATGGCTACGAACATTGATACCAACAATGTTATTCAAACTGATCAACTCCTGTATTGAAGACAGCGCCTTATCCGTTCAACCAGTATTCGGAAGCACTTAACTGGAAATAAGTAACTCTGATTAATATATTTCATGACCTGATGCGTATTTTATGCGTATTTTTAAACTAGAAATTAGAGGTCACAAAGCTATCAAATTCTAATGATCAGCATTATCAAGAAAACAACAAAACAGATTGAGAACTTTGAAGTTAAAAGAAATCTAGTCACATATGAAGGAAAATGGCTATATCCAGTTAAAAGACAATGAGGTTAATCAAACTAGTGATCTGCAGAAACCGTTGGTTTGTTGGTTTGGAGAGCTACGGTCTTTTACAACACGAGGTCTAAAGAGATCAGAGCCATCTCTTTAAAAGCCTATTCCAACGAACACACATGCCAGCAACAGTAGAAGCTATAGGAGTAAAATGAAATAAATTGTGACCAGTAGTTTAAGATTACTAATAAATTTGCTCTTCTGCAAAGGATTGTAATTTTAGATGTGATTCCACATAAGAGGGCGATAGAGGTAAAAAAATTTCTGAAGATTTGTCGCGCTTTTCGTGGGGTTATCAACAAACTAGTTTCCTACGTAAGTTTGATACATAACTATATTCCCATGCAGTGTGGCCCGTCGGAATAAAATACAGCCCATTAAGGTAACCGATCAAGTTCAAATAGCGATTTTCGTGAAAAATATCGAAAAAAAAATGTATTTGTTTATTTTAAAGATCAGTCTTTTAGCTTTTGAAAACAGTTTTAAGCTTGTTTCTAAGGTCATTCGAAATCTTGATTATCACAGGTAGTGCCGAAAAGGTATAGGAAGTGAGCAGTTAAAAATGGCTTGACTTCGAGTGTTAGCATGAAAAACGTCGTAAATAGCGTATTATAGCTTCTAAATAAATAAATAAATAAATTACCCCAGCATACTTCTGAATGTTTATAAAATTATAAAGCACTTAATGAATTTATCTAACAAAATCTTTAAATTGAATTACTGAAAAACTGATTTTTGATACACTACCACACCTCAACAGTCATTACTGCTAAAATAATTTTTAGAATTTAATTAGAATTTAACTGTATGCTTTTAATAATGTTATGTATGCACTGAACTTCAGGATTATAAATATATTCATTTTTAGATGAATTATGGGCATTTATGTTAGGTTAGGTTTGGTTTGGTTTGGAGTGCTACGGTCTACTTTTTGCAACACGAAGGCTAATGAGATCGGGACCTACAGCTTAAAGCCGATTCCGAACGGCTACGAACATCCATGCCACTGTAGGATCTGAACCCACGAACTCCGGTTCCGAAGGCCAGCTCCTTAACCATTCGGCCATCGTTCGGCAGGCATTTATGTTAGAAACTTCATTATTTTTTCTTGAATTTTTGCTCAAAATTACTTGATTGGCTAAACTCATTTATAGTTTAGAATATTTTCATTCTGGAGGTTCAATGCATATATAATAGATATATGTCTACATTTATCAAAATAAAAGTGATATGTTTTGCGTATTGTTTTAGTTAGGAGAGTTGGCGTAAAGTCAAAAAATGCTTGTTTTTTTTTTCTCTATTTTTACTAATTTTTAAGACAATATATATGTAATTATATTTATTTTCATATTTCTCTCTGTTTTATAACCTATTACTGCAATAACTAAAAAATATTTAAATAAAAACCTTATTTAAAATTTTTGGCTCCGAACGTGGTGTGTTACCTTTAATTCTTTTGGGTTGGCTAAGTTTGCCCTATTAAGTCTTAATGTCTTTTCCTTCATTTTGTAAGAAATTAATGCAAATAGAAAATTGAAGGGTACACATCACTTTTAAACAACTTTAAATGGCAGATTTTTTTTCTTATATTTGGCCTTATCTAATTATTATCGTAAATACATAGGATTTTCAGTATTTGTTCTCTATTTTTATCTAATTAGTTTTGATGAATTTACTTTATAAAATATAAAAACTATTTATATGAAGTGAAAAGTGAAAGCTTGTTTCAAAAGTTTAAAATTCTTTCTGACACACTGTAAGCAGACTTTCATAATAAGAGATTTGAAAAAAAATTTTCAATTTTACAACTCCTCTTCAACCTCCACTCAAAATACAGTTTCTTTTAAGTCAAAGAGTTTTTTGCTGGATGAGATCCCGCCTACCCTCCCTAATTAATATTTTAATGTAAAATTTAAAATAATTTTACAATTTACACTAAATCACAAATTTGTGATGAAAATCACACTCAGTTTATTTAATTTGTGATTAAGTGAATGTTTCAGTCTATTTAGTATGAATGTTATGTGTTTCCTTTGTGTTTTCTTTGTTAATTCAATTAGATTTTAAATATTCAATTTTTGTAAAATTTTTCCTCAAAATGTTGTTTTTGTTTATGTATCAATTTGTTGAGTTACGATCCCCTCGCCAGATTTCAAACGCCACGCTGCAAGCACGCTACGCACGCAAGCTGCAAGCACACCAATTTCGCCAAATGTGGTTGAAGCACCAACAAGATCCATGATTAGAAACAGGAGAGTGGGCTAAGAAGAGGAGTTGAAAAACACAAAGTAAATCCCCTATATAATAATAGCCTAAGTTATCTGTCCGCAAATTTATGAAGCGGTTGGACCTGGAATGGATAGAGGCATCCATTCAAAGCGAATAAAGTTTATCTTCTCCTAAACTATCGATCCGATTTTAAAATAAATTGGTATAAATATGCTTTATATCACAGCAAAAAATACTGTCGGCTTTAAAACATTCGAAAACCAACCCTTCCCCCCCTTTTCGAGAGTTTAATGCCATTATTTCAAGCCCTATTTTCCCCGGTTAAGAGCAGGCGATTAAATTTATCCATTTATCACTTAATAAATAGGTAAAAATAACAATTTTTTCTAGCATTGTGACGTCATTCCTTTAAACATCTCATTGAATCATTTCATATTTTAAACTATTTAAATATCGTCTACACTATTATAATATACTAGCATATAGCCCGTCATATGACGGGATCAGTAAAATTTTTAATTTTCCAAAATTGTAAAGAACCTTATGAGGCAGGTAAAAAATGGTTTGTTTTATGGCCGAGAATTATCTTGCAACAAAAAAATAATCGATGATTCAATTTAAAATTATCACATATTAAAATTATCACATCACCTAATCTATTATTTAAGCCAAATATAAAAGAAAATTATTGACGTAATATCTAAGATCAATGATAAAACGTATGAAAATAAGGCATAATTTAAATAATTTAAAAGGAGAAATGATTCAATGAGATGGTTAAAGGAATGACGTCATAATGCTAGGAAAAAATGTTATTTTTACCTATTTATTATGGGATAAATTGATAAATTTAATCGCCTGCTCTTAACCGGGGAAAATAGGAATTGAAATAATGGCATTAGAGGCTCGTAAAGAGGGGAAGGGATGGATTTCAAACGTTTTAAAGAAGGCAGTATTTTTCGTCGTGATATGAAGCCTATTTATACCAATTTATTTTGGAATCGAATCTATAATTTAGGAGAAGATAAACATTACTCTCTTTGAATTTTGCTAACTATGGATGCTTCTATCCATTCCAGGTCCAACCGCTTCATAAAATCGAGGACAGACGTACAGTTAACTTAGGCTATTATTATATATTTTACCATTGAACTTAGATATTTCGTAAATGATTTTCTTTTATATTTGGTTTAAATAATAGATTTGGTACATACGTGATAATTTTAAATTTAATCATCGATTATTTTTTGTTGCAATGAAAATTTTATCACCAGTATTAACAATAAATTCTTTTCATATAAGTCTAGGCCGAACGATGGCCGATTGGTTAGGGTGCTGGCCTTCGGATCCGGAGTTCGTGGGTTCGAATCCCACTGTGGCATGGATGTTCGTAGCCGTTCGGAATCGGCTTTAAGCAGTAGGTCCCGGTCTCATTAGCCCTCGTGTTGCAAAAAGTAGACCGTAGCGCTCCAAACCAAACCATATAAGTCTAGGAAGTCTAATTTCACGGACTAATAAATATCTAACTTTTAATTTATATATATTTGGAAATTAAGAAGTTTGTTCGTTTGTGTGTTTGTTATACATAACCACACGGTTTGACTAAATGAATTCAATGTGATTCTAAACTGCATTACAGGATCGGGAGACTCTAGAGGAGTATGACGATAAGTAAATCAATGAGAGTGAACCAGATAATTCTCAGCCAAAAAACAAACCATTTTTTACCTGCCTCATTGGGTACTTAACAGTTCTGGAATATTAAAAATTTTACTAATCCCGTCATATGATGGGCTATATGCTAGTTTTATTAATAATTGTTGCTTTTTGAAAACAATTATCCCCTATATAATAGTAGCCTAAGTTATCTGTCAGTCAGTCCTCGTATTGATAAAGCAGTTAGACCTGGAATAGATAGAGGCATCCATATTGGATTCTTGATGTGTTAGGGTTAGCAAAATTCAAAGTAAGACTTTAAAACGTTCAAAATCCCGCCCTCCCCCCTTTTCAAGCTTTTATTTCAAGCCCTATTTTCTCCGGTTAAGAACAGGCGATTAAATTTATGAATTTATCACATAATAAATAGGTAAAAATAACATTTTTTTCTAGCATTCTGACGTCATTCCTTTAACCATCTCATTTAATCATTTCTTATTTTAAATTATTCAAATATCGTCTGCATTATTTTCATACGTTTTATCACTGAACTTAGGTATTACGTACATAATATTCTTTTATATTTGGCTTAAATAATAGTTAGGTATATATGTGATAATTTAAAATTTAATCGTCGAATTTTTTGCAATGAAAATTTTATCACCGGTATTAACAACAAATTCTTTTCATAAAAGTCTAGGAGTCTATTTCACCGACTAATAAATATCTTTGAAAATTAAGAAGTTTGTTGTTTGTGTGTTTTTTATGCATAACCACACGGTTAACCCCTTCCGGTAAAATGACGAGTCTAGCTCGTCATTAGTTTTTCATTCCATACCGCACAATGACGAGCTACACTCGTCATGCGATTAAAGTTACTGTTAAATATGATAATTAATTTAGTTTAAAATTTCTAGTGTACTGAATTTTCAACACTTTTATCACTTGTGTAAATCACAAGTCACTATTGCATATTGTTTACTTGGTACAAGTCATTGCCAAATTAATGAGTCAGAATAAAAGAAAACCTACTAAGAAATGCCGTGTGTGTTACAAGAATCAAATTAAAAGTGAGACTACTTGGCGGTGTAAACAATTAAGAATTCCTTTGCACTTTGTTTTGAAAAGTACCACTAGCTTGAAGACTATTATCTGTATATCTTATTAATGTTTTGCTTTGATATTTTCTTAATTTTACTGTTTCTGATATTATTTAACACTATGTAAAAAGTGGATTTTAATTAAGAATATGTAAGAATAGTAAAATGAAACAAGTTTTTTAAATAAAAATTAAATGGTTATTTCATGCACTGTTTTTCATTATTAAATCATACCGGAAGGGGTTAATTTTGAAGTAGCGAAGAAAACTTCGAATTATCTTTCTAAATGAATTCAACGGGATTCTAAACTGCATTCACAGTATCGGGAGACTTTAGAGGAATATGAGGATAAACAAATTATTGAGCGTGTACTAGATAATTCTCAGTAAAAAACAAACCATTTTTTTACTTCCCTTATAGGGACTTTACAATTCTGGAAAATTAAAATTCTTCTTAATCCCGTCATATGACGGGCTATATGCTAGTTTGGTATAATTCTCTAAATATTTAAATTTTAAAAATTATCAAAAATATTGTACCAGTGGATTGAACTTTCAAAAAAGCTAAAATAACGTTTAACCATTGCCTGGCGTATCATTTTAGATACGGTTAAAAAATATCTTGTAGAGTTTTTATGTTTTCTTAGAACAAATTTCCTACTTTTGAGAGTAGGTAATAGGCAATCTTATAAACAATCTACGAAATTTTCAAGTAATTTATATTATTCATATTTTTTTTCATTCAGATCTAGATTTTATGATTTTTTGATCAGCGCTCATAAATTTACTTTTTCGGCAGGTACAGACTGAGATCATGACAAATTTGGTTTTTTCATTACACTACAGTATTTTGCAAAGATTATTTTACCTGCAATATCAAATAAATCTTTTTTCAGGAAGTTTTTCCTTTTTTTTTATAAATGTCACTATGCTTAAAACGATAACTGATCACTAACGTGACATGCTCTAGTATTCAAAATTGTTTGATCTTCAAATTTATTTCGTTCTATACAGTCCATATTACCTTAGATTTAAGATAGGCTCCGAAATATAATCGGCAGAAATGACTTGGACATTAAAGGGTTAAAAATTCCTTTTCAGATACTATAAATACAAAATAAAATAAACTACAACGAAAAAAGTAAGTTGGGTTTCATTGCAAATATAATGTATTTACCGTGGAAATTTAAAACCAATAAGAGCTATACGTTTTTATTTACAGTGGGTGCAATTTGAAAAAAACACCGTTTTCAGTAAAATGAAATTACAGTTTTTATAGACTTTTTTTATAAAACTAAAATTAAATGAAAAACGTGTACAGTTTCAGTTCGAAACTACTACAGTTCGAAATTACTACAGGTTTCAATTCGAAAATTTCAATGGGGTTTGCTTTACAAGATTCAGAAATATTAAGACATTTCAAAAATGTAAAAATGAAAAAAAAATCGAATTTTTGAAGATTTAAAGGTGATAAGTCCACATGAATATTTTAATCTATAGATTAAAAAGAAGTTTCAGAACTGAAGGCTACTGATTTCTCAATACCCTAATTTAGAGCCGCATACCTACTCTATTTTAATTAAGTCTCTTTAAAAAATGCATTTTCTTCACATGTATTTTCTAAAGGTCCCTCCACACTATGGTCCACTGCAAGCCATCACCACCATCTAGAGGGGGTATAGTCTATCGTGGTCGATGGTGGCAGACGATAAAATAGCCTTGGTGGACGATGGCTTCCGAGGCGGTTTTTCTCCAAAGATCAAAGGCAGCCAGATGCGCAACCAAAGTGCGCAGTAGTGTGATGAGGCGATTTAGATCTGTTATATAATTGATTCATTCAAACAAGAAGTAAAATGTTCGGGATCTAAATCTGACCTCATCACATCTTTGTAAAGAGATTAAGGACCATAAATTTCTATTCAACGGATATTGTTGTCGTGAACGGTGGTCTCGGGCGGGGTTCTGATCCCAGTTTCAGATTAGAATCCCGTCTCCGTACTTGACATAAGAATGTACCTTTGAGGAGTATTTATGATTCCCTAAGGGACAGTGCCCAATTAGAATGGATAAGGTTTGGCACGTTGGCGGTCTCAAGACGGGGTTGAAGCAGGCCAATGAAGTTCTTACAACTATCCCGATTGGATGACAAGAAGGAAGAGGGGACAAGGTTGAAATAATTAAATATGAAAAATCTAAAAGATGATAGAAAAAGGTTCGGAGGTCCCAAAAGAAGGTGTTCGAAAGTCGGGAGTCCAGTCGGGTCCGACAGGCAGTGTTCCTGTACCAAATAGTACGGCCGCACCCCAAAGACTCAGGAGGAAGCCCCTGACGAGACCAACGAATGATATATAGATTCCCTCTCCTGATCAGCCATAGATACCCTTCAACCAGAAGTGTTCCGGGCCCAACATTTTAGACCCACAAAGGTACCCCAAATTTACATACATTTTTGAAATTGAGATTAGGTCCTCTATCTATTTACAAAATTAATTAAATATATATAAAAATTTGTCAGAACTAATTTAGAAGTTGTTGACAAAGCTTATTTTATGAAAATTAGCATCAGTTTTTGTATGTAAATAGATGTATATATATTATAATAAATTTACTTTTTTTTAATACTAAGCTAGTGACGGTTGCTGTCAATTTAGCTGTTAGTTTATTTTCATTTTTTATGTCTGTAGTTTCTCAGAACCCGTGGTTAAATTTAGTACAAAAATACTTAACACAACGCAATTAAAAAAAATCACCACTATACATTTGATCACAGGTTGATACTCAAATATAAACGAGGACTACACGACAAGTAGACCCTATCTGCGAATCCACGTGTTTGGCTCATTTAGTGGCCCAGCGTGTGGATGCAACCCGTGAACCATCGTTCAAGGTCCCCATGAGGAAATGGGGAACAATTGGCCATCGTGTGGAGGCTACATTAGAAACTTATAATTTCCCAATAATAATAATAAAAAAAATTCCTTTGGTACAACACAAGGAAAAATCGCTTTATTTATTTATTTATTTATTTATTTATTTATTTTTGCTTTTGCCCTTGAATATCGCGGCTTAAAACGACATTCTCAGTTTTAATGTAAGCACCTTTTGCATAACGTAAGTTAAAAGATTTACATCAAATTTCTTTAACTCTGCAGCATATTCTTATCCATCAAATAGATTATATCTAACAAAGAAAACAGCAGGAATTTCAGCGAGTCAAGTGGAACGCTTATGCAGAAGAAGGAAAGAAAGTGTTAGAGTAACCCTCTTTCTTTATTTAACAAAGTTTTGCGATAGATTTGATGGAAAACTTTTCCTTTAACTCATGTGTGTATTAAAATCAATACCGTTAAAAGCGCTTCAGTAATTGCGTTAGAGGTTTGAATACAATCAGCAGAAGTTTAGTGGTATTGCGTGTTCGAAGGCCGTTGTTGACAATGAGTTGGATTTGTTTTTGATAGAATGTAATATTTTAGCAAGTTTTTAAGTTACTATGCACCTCAACACGCATGTTATTCAGAAGCTCTCATTTCATATAATGTTTTACCATAAAAGAAAACTAACTTTGTATTTTAAAGTATACATATCTCGTGTTTACTAGTGATACAAAATGAAAGAATCAGTTACCAAGTGAAAAAAATCTTATGTGGACTTCCTTTTTTAAATTTGTATGATCCGTCATCGGAATTATTGTTTGCACATAGTCTTTAAGATTTAAAACAGGTTTCGTCTTTCACAATATCCACGTTGTCTTAGTAGAACTTAACCCTCTAAGCGGTTTGCACGTATAATTCCGCCAAACCGATGATGTCTTCAAAGCCGTTGTCACGTACAATTTTCGACCTCCAAAAACGTTCCGAAAATGGATGTAATATACATTTCTGCCAGTGCTTTTCCCCCCATGCAATTTTGCGGTAGGAGGGTCAGGTCGATTGTTTAGGAACTGCACCCCTCTTTGATTATTTATTGAGGGATGCACCCCTACCCCCTGAGGCACAAAGAAACTGACAGATTTCAATGGCTTTGTAAATCTCTATTTCGAAATATTTCGTTTGCTGTAACAGATGTATCTCTAATTGCACCACTTAAATATCTTGCACGACTTTCGTAAAAATATATAAATAGGTCTCTCAAAGAATATTTTTATTTGTACTTTTCGATTCCATTATTTCTTATGGGATGGTCTTCGAGACTTGAAGGGCTTTATATGTATTAAAAATTAACAATTTATAATATCTATTTATATATCTATTTATGACCGGAAGTAAAGGGACAATAACGAGGGTGGGTTTCCCGTATTCCTTTCTAATCGATTAAGGGTGAAGTAAAAATCATAGAACACTTTGGCCACTGACACAGTAAACCTTTAGAGTATTTTTGGCGACATTTTTTTCCTCGATGTGTTCTACTTGGAGGGTTAAATACTGCCATCTGGAGGAGATCCGTAGCGTTAATACTATCAAGTTAAATTATTTTATAATTAAAATAAAAAAAAACTCCACATATCACATAGGAGCATAAACCCCACAAGGAAACATTCACGATCTACATTAGCAGCTATTCCATGATAAAAACAAAATCACCTGCCCAAATATTTGCAGTGGTGGTATGTTAGATCGCTGCTCTTCGGTACCGGAGTTCGCTGATTCGAATCCCGCTGGTGGTATAGAAATTCGTAGACGTTCGGAATCGGCTTTAAGCAGTAGGTCCCGGTCTCATTAGCCTTCGCGTAGCAAAAGAGTAGACCTTAGAACTCCAACCCAAAATTATTATACATATAAGTGTAGTATTATTTTTTATTCTTAATAACTTTATACTTACTGATACGAAATTGGCTCCACTGTGATCACTTTGACACCAAATTTTTTCATCTCCAACCTTAAGCCATCACAAAAAGAACTTGTTGCATGCTTACTCATACAGTAGGGAGCAAAACCAGAGAAGGTAATACGACCTAAAAAGAATATATGTCCATTAAAAGCGACAATAAATTTGCAGATTGGCAAAATTTCACAAAAAATTAAAATCATTGAATTGTGGTACTAATTAAAAAGGAGAAAGCAAAAAAAAGGGGAGGGGTCATTTGGTATTAATCATCGTATAATGTAAATAATGGTTACCAGAATATACATTACAGTAATAAATAATAACTTTAAACAATTCTTCAAAGGAAATTTTTTCGTGATTTACGAATATTTGAAACGAAGTCGTTCAAATGGGAGCAGGAAAAGGGAAAATATAAAGGCAGGTGAAAAAGAATTAAATTATTTAAAAAGAAAGTAAATTAAAAGAAATAGAAAAGGATGGAAAGTTGAAATGTAAGAGGTACATTGCTGAGGAAATATTGAGTATATAAATGTATATATGTGTTGTGTATGTATGTGTATATATATGTGTGTATGTATGTTTATATATATATAAGGAAAAGTAAACTAGATGGGGAAACAAATGTAGGCATTTTGTATAAAATCCCTAAAACACCTCGAGATGCACACTATTGCAGTCCTAAAGATTTTAACTGAGATGTTGACCCAGGTGTTAAGGGCCTGTTACTTATAACTTCAGGTTAGCTGACGTGTATGTGTGTGTGAGAGAGAGAGAGACAGAGACAGACAGAGAAGCAGAGACAGGGAGACAGAGACAGAGAGTCAGAGACAGAGATAGAGGGGAGAGAAAAGAGAAAAAGACAGAGAGGCAGAGAAGGGAGACAGAGACAGACAGAGAGTCAGAGACAGAGATAGAGAGAGAGAAGACAGAAACAGAGCGACAGAGAAGAGAGAAAACAGAGAGAAAGAGAGAAAAGAGATATAACAGAGTGATAGAGAAGAAAGAAAGAGATACAGAGATATAGAGAAGAGAGAGGGAGAAAGGGAGTGAAAAAAAGAGGGAAACAGAGTGAGGGAGAAAGAGAGAGAAAAACCCAAAGAGAGAAACAGAGAAAAACAGAGAGAGAGAGAGAAAAGAGAGGGAAACAGAGTGAGAGAGAAGAATAAGGGAAACAGAGTGAGAAAGAAGAGAGGGAGAAACAGAGAGAGAGCGAAGAGAAAGAGAGAGAAAAAGAGATAGAAACAGAGTGAGAGAGATAGAAAGAGAGAGAGAGAGAGAAACTGAGTGAGAGAGAAAGAGAGAAAAACAGAGAGTAGACTACCAAATTGATGATACTAATGAAAACTGAGCCTAAAGTTCTAATGTATTACTGAAAAACGTATTCTAATCCGATTACATACAGAATAAATGTAGTTTGAGGGGAAATTTTAAATTAACTTAGCCTTTTTTTACACGATGTTTCGGCTATCGGAGATTTCTATTTTAACCTATGAATGCCTACATTATTTCTACCGAATAAATATTGATACATATTTTAAATCTAATTTATTATAGAATCCTAGGAATAAATGAAATGTAAAATTTAAGAAACAAAATTACACGAATTAAAAAATTACAGTGAATAAAGAACAATGAATAAAAGAAATTAAGAAACAGTGAATTTGCTTGTTTTTATTGGTGATAAACTAAAATTTTAAACATTATAGAATGTTATATATTTTTAAATAATATAAAAAGGGATTTATTTGCTATCTTGTGTAAACGCAGTACTCTAAAGTGAAGTTTTATGATAGGTGTGCTATTAGTCCCGACTTCAGTAGAAGTACCAGTGGAGAAGGTAAATTCATTTGCAAGGCTTGCAAAATTATAAAATATCAATCCAAAAGTTAAAAACATGAATAATAGTATAAACCTGAAAATTTGAACTATTCTTTATAGGATTGTCATCTACTTCTGTTGAAAAAGAAATATCAGTGCATGAAAGCTTAAACTGTCTTAAAAGAAATTAATGGGTTAACTCTTTGCCTGCCCTATATGATATCCACATCTAATGCTTTATACGATTGTATATATCATGTTATCCACAATGAACTATATATTTTAAGAGGAAAATAATTTGGTGCAGCCTCTTAAATTTAGTTATACTTTTCAGTTAGACGCATGAAATACGTACGAGATATAATTATTCCCTCGTGTGGGAACAGCTAACAGAGACAATATTTGAACAACAATTTTAAATTATAAGTTGAACAATTATAATTATCACTGTTTAACACTGAAGAATGAGTTGAATTTATTTGGAAGCTTTTTCTTTCAGGCTTTGAGTTTAATTCATCACACGACACTAAAATAAAAATATATGAAGCTCATTGGTAGGATATAGATTACGATAAAAGCATACAGCAGGCAAATTTTTGTCTTGTGAGATCTAGTATGTTCTTTGGTCTTAAGATCTATGAAACTGTTTACCGCCAGTGCTTGTAGTCGTGACCACTCTTCCTTTCGATTTCCTTAGCAAAGGAAGAAATGCTCGAGTTACTCTGACTACTCCAAAAGTATTGACTTCAAACTGCTTCCTGTAGGCTTCCATTGGCGTCCACTCCAGCTCGCCACGTTCTATAATGCCAGCATTATTCACCACGGCCCACAACTCTGAAATATCAAAATATGATTAGCATTTTAAAGAGTACGGATTAGGGACTTCATGCCCTCTGTATAACAAAAATTCATGCTATACTATACTGTACACAATTGATAAAATTTACTAACTACAGTCGACTTTAGATAGTTCGAAGTCAAATGGATCGAGAAAAATGTTCGAGGTAACTAAAAAGAATCGAAAAGAATTAAATATTCTTTACTGGAGAGTCTAATACTTCAGGCAAAAATACTACATACTCGCCTTCATTTTCTTACTATCCATATGTAAGAAAAAACAATTCTATACAAAGAACTAAATATGTTTATCAGTACAATTTACTGTTTATTTCATTAATCGCTGAATAACCGGTACTGCATTACGAATTGGCAGTTTCGTTGGCCCATTATTGTTTTCAGAAATTGAAGATTAGTTTTCCTCATAAATGTCTTCTTGAATTTTTGAATTTAAACAGCGCTTCTTGAATATTAGTATGAGCAAATACACATTTTTTTTATTTTGCCAATTAGTTCAATTTGATTTTGTAATGCTCAAGAATATTCTCATTATTAGATACTATTGTAACTATGTGTTTTCAATTTTACATTATTCCGTAATTTAGTTTTTAATATTGAGATGTTTTACAGCCTTGGGATTTTGTACACCTTATAAAGAGATACTTCAATTAAATGTAACTTTTTTTTAATCATCGTGCAAATTTGGAGGGACACTATGTTGGAGATTCTTACATAAGATTTGCTATGAATTTTCCCCATAAGCTGAGTGAATTTCGAGATAATGATATATTTTTTAAAATAACATTAAAGAAAATTTAGGACTTTGAAAAAAACTAAGGTAAGCTAAGATTTTAAATAAAGGAAGTTGAAATATCGATAGTCGAATTCATATGTCAACGATATAGTAGCTCATTAATCCTCAATCAGTGATCTGTGGAACACTGGACGTCCGTGAACTAGAGACAAGCATACGAATAAGTCATCAGTTGGTGGTATTTGCTATGAATTTAAATACGAGCTGCAAGTACCCGCCTTTGCCCGGGTTAAAAATAAGGTTTCCTGTAGAAGAGTACAAAACTGTTTATTTGCATGCAATAAAAAGGTACATTTATCTTAAAACAATGTGATAAACAACATTTTTGGCAGTTCCATTTAGAGTGTGTACAAAAAGATTTTCCTCTTTGCCCACTCTGGAGCAGGCCACATACAACTGCCCATGAGAAAAGCAAGGTGTCTGCAAGTCTGTACCAGCAATCCCAAGAGACTGGCCCTGTGACTTGTTGATTGTCATGGCAAAGCACAGTTTCAAAGGGAACTGTATTCTCTTAAATTGTAAGGTGTTGTCTGAGGGAATGATAGGTATTCTTGCCACACTGTGAGTACTGTGGCTTGAATGACATGTTGCATCAGCTTTTTCACAAATTTTTGTCATAATCTGGGTGCATCAATATCTGGGCAATCAGCATTATTGGAGAACCAACTTTCAGAATCAAGTTGTAGGCTTGCAAATCAGGATTGTGTACGTGTACCAAATTTCACGTTATTTGGTTGTCTGAATCTTGAGTTATAAGGGAGCAGACAAACAAACAACAAATGCGTCATATATATAGAGATGCATCCTCATCATCACCACAAAAACATACAAAATCACTCTCAATGACAACTTGCATCATTTCCTTTTTTTTTTAATCATTATCACACGGCTCAGAACAAGCACTTGGAACACTACTTTTGACTGGAGGAGGCCAGAGTGAGGTTGGGATGAAACGAAATCTGTTTAAGAACCTTTCCCATGTAATTTTGTGTACGTCTACAAAATTTCACGTTATTTGGTTGTCTGGATCTTGAGTTATAAGGGAAGAGACAAACAGAGAACAAATGCGTCTTATATATAGAGAGATTACAGTATTCATAGTTTCGGAAGCAGATTATAGGCAACTCACCATTACTACCGAGGTTTCTTTCGACCTCTTTAAAAGCATTTTGAACGCTGTCGTCTTGCGTCACGTCAATCTGCAGGACGTGAAGATTACTCGATGAAGAGTCTCTCAGTTTATCAACATCCGCGCTGGTGGGTTGCAGACAACCGGCGAACACTTTGAAACCCATGCTGTCCAAACGGCGGGCCAACAGATGTCCAAATCCATAGTCGCATCCTGAAAAATATGTCATCCTCTGTTAATTTTATATATATATATATATATATATATATATATATATATATATAATATATATATATACAAACACACGTGATATTTTGAAATCTTTACATAAAATATTTTTTTCTGACTCTTCTCAAATATTAATACAGGAGCTAATTTTTATAGAATTCCGCATAAGATACTCACGGAACAAACCAATTTGGCTTCAAGGCCGCACTTTCCTTTTCACTACGTTTTGTAGCATATAGAATCAACATAACGTATTTAATGAGACGACTATCGAGTACAACTAAAGTTGCGAAATCAAAATGCAGACAAATACTAGTTTCTCCCATATAAGAAGGTAATACCTGTTTAAGGCCCCTAGAAAATATGTGAGGTTCTGTTTGGGGCAGAAAAGGAAACTGGTCTTGGCTACATTGGATAAAATTAATTTTAAGAGAGGAATTACTGGTAGATCGTAAAAAGAGACATTTTGAATATCGCCTCATATTTAAGTACTAATGACAAAGGTGATAATAATCCAGTTCTTATTTTATCACTTGCGTTCAGCTGAAGTACCCATGAACAGCGCCATCGTTCTACCTTCATTTTAGAAGTAATTATATAAGTTTAATAACTGGAAATTTAGACAAGATACTTCATGCAAGAATGATTTTGGAAACTTAAAATTTTGTATCGAAACAACTTCTTTAATTCGTAAAGAATTTCTACATTAAAAATTACAAAAGTCAAAATTCAGTATTCTTTTTTTCAAGATACAAAAATGGGTTTTCAAGTCATTTACAGACATACTCGTTTTTTGATATTTTATTTAATCAGGATCCTTTGGAGAAAGTGTCGTATTTTCATATAAGCCAGAATTTTATAAACGATGATATAATTGGACTGCCATCTGGTGATAAAGAAAGAAAGCGATTTTAGATTAATTCTTTAAAATCACAGTCAGCTGAAGATTTTAAATACACTTAATTTGTTTCTTTAAAACTATAATATGGATTTACAACAAAATGAAAAAGGGTAAATTCCAAGTTTCGGGGTCTCCGCCTCCATGTTTTTGGCTGTATTTTTGTACAAGTGAGCGCCGAATTGTCGCCAAGTGATGTTTACAATTTGTGTATTAAGTTTATACCCAATTTCAAAGCATATTTTAAACAAAAAAAGGTTTGAAATTTTGTTAAGATGAATACAAATTTAAATTTGAGTTTTAATGTATTTAAAGGCGCTTTTGTACCTGTTTATTGAACTGAACAGTGCAGAATTTTTGCAATAAGTGCAAATTAAGCAAAATATAAGCATTAGTTGGTTATATTTAGGCAATTATGCTTATAAAATATTTAGTTATATTTATAAAATACGGTTGCTATTTAATGAAATTATTTTAAAACTATCAAACGATTAAAAAGTTATAAAGTACGGTACAAATTACTTCTAGAAATTATTAGCTTAAAATGGAAATAAAAGAACGGAGTAAATGTTTTAAATAAATAATAAATTTTTAGCTTAAAATTCTGAAAAAAAAGTAAGGGAGTGAAATGATTTTTCTTATCTAAGTGAAGTAAAGCTCTCCTTGATCTTCCATAACAATAACGGTAGACGGTTGTAGTAAAATTACTTTTATTCCTTAGCGTATCACTTTTAACAATGTAATACGCTATAAAATAATATAATTTAAAGATATTTCTTCTTCATTTTGTATTAAATTAAGACACAATTTTGAATAAAGTTCAAAAAGTAGTAAATAAAAAAATATAAATGTGAAATACAACATCACTTGTTACCCTTCGAAAATTAAGCATAAAATATAAAATAAAGAGCTAGCTAATTTAAGTATCCTGAGTTGTTGGTGAATATACATGTTTGATCTGATTTAAAAAATCCTGAAAAGCATCTTGCGGATTTTCTTCCATTTTCCTCCACATAAATTCACAAAGGTACGAATCAAATTGATTTTTACACTTGCGAACTGTGCGGAGTGATCTCTTAATTGAGCTCCACAAGCCCTTAATTGTATTGGTGTGAACTCCAGTATTAGATTTAAAAAACGAAAAAAAAAAATACCACAATAGCTCAGGCAAAATGGGCAAACCTCCAGAGCACAGCTGAAATGGACGAAGACTTGAAATGGACGCTAGAAAATTCAAATTCAACGGTCTTGGTGTATTGTTAGTTACAGGAACCAATAGGGGTCAGATATTCAAATCACGTGTTACTTTCTCCAATACACTAAAATAAAGGCGCGATTGATACCCCCACTTTTTTTAGGGGGTGGTGGAAGAGTCCGAAAAGAAGAGCAAGGTTTGCCAGAAAATAGGGTTCTAGAATTTAGTGATATCTCCCACGCTTGGCGCCCCCACTGAACTGGGGTACGGGGGCCCCGTAAACTTGGAAACGGGGAATAGTTATAGAATATCAAATTTTGCGTAGCCAGAAGCAAAGAGAATGGATTTCTACCCTAGGTATCACTATCAGTTCTCTTCTCACTATCAATCCTTGCACAAGGCAGAGGAGATAATCTGCCTCCGGGTGTAGCTTCAAGCGGGCGTTAAATTTATATTACGAAATTTTAAAATGAAATGTTTCCCATTCTTAACACGTTGACTGCCAACTACGAGATAACTCGTAGATTGCGTTCTCTTCTTGGACGCCAACTACGAGTTATCTCGTACTGTGTTTACTTGCCATTTTTGTGCAGCTACGAATAGACTCGTAGTATATCAGGGCTAATATCGATAGATGGCTTCTGGGAAAAGAACAAAAAATCAATGCTTTTGGAAAATAAATAATTCAGGATTTTGTAGAATTTCTGTCCACAAATTAGAGTTTTTAATAATATGTGATTTCTGAAAATTACCGTGGCAATCAACGTGTTAAATGCAGGAAAAATTAAATAAGCATTCGCCTACTCAGTCCATCAAATAAAAGGATATCTTTTTGATATTTTTGTCTGATTTCGAAGACTAAAGCACGAGAGCAGAATATGGTCAAGATGTTTGGTTTGGAGTGCTACTCTCTATTGTTTCACTACACGAGGACTAATGAGACCGGGACCTACTGCTTGAAGCAGATTCCGAACGGCTATGATCATCCATGCCAGCAGTTGGAACCCATGAATTCCGGTACCGAAGAGCAACGCCCTATCCATTCATCCATCGGAGAGTAATGGTATACATAATAGCCTATAGATAGTGCGTTTGTTCGTTTTTGATAAATGGATCTATTTGGGTTGCTGAAAAAAAACTATTAGAAACTCATCAGTTGTATAAGTATTTCAAGAATCTGGTTTGAATTTATTTCGTTTTGTAATTTAATTGTATTTCTTTATCCGACTTAATCATTAAAGTATGAATAATGTAAAATGAACGTAATTATTTTTTAATAAGCCATTTGGAAAATCCATTAAAAACACTGTAAGCTTATTTTTTACTGATATGGTGCACTTGAAATTTCAAATGAATTTAAACTATCTATCAATCGTTTAGTCCTTTTTTCAAATTATTTTGAAATTTGAAATCCGAAAAGAATGACATTTTTCAGTTGCATCAAAAAAATTAACATATTATTAAACTGACATGGAATTTCGCCTTTAAAATTCTCAAAATCTTCTTTTAATTTCGGTACATTATTTCTAAAACTCAACTGCGAAATATGTTCTCAAAATCTTCTTTTAATGTCGGTACATTATTTCTAATACTCAACTGAGGAATATTTCACATTACAACTATGCAGTTTTGGTGTTTAATGCTTTAAAACTGGAACGGATGCCTGAACAGGGGTGACGCTAATTTCTGAACAAGCTAGGTCATCCATAAACGGGTAGCATTTACACCGATTACTTACAGAAGATCATAGTAGGTATTTGAAAGGATATTCCACAGGATTGAACGAGCTTATTTATATCGTTAGCTACGATAAGAAACAGCCACATTTGTCAAATTCCTGAAGAGCGGTTTTGAAACAGATACGAGCGTAGTCGTGTAGCAAAGTGTTATTAAAATTTTATCTTTTGATATGTCTTTTTTTTTTTCTCGCTGTTGTCAATGTTTTACAACAAACATAAGGGCATATCAACTGTTTTACTCATTATCCTTTACACTCCAATGTCAAGTCTGATTTGACATCACTTTCTTTTGTTCGTAAATACAACGTAGAGTGCGGCTCTAGGGTTTTTAAATTTAAGAATTACTATTCACATTCGACTAAAATTGTTAGGTAGGTAATAAATTAATGTAAAATATTTTACATCTAACCATTCTTATATAAAACACGGTTTTTCTTTAAGTCAGGGTTCACATTAAACTAGTTTAACTGTACTGCATTTATTGCATCCTAGATAAATGTAAATGCTGAACATCATCTCTCACCCTTACAAAGTTGTTTGAATTTCCTGTTTTACTTTTAGGAGTTCACAATAATTTAGATTTTAAGAGGCGCCAACGGTCTTTCTCTCTCTCTCCACTTTAAAAATTGAATTTAAAGATCTCCACAGGGCCTGAACAAAGCACAGACCAACCAGCCGTGAGTCTGAGCCCCATAAAATTTTATATTCAATTAAATTCACGGAAAAATGAGTTGTCTGAACTCCCTGGGCTGAGCTCCCTAGTGCAGTGTTTATTTCTGAATTGTATCACACAGGAGCTCTCTTTTCTGACCTACCTGGGCCAGGCTCTCTAGGTCAGATATACTGTAAAGCATAGGTATGGAGAAATATCTGGTTTGGTTTGGAGCGCTACGGTCTACTGTTTTGCACACGAGGGCTAATGAGACCGGGACCTACTGCTTAAAGCCGATTCCGAACGGCTACGAACATCCATGCCATAGTGGAATTCGAACCCACGAACTCCGGTACCGACGATCAGCGCCCTAACCAATCGGCCATCGTTCGGCTGGAGAAATATCTGATTTTTACACACGATATTGAGGACTTGAGATACTAAGTTAAATTAGTTTTTTAACGTATAAGAGATAAAATTCATGAGTTCCGTGAAGTCCAGAATTTTCCGAATTGTAGCTTATTTGGGGAACCTGGGCTTGAGCCGAATCCCCAATGGTAAAGGTGAGAATTACTCTGCATGATATGCTTCATGACGTATGGTAAAATATTATAGGTGAAAAGTAATTTGATTGAATAAGTCTTAAAGTACAAGAAAAAATAATGAGGGGGCCTAAATAGCTGAATTTAAGTAAATAATTAAATGAAAGTAAAAGAGAAAGATTAGTATAGTTTTAGTAACTTGTACTAATAGTTTAAGTACTAAACAAATGTTTTTGGCGGATACAAGCATCCAATAAGTCCAGAATTATATACAATTTTTAAAACTTGACTAACAAAATTTTAAAATCTTTCTGGTTAATCCTTCAAACAATATTTTATAAAATTTTACTCAAAAAGTTATATAATCAAATGATAGTTATTATTCTTATTTGATATTGTTACAATCAAATGTCAAATGAGTATTATTTGGTAATCCCTCGTATCATGTAAAGAAAGTTGAAATTTGTAAAATTGATTGAACGTTATACTGAACTTCCGGTGTTGTTTGGTTTGGTTTGGAGAGCTATAGTCTACTGTTTTGCACACAAGGGCTAATGAGACCGGGACCTACTGCTTAAAGCCGATTCCGAAAAGCTACAAACATCCAAGCCCACAGAGGGATTCGAGCCCGCGAACTCTGGTTCCGAAGAGCAGCACTCTACCATTTGGCCATCGTTCGGCGAACTTCAGGTGGGGAGAGGCGAAAAAACACTATGCCCTCACAAATGATAGCTTATTGCAATCAAATGTTGCATTTTTTGGTTTTGCCTCGTATCATGTAAAGAAAGTTGTAATTTGTAAAATTGATTGAACGTTATACTGAACTTCAGGTGGGGAGAGGCGAAAAAACACTATGCCCTCAGAGAGTTATATAAACAAATGATAGTTTTTATTCTTATTCGATATTATAAGAATCAAATGTCAAATTAGTATTTTTTGGTATTGCCTCGTATCATGTAAAGAAAGTTGTAATTTGTAAAATTGATTGAACGTTATACTGAACTTCAGGTGGAGAGAGGACAATATACACACTATGCCCTCAAAAAGTTATATAAAAAATGATAGTTTTTATTCTTATTTGAAATTATAACAATCAAATGTCAAATTAGTATTTTTTGGTATTGCCTCGTATCATGTAAAGAAAGTTGCAATTTGTAAAATTGATTGCACGTTATACTGAACTTCAGATGGAGAGAGACGAATATAAACACTATGCCCGCAGAGAGTTATATAAACAAATGATAGTTTTTATTCTTATTTGAAATTATAACAATCAAATGTCAAATTAATATTTTTTGGTATTGCCCCGTATCATGTAAAGAAAGTTCCAATTTTTAAAATTGATTGCACGTTATACTGAACTTCAGGTGGAAAGAGGCGAATATACACACTATGCCCTCAGAAAGTTATATAAACAAATGATAGTTTTTATTCTTAATTTAACTTATAACAATCAAATGTCAAATTAGTATTTTTTGGTATTGCCCCGTATCATGTAAAGAAAGTTCCAATTTGTAAAATTGATTGAACGTTATACTGAACTTCAGGTGGGGAGAGGCGACAATGCACACTATGCCCTCAGAAAATCATATAAACAAATGATAGTTTTTATTCTTATTGATATTATAACAATAAAATGTCAAATTAGTATTTTTTAGTATTGCCTCGTATCATGTAAAGAAAGTTGCAATTTGTAAAATTGATTGCACGTTATACTGAACTTCAGATGGAGAGAGACGAATATAAACACTATGCCCGCAGAGAGTTATATAAACAAATGATAGTTTTTATTCTTATTGAAATTATAACAATCAAATGTCAAATTGGCATTTTTTGGTACTTCCCCGTGTCATGTAAAGAAAGATGTAATTTGTAAAATTCATTGCACGTTATACTGAACTTCAGGTGGAGAGGGGCGAATATACACACTATGCCCTCAGAAAGTTATGTAATCAAATGATAGTTTTTATTCTTATTTGAAATTATAACAATCAAATGTCAAATTAGTATTTCTTGATATTGCCTCGTTTCATGTAAAGAGAGTTGTAATTTGTAAAATTGATTGCACGTTTTGCTGAACTTCAGGTGGGGAGAGGCGAATATACACACTATGCCCTCAGAAAGTTATATAAGCAAATGATAGTTTTTATTCTTATTTGAAATTATAACAATCAAATGTCAAATTAGTATTTCTTGATATTGCCTCGTTTCATATAAAGAAAGTTGTAATTTGTAAAATTGATTGAACGTTATACTGAACTTCAGGTGGGGAGACGCGAATATATACACTATGCAGGCAGAGAGTTATATAAACAAAAGATAGTTTTTATTCTTATTTGAAATCATAACAATCAAATGTCAAATTAGTATTTTTTGGTATGAGGTAATACCAAAAAATACTAATTTGACATTTGATTGTATAGAAAGATTGTATAGATTGTACCTCGTATCATGTAAAGAAAGTTGCAATTTGTAAAATTGATTGCACGTTATACTGAACTTCAGGTGGAGAGAGGCGAATATAAACACTATGCCCGCAGAGAGTTATATAAACAAAAGATTGTTATAATTTTAAATAAGAATAAAAACTATCAAATGTCAAATTAGTATTTTTTGGTATTGCCTCGTATCATGTAAAGAAAGTTGCAATTTGTAAAATTGATTGCACGTTATACTGAACTTCAGGTGGAGAGGGGCGAATATACACACTATGCCCTCAGAAAGTTATATAAACAAATGATAGTTTTTATTCTTATTTGAAATTATAACAATCAAATGTCAAATTAGCATTTTTTGGTATTGCCTCGTATCATGTAAAGAAAGTTGCAATTTGTAAAATTGATTGAACGTTATACTGAACTTCAGGTGGGGAGACGCGAATATATACACTATGCAGGCAGAGAGTTATATAAACAAAAGATAGTTTTTATTCTTATTTGAAATCATAACAATCAAATGTCAAATTAGTATTTTTTGGTATGAGGTAATACCAAAAAATACTAATTTGACATTTGATTGTATAGAAAGATTGTATAGATTGTACCTCGTATCATGTAAAGAAAGTTGCAATTTGTAAAATTGATTGCACGCTATACTGAACTTCAGGTGAAGAGAGGCGATTATAAACACTATGCCCGCAGAAAGATATATAAGCAAATGATTGTTATAATTTCAAATAAGAATAAAAACTATCAAATGTCAAATTAGTATTTTTTGGTATTGCCTCGTATCATGTAAAGAAAGTTGCAATTTGTAAAATTGATTGCACGTTTTGCTGAACTTTAGGTGGGGAGAGCCGAATATACACACTATGCCCTCAGCAAGTTATATAAGCAAATGATAGTTTTTATTCTTATTTGAAATCATAACAATCAAATGTCAAATTAGTATTTTTTGGTATTGCCTCGTTTCATATAAAGAAAGTTGTAATTTGTAAAATTGATTGAACGTTATACTGAACTTCAGGTGGAGAGAGGCGAATATAAACACTATGCCCTCGGAAAGTTATATAAGCAAATGATTGTTATAATTTCAAATAAGAATAAAAACTATCAAATGTCAAATTAGTATTTCTTGGTATTGCCTCTTATCATGTAAAGAAAATTGCAATTTGTAAAATTGATTGCACGTTATACTGAACTTCAGGTGGAGAGAGACGAATAAACACTAAGCACTACAGCTCCCCCTCCCCCCCAAGTGAAAAAGTTTGGGAATCACTAGATTCCTTTTTACTTACCTGTAATGAAAACAGCTTTATTGTCCGAAACCACTCTGAATCTTGGTAGCGTATTATCCACAACTGACGCAAGCAGAAAAGATATGTACAAGAACGTCGACGTAGCCGCCGCATAAAAGAACAGAGTTATAAAACATGACGGGAGTGACCAAAGTATGATGCTCAAGAATGTCAGCGATACGGCGTGCGTCACTACAGTGTTGAACATGTCGATCGAACCGCCGATCCACCACAACAGCCGCTATTCCATCGGATGGGGGAATCTCAGGGAAGGAAGAAAATGACCATGCTCTATTTACGGAACGGAACGGTGGAATAAAAAAACAAGTGGTCGCAAACGACTCGAGATAGAGGAAAGTTGCAATATTTGGCTATTATGCGCCTGCGTTCGTTACTTGTTACTTTTCTTTTTACCCCTGTGCGTAGTCAATAGTTTTTATAGCCTTGGAGTATCCGGTTATGAAATGTACAAAGTGAAATGCAAATATTTAAATTCGAAAAATGTTTTCTGAATTGAGGATGTCACAAGCTTTTAATATACAAATGTTGCTATAAAGGTAACTCACATGATACTACAGAGAAATAAATTTTACACACACACATACATACACAGTATATATATATATACACACACACGCACACACACACAATACAATATATATATATATATATATATATATATATATATATATATATATATATATATATATATATATATATGTATATATATATATATATATATATATATATATATATATGTGTGTGTGTATGTAAACATATATCGCATATCGATTTCTCTATATATATATATATGTGTATTACGTTTATAGCAACATATATATATATGTATATGTATATATATATATATATGTATATATATATATATGTATATATATATATATATATATATATATATATATATATATATATATATATATATATATATATATATATATGTATATATATATATATATATATATATATATATATATATATATACATACAGAGAGAGAGACAGACAGACAGAGACAGATATATAGTAGAAGTTGACAGTGAGAAATAAAAGCAAAACAAAACATAGACTAATTTGGTTTGGTTTTCAACACCACGGTTTATTGTTTTTTAACAAGAGGTTAGGTTAGGTTTGGAGTGCTTCGGTCTACTTTTTGCAACACGAGGCCTAATGAGACCGGGACCTACAGTTTAAAACCGATTCCGAAGGGCTGCGAACATTCATGCCACTGTGGGATTCGAATCCACGAATTCCGTAACCGAAAGCCAGCACCCTAACCAATCGGTCATTGTTCAGCTTTTCAACAAGAGGACTAAGGACACCGGAACCTACTGCTTAAAACTGATTCAGAATGATTATGATCATCCATGCCACCAGTGGGATTCGAACCCGCGAACTCCAATACTGAAGAGCAGCGTACTACCATTCAACCATTGTTTAGAAGGCAAAGCATAGAACTGAAAATCAAAGGTTTAATGGTATTCTTGCAATTAGGAAGGGATCACAAAAAAGGAAGAACATGCAAAAAATCAGTTATAGCTGAGACTGATTGTTTCCTTTATTCGCGGTACCTGGACGCCATCTTTTCAGACTCCATGACTTGTAACAATAATCTGATTAAGAACAAGTATTACGTAGAGAGCGCTGCTTTTCGGTACCGGAATTCACAGGTTCGAATCCCTAGGCTGGCATGGATGTTCGTAGTTTTTCGGAATCGGCTTTAAGTAGTAGATCCCGGTCTCATAGTTCTTGTATGCAAAACAGAAGACAGTAGGGCTCCTAACCAAACCAAACCAAACATTACGTAGATGTGACCAAAATTTACAAAATAGAACGAATATATCTGTAATGAAGTTTTAATTATAAGTTGTAAAATATATTGTTGTCAACGGTAAGTTTTCTCTCATTTATATCTCCTTGTGTCTATTTTACCTGAGTACCAGCATTTTCTGTGTTATTGAGTTTTTATTCTTTTGTTAACCTTCCCCACAACATGGCATATTAGGCTAACTTAAAATACCAATAATAAGTGAGGCCCCAAAACTTTCTTCATATAATTATTAATTTAGGGTTTCTTTCTCTCAGCGGGTACCCGATGAAAGCCTCATACTTAAAACAGTGTGAATGTATATAAAGGTAATTGCACAGAAACACTGTGGACCTATATGCATGATATTTAGCACACTGATTTTTCTTGACACCGTGCTTAACTTCTAGAAGCCATTTCTTCGAAATTCAAATTAAATTTCTGCTCATTTAATGCTTAAATGATTTCCTACACATTTTACCTTGTAGGTATGGAATGGGTGATTGCACGATCGTGAAGATGTTGGTGCCATTTTAAAGCTCAGAAAATTTCCTTAAAAAAATTTTTTTTCCTAATAGTAATCACATTTTGGTCTAGAAAATGAAAATTCTTTTGTAATTTGTGAGGGGAAAGCACCGTTTATAATAATGCTTTGAATTTTATACAAGTTACAGATTGAAGTTAGTTTCCTTAGTTTAAAAAATGTCATATCATCACCACATGACTTCCGTTTACACTAATTACTTTATGCATATTTTGAGAGAGTATGGGTGTAATGCGCCATCCATGAGAATTATCTTTTGAGCATTCTCTTCAAGATTCAAAGTAGGTTTCGTATATTGGGGTAATCGTGTTATGAGTAAACCTGAAGTACTGCCATCTGCCGGGGACCCGCATCGTTAATATTCTTTACTACGACCTAATAATAACGCTGTAGTACTAAATACAGAACTCTTCAACTCTTTACGGCTTATAGTTTTATAATTATACTCCACGGCGTTAATGATATTTTTCGTTATATAGAGTGCAGATTGAAATGAAAAAGGAAGGGGCACAGCTAGACGTTATAATAGTCCTAAGTAAAAAATTTCAACACTTTATACCGAACAGTGCCGTATTACCCATTAGGCGGAGTAGGCAATTGCCTATAGGCTCCACGATTTTTAAGGGCCCCGAAACGTTAGATTAAATTGTATATAATGCATATATATATATATATGTAATATTAAAATCCCTTATTTACATATTTTAATATTAATTTAATAAATTTTGTTCATAAAGTACGTTGGGGTTTGCGCGGCAATTCTGATTTTTCACTCCAGACACGCTGTAGACTTAATTCAGCCTCTGTACGACTTTAGCCAATAGTTAGCGCGTTCTCTTTAAACATGGGTATTTTTTATCACGTGATCAATTGTGCTTAGGGATTATTCGTAGTATTTTTACCTGAGGAATCCCTACTTGAAAAGTGTATGTGCGGGATCACATGGTCTGGGTGCACGAAGTTGTAAAAGTTTTTGCCTGTTGTATGGATTTCATGTATCTCACCAGAAGTAAAATGTGTTGTGCTTTTGAATTAGTCTCGCCCATATTACATATATATATATATATGTAATATATCACAATTATTATACTGAAACTATCTCTTAAAAATTCTCCTCTTCCCCATTCTTATTCTTTCAAATATATTTTCCAGCCACAAAATATCTTATCCGACGGAAAGTCCAAGATTTAAAATTCTTCCGACCCATTTTTCAAAGCTTTTTCTGCAATAAATGCCAATTTTCTGCCTCTCTCCATATTTTCCAGCTGTCTCAGTAAAATAGTTCAATCCTACAATGATCTAAGTTTCTGCCTGGCTGTTAATAACGGTGGCTTAGCAGCTCTCTCTTGGAAAATCGTGTCCGCGTCTCGCTATGGAGCCAATCCTGTTATCCATACGTTTTCATGTACATTCTCTCTTCTGCCTTTGATAGAGCCACATGTCGTTCTCTTAACTCAATAAAAGTTTAAGTTCTTTTACAGACTCGCCGCTCTCTTCAATGTGCCACTTCAATAGTTTAGCTGCCTAGGCTTTTCCTTGCTCACCAATCCCGGGCAAGTAAATACAATAGGAGCTTAATTCCATGTGACTGGCGGATTAATTTTCCCCGTTTTACACACACACACACACACACACACACATATATATATATATATATATATATATATATATATATAATCCAATAATTATAAAATTGCTGGACACATGATAGCCCCTATTATTTTTACATGCCCAGGCTACTCTGCAAGGAGAAAGCTAATCCAGCTAACAGTACTGACGAACGATGCAGTCTGGCTACATTGAAGAGAACGGCACACGTTTAATTAACACTTTATTTCAGAGCTGCTAAAACGGACATCTTTACTAGTCAACGACATACAAGAGAAAGACACAAAAATCACTGTGCTCGAACAGAGATGTACCCAAGAGCGAAGACAGAAAGAATTTTCCCAAGGGACGAGAAACTTAGCAAATTAACGCAGAGCCATTTGCCGGCGACAGCTGGAAAACGGGTTGAATAGACAGAAAATTTACATCAATGCGATAGAAAGCTTTGGGAATTGTATCGAAAGGATTTTAAGTCGAGAACGCTCCTTTGATTAAGACATTTAGAGGCTGGGAAAAAGATTTTAAGAAATTAGAATGGGAGAATTAGAATAGGAGGTTTTTAAGGATATATTAAAGTTAAATAGTTTTGATATATTACACGCACACACACACACACACACACACACACACACACACACACATATATATATATATATATATATATATATATACAAACAAACACACAAAGAAATCCGTAAATGAGGAAATTTTGATTACAAGAAAGAAATCTTTGATTAGAGTATTAACAAATCTTACTGAATACAGGAACCTATTCTTACAAACAGCTAAACAATATCTGGTTACAATTTACAACAGATACGAAATATTGACACATGTTTAACATTTGTTAATTTGTTAAAATATAAACTAGTTTTTCTACATTAACATTTTGGAGCCAAGCTAACTCAGTCGGCAAAGGCCACGCTCTCTTAACTGGAGGGTTGCGGGTTCGCGAGCCCGAGCCTACCTAAGATCCGCCTTGTTCGTTAAAGGTGACTGGGGCACGTAAAATATTTTCGTGGTCACAATGTCCTCCAAGTTCTCAATCAATACCTCCTGGGGTGGCAGGCTAAGTCTATTGGTCTTCTGTTCGGTCCCTGCTTTAAAATTAAGAGGACCCACTTGAGCCTAAGTCATACTTTCACCCTTGAGGTGCTCATCAAAACGAAATGCGCAACCCTTTCCCTTGATACGAAGTAGCCTCTGGCTCAATCGTGCTTGGTTTGACCAAGTGGCACAAGACAACAACTTTAAAGGCGCCTCCACACTATGGCCCACTGCAAGCCATCACCACCGTCTGGAGGGGCTTTGGCTTATCGTGGCCGGTGGCGGCAGACGATAAAATAGCCTTGGCGGACGATGGCTTCGGAGACGGTTTTTCTCCAAAGATCAAAGGCAGCCAGATGCGCAACTTAAGTGCGCAGTAGACCCTATGGACAAATCAATGCGCTCAGCTCATTCAGTGGCCCAGCGTGTGGATGCGACCCGTGAACCATCGTTCGAGGTCACCATCAGGAAGTGGGGAACAACTGACCATAGTGTGGAGGCTACATAACAATTTTATAATAATAACATAAATACGAGTGTTTATCATTTTACTCCTATGTTGACTTATGGAAGTGAAACCTGGACAATGACTAAAAGGATGAAAATGACTTGCTGGTGTTTGAAAGAAAGGTGATGAAAGGAATAATGGTACTTAAAGATAGAGGCGAATTGAGAATTAAGTCGAATCTGGAGATGGATAAAATCATAAATGGTAAAAATATTGTTCGCTTTATTAAGTCCCAGCGCCTTTTATAGCCTGGACACATTAAAAGGAGAGACAATAATTATGGAGATTATCAAATGGAAACCTATGGGAATCAAGCCCAGAGACCGTCCAAGGAAAAGGTAGTTGGACGACGTTATTAATGGAGAAATTAGAAATAATGAAGATCCGTGGATGGAGGGAAAAGTAAAAACAGAGAGTTGCTTGGAATATAATTGTGGAAGAAGATAGGGCCCATAAAGGACTGTATAGCTATAAAAGAAGAAAAGACATCAGAACGGAATAAACAATTTCAAACCTAACTACAGTAAAATGGCCGAATCATAATCTTCGTAGGCGATATCAGAATTTGGCTATTTTTTTAATATTTAGTCAAAACCCCAAAAAGTCATTAAGTTTATATTCGCCTGCAACTGGTACTGATGCATGACTGTCAAAATAGTGTTCTACTTTGGATCGTTTGGTTTGGTTTGGAGCACTACGGTCTACTGTTTTGCACACGAGGGCTAATGAGACCGGGACCTACTGTTTAAAGCCGATTCCGAACGGCTACGAACATCCATGCCATAGTGGGATTCGAACCCACGAACTCCGGTACCGACGATCAGCGCCCAAACCAATCGGCCAGCGTTCGGCTCTACTTTGGATGAGAAACAATGTTTACACGCATACTTCATTTAATAAAATAGTTCGAAAAAAAAAACATGAAATAGACAACAAAATTTATCCTTTTTTAGCTCTCAAATACCACAAATGAAATCAGTTTCTTATAGTAGAATGCAATAAAAAATATTCAATCTTAACAACAGCAAAGTGACCGAATCCTAATCTTTATCACCGATATCAGAATTCGGCTATTATCGGCGATATCAGAACTTTCAAAATGGTGTTCCACTTGAAATGAGAATCCTTATTTGCACTCCAACTTCATTTAATAACACAATTCAAAGAAAATAAGAAATAAACAAAATTTATGTCTCCTCTTTTAGCTCTCAGATACTAAATGATAACAGTGCTTCTTCGTATAAAAGGTAATCTGCGGAGTACTTGGCTCAGTTGGGTATATGATAACAGCTCCATACATCAGAACGTAATATACAATTTTCAAGCCTTACATTAGTAAAATAACCAAATCATAATATTTATCGGCGATATCAGAATTTGGCTATATTTTAAATTTTTAATTTTTCAACCCAATGTATTGAATTTATTGTTATTTGTAACTGGTACTAATGCATAACTTTCCAAATATATTACTACTTTGGATGAGAGTCTTTGTTTACACGTACACTTCATTTAAGAGTTCAAAGAAAATAATGAATAAACGCACACAAAAATAAATAATTAAAAAATGATAAAATAAAAATTAATAAAAAATTAATGTCTTCGATTTTTGCCTTCAGTTATTGAATTATAACTGTTCCATAATTCAAATTTAATAAACCATTTTCAAACCTAACAACAGTAAAATAGCCAAATAATAATCTTTATCAGCTATATCAAAATTTTGCTATATTTGTAGTTTTTTAATATTTCTACTCGATAAGTTAATTAAATAAATTTATTAAATTTACTGTCGCCTGTAACTAGTACTGATACATGACTTTCATAATGGTGTTCTACTTTGGATGAATATCATTGTTTGCACGTATACTTTCTTTAATAACTCAGTTAAAAAAATATGAAATAATCTAGAAAATGTCCCTTCTTTTAGCTTTAGCCGAACGATGGCCGATAGGTTAGGGTGCTGGCCTTCGGTACCAGAGTTCGTGGATTCGAATCCCAATTGTGGCATGGATGTTCGTAGCCGTTCGGAATCGGCTTTAAGCTGTAGGTCTCGGTCTCATTAGCCCTCGTGTTGCAAAATAGTAGACCGTAGCACTCCAAACCAAATCAAACCTTCTTTTAGCTTTCAGATATCAAAGATAACAATTTTATATATCAGTGCGTAATAAACAATTTTCAAGCCTTACAATAATAAAATGACCGAATCATAATACCTTATTGGCGATATCAGAGTTTGGCTTATATTTTCATATTTTAATATTTTCAACTCAATACATCCATTAAATTTTTTATCGCCTGTAATTGATATTGATGCATGACTTTAAAAATGGTTTTCTACTTTAGATTAAAATCTTTTTTTACAAGCAAATTCAATTAACAACACAGTTTAAAGAAAATATTTAATGAATAAACACACAAATACAAATAAATAAAATAATAATTAATAATATCTTCGACTTTTGCCCCCAGTTAATGAATTAAAACTGTTCCATATATCAGAACACAATAAACAATTTTCAAATCTAACAGTAAAATGGCTGCAATCTTTAACGGTGATATCAGAATTTGGCTATGTTTTTAAAACTCAGTCAAAACCCAACAAATTTTTAAAATTTATATTCGTCTCTAACTGGTACTGATGCATACCTTTCAAAATGGCGCTCTACTTTGGACAATCTTTGTTTACACGCATACTTCATTTAATAACACAGTTCGAAGAAAACATGAAATAAATAAGAAAAGTAATGCCTCCTCCTTTAGCCCACAGATATCTAATAGCTATCCCATCCTTCAGAAGGTAGTAAACAATTTTCTGCACGCTTTACCAGAATGTTCCCACTTGCCCGAGGATCTTGATGTAACAAAAACACATAAACCAAAAAGCTTTCTTATTAATGTGAAATGCTCGGGGTTTTTCGCTAACCTGATAGAAGTTTCCATTTCTTTCCTCCTTTCTTGTGTGTTAATCTAGGGCGTTGACCTAAAAAGTGAGACGATTTATTTTCTTTATTTCTAGAAGCATATGATAGGAGTATTATTAGCAATAGGAAAACTTGATCCGGTCGTGCTAAACAGAAGTGTTTACGATTACGCTTAGGAAACAAACATGTAATATTAAAGGGGAATGTGCCAGCCGTGTAATGTGATGATTTAGTTTTTGTTGAAGACTGCTAAGACAGGATAAAATATTGGTAAAAGAGTCGAAAATAAAAGAAAAAGGTTAAAGTAATTAAATACAAACTTGTTTAAAACAAAAGCAATGTATGTGTCGTTGTTCCTAATGGCATTTAGACAGGCGATGCACGTAAACCCTGTATACTGAATTTATAGATTTTTTTTTTTTTTTAAGAGTACAGCTAGGGTGAAAGAACGACTTTTGGTTTGGTTTGGTGCGCTATGATCTACTGTTTTGTTGAGACTAGGACCTACTGCTTTGCTAACGGCTACGAACATCTGGCAAACAGTGGAATTCCAACCCTAGAACTTTGATACCGAAGAGAATCGTCCTTGCCATTCGGCAGAATGACTTTCAGCTCAAAGCGGTACTTCGTAAATTTGAAGCTGGTACCAAGCAGAAATCGTACCCCCCAGGACTGGCTTGCTACCTTCAGATATCGAATGAACTTGGAAGATATTGCGTCTACGAACCAAATTTATATTTCTGAGCCGCTGTCAGTGGATACGACAGTCTCTGGAAGTTACAGCCCTCACTTCACCCATAACGTGTGCTGTATACATACATATATATATATATATATATATATATATATATATATATATATATATATATATATATATATATATATATATATATGTGTGTGTGTGTGTGTGTGTGTGTGTAAGAATTGCTGTATTTATTTTGATGAGTTGAAGAAGCTGAATCCCCACCCCTCACCATGAAAAATTTCTAATATAGTATACAAATTAAAAAAAAACAAAAAAACTGTAGACTACTCGGAGAGTTTTAGTCCCCGCTGACGTGTACAGCAACAGGATACACACATTTTATGTATATGTATATGATATACACACATATATATCTGGTTGTAATGTAGCCTCCACACTATGGCCAATTGTTCACTACTCCAGTACTGGTCCTGATGGTGACCTTGAACGATGGTTCACGGATTGCATCCACACACTGGGCCACTAAATGAGCAAACCGCATGTATGCATCCATAGAATCTACTGCGCAGTTTGGTAGCGATTCTTTGATCTTAGGAGAAAAACCGTTTCCGAAGCCATCCTCCGCCAAGGCCATTTTACCGGCTGCCATCGTCGGCTTCCATACGTCATACCCTCTCCAGACGGTGGTAATGGCTTGGAATGGACCATGGTGTGCAGGGGCCTTGAAAGAAAGAGACTTGCTTTAGTTGTGAAAATTGTAAAGGCCCCTCCACACTATGGTCCACTGCAAGCCATTAACACAGTCGGGAAGGGGTATGGCTTATCGAAGTCTACGATGGCAGACGATAAAATGACCTTGGAAGAGGATGGCTTCGGAAGCGGTTTTTCACCAAATATCAAAGGTAGCCACATGCACAACTAAAGTGCGCAGTAGACCCTATGGACGAATCCATGCGCTCGGCTCACTTAGTGGCCCAGTGTGTGGATGCAACCCGTAAACCATCGTCGGCAGTCACTATCAGGAAGTGGTGAACAATTGGCCATAGTGTGGAAGCTACATAAACCGTTATAAAGTACAAGGTATCTGAAATAGAACTATCATCCTGCCAGATTAAAACCATCATTTCTTCCAGTTCTGTGGAAAAAAAGTCATTCACAGAATGTCACCAAATCATGTGTACAACTTTAGGCGCTAATTTTGTATCATATGACACTGCGAAGGTTTGGTACCGGAAATTAAAAAACAAGGACAATGACATTCAAGTAACAGAGTGCGTTGGCTGGCCGACTGATGTTAATGAGGTTAGCGAGAACTTGTGAAGATCAGTATGCAACCATTCGAGAGCTAGCTAAGGAATTAGACGTTAATGCCGTGTCCAGGAGTCGCGCTATGCACCGCATAAACTTGACGTACAAGTTCAACCGTTGGGTGCCGCATGAGCTGACTCAAGCAGATAAGGACAGACGTGTTCGGGCTTGCACTAATCTACTCGAATATCAACGAAAGGACAAAATTCTGGATCGGATAGTCACTTGTGATGAAAAATGAATTTACTTCAACAACATAAGCCGAAAAGGAGGCTGGTCTGCGCCCGGTGAGCCAGCCCGTCAACGGCGTCACAAAGTACAATTTGACCAACACAAAGATCAGGATTTGTATCTGATGGGATTATCGATGGTCTTGTCCACAAAGAGTATCTAGAAAAAGGTAAATCTCTCGACAGTAAGGTGTACAGGGAGATGCTAGTCCGTGTTGACTATCAAGGATAAACGTCGAACTGATTTCAGGTGCAAAAAGGTAATGTTCCATAACGATGGCCGATTGGTTAGGGTGCTGGCCATCGGTACCCGAGTTCGTGGGTTCGAATCCCACATTAGCATGGATGTTCGTAGCCGTTCGGAATCGGCTTTAAGCTGTAGGTCCCGGTCTCATTAGCCCTCGTGTTGCAAAAAGTAAACCGTAGCTCTCCAAACCAAAAAACCATCACGATAATGCAAGAACAAGTGTCTGCACTCACCGGCTGAACTCTGTACGGACTCAAATGTACGAAATTAAAAAATATTTGAAATAACATCTTGTCAAATTAAGGGTTAACCACCAAATACTCATACAAGTGAGAGAGACGTATAACTAAAAAAAAAATTAACATTCAGGCAAATATCTTTTCTTGCTAATTATATTTATATTGCTATTCTTATTGAAACGCACATTTCCTAGGTTAAAGCAAAGAAAACTGTGAATGTCAACTCTTTAAAATATAAATAAGTGTTTTAACACTACCTTGTATTGGAAATTCAACGGTAATTTGTGCAATTCAAACTATCTAAAATTTCAAATTAACTAAGCTTGACTGCATAAAGTTTTTCATGAAGAAGTATTAAGACTTTATCATACATTAACATTTATGCATTGAAAAAATAACTTCAGTTTAAGATTCCTTTTTTTCTTTTGAAGGCATTTGTGCTGAATTCCCATCTAATACCAAAATATTTTCAACAGATTTATTTTGATTCAGGTTAATGTGTGGTTAGGGAGCCATATTTCAAATGATTTTGTAGCAAAAAAATTATTACAATATTAAAATTTAAGTGCATATTAACGTTAACAAATATGAATTTTGTGCATAAATAAATTTACAACACATGAGTATATAAACACTTTTATTTGAAATTTGAAAAATATTTATATAAACATATATACATATCTGACAATAAATCTCTGACAGTGATATTTAAATAAAAGTATTTTTTTTTATACAAAATAATTTATATATATATTATTTGACAACATAGAATAAATAAGGTACGAAAAAGCACCTTTAAAAAGGGGCATGAAATTACCTTGAGTTTTTATGTTTACAAAGCATTCAAAGAAGCAAAAAACTACAAATATGCTATAATTCATACCTTTTTCTTCTTTGCATACACATAGCCATACATAAAGCAAGCAGTTAAACAAAAAATAAAAGAAAAATAACTTATTTACATTAAGGTTTGAAATGTGGTCGAAAATAATTTGTATTCCTAATGAGATGTTTATTATTGGTATTGATATTTTTTTATGAAATGCTTATTACTGGAATTAATAGAGATTTATAGCTTTTTAGTTTTTCATTTCAGAAAGCAAATGGAAAAATACAATGATGCCTCTACATACATTTTTTTACATACAGACAATTGCTTAATTTATTCTTCTGCCTCAAGTTAAAAGCTAAAATCTGTGAGATACAAGCTAACTTCAGTTGTGAAAACATCAAAATATAATGAAGAATAAAAGTATATGACAGTGAAATTAATTAAAATTTAGTTAATAATATAGCTTAAAAGTTTTATTATGATCATTTACAATATTTACTTTTAATAAATATACATTATTTATGTTAAGAATGCATATCAAATTGAGGGATAGTTTATGAAAACTAGTATAACTGAATATTACTTTAATTAAATGAAAATAGATTTGGCATCAGTCTGTAATGTGTAGTAATTTTAAAGCTAACCAAAAGAGTTGGTTGAATTTCATCCTAAAATTGATTTGACATCAGTCCGTAATCTGTTATAATTTTTAAACCAACCAAGAGAATTAATTGAATTGCATTTTTTTCTTTTTTTTAAGGAATAATAATAGCTTAGGACTTAAAATATTTACCCACACACAATCAGCTGAAGTGATTCAGGCCAAAAACAATAAGTGATGATTATATATATATATATTTATCGGGATTTTACAAAAGAATTTTCATCCTAAAATTGATTTGACATCAGTCTGTGACCTGTTATAATTTTTAAACCAACCAAAAGAATCAATTGAATTACATCCTTTTATTTATTTTTTTTTTAAGAAATAATAATAGCTTATGACTTAAAATATTCACAATCAGCTGAAGCGATTCAGGCCAAAAACAGTAAGTGATGATTATATATATATATATATATATATATATTTATCGGGATTTTACAAAACAATTTACAAGTCATGAAGTCAAAATAATGCCATTGGATGTTCTACTATAATTTCCTAAGTTAGTTTAAGCATTGAGACAGAAGCCTGGAAGGAGATGAGCTTTTTCAAACCAAGACCAACTAAACACGATAAACAAATAATATATATATTAAAAGATTTCTTTAAAAGTAATGAATAATAACTGAAAAAGAAAACATTTTGTACAAATACTAAAATACGTATTGGGTTTTCTATATGAAAGTCAAAATTCTAAAAACCCAGAAAATAAAATTTATTGAGGAAAACAAACTTTAAATATTTATTTAATAATAATTACTTGTGTTCCTTTTGAGTATTACAAGTACAAAACACCTATTAGATAAGAAAAGAATAAATCACATAAACCAAATTTTACAAAAGAAAAAATTTTGAACAACAACATTTGAATTAGCTGCAATAGAGTTAAAAGAAATAAAAATTTCAGTAAAAACAATATAGAACTTTTAAAAGTTAAATTATTTAAAGATATTTAGAACACCGTTTTTTTAAATAAGTTGTAACAAAATGACTGTTAAAGTGTCACTAATTTACACAATTTCATTTACAACTAAGATTTTTAAGATGGCAGAAATTTAGTTCTAATCATACCTTCACACATAAACTAGAACTATCTTCAGATTTCCATTTGTTTCTTTATCTCTTTAACCATTCACAACACAAGTGCTAATTTTTAAATCGTCCACAAATAATGACACTTGATATACAAAAAAATATTTTACACCTGTATTCTTCTTAAAATGAGAAATACTGTGCTTTCAGGTGATGAATTTTCAAAGATGCAATAAAAAATTATTTCGTTAAGTATTTTATCAATATGTTGTATTACAGTAAAATAACAGGGCAGTTCAGCATAATATATCTTACAAAATTCATTAGAAAATGCGAATTTTCTAAATAAATGACTTAGACAATATAAAGTAGCCTCTTTACAAAATACAAAATTCTATTTAAAATTTTTTTGGTTTGCAACTAAAAACTAAACAAGCAACATATATACATATGATGAATACTGTCAAAAAGAAACTTTAATTAAAAATTTCAATTTAAAATATACAAGATTTTACAACTGGAATCAGCTCAAATTTATCATGATCCAGAATATTATGAAAAGTTTAAAGTTCTATATGAATCTTGAAAGAATAAATTAGAAAATAAAGAGCAAGAAATATAATGCAAAACAGTCAAACTCCTTTACTGCACTGATTAAAATAAAAACATGCCTGCCAGCTTTAAAAAATTGATATTAGAAGAACTTTTTGGTTGAAACATCAGTTAGTTGGTTGATGTTTAGTGGCAAAAGAAAGTATAATTAATAAAAGTTAATGTATTACAAGAAAATTGTAATTCATAAAATATTTATGCATTTATTATATATAACAAAACATTAGTTCATTATCGTCAAATTTAATTCTAAAAAAAGAAGTAAAAAAACTTAATTGAAAATCAATCAGATAAGAGCAGAGAGAGAGATTACTATACTGATTATTAATATTGATTTTGAACACACTTATTGGAATTTTAGCAAATAAGGTTAATTTTTTCTTATTTGCAAGGTCCTTTCTTTTTTAAAATCATTTAGAATTACCTAATGGCATAAATACACAATCAAAATACAACATCCAGGCAGCTTTGTATTCTGTCTCTGGTTAAGCCATGCCAAATATATAATTACAGGGTATCTGCCAAAATAAAATTTTTCAAATCCATGACTTTCCCTGATTTAGCAGATCATTTTCCTTGACTTTAAAAAGCTTTCGTTAAAGTATATATGAATAAAACTTCTAATGTACATACAAATAAAATATATGCTTTTAGAGAAATTACAGGAATTTTATCATAAAAAAACTATAAACTTACTTTATAAGTGTTAATAAACTCACATACATAAAAATAAACTGTTGTATCTACATACCTAAGTTTAATCATATAGCAATTTTTCAATCAAAATGTTTCCAATTTGAATTCAGGGTACTTTGGTATTATCCAGGTGACCATGGATAATAGCCAAATATAACTCTATAATGTTTATATACAGTATCCCTTGAGATAAACTTATATTTTGTGCAAAAATCTTAATTTTTATTAAAAAATATTAATTATTATATTAATAAAATTTTAATCTACAATTTAAGAAAAACCAGAATAATATACATTTACCCACCCATTAAGCTTTCTTGCTTTAGTTTCTTGGTGAACAAAATTTACTTGGCAATATGGTCAATAGGATAATACATAAATACCAAACTCAGTAACTTCAGCCAAATGACAAGTAAAAATAGAATTAAATTATTCAATGCATTTTTTTTAATCGGTAGTTTTGCAGATCCATGACTTTCCATGACTTTTACTCATTTTACTTGAAAAATCAACACTTTCCATGACAAAATTAATCCACTGTCTAAATCCATGATTTTCCATGACTTTCCAGGTGAGTGGAAACCATGCAAATATATAATTATGTCACAGACAGATATTTATACATTTTTTTTTTTATAAATTATGCAAATTTCTACTGAAATTAAAAGATTTTTCAGTTTTTACAAATTACTAAGATGAAAAATTCATTACTCTCTTTTGAAAATTTATGATTTCCTTTCCCCAGTACTCAAATCTGTAAAATTATTTGGTATATCTGAAAATTTGTAAAACTAAACCAAAAATGGTAATTTTTTTGGATAATCTGTAAAAGTTTACAATTACCTAATGACATACAATCAAAATACAATATCCAGGCAGCTTCCTATTCTATCTCCGGTCAAGCCATGCCAAATATATAATTATGTCACAGACGGATATTTATATATATATATATATATATATATATTTTATAAATTATGCAAATTTCTACTGAAATTAAAACATTTTTCAGTTTTTACAAATTACTAAGATGAAAAATTCATTACTCTTTTTTGGAAATTTATGATTTCCTTTCCCCAGTACTCAAATCTGTAAAATTATTTGGTATATCTGAAAATTTGTTAAACTAAACCAAAAATGGTAAATTTTTTAGATAACCTGTAAAAGTTTACAATTACCTAATGACATAAACATACAATCAAAATGCAATATCCCGGCAGCTTCCTATTCTATCTCTGGTAAAGTAATGCCAAATATATAATCATGTCACAAAATGATATTTATACTTTTTAATAAATTATGTGAATTTCTATTGAAATTAAAAAGATTTTTCAGCTTTTATAATTACTAAGGTGAAAAATCCATTACACTTTTATGGAATTTTTTGATTTCCTTTCCCCAGTACTCAAAACTGTAAAACTATTTGGTATATCTGAAAAATTGTAAAATTAAACCAAAAATGGTAAATTTTTTTTGGATAATCTGTAAAAGTTGGCAGGTATATGAAATTAGCTGCAATAGAGTTAAAAGAAATAATAAAAATTTCTGAGTTTAATGGAAAATTGTTTCAAAAAATGGTTGGTTTAATGTTAAAAGGCCTGTGTGAAACTCTTTTCTGGAGCACATGGCTTGGATTGAGTGAAGATTCTTTCCCTGAAACTTCTTGGAAAATCTACTCTTTCTTATTGCCACAATTTTTTAGAGCCAGGAAATGATTAAAAGGAACAAGACATACATAATTCAGAGTTTTTATCAGTTAATTATTTAGAAATTAGAAGTGGAATTTTAAAACTATATTATGATTGACCACTAAAAACTTGCACCAAGAGAAACCTGAAGGAAAATTCGTTACAAAAATAAGAGATTCTTAAGATACCTTACCAATGTAGAAGCTGAAAAGAAGAAATAACAGAATTTTCACTATCTCTCAAATGATAGAACATGCCAGAAAGAAAAACTTTTCTGAAATAAAGAGGTGTCATAATTATATATTCCCTACCATGAGTGCAGTATGATAAATAATTGTCAAAAAAGAAACAAAATTAAAATCCAACAAAAGCTGTTTAGTTTTTATTCTTTTGTATAAATGAAGGAAAAAAAATTTTTTTTTTCTTTTTACAAATTTATTTTTTTAATTAACATTTTTTACTTCTGAGATTTTTCATAGATTCTACTTATATGAACACTCAGATGTAACATACACATTGTCTCAGTCTTTTTGTCATTGTTATAAATGAGTTTGACTGTATGCAAAACCGTAATAGACTAAATACAAATTTTATGCTTAAAGAGGCAACAAATTTAAGATAGTACATAGCTGCAAATCTTTTAAAGATTTGAACATACTTTAAAGACACTGCAGATAGTAAGAGAGTTAGGTCCAATCATGAGGCAGCTACAAGCTCCCGGGTTTCTGTTTTAATCTTCTTCCTTGCTTCTGGGGAGAAAAAAAGTTTAATAATGGAACCATTTTGTACTTAAAAATAAATAATAATCAGAATAAAAAGCTACTTATACGGTTAAAATCAACAATATACAGAATGGAATAACATGGAAATAAAATGTGTATTTTGGTTTAGGCTGTAACTTATAAGACTTATCTGCTCCCACAATTTTACAGAGGAACTGAAATTTAATTAGAGTATTGTATAACTTTCTTTAATGAATTTTTACATCAATGCTCATTAGGTTTTCTACTATGAAAAGTTTACAATGTATTTCATTCAGATATATTGGGATAACTGACTTATTCATATTAATATGATTTGCATCGTAACTGGATAAATTTGTGAAACATATTTAGTCACTGGACTGTCAAATTTCATACTTGAAATTTATTGAAATCATTAATAAAATTGAGAATAATGAAAAACCTATTTTTATAAAGCTTACATATAATAATAATTCTTTAGAACAAATTATTTCCTTCGGTAAATTTTAACTTGAAATGATTTTACTTCATAATTATTTGAATACCTTATGCTGAAGAATTGTTTCTAATGAATAACACCAAAAAATGTTTTTTAGCAAATGTAATTGTAAAACTTCTGAGATATATTTATTTTTATCACTTTTTATCACTTCAAATTAATTTAATATTCTTTAATATATTGCCTCATTCTATATACTTATAGGTTTTGTATTTATTCTTATAGTTTAATATATATTATTTCCTTTCAAAATGTAAAGCGCAGTACAATGTTCTTAGTTTGTAAGCGATAAGAACATTTTATACTTACATATGTACTAAATACTGATAATACATTTTATTTATACATTTTCTTTAGCTGTTGAAATTTAATTCAATTATAACAGTTTGTACCTTTAACTATTGAGGCTCACAACATTTCAAAAGTGAATTTATAGCATAAAATATTGCATCTTTTCCAGCCAAAGTTTGCCCTATCCCAAGAAATATTGAATGTACCTGTTGCACTTGTCCTTGATCTCTCCAAAATGTGGGTAAAGCCCTTCCCTTTGGGAGTGGAATGAAATGTTAAGAAAAGTGTGAACAGAAGAAAGGTTAAGGGCTAGGTATTTGCACTAAGTTTTCATCAGAAGAGAATGTTTTGAAGACTACACATCGAGACAAAGAGCATAGTCTACAGATTTCTGAACATTTACTCTCTGTTTTATTAATTAACCAATTTTCTTCCTTGACCCACAGTCTACAGACCATCTAAAAGACAACTCTCTCTGGTGAAAATTTTAAAGAAATTCCTAACCCCTAATTTCTCTCCTGTAGGGTGCTTATCTTACCATTTCATTCCACCTTCAATAGGGGTGAGGGAATTCTAAGAACATTTTTGCTCCTGTGAAAATGGAGTTTTTGATTTATACTTAACCTAGCAATGTTCTCTGTGCATAGTGTATACATAATACATTAACCCTCCCTGTACGGCTTCCGCAATTTCAGAGCGGTTTCAGTTTCGGCCCTGGCTACGGGTGACATGAAAATCACGGGCGAAGAATTTTTCCCCTTATTTCAATACTAATCCTGCTATTTCCTCCTGTAGGTTTAAAAAACATCATTTGATGCTTCTTTTCTTTTTTTTTTTGTTACAAAATCTCTGCAACATTTTTCGAGACAAAATGTTTAAAAAGTATATTAATCTAAAAATAAAAATATTGCATGAATTTTTTAACTCATAAACCGGGCTCCGTATTATATATGATTTGAAAATGCAAAAGCTATTAAAATTCTTGTATTATTAAAAAAAAAAAAAAACTCATGAAGATGTGAATTGCAACATATCTACATATGTTACAATTCACATCTTCATGATTTCTCAAGAAAATTAAGAAAATATAAGAAAAATCTACCCGTATTTCAGGACCGTAAAGTATAAAAACTGAGCCATACGCAGAGGGTTAATGTATATCTTAACTGTGATCATAAAATCCCCCTCTTCCTTTCAAAAAAAAAATAAATAAATAAATAAAATAAAATAAAAATCTTATGATATGCTTCTTGGTTTGATCCCTGTGCCACAATAGCCACTTTAACAATAGATAAATAGTTACATTTTTGATAAATACAGCAACTTTCTACCCACAAATCAGCACTTAAAATACCACACGGTGAAGTTGGAGTTTATTAACATTGTTAATCCTGGATACTTTACCTGGAATTTCATCTGATGGAACTTCGGGTAGCTCAAGCTCTTTTTCTGGCTCTGGTTCATTTTCAATAGGACTAGGTATGCTTTCAGCAATTATTGATTCTAATTCATCCATTACAGCTTCCTCATCTTCATCAGTAAGCTTACCACCTAGAATGTCATCAATTTCCTAGAAATAGACAGAATAAAAAAGGGAGCTATTTTAAAACAGAAATTTAAATCACCAAACTCTACAAGACAACCTTCATCACATATATGTTAATTAAAATAAAATAATTATGCATCAACTTATAAAATTTTAGTTCTTTTAAATTGTGTAGCATTTAAACATATGATTATATTATTAAAAGTTTGGTGCCTAAAGAATAAATGTTAATTGTGAACAAAATCATACATTTGCTGGTGATTAAAAATCTATATTACTTCAAGAACAATTATTTTAAATAATTCTAAATAACTTCAATAAAAATCATATGTTATATTTCAATAAAGAATATGTTACAGAATTGATATTCAAAATCTGGTATCAATCAATTAACAAGAACATTAGGTATAATTAGATAACTATTAATTATGATACATTTTGTCTTAAAGTATCCATCTGCGTTCGGAGAACTTTTTTCTTTAAACATAGAAACTAGTTCATGTTTTTACATTTTTAGATTTTTTATACTATCATAGAGAATTGCACTTAAAAAATTTATTCCTGGAAAAGTTTTTATAAAATTTCTAATAAATGAAGAAAATTTAGTAAAAAGGTCTAATTTTTTAATAAATTAAATTATTTCAATATTTTTTGATGAAACACATTTCTTATACACTGGACTAGTGAATCACCTAAAATCTTTGCTTAATTTACATTTAGTAAAAAATTTTGGTCCTTCAAAATCATACACATTGAATTTTTAATGAATTTTTATTACCTTTATATCTAACTATGAGTGTAACATCATTAAAAATTATCCAAATTTAAAGCTTTTAGGTCATTTACTAGTAAATACTATCATAATAATTTTCAAAAAAATATTTTACGAACTTTTTGAGAAATCACATTTGAAGTTTCAACATTTCTTTAAAATACCGTTCTTAGAAAGTTGAAGTTTATGAAAGCAACTTTAACTATTAAAAAATTAAAATACATGTTAATATACATACATGAAATATAAATGTTAAACAAATACAACTTTTAAGAATTTTAGAACAATGGTAAAAATAAATGCTTTTACCCTTTGTTTTTCAATGCCTTCTTGAGTTTCATCCATTATTCTTTCAATCTCTTCAATTGAGAATACCTACAAGAAAAAGAATTTTTATAATTTTTCTGAAAAAACTCTTACCATGGCATGTTAATATATTCCTCCATGGAAAGAACAGTGGTAAAAACTTATGCCGTTTTGGAGATATGTCCCTGGATGCATAAGAAACATCACATCTCTAATTTAGAATTCCTTCCCCTGAAGGCAGTCATGTCCCTATCATTCTATTTCAAGATACGTTTTATAGTTTTCTTTTTTTTTTCTTATATATTAAATACTACAATTGAGTTATAAATTTGTTCTTGGCAAGATGTAATATATGAACTTCCTCCCAAAACTATTAAAACTATTTTACTACAAAAGAAAAACATTTAAAAATACATTACACTATTTTAGAAATATTAAATAAATCTACAATAATAAATAATTAAATAAAAATTTATGGTTAATATTCCTCAAAAAAATTTATCTTATGGTTAACACCAGAGGTGTAGAATATATTCGAATGCACAAACATGGTCTGGGGAAATTCAAGCAACTATGGGAAAATTCTTGTCTATGTTAAAAGAAATACAAAAAATAAGAATAAATAATAATAATAATAAAAGTATTACAACTCGACAAATTCAATCTGCAAATTACTCTACAAATGCAAATGCTATCAGTGACGAATAAATGTTTAGGCTAGCGACTAGATTTATTCATAAGGCTTGTACATTATGAATATGATGTTAAAGGAGATTGGCAACCAGGCAAAAGAGACAGGAAGGATGGCATTTCTTGGTGAAATTAATATAATCCATCAATGTAAAATCATTGTTTTTTATTGGAATAAATATTAAGATTTTTTTTTATTAATTTGTAAGTAATAGTCTTAAGGACAGTTCTTGATTATGAACATTGTACTCTTATTGTCACTGAAAGTGAAATGAAAATATGGGAACATTTCAGGGAAAATTTCAAACAAAATAATTTAGACTACTGAAACATTTTTTGCACTATTGGTTAATACCAATTTCTAAAATAATATTTTTCTGCATTACTATGAAGTATGCAAAACTAAATGAGAATTTTCTATCCATGTGTTATTCTATGTTCTGTTATTTCTGGACAAAAAGTGGCTAGTACACACATATGTAAGGATTTCTGTATTGATTTATAGATATGAAGAGGGTCTCCACCCTTCCCCCATGGGAAAAATCCTAGCAACAGAATCTTTTCATTTCCGTCAAATGATCTGAATTTGAATAGACTTAAAGGATATACTTTATATATTCTTTAATATTTTGACAGTTGAACTACAAGCTGAAAGCAACTTCAATGAGAAATAAATCATTTTTGAAATGAAATTAGATACCTTTCCTAGCTTTGAAATATGTATTTTAAAAAGTTTGCTTGTGAAGGGAAGAATAGTAATAAAGTTCGACATAAAACATTGAACCCTCGTTTTGCAAAACAGTAGTCCTGTTTAGCAGGTGCTGAAAACCTTAAATCAACAAAAAACAGAATAGTATTATAGGGTTAAGAAGAGTATATAATATTGGCAATTTTACCAGAATTCACTAACTAGACCTCATTAAACTGGGCTTTCTTGTTAAATTCAAAACAGAACAACTATAAACATCTATATTAACAGTGGATAGTTGAAGGTGCTACTGTCTACTCTTTTACTACATGAGGGTTAATGAGACCTGGACCTACTGCTTAAAGCCAATTTTTTTACATTTTTAAGAAAAGTTTCTACATTTAAATCTTAAAATTTCATGTGAACTGCCTTAAATACAAAATATTAAAGATGCATTAAAACCATATGAGTCTAATTTTAATTCACGACAAAATTTATTTAGCTTAGAACAAAATAATGTACATAATCAGTCATTTAATAATCAAAGTAGAAGAATAAGTTAATCCTAAAGTCTAATATTAAAAAGATTTAATTTCAAACTACCGCTATGAAAAAAATAATTTTTGTTTAAAATTGTATTTAGATAGAACTACATGGGTTATAATGAAAGACATTAAACAAACACTTTTAAGAGAGTAAAGGGCAAAAATTGAAAACCTGATGCAGTTGTTTCAGTGATTCATTTCCAACTTTTAATCCTTCTAATACTTGATGTTCAATCTGGGCAAACTCAATGTCATGAGCCTGAAATATATACAAAATAAATAATAAATATATACAGAAGTAAAAACAATTATGCAGCCCCATTCAAATAACAGTAATAACTAACCTTTAGTAAACATTTAAAATGAAAAAACAAAAGTATTTAAATGTTTATAAAAGGTTTATTTACAAAAAATATTAAGCTGTACTAAAAGCCAGATCTTTTAACTTTTCTATATTTACAATTAAAGTTCTGGAACTATTTTTTTATCATTTAAAGAATGCACATATCAAGAGATAATTTATATACATATATTTTTATACAGATGATTAATGGCATCTATATTTTACTTAATAGGATAAACAAAATACTCATTTTATATTTTAAGCATATTTGTAAATGTCTGCAATGTATTTTTATTTACACAAAGATTTAAGTGTTAAAAACTGAAATACCATGTAGTCATTAATAAAATGACTTCAATAACATAGCTGAGTTGATAAAAGGTAAAGAGTACTATTTAAAAGTTATATTTTAATAATTAAATTTGTTATAACCAGTCTAAGAAAAAAATTAGATAAAATTTAAATGTAGTTTGTCAGTTAAATTTAATTATTTACTCTCTCTCTCTCTCTCACACACACACATTTACATAAACATTAAATAAGAATAGAAGAAATAACATGCTTACCATCTGTTCTAAATTAACCAACTGGCCATCAGTTTTTGTAAGCATATTTTCCATAAATCGTTTTTTTCGTAGTAAAAGTTTCGCTTTACTATATAAATAAAAAAGTTATCAGAGATCATGCATAATGCATTTAAAGCACACAAAATCAAACACAATAAAAAGTATTTAATTAATATTTTTCACTTCAAAACAGTATTATACTTTTTTTATGTTTTATCATTAAGTTTGTGTAACAGATAAATAAGCTTTTAAAAAACCTGATTGGTTTATCTGACAACCTTTTTAATAACAAATTTACTAAAATATCTATAATTTTTTCATATGCAATTTCTCAACTAACATAATCAGGTTCATTCACAATAAAATTACATCACAAACAGAAAAGAAAAGAAGTGAAAATTATATTTATCGTAATTTGTATATGAAACCACTGTTACACTTCCTAATAAAATAAATAATCAAAAACACAGAAATAAAACAGAAAATTAATTAATGAAGACTTCAACTAAAGTGAGAACTTATGACCAAAATAATTTCAATATACTGGATCATGTTCGAACAAATAATATGCTGTCAGTATATAGTACAAAATCCATGGATTCAAATACGAAAGATGATTGTAGTAATTCAGAATGAATATTTGTCAAGTTCTGATCTTAATTAGTTCCCATAAAGCAATAAATTGAGCATAATGTTTAAAATCAAAATTGCAACAATTTTTTGAAATTTTTCAAAGATTAAGAAATATATAAACATAAGGATAAAATAAGCTTATGTTCACAACCTGAGCTGTATAATACAATCAGCCTTACTTCTAATTATACATATATGAGCCAAAAATTTCTATTTATAACTACTCTATTAGCTCTGTATTTAAATTATCTTTAATTTGGTCACAATTTTTGTTATAATCATTAGAATCACATATTTTCATTTGATATCACAGTTATTAAACTAAACATAAAGTCAGAAAAAGAAGATAATTCATAAATATATTTAACAGGAAGTTTTTTCCCCATAAAATAACTGTTAATTAATGCTTGAGGTTTTTTTTTTTCATATTGGATTCCTGACACCTATTTAGAGATGAAGGATAACAAGATAGAGTGGCTTACACAAGGTAGGAATTTCAATCCCTATTTAACACTACAATTACGGTGGTCTTTGTATACCTAGAATTACGGCGGGTGTCATTTTGACCCCTTGAGAAGATATCCGCATATTTCTCTATATGATATAATATATTTGTGAAAAATAAATTAAAATAAAGCAAATTATGACAACTACAGGTTGTTTTTAAAAATATACAGACTTTGCAGGTATGCAGAATCAATTAAACGATTTACTACGTTCTCTCCTAAACTTTGATCACTTGGTCTCATTTCATCTTTTCCTAAATATGGAAATCCATTTAATAAGTATTTTGTCCTAACATATTCTTCTAGCCAAAATTTTATTCCGAATTTATCGAGCTTGTTAGGCATATACTGCAAAAAACGGCATCTTGTTTTTGTAGGGAATAACTGTTCATCAAACGTAACATTTTCATTTGGTTTGTAGCAAAGCTTACAGTTTTTTATAAAAGTATTCCATACATCGGATATTAGTGTAAACTTATCACACTGCAAACATGAAAACCTTGTTAGTTTATTTTCAAAACGAAGAAATTTCATAACTTCCGGAAACCTATCTCTACTCATAGTTTCATGAAAAAACTTTGGTCCCCAAGTTTTGGACCACAAACTAAGAATTGGCAAGCCCTTGGCGGCTAATGCCCCTTTACGTACAACAACGCTATGAATGCTTCCAGTTCTGCTAATAAAATAGTGAATGAGTCATTATGAAGTTTATACTTGTCTTAACATCAGTATAGAGCCTGTCGTATTTCTAGGTATAATCATTTGTTAAGGCTAAAATAAAAATAAGATTTTCTTGAAATCTTTACTATTTCGTAAATCACAATGATTTAGGAAAAGTCAAGAAAGGATTAAGATATTTGCAAAAAAATAGAAGAGCTGTCAGAGATAAAAGTTTGCTAAGTGTCAAAATGACCCCTTCCGTAATTCTAGTGTTAAGGGCCAATAGTCTGAATTTTAAAAAATCACATTTTTTAAAACATAAAAACTTTACCTTGGCTTAAGCAGTTGTAATAATTTTCAAATTAGTACAAAAATAATTATATTTGATAAAAATATTATTATTTTATCAAATTATAATAAATAAAATGCATTTACATCATGTTATAATTTGACAAAATTGTGTGGGTATCGCAAAAGATGTCCCTGTAACGTCACAGCTCTAAAATAGGCAATTTTGGTAACGTTATGGTCGAGCAGGGTTCTTCATAGGCCTCATGAGGATGACACATCGAACACAAGCGAGATGGAGAAGAAAGAATTAATTCTGGTATATACAAATATTTACATCATTTACATTATCGGCACGGCTCATTCCTCCTCGCCAGCCAGACAACAACTCTCAGCATCTTCTCCCACACCAAACGACGCTTGGTCCTCGTGATGTCACTCAAAATCCCCCACACCCCTCTCTCTGTCTTTCTAGAGGAAAGGTTAGGGAGGAGAAAATGGAGGCATGGGGACGTCCCAGATAGCAAAGAACACGTTCGACTGACGTCAGAGCGAGCCGTAATACACAAACAAATACATATTAAAAGTTTTCCAGTAGGATGATGCTACATGCCCCCATGAAAGAAGATTGTATGCGCTAATGAGAAGGTATATAATACAAATCAAGAGAACTTTAAATAAATGTATTCTATAAAATTAAACTGATTAACTTTAGGTACAAACTACTGTTAGACAAGCTACATTTTTCTTAATGATAAACTTTTCATAACATCTTAAAAAGCCTATAATTAAAAAATATTGTAAAAGTAATAAATAATATCAAACTTACTCTTTGCGTCCATCTTTGAGAAGTTGCTTTGCTAATTGCCTCTCTGATTCAAGAGTATTAATAAGTCTTTTTTGATACTGCTTCAGCTTATCCCTTTGTTGTTTCAGTTGCTGTAATTTCAAATAGATATTAACACTAGATTTACAGACTGAGTCAACTTGACTCATTAAAAATTTGATCACTATATATATATATATATATATATATATATATATATATATAAAATTTTAATATCAATTTTCAAAAACATACGTTGGTTTTTAGTTAAGTAATAAAATATATGTCAACTTTCATTCCTCTTCCCTGCAGACCCCTTCATTTTGCATTATCAAATGTGCAGGGTATCTGCGAAAATAAAATTTTTCAAATCCATGACTTTTCATGACTTTCCCTGATTTAACGGATCATTTTCCATATTTTTAAAAAGCTTTCGTTAAAGTATATATGAATAAAACTTCTGATGTACATACAAATAAAATATATGCTTTTAGAGAAATTACAGGAATTTTATCATAAAAAAACTATAAACTTACTTTATAGCTCACATACACAAAAATAAATTGTTGTATCTACATACCCAAGTTTAATCATATAGCAATTTTTCTATCAAAATGTTTCCAATTTTAATTCAGGGTACTTTGGTATTATCCAGGCAACCATGAATAATAGCCAAATATAACCCTATAATGTTTATATACAATATCCCTAGAGATAAACTTATATTTTTTGCAAAAATCTTAACTAATTTTTATTAAAAAATAATTATTATTATATTAATAAAATTTTAATCTACAATTTAAAAAAAAAATAATATACATTTACCCACCCATTTAGCTTTCTTGCTTTGAGTTTCCTTGGTGAACAAATTTTACTTGGCAATACGGTCAATAAGATAATACATAAATACCAAACTCAGTAACTTCAGCAAATGACAAGTAAAAATAGAATTAAACAATTCAATACATTTTTTTTATAATCGGTAGTTAAGCGGATCCATGACTTTCCATAACTTTTACTAATTTTACTTGAAAAATCAAGACTTTCCATGACAAAATTAATCTATTGTCTAAATCCATGATTTTCCCTGACTTTCCAGGTGCGCGGAAACCATGAATGTGGTATATATATTTTCACAGTTGTGAGCCAATTTGACTCTCTATGAGTCAAACTATGGTTTAACAGTTAATAGCATAACATGAAGTTTATTGGTCCTATCAGGCCTGGACAACAGTCAAGATTTTATTTTACAATTGGCTGAAGAGCTAAGAAGTAAATATAGAAGTCAAGAACACTTCAATTCAAATGACAAAAATTCATGCTACTGATGCACGGAAGAATTGTCAAGTTCAACAATCATACAAAAGAAACAGATGTAAAAACAATTGTGCTAAATGTAATAGAAATGTTTACGGAAAATGTGTTTCAAAAACAGATTTTATATGTAAAAGATGTTTCCCATGAATTTTTTTTAAATAAACATTTTATTTAAACTAATTTGGAACTATATTCTTTGCAATAAACTTCACTTTTCTTGTATGAGTAAAATTGGCTCACTTCAGTAAAAATAGGTATAGGATCAACATCTGTAAATCTAGTGTTAATAAACTTGAATGTTGTAATAATTGCAAACCTAACTTGAATGCATCAAATTTAGAAATTATAAATTAAGAATATGAAATGATGACTATATATCTATATAACAGATATAAAAATACATATATTATTCTACACATCTTTACACTTTAACTATGATATTGATTAAAATGATGAAATTTTCCAGAATATAAACTTAGTTAAATTCTTAATCCTTTTAGTACCACCACAAACAGTTCTTTAGATGCTTATATATGCGAGTATTACAGACTGTTATCCTTTAAGATGTCACAAAACAAATTGGGAGACTCAACATCTACTTCAAGCAGACTTTTGTATAAACAAGATAAGAAAATAATAAAAACTATGTGACTACACTAAAAATTGGGTGGTCATGAATGGGCTACAAGCAGGTTTTTATAATTAAACTTCTAGGTAAAAATAACAAACAATATGAATAAGAAGTATATGATACAGATAGTATGTCACTATATCAATTAAATGTAATAATAACAACAAAACAAAATGTGGCAATTAAATAAAAGTACTTTTATAATTCTTAAAACAAATGCACCCCAAACAAGAAAAGAAAATCCCAATTAAATTCAATTTGGTAATAAGATATATATATATATATATATATATATATATATATATATATATATATATATATATATATATATATATATATATATATATATATATATGTATCACTTGGTGTAGCTGTTAAAAGAATTCTACTTTAAGTTACAGATAATATAAATATTTTCGAAATGAAACTTCTTATTGAACTTTGAAAATGTACCTATTACATGAAAGGAGGGAAATATAAATTTTTATTCACTCATTATAGAGATAAAATTTATTTTTGTTAATATACAAACCAAAACGGCTTTGTCTTGCTCTGAAACACGAGTAACTTTTTTCTTGGGCTTGCCGAAAAGAATGCCCATAATTAAAGTTAATATAACTAATTATTTGAATAATTAAACTAAATATAAATATAATTTAATAATGTTTGGTTTCATATTCAACTTCACACCTTCACGGTTATGAGTAATATATGAGAACAAGTTTATTAAAAAATGAATATATCTGTTTTGAAAAGAATTTAACAGATTTTAATAGCTATATTTTTTTAAAATATCCAATACTATATTTCAGATACTTATCAGATTAATGGGAAGATTCTAATTTAGAAAACTGATTTTTATGTTAAAATTCTTTCTACTTCTACTTCATCTTTCCATGAAGCGCAATGTTATGAAAGCTTCTCGTTTGTTTATTATTGTATTCGATCGATGGTGACACATGTGAATTATTTCGCTGTAATACCAGCCTTATAGAGCTGATGTTATGATTCATGAGCATAATTTTGGAAAAGTTTTGCAGATATCATTGAAGTTTATTTAATTTATATCTCATGAACTCCTTGTGCTCTTAGCGTAAGTTTATTGTTTTAATTAGCCATATATCAAATGCCTCAAATCAATATAAATGCATGTAGCTTTTCCTTTGCTGTAATTATTATCAAACATTGTATGTAAACTATAAATAATTACTTTTAGTATAAAAAAATTACCAAGGGCACTTAAAGAATATTAATTTTGGAAGATAATATATATTTCTTTCCATAAATGTGGCCGAATTATTAGGTAGACCCTTATACCATTATATTAGTTTTAAATCAGATGTAGCCTTCACTTTCTCATTAAATAAAAGTTTGTTAATCTTTATATGATCTATAGACTTTTTTTCATTGCAAATATGTGTAATTCATGTATTTTCTATTAGATTGCTGATCTGATCAATTACATCCTGATGGATACTGGTATCCAAAACTTATTAGAAGCTTGTAAGTATATTAAAATAAGCAGTATATCAAAATATCCAAAATATTTCATTTCAACAAGTAAATAATATTTAGAAATAACTTTTGTTTTCATATCCATTATTTATAAACTTTTGTTTTTATTGTTTCTTAATTTTAAGTTAGCCCTTTCAAATATAATTTCTTAGTTATTAATCTGTTTACTCTGAAACTAGACATGTACTATATTTTATGATATATCTTACACTTTAATATTATAGTCAGAGTTGCAAAAAACCCGGGATTTTTTTAGAAAAACCCAATCCGGGTCTGTTTTTAAGAGGAGAGGTCAGGGAGAGTACCATATTTTAAAAAAGTTAAATTGCTAAAACTGATTATATTTTTATTAACTTAATATTCAAGAAATCATAATTTAATTAATACAAATAAATCAGTGTAAATGCTATAAAAATATTTACTCTGACATCACAACACAAAATGTTATATATTGACATATACCACATATTTTAATGTTATTTTAACAAAAGATTATTTTTTATTTATTATTTTTATCCTTAAAAAATAAATAAATGGTTAATTCCCCTCCTGAATTATAAGTTAAAAAAATACCCAAAATATTTCCTTAGAGTATGTTTAATGCTGATGTAATTAAAAAATTTAGTGAAGCACAGTGGTAATTGAAATGTGTGTTAGAGATGGAGATATGATAAATTTTTGCCGCTTTCTGGTAGCTATAAGCAAGTACCCAGCTAGCTCTGCATCACTGGAGCAAATGTTCTCTATATGTGGATTGGTTTGGTCGAATTTTAGAAACAGATTAGAACTACAAAAAACATTGAAGTTAGTTAAAATACACAGACTTTTGAGACTGAAAAAGGCTAATAACCTGATTGATGATGATGATATATGATGTATTAGAGGATCTGTATTTGTTTTAAATTAATTTGGTTTGGTTTAGTTTCGAGGGCTACGGTCTACTTTTTGCAACATGAGGGCTAATGAGACTGGGACCTACTGCTTAAAGCCGATTCCAAACGGGTACAAACATTCATGCCACAAGGATTTGAACCCACGAACTCCGGTACCGAAGGCTAGCATCCTAACCATTTGGCCATCGTTTGGCTTTTGAATTAATTAAAATCCTTGTTAATATACTATTATTTATGATCAATTATTCTGTATTTTACACATGAAACCATTGCCCTTTATGGATTTCACAGGATAATTCTTTTTTTTTTTTCTGAATTGTTATGTTGGATTTACCATAGATTTGCAAATATTTTTTTGGATTTTGATAGACTGTATATATATTTTTACAGAATAATTCTTTAAAGCTGAAAGAGGATAAAAAACTAAGATAACATTTTCTAAAAATAAACAAAAATATATAAAAAAAAAAAATTTAAAAACGTAATAAAACCCACTTCAGATTGGGTTTTATTGGGTTTTTTAGACTGGGTTTTACTAAGAACATCCCCTCCCCCCTGGGTGGGTTTTTCTGGGTAGGTGGGTTTTTTGCAACCCTGATTATAGTGCCTTTCAGTTTCTTAGTTTAAGTAAAGCTATAAGAGATGTATGGGTTATTTTTAGAAAAATTTTGAAATTTAATCTAGATAAGGGTTGGTTCTAGGTAGTAAGCAAGTAAGAAGCTGCTTATGATTGCAAAACCACCTGAACCAGAGTGCTAATAAGTAATTAAACACAGCCTACAAAAAATATTCCGTTAACTGAAAAATCGAGAAAATAAGAATAAGGAAGAATTTAGAAAATATTAATAAATAGTAATGTAGCATTTTCCTTTCATTATTTCTAATGTTTAAATTAATTTAATTTAATTTTTTTATATATGAAGTTTGAAGGGAGTGGAATTTTTCCAATTTGCCTATGGTTTTGTTTGGAGTTATAAGGTCTTTTTTTTTTGCAACATGAGGGCTAATGAGACCGGGACCTACTGCTTAAAGCTGATTCTGAATGGCTACAAACATCAATGCCACAGTGGGATTCGAACCTACAAACTCTGATACTGACAATCAGCACCATTAACATTTAGCCATTGTTTGACCCAATTTGTCTATATCAATAACACTAGATAATATATATATATATATATATATATACGTATTGCTCTAGATAATATATAAAATATTTTTGTAGATTCCCTCTAGTATTAACCAAACCTCAATCCTCACAGTAAAGCTGTTATATAATTAAATATGGATTTTAAAAAAAAGGATTTTATTTATTGTTTTAAAGTTATCCTACATTTCAGTCCTATTTTATAAATTTTTCCATATACTTTTAATGTATTTATTAATATCTGAATTTTATTGCTATTTTCTCATTTATAAAGCCGTCAAGCTTGAATGTACCATTGAAACTACTGCCAGAGCTTTAATATTGTATCATCATTTTATGACATGTATTGATGAAGTTCAGTATAACCAAAGTGTAAGTATGATTCAATTGTCATTTAACTGTAGAATATTTTTTAAGAAAGCTTATTCTATTTATTGAGAGAGAAATTTTTATATCCCCATTGTTTCATATTTTGCTAATCAAACTTCAGTATTGATTAGCCTATAATAAACTTTAACTATAAAACAAAAGGCATTATAAGCTAAATATCATCTTGAGTGACATGTATTCAAGAGATTAGAATAAGTTTAAATTGTATTTTAATGTTTGTGTTATAGATAATATATCTAAGCCTTTACTGGTAGTTCTAAGGTCTTTTCATCTAACAAATGTGTTCCTACTTTTAAGAGTTATGTATTTTTATAAATGACTGCAGTAGAGATGTGCATTTAAATTCTATAATAAATAAACATCATAAAATAATTAAAAAAAAAAACATACCTATCTTTTGTATACATAATAAAATTAGCTAAAAGTTTTGAGGGATTAAAATACACCTAAACCTCTCCTTCTTCATTATGGACATGATATATATAAATGTTAACAGTGAAAATATTTAAAATATTTCACACCAGTTACATTGGAGATTAGCCTATATTATTTACCCAAATTCGCTGGGCAAAAAGGAATCCTATTTAATCTGCAGTCATAAAGCCATCAGAAGAACAAATGCAGTATTATGTAACTTTACATTTATTGAAGATCGAAAAACATCGGTTTTATTGTTATTAAAGGCAGCTGTTCTGCATAGAATACTCAAGAATGTACATTTTTTCATCTATGTTTGTCCCCAGAGCAAATGAGTCACATGATTTTGTTCCAATGAGAACAAAAATTGTTCAGCAAATTTTGGAAGCCAAGAGTGAACCTTGATCGTTTAAAAGTTTGCTCAAAAACTATGCAGGCAGCAATTTAAAGTGTAGAAATGATGCATTTTCTTGGGACAGGTGAGAAAGGTTTCCATTTGACAGAAAATTAGCATTTAATCTAGCATTAGTTTTGAGAGATGGGCAAAAAGGATTTGAGTTGGAGATCACTCTTTTATCTAACCTTTTATGGCTGGGAAATTAGGTATATAAAAAAAGAGAATTTTGGTTATCTATTTTAGGGATAGTAATTTGGATATATCATAGATATATTTATATATATAAGTACATTTTTTTTCTATACTGTGTCAAGATTTTTTTCATTGCAAATTTTTGTTTAAACTAAAATTTTTTATTAAAGACAGTTAAAGAATCATAAAATAACTTACTAAAATTAAAATATTCTTTATTTAATTATTCATAATATTTTGTTTATTTTTGATTTGTTACTTCAATCAATACAATTTGAAAGTAATGAAATTTGTTTTTAGTTGGTCGCAGCTGCAGCTCTTAATTTAAGTGGCAGAATTAATGAACAAAACATAGATGTGGACAGTTTATTATGTGTGTTCTACAGGTAAATATTTATGTTTTATGTTTGTGCATCATTAAATTTTCATTCTTCTTTAACCCTAAAACCTTATCTTTATGTTTTGGAGTTATTTTGTAATTAAAATAATTAGTTGTTAGTAGCTGAAAATTACTTTAATATACTAGAAATTTTTTTAAAAAATGAGATTGTATATATTACTTGTCTTTTCTTGTTTTAAAATAATTTTTTAAAAACTGTCTAGCTGAAGTAATAATAGTAATAACATTTGACAAAAACAAGGTAATATTCCAGGATTAAGAAATATTGTTTCTGTGTCTGTTCATTTTACTGTTATATAAAATTGAGTTAAAATATACAGTGAACCAAAAAATAAATTGGACAGTAAGGTTACAGGATTTCATCATTAAATAATTTTGCATTACATTATGCTTTTGAACTAAAATATAATTCTGAAAAAATGCAATTTCAAAAATAAATCAAACAACTTGTTTTAATTTTAATAGCACATAAACATAAATAATAAATGTAAAGAACATTAGGATAATATCACTTTCGATAGCAAAAAAAAAAAAAACTTGGACATTTATCCAAGGTAATAAAAAATAACTTTTAATTTTAAACAGAAGCATTTAACACTTCATATGATATCCTTTAGCTGCAATAACAGCTTATAATCTTTTGTTCATTTTCAGTGAAGTCTGTTGGTACACTCTCCAATATATTCTGAAGAGCACTGTTTAGTTCATTCTTATTTTTTATTTTATTTTCTTACAATTTTTTTCCTATAAATGTTCTATAGGGTTCAAATCCAGACTTTGTGGAGGATTGGGCTATTCCTTTTTTACATTATATAATAACCATTCCTTTACAATTCAAGTGTTATGTTTAGGATCATTGTCTTGGACAATAGAGAAGTTTCAATTTAAATTCAATTTTCCAACTGTGCCTGGTAAATTTTATTGTTAGAATATTTAATATTTAAAATATTCAAAATATTTAAATATACCATTTTGTCCATGGTACCAACATTAAACACTAAATTTCTAACACTGCTAGCTGCCATTGCATCTCATACCATAATGCTACCTCCGCCATGTTTAACAGTTACTTTTATATTTGCTGACTTAAGTGCTGTATCTTCCTTTCTCCATGCAAAATGGTAGCCATTGGATGCAAACAAATTAAATTTTGACACTTCGTAAAAATAACAGACTTCCAAAAATCCTGGGACTTTGCAATATAGTATTTAGCATACTCAAGTCATTTTTCACATTTCTGGCATATAAGTATAGTTTATTTTGTGGAGCATAGGTTCTGTATTCCTCAGACTGTAATAAATTTATTACTGTCTGTGGATGCACATTGACAACAGATGTCTCCTTTAACTCTCTTACTATCTTTACTGCAGAAATTGTAGAATTCTCTTTAACAAATCTCAGTATCTGTCTCTCTAACTGAGGCAAAGAAATTTTTTTGGGCTGACCACTTGTATTTGGTCTGTGGAAAAAATCTGTACTTTTTATAGTTATTAATTGTGTAATGCACTGTTGAATGAAGCTTTTTCACAATTTCTGCAATATCTCTTTTACTTTTCTTTTCTTAGCTTCACAATTAAGTTTTTCATATCTATAGAAGTTTGATTTGTTTCCATCGATACCTTAAACAGTTTAATCTCAAAGCTTTGACTTGGATTCATGCCAAAAATGCAACAGTGTCTTAAAAATTTGCATAAAGCAGAGTATAGTGCAAATAAAATAATTGTCCAGGGTGTTTTGACTGTGGAAACCTCAAAATTTCATTTTTAAATTATTTTAATTTTAAATGCAGTGTTTTATTGAAATTTAAACCAGTCATTTCATTCGGGAAGAAATTACTATTTAAAAAAAATGTTTCATTTTAAAAATACAACTTGCTTTTAAAATATTGCACTACAAAATGGGTTCTCCTTGCTGTCCAACTTTTTTTTTTTGGTTCATTGTATGCATATATATATATATATATATATATATATATATATATATATATATATATATATATATAATACTTTATAATTTGAACATTTGTTTCTTTTACATTTATAAGTTTTACATATAGATAAACAAATTTATATTAATTTAAATTATGTTAAAGTCAAATTTCATGTATTATGATGAATGGGAAAGTGTAAAATGCTGATAAATGTGGATAGTATTAATCTGTTTTCTCTGTATATGATGAAGGCTTTTATAAGCAATTCTTATAAAGCATTGTAGTTTAGAGTACAAAATGGGGAGGGGAATTAAGTGTTATTTATTCAATTATTTGCTATGTACATAGCATATGACTTTGTTGCTATTTTTCATTTATAAAAGAGACATATAATCATCTACACCATCTGTTGATTTAGAAATCATAAATTCTATCTAAAATATTTACCATTTATCCAACTTCTTTTATGATATTTCTCAATAACTAATTTTATTTGAAGTTTTCTTAAAATATTGTGTATTTTATGTCTATTAGTGTTGTTAATAAGACAACAGAAGTTTTAAGCCCTGATGACAATGGTTTTCTGAGGCTGAGGAAGTCATTTGTTTCAATTGACTTTTTGATGCAAAGAATGTTAGAATTTAACCTTAATCATCGTACTGCCCATCAGGTATGTATATTTTATTGAATCATAAATTGGTGTATTATTTTTTATATTTAGTGAAGATAATCACAGTCAAATGCTTTTATAGAATTAGTTTATAATCTAGTTTTATTAAATAGGTTAATTTTATTTAATTTTGTTATTAAACAATTAAATTGTATAACATTTAGATTTTAACTTCATTTGATATGTTTTGACAATTTTCTCCATTTGGATTGATCTACAGTGTTATGGGGACTTAATTTTTTAATCAATTGTTCTAAGACTAATTAACCAAAACATAATATAGAAAAGTTTATAAATAGGAATTTACATATGTATATGATCCAATTTTAAATGTGATTTATGTCTGATTTTTTACTGACCCTTTGGAAGTATTTTATATAGTTACATTTATTTTTATAGTAATTTATAACATATAATTTTTTAAATCAGTTGTTAATTGTATTTTTGTTCAATTCATTGCATTATATTTTGATTATTTTAACTTTTTCATGCTACTATCTATTGAAATCCTTAGTAATCCCTTTCTAATCAATCCTGTATGTTGAATAATAGAAGTATTCTAAGTGTGATTGATGCTTAAACTGGTATATATTTTAAATTTATTTCTTTATTTTCTCCTTTTTCAGTATCTTGTTCCTTTTCTAACACTTGTATTTGAAAGAAGTAAAAACATTGCTGAGTATCGTAGCGAGCTAAGCAACACTTGCATCAGGCTACTTTCTGACTTTTATACTTCTAGAAATTGTTTAAATTATAAGCCAGAACATATTGCTATTGCATGTATTGATCTGAGCCTGTATATACATGGGTTGATCAATGATTTGGTCATGGTGCCTGTGTGGTATAAGGTAATCATTAAACATTTTATAGTTTTCTTTTAAAATGTTTAGAAATATCTTATATTTACTTTTATATATGCATGTTGTTGAAGAATATGTAGCATATAATCTATATCAGAATTATTTTATTTTAAAGTCTCAAAAGTATTCTTATTATTTATGCACTTCAGGTAGAAAAATCAATATCAGTTGTACCATTAAATTGAAATGGACTAAATTCATAATTAGAAAATTATAAAGATATTGGGGATTTAAAGTGGGCATGTAACATATAGTGATTTAACTGGAAGTTTAATATTTAGCTAAATACTTTTTAACAATTTTTACTTTTGATTGAAATTTTGTAATTAAAATAATATAGAATAAATGCAAAAGAAAATTCAGTAAATGAATGTTTAGAGGTAGATTCTTATTTTGATAAGTCTTTGATAGGTATGATGGAATGCTATTTAATTAGTCAAAAACAAATGCAGGAAACTTTCCAAGACTTGCAAATTTAATGATGTATATGATATATGAATACAAATGGAACAGACTTCTTCCTGTAAATGCGGAAAATATCGTTCTTGCATCATAATTTCAGCCTACATAGTTTGATAAATTGTTTTTGCACTTCTAAACCATTTTAAAAAATTATGTGTGTGTGTATATATATATATATATATATATATATATATATATATCGTGATCCAGTGTTAAGGCAAATGGAAAACAGTCTTTCTTGATAATAATAAGTTTATTAAATCATCGTTTCTTTTAAAAGCAAAACTTGCATCATTTTCATTGTTCATGGCGGAGCTAAGAGTGGAAAAGGTGTTGACAGCTCCATGTCCAAGCACTAACTGACTCTTATCTGTTTGCAAACTCATCAAATTTTTCCAAAAGGCTTTCGCCTGACTAGATTATCCTAAAAGCTTATGCAAGCAGGGTCTTTTTCATTTATTTTATTATTATAAAAGAGTTCCCTTTTTAAAATCGCTTATAACTCACATAATTTCCAACTACCCTTTTTTTTTAGACCTGACATATATATATATATATATATATATATATATATATATATCATGTAACTTGTTTTGTAAATTATCATTCATTAAAGGAATGTTTTGTTTTTATATTTATATAATAATTTCATATTTATGCTGCATATCACTGGGAAATCAGTGTTACTGAGAGTGTTCATTATGGAGAAATTTTAATTGGAGATTCAAATAGTATCGTGGCTTCTATTTCAAAAACTGTATATTTGCATTGTTATATAAAATGTTACAATCAATATATTTAAATACATATGATGATAAATTTGCAACAAAGAAACATTTTCATTTATGTAAAATCAAATACATTTATGTATTAGGCAACTTAAGTAAATTTTAGATTTTCTAATGATTAACGGAATGAAATGTAACTATATAATATTCTTCATTAAATATATTTAAAAACACAGTTAAAATATCTTTTTTTTTATCATAATAAATATTTTGGTTCAAATATCTAACAATATTTAGCCGTAGGCCAAATATTTTACCAGCATTTACTCAGACCAAATATAGCAAAAGGGCTGAATACTTAATTAATTCTATTAAATCTATTCTTATTAAATGCTATTTTAAATACTTTTTCACATTGGTATCATCCATACAAGATCTGTAGATTGAAGTGCCTTCATTTTTGAAAAAGAATATTCATGCACTTGAAATAACTTCACTTAAATATATTCACTGCATATATATTAAGAATATATTGCAATTATACTAACTTATGTTATTCTCATAGTTATAATTTATTATGAAAAAAAAATTCATCTGTATCCCTTAAGCATTATTTTTATGAGCAAACTTACTTAATTAGATGAAACTATATTATAATTTCGAAGACATAAAATTTTTTGTAATTAATGTTAAATTCCTTAGAGTCATGGTAGCTCAGTTGGCAAAGGCAGTGATCTTGTAACCAGATAGTAGCAAGATTAAGTTTTAGAGCGGGCCAAATATCTGCTGTGTTCATTGATAGTGGCTGTGACATGTAAAATAGGTTTGTGATCACAATCTTTTATATTCCCAAACAATATGTATGAAGATGGCAAATCAAGCTGTTTTTTTTAGGGGGGGGGGGAGGTTGCATAGTCCCTGCTTCTAAATTACGAGGTCCCACTTTAAGTCCAACCTCTAATGGCTATGGCTACCATCTTCTATGAGAAATCCTATGGCTTCTAAATGGGCATGTTGCCAGCCATTAAATTGTTTAATTCTGTTTTAAAGATATACACTGGCTGCCTATAAATCATAGAGATGTATTTATAGCTCCCTTTCAGTACTGGTGCTAGTGTTTTTGATGCTACAGGGGAAAAAAATGTTTTAATGGCAAAATTATTTTGTTCACAGTTTTAAAGAATGAAGCTGTATGAAATGGGACAAATTAATGATAACTAGTATGGATTTGTATAATGGATAAATATGCATGCAAATACACACACACACACTCAGTTTTATGTATAGAGATATTTATAATTTTAAGTCTATTTTTTTTCATTTACTATTGATCATTAATAATTGAAAATTATTTCTGTAGTTGCATAAGCATTTTTAAATAATTGTTTGAGGTTAATGTCAGTGACTTAAAATCTTATGTGCATGTATGATAAAACTGTTTCATATATTTTCACTGTGTTTTTCCAAATGCTTGAAATATTTTTATTATAATTATGTGTGTTTTAGCTGTTTCTTATTTATTTCTTTATTTATTTTTAATTTAGGGTTTTTGCAATGATGTAAATGTGGGCAGAATAAAGCAGATTAAAAGAGATATGATGGAATTTTACCGAAAAGGTATCAGACGTTAATTTTATGTTAAGAAAGTGGTTATAATTTTTGTATGATGTTAAAAAGAAACTATGTATTTTTAATGCTATTTATAAGTTGGACTATAATACATCTAGCTGTGTTAGATTATTTTTGTATTCATCTTAGACTTATGTATCAGAACTTGCATGTGTGTTTTATAATATATATACTGTAAATAAATTTATATATATTTCTATCATTTATGTTTTAATGTATCTTTGAAGAGGAGACAAGCCAGATACATTGAAAATGTTCTGGTTTAGGACCTGATTATCTCACTGACAAGTGAAGCAATAGTCCAGTGTTCCCAAATATCATGGCTTTCTATATTAGGAATTCCTCACATTAACTAAAATTTTATTGTAATTATTTTACATAAAAAGAAATAGCCATTCTCAAAAATCTCAGAATCTAAAAAGGAGAAAGGCCAGATACATCATAAATGTACTAAATCAGGACACCATTATCACACTGATAAGCAAGGTAATAGCCCAGTGCCTCCAAATTTCCAGGGTTTCTGCATTAAGAATTCTTTATATTTACTGAAATAATAATTTTTTAAAAAGCTTAATTTCAATTGTAACTTTTATTTACATTACAAAAAAAAGTCAAAATTAGGGATGAATCTGGCAAAGAGATTTCTATAAGACAGCCAGGGGTAGCCTGTTTTTCAGTAACATTTTGTTACAAAATGGAAATTTTACTTATTAAGTTTAGATTTCACTTTATGTAATTCTTTTAAATACATTAATTAAAGCAAACCATCATCAGTGTTCTCTCCTGATATTTTTTATAGCTGGGTGGTAGAGATGGGATTTGTATAAAAACATAACACAGTGGTCAAATCATAGTTTGGCAACTAGTTGTCTGATCAACTAGAAGATAAATAGCTATTTTTGTCAAAGTAAATGTTTAAATAAACTAGAATGTGATTAATATTTCTCTGTTCATTGCTGAATTGAATGAGTACTCATTGACAAAATGCAATTTGAGATTGTAAATAACTTATTAATATAGCTAATAATATGCTCTATATAACCAATTATTGTTTATAACCACTTAATTTTTTTTCAAGTTTCCCAAGTAAGTGTTATGTAAATATCATCCTCTATATTTAGTGATTAAGATGATTGAAATAATATGGAGGGGCGGCTAGATCCCATTTAAGCATGATCAGATCCTGTTTTGCTGGTGTCAAAAGTTTTTTTTTTTTTTTCGTGTGTAACTGGCAATGTTTAATCTGTGGTATAGTTAACAGTTCAAATGATCAAATTCCAAAAATGTAATTTTGTGCAATACCCATTTTTAGATCTTGTATAGCATCTTGAGTTAAAGCAAAAATATTTGTTTTTCATCCAACTTTTTTTTTTTTTATTTTGTCACATTCAATCTTAAAAAACAGATCTATTCTTCTTTAGACTAATCATTTAGGCAAAAAGATTTTTGTCTTTAGAAGTGGTCTATTTAGATAAAATAATTCATTTTACCAATCCACAAATACCTTTATCAGGTATTTGTTATATTCACATTTCTCCCTTACTTTCAAATGATACTCTACTTTAACTTTAATGAACCCTGTGGGCTTCAAGTTTCATAACATATCTATTATCCAAAACAGCAGATCCCAACTATATTTTAATGCAAAATTCTTCTATACCTGTTACATATTTTTCAAACCCTATATATTAAATAATAATAAATACATGGAACTACAGTAAAAAACAAATCATCAAAGATAGCAAAAAGGATAATTTTTTAATGTGAAATATTGCCACATTTATTAATGTATGACACATGCATGTATAATTCATACTTAAAATTTGACCTGCAAGTGATTTTCCAAATTGTAAGCCAATTACTACATTAATCCAATGAATCAAGCTTTAATTCTATTTAGTGTCATTCTAAAGATAAATCTATTCTTAATGCAGTCCTTTACACTTGTTATTTGACTTGTGAGGTCATTGGGGAGGGGGAATTGTTAGTATGAGGTGACCACAATGGTGAACTTACACTTATTGAGTCTGAAATAGAACTTCTTCTTCTGTCTCCTAATGCCCAGTGGCACATAAGGCTGCAGGAATAGAACTATTTCCATAATTTAATTTTTGCACCCTTTCTAATTGTAACGATAAGTATACAAATCTTCAACACTAATATATTAATGCTTGAAAAATTAAAATTAAGTGGCTAAAATTATCGGGAGACTACAAGCCTTATGACCTTAACTTTTCTAAAGATAAATCAAGTTACATCTAAAAGACAAACATGTTTTTAAAAACTTATCTGCTTGTTTTATTAATAAAATAACTATTTAATTTACCTGTCAATAAAAAAAAGTAACTAAAAAGTAAAAGACTCTATAAACATTCTAAAGTTTATGCTTGCTTAAAGCAAATTGATATCTCAGTAGTGAGCTGTTTCTTTGGCTGTCTTTTTAATTTACTTTTATCGTCATTTCTCACTCCACTATCTTACAGTAAGTATACTTAAAATCTCAAAATTCCTTGGGGTATCAGGATGGTTTACACCTCCTACTGTAGCCTTGATACGACCATGGGGGCTAAAATTGAAGATCTTGTATATCACCTTCTTTTTAAGGGGTGTTATACGATGGATTGCATTTTTTAAATTTCTTTTTATTCTATAATTTAGTTTGCTAGTCATACTGCAGCATTTAAGCTGCAAGTATTAGAATAAATGCAGTGTTGTAAACTAATTAGTTTTTCTAGGAATGTTATATGAAAGAAGTGAAACAGTAATAAATAAAAAGGCAGCAATACTTCTATAGATAACTATCCTAACTTCCTTAAATACCTGTTTTGTTTTTTTTTTTCCTTATATTGGGTCATTACAGGAAGCAGTAAAAATTATTCTGTACATAACATACACTTAAAGTTTTTGCCTTACATTTTTGAAAAAAAAAGTGCTCATTATATGCAAGCAAATATGTATGTTTTTGTTTGTTTTGACAATTTTCTCAAGATCTGGTTTAATCTTCGATAATTCAATTCACATATCCAAACTTGCTCCCAATCTGCTTCTGTATTTAGTTTTCATTACTAAGTTAAGAGAAAATCCACTACCATACAAATATATGATGTAAAATGGTAATAAACATAAAACCACCTTCATTAATCAATTTTAAAAAATTCTGGGGTTTACCATATTACATTATAGTATTGAAACAGAATTACATGTTTATATATAATATTTTTAAATGCATAGTTAATTATAAAGTTTAATTATTAAATAAAAATTTCAAATTTTTAAAAAAATTTATGTATTTTTTAAAATTTATATTAATATTAATTTTTTTAATTTATATTTATATATTTCATATAAAATGTTGTATACTTTTACTGAAACTTATTTCATAAGATTGTGTATGAACTTTTACATATATATAATGTTAAATTTTATTTAATTTTTAATAGCTATTATAAATATTTAATTTAGTTATGTACTCATGATAATATTTAATTTAGTTAACTAAATAAGTTAAAAAATGGTGAAATATATAATTGACTCAGTCCAGTTTGAGTGTCCTGTTGAATATGTTTGTCATATATGAGAGCAACAGTTCTCAAACTTTTTTTACCATGACACTCGTGTTGGCCTAAAAACATTTTGCAATAGAATAACTGCTAAAGTAGTTTAAATATGAAGGAAAACAAGAGAAAATAAGGCACATTTCATGCAATGAATGAAACTGGATGAATGTTTTTTTTTAATTTTTGATTATTGCTGTAGCACCCAGTTTGAGAACTGTGGTAGTTGAACTCTAGCCCAAGAGTCCACCAACAAAAGCTTCTGGAGATGTAAGCCATAAGATTTTGCTCAATTTGTTCCAGACCACTTGAAATCATAAAGAAACTGATAGTGATATAAATTTCCCCAAATATATATATATATATATATATATATATATATTTGTATATATGTATATGTGTATATATATGTATATACAGTGAAATGCGTTTAACACGAAAACGCTTAACATGAAAAATCGGTTTACACAAAATAACATCACGGTCCGGACTGCAAAATAGGGAATTTAATGCATTTTTGTTCTCTTAACACAAAACAAAAATCGTTTAACATGAAAAAAAATTTCGTATTTAATTTCCAATGGAATGTATGCGACAAGTCACAAGAACGTTTTTGTGGAATTAGTACTTAAATTCTGGGAACTGGTTACTCTTCCTATCAATAGTATTCTCCATCCGGTCTCTCCCCCCCTCCCTCTTATGAATAGAATTCTTATCTTATCTGCACAAAAGAATCGACGATTGTAGGAATGCGCTTAAATTGTTCTCATAGCAGAGGGGAAATTCCCCGCCCATCCTGGCGCTCAGACTGATGGGCTTTCACTTCTGTAACAGTAGTTTCCAGAGTTAGTTGGTTAGAGTTGTACGCGGTGAATTTTGTGTTGTGATCGTTGAATTTCAGGTGAAAATCAGTGAATTTCATGTTTCTCGCAAATTAACTAATGTTTTATGAGCACAATTTTGGAGATGGTTAAAAATCCAAAAGTTTCTGCAGATTCCGATGACGAATTTGACAACGGATTCAATGATGCATTTCCCGTGCCCTCGACATCAGAAGTGCGAAAAAAGATTAACAGTGTGCGCTGTTATTTGGACGCGCATTCAAATGAGGAGATGAGTAAAACGATCGACGATCTCGAACAATTTGTGGACAATATCGCGCTGAAAAATACATTTCAGAAAAAAATAACTGCTTTTTTCTCCCCAAAATAATATTTTTTGTATTTGTTTTTCATCTCAACAATAAATATAACCTAGATGTTGTTTAATAGGAAGTCGAAATAAAATATAAGAACATGGAAGATATTAGTGAGGTTTTTTTTTTTTTTTTTTTAACGATTCTTTTAACGCGAAATTCTTTTAACACGAAAAAATATTTTGGTCCCTTTAGTTTCTTGTTAAACGATTTTCACTGTATATACATGTATATGTATATATATATGTATATATATATATATATGTATGTATATATATATGTATATGTATATATATATATATATGTATATATATATATATGTATATATATATATGTATATGTATATATATGTATATGTATATATATATGTATATATATGTGTGTGTGTGTGTATATATATATATGTGTGTGTGTATATATATATATATATTAAGAAACACCCAGCCTGTCTGACAGGTATCAAAAATTTTATTAGATATCTATTTCAAATGAATTATTTGTTTTGAAATTTAATATGATGGAGAAAGTTCTAGTTAATTTCCAATGGCAACTCTAACTGTTTGAGGGATCACTTTTATAAAATTTAGGCATGCAATTTTTCTAAAGTTCATTTTGAGCTAATTATTATTTATTGAATTCAGCGTTCATAAGAATCACAAGAGTTAAAACAAATATCTGATATTTTGATACTATGATCAACCTATTATTGTTTAAGATATTAATATTCTTATACAAGGATATAACTTAATTTAAATAATTAATCATAAAAACCCTATCTTATATTTATATTAATAATATAATATTTGAAAAAAAAAATTTTTATTTGGCAACAAAATTATAAGATTTATAATATACTGGAGTTTAACTGCTATAAAACCAAAAAAATTTCTAAAATAAATAAATAAATAATTTTTTAGTTTTGCATTCGAAACAGAAAATATATATGATTCATTTCTAAGTGTCAATACAATTTTATTATTTAAATAATAAAGATTTATAATACAAATTCATATTTTATATTTTGATATACTTTAATATAAATGGGAGTTTATCTGCTTTTTCATTCCTTAACTATTTTTGTAGTTTTGATTGAATGAATAAAAAATTGGAAAATGTTCCTATTGTAGCAGTTCAAGCAAAAGTAGAAAATATTTGCTTGGCTAAAATAGATATTTCTCTTTTAATGGCTGTTCTATGCGAGGTATTTGTTGGTATGGGGTATAGTCTGATTCAGACTGTAGACTTAGACACAAGTCTGAGCTGGGCTGCCTTCCTTTCATAAAGTATAATTGAATATAAAATTCAATACTGTAAAACTGACTAAATCTTAGAAACAAGGTTAAACCATGTAACTAGTGTACAGAGCTGTAATTAGGGCATGGCAAAGGTGGCATCTGCCATGGGCGAATCAGTCTTATGGGTGCTGGACTGTGAGGAAAATGGGGTACAAAAGAGGACGATTCGCCCCAAGTAGAAATAAGGAAAAGTTGAAAAATACCTTTTTTATTATAAAATTCAGTGTGTTTAAAAATTTTTTTTATGAAATTTCTTATTTTTCAAAATGATTCTGGAGACTAAACTTGTCATAGATTCTTACAAAATGTTTACACAGCACTCCTAATAGGTCTTAATGTAATTTCAGGTATTTGTTTTAAATTTTGAATTTATTAAGGTTATTAAATTTAAATTTAAAAATTTGCCAATTTTTTAATGAAAATTAAACGCTTAAATAAAAAATAATCCCCTAAAACAAACTATTTAGTTTATCAGCAAAATAATACCCAAAAAGTGTTAAAAAAATACTTAAGTATTAATAAGGAAAAATAGAAAAAAAAACTTTAATTGAATATGCTAGGAACATTTTAAGAATCAAAATATTTTGTGGGTTCATTCTGAATATATATATATATATATATATATATATATATATATATATATATATATATGTATATAAACATGTTTATGCATTTTCTCACTATATTTGGTGTCAGGGGTGCAGAGCAGTTTTTTTTTTTTTTGCCACAGGTGCTAAAGGACCTAGTTACAGCCCTGCTAGTGTATTAATCGCTAACTATTGTGTACCCAGTGTGGGGGAATAAAACACCTTTGGCATGGTAAAAACTTGACTTTTTTTTGTTACTATTTTTATTACATTACTTACACACATTTTTTATGAAAATATATCTGTAATTTATGTTTTATCTTGTCTCATTCTAAAGTTAATTGTTTTGAAAATTCTTGATAGACTTAAAAAAATATAGAACATATTTAGGAAAAGTAAAATTTGCTTTTCTGGGATTTAGGAAAAAGAATGCTCCCCCTAAAGAATTTTTTTTGTGGGGGGGGGGCTGCATACAATGGTAAATTAGGCCCCAGTAGAGGTTGCACCAGGTGCAAACTAAAACAGAATTTCTATGATAATGATAGTAGCCTGGTATTGTCTACAAATGAAATTCCTGTCATGATGGTTGGATATTGGTTTATTTCGTCTGAAATCATACTAAATAATACTTCATTGAAGACAATATGAAATTATTTTATATCATGATCATTTGAAAGTAAATATCAGATATATATCCATTGATTTATATCACTGAACCCTGATCAAATTACAGATTTATATTTTAAGAAACAAATACATATCATATTAGTATAAAAATTGTTATGCTTTTTATTCAGAGGCTAAATGATGAAATTTACCAAAATAATAGAACCGATTTATTTAACCCTTTCTTTTTGAATGAACAGATATGTTTCTACCATCTTATGGACATATAATACCATTGTACAGAGCTTCTTCATTTTTGATACTTAAAAGTGATAGACTACTGACACACATTTTGGTTATTATATGGGTTTGTACCTATCATATTAGATTTCTCTCGCTTGTTGTTAACCTATGGGAAAAAATAAAATTTCTTCTAGCTGGCTTGCATTTTAAAAATTCTTTAAGTTAATTATACCATGTGATAAAACAGCAAATTCTCCAAGATGTTTTCTTTTTTTTAATTTACGTCTATTAAATGTTCTTATTTGCATTAAAAAAAAGTAATTTAAAATTAATGAGTTTACTCAATGTTAAAAAATAATAAATGATAGCATCTTAGAGAATTTGCTGTTCTATGATGTAGTATAATAAGTTTAAAGAATTCTTAAAATGCAAGGTTGTCAGAGAGAATTTTAGTTTTCCATAGGTTAACATTCAGTGAGAGGAATACAATATACAGTAGAACCTCGGTATAACGACCCCCTGTGGGACCAACATCATATGGTCGTTATAACGAATTGAAAAAATTTTTTTAAAAATGAGGAAAGAAATTATGCAACAGTACATATCTAGAGAACACTTCTATTTATTTGTATTTCCATTACTGAATTTTTGAAAAAAATTCTTTGATTGACGCCTGTTTCAAGTTCATTTGGGAATATTTCATTATCACTGATTCCATATCCGTTAGATTTTGTAATTGCATTGAAGGCGAGCTGGGTTATTTCATTAATGTCTGGAGTGTCATCTACCTAGGACATCAGTGTCGTGACTAAAGGGTCCTTTAAGCAAACACAAAGAGAGGAGTACAGGTTTTTTGAAGTTGCACCTCAGTACAATAATTTTAAAATAGTCCACTGCTCATGAGTTCTGCGGTCTAAAATTGGCGGTCGCTCTTACGAAAAATAATACGCTTGGGGTCGTTGTAATGATTCAACATTAACATTATTCCTATGGTAAAATAATTGGGACTTTTAAGATGGTCGTTCTAACGAAGGGGTCGTTAAAAAGAGGTTTTACTAAGTACGACTTTATGTTTTAACTTGGGTAAACTTCTGGGCAGGGAAATAATCTGTATGTACAAAAAAAATTTTTTTAATTACTTTTAATTACTAAGAAAAACTATAAAAATACACTAAAAAGTAAAAAATTTGAATTTTTAGTTATGCCGCTTGCATATAGATGGCGACATTAGTTTAAAATTTCTGCAATGAGCTTCCAAGTGCGCTGAACAGCTTTTTGCAATCACCAAACTGATTTTTTTTCCTCCTCCAATCTAACTTTTTATATGATTAAATAGTGTATTGTCATCAAAATTGAATCTATGTGCAAAATTTCGGATCTCTCGCTAGTTAGGAAGGCAGTTAAAAATTGATTTGGAAATATCAACTGACACGCAAGTAAAGTTAAATAAGAAGCTATTAAAAAAAGTGGATTTGTGAGGGAGTCGGAAATAAAACCAGGATGTCCTCCGTTGCTGCAGGCCTTATATTGCCATCAGTATTAATTTTCGTAAACTAGAATGCTAAGTAGCCATGAATGTTTCAATTCTCCAGTTCGCTTTTGTTTAAACGTAATTAGTTTTGTCCAAACTAACAAAAAGCGATGTTGTAACCGCAAATTGTTACCAACATCGTTATAATTTTTATAATGTAGATTTTACATTATTATAAATGTGTAAGTTTTTATCGCTCATTATTTGTGAAATATAACTAAGTGTTAACTTTTGTAAAGAATATTACATAATAGGAATATTATAAAGTCATATTTCTTTTCTCTAAAAGATAAAAAAAAATACCTAATATCATTTTACTCTGTTTCAGCATTAACTTCAAGCCATGCAAACAATTTACTGCAAGTCAACAGGTTTATTTATTTATTTATTTTTTACATCGTTAGTTGATTTGACTCGATAACTGAAGGACAATGCAGGGTGTGCCTCCCAAGTTGATCGTTGCATTTTGCATTTAAAGTTTCTATCGTGCAAGTGCCAGCAAATATTCTATTAGATATGGTATATAAAAATAACAAGAGTTCTGATTGATTGCAAGGCTACCATGAATGCTTTTAAGCAGTTAGTGAACTTGCAATCACGTAATATTACAAATTCAGCATTAGTCTGCACTTTTCCTGATATTCCTGCTTTATGAACGACGTTCCATTTTTCTTACCTACTTTTTAGATGAACCATTTCTCTTTTCTTTCTTTTTTTACAGCTGTGTGCGAGAATAAGGTCGTAATGGAAGAGTCCGTGGAAAGTGGGAAAACTCTTCCCAAGGTCAGTGACTGTCAAAATTAATGGTTTAAAAATATTTGTTTTAATGATTGGGATAGGCCAATGGTGTGCAAACTATTTTCATTTTCGACTCTCATGTTGTGTACAACTTTGTAGTGACCATTCGGTAGTTCGGTTACAGTTTTATTAATAGAATTAATCTAATTTTATTTCGCTATTTTAAAGGTGCCTAGTACTGGCTGACGAAAATTCTTATATTTGTTAAAGTCAAATAAATTTCTCTAAATTTAGTGACTCTTAAAAATTTTCTCGCTCATAGTTTGTGCACCATTGGGATAGACATTTGCTTTTCGACTATAGTTGTATTGCAGAAGTGTTGACTTTACTATGGGAGATTATTTAGTATGGCTTAGACACAACCTTCTAGAGAGAGGCATTATCACAAAAAATCAACCGAGATATTAACACTAAACATACCATATAACTGGTCATTTGACCCATAAGGTTTATGTAAAAAATGCGATGGGAAATTAATTAAAAATTCTTATTCTTTGTGTTTGCAATACATAAAAATTGACAATATACAATTTTGTTTAATTATAATAAAGTTTATTTGTCTATTTCCTTCCAATTTTCATATTTCATACATTTATAATCAGAAAAAACAAAATCCGGTCATTTGACCGGCTATGGTAGAAATTGGTATGTATTAAGTGTTGGTATGTGTAGTATGTGTAGTGTTAATACAGGTATTAAAGACTGAATTCGCAAATTCAAAGCATGCGCAAATGAACTTTCAAATCTTCATCTAAGAAAATAAATATGGCTAATACGCAATTCATTATGTATATCTTGCTTTTACGTATGGCGACGGAAAGAATTGGAAAAGTACATAGCAAAAAGTGATAACTTTTGAGTTTCTGATCACAGTAATAAAATGCCGTCAGCCTAACCTCACTACGTCGTCACATTATTTGGTAATCTGTGCTCAGGCCTTCTCTCTCTAGAGGGCGATGGTTTAGGCCTGGACGAACTAACAATACACTATGGGATCTTCAGATAGGGTCTCGTTACTCTCTATGAAGCTGCTCCCCAATCTATATTAAACCTGTGCAGTTTAGAATGGTTTTGGGCTGGAATACTTTAGAATTCATGTATCAATCTATTTATTGCTTCCCACCCTTCCTCCCCCATCGTGAAGTGAATAAAGTGTGAAATACAAAATAGCTTAATCTTAAATTATTAATTTCGCGAACTGCAAAATTTGTGCGGTTCAAATACTGAGTACCGGTGGAAATAATGAAATTTTGCCGCTGGTTTCCCCAAAGATGTATCGCTACGGCATGGATAAAAATTAAATGGAAACAGGTTCAAATATAAATGCACTGAAATATCAAAATACAGCATAAATAATATATATTATATTTTTCTCTCTTATTCCTATTTTCTTATAATAACACATACATGGGATAACACTGCCGCATTCAGAAACATAAATTGCAAGGCATGGATTAACGTCAGCAGCATCCAGGAATAAAACTTCAAAGGGCGTGATTTACCGTCACTGGTAACAAATATGTCAATGTCCTTAATTTCTTCCCTACATTCCTATTTTTGAGTCAGATGAGTAACAAAGCCAAGACCACTAGTAAGCGAAAATTATGCGTATGGGATAAGCAATTATAAAACACCAGCCACTCCATACTATAGTAAATAGTTCACTCTAGTATGAGACTTAGTGACATAAAATACAATAAATACAAGAGCAAACAAACCTCACCAAGAGGGCCAGATCCGTATTCCTCTACCACGCGAACCTGTTCCACAGATTTTGACACATGCTTGGCTTATGCAGGAAAGTGTTTTGGGATGCCTAGCCGGGTAGTTTGGTTTGGAAGGTTATAGTCAGTCTTGTACCATGCGAAGACATTATGGATAACAATAAATATCCATGACACCTGTGGGATTCGAACACACAGACTGTTATACCCTTTTTGACTGGAATTCGGCAATTTGGAGTTCTAGCTGTGTAGCAATTAGACTATCCTGGTCTCATATCCACCTCTGATTAAAAAAAAAAACTACGTGCATAAATACTCATGATAGTATATGTTATTTCTCACCTTGTAAAATTGTTTTAAAAAATTTTCAATTCTGGTTTTGTTTGGAGCGCTACGGTCTACTTTTCTTTTACTACCCGGTGGCTAATGAGGCCGGAGCCTACTGCTTAAAGCTGATTCTGAACGGCTATGAATAACCACGTCAACAGCGGAAATCAAACTCGCCTATTAAACCCTTATCCGGCTATTAAACCCTTTATTTTTATTAATAAAGAATGAAATTGTGAATATTAACGGTACTCTCTTCTGGAATGCATTTATGCGCATCTTTGATATATTTCCCCCCATTTATATTGTACATTTAGTCATAGTAAAACTCGTACACTAACCTTTTTCTATTCAATTTAAAATTTTAAAAGGGAAGAATCAAAAAATTGGCAATATAAAATAAGGCCAATATTTATTCTCTCCCTCTATAGTTTATCGAAGTAACGTTCTCTCGTAATCATAAATATAGTTGCAGTCTAAGTTACTCGGTACATGCTGTAATTAACCAGACATTGTGAAAGTGGTGGTGAAATCATTTTATTAAAATGAAATAAACAAACACGACATTGTTAGCGGGAGGGGTAAAAAAATAAACTTGAAGAAGAACCAGTTGTTTCAACAAAGCGATGAACGAGAATAAAAGTATTATTTACTCCGCCTCGAAACACGACCTTGGGTGTATAAATATACAAACACTGGCGAAAAATAAAAAGATCGTTAACATGTTTGATGATTTGCAAGATCCAAGGAAAAGTTTTAAAAAGACATTTTTGTTTGGGATTGTGTGACTAATTAAGTAACTTGAGGTCAACGTGGGCTCAAACATCGCTTTTAAATATAAAAAGATCTTTCTCCTGAGCGTCGGACTTCCTTTGAAAGCTGCTTTTTTAATTTATTTGAAAGATTCAGTACTTTCTTTTGATTAGTTTATTGAGTAACAAATTATTATTACAGTAAAAGAATAAATAATGGTGTATATAATAGTGCAGGACAACATCACCAAGTTAAGATTGTTGAAACATGAACAAATAGGAGACAGAAACGGAAGTCCATGTTTTCCATTTACATATTTCTTGCCCTCTAAAAAAAGCCCATTCGAAGAGTTTGAGTTTGTAAAAATTTTCTATCATTTTGATAATTGTGTTTACAAGTAGACATTTACGGTCAAATGAATCGGACGGATGTGTGAGAATACTCAAACCTATTAACCTATTTATGAAGGAATTGTTACAAAGTAAATTTTTTAGATTCACATCCGGAAAGTAACTGAATCACGTAACTGAAAATAGAATAATCTAAATGTTATACAAAACACCGCGTATTTGCCCAATTCGGCTTATATTGTAATAGACATAAACATTATTTTTTGGCATCACAAGCTCCACCCATGCCTTAGTTCTTGTTCCCGGATCGTTCTTTGACCCGAGAAAACTTAAAAGAGATGCAATGAAGAAATTTTGTACTTCGATGAGCATGGATTCTTCAAATATTGTGAAGACAAGCTTTACGTGTCGTAGCATTATATCGGTCAAATGAGTGATCAGTGCCTGCTCGAGTAAATGCCATTTAAAACATTCGCTGATGGATGATAGACCAGTTTTTATTGCAATTTTTATAGATATGAACTAATGATCTCTGCTGAAACTCCAAAATTAAGCTTTCATATAAGAAAAATGCAGTAATAAAATGAGTATTATGTTTTTAGATTCGTGAGAAATATTCACATGTAATCAGAGTTTAACTACTTGTTTTATTTTTTATCCCTGGTTTTGATAGGTAATTAACGATCCTTATCGAGGTTTATTATTCATTTGTTTTCTGTATTATTACTTTGTAATGGGAAAATTTTGAGATAAGTTTAAAATTCATAACTTGGAATTTATCTTTTGCTTTTATTTTTTCTCTTTCGCTCGATTAATTTTTAATGGAATTTAACCACTTCATTCCTGGTAAAAATAATTTTAAAATATTATCCCAAATGTGCCATCTCCAGCTCGGGAAGACTATGTGACCCTTCGGCAACTGGCAAATGTTGCTAGAACTAAAAATTATGTCATAGAGCCATTATCAAATGGCAAGATGGGTCTGTACCTGTCATATTGGATTCCTCTTGCTCAATGTTAATCTATAGAAAAAGTAAAATTCCTTCTGGCCGACTCGTATTTAAAGGAAACTTTAAACAAATTATACTTTAAACAAAGCAAATTCTCTAGGATGCTTTCTTTTCCCTTAAAAAAAATCTAGAAATATGTATATAAGCTATTTACTTTGGTATGCCTTTTTTTTTAAACGGTAGTTGCCGGTTAACTCACTAACCGCACGCAAGACAGGATCTACGTTTTTGTTTTTAATAATAAGCTTATCATTTTAAAATGTTCTGTAAAATAAATTGTGGTATTAGCTAGTAATTTTAACAGTTAAATGTCCGGAAGCTTGCTACTTGGTATTGCCAAGAATGTATATATATTGTGTGTGTGTAATATGGGCGAGACTCATTCAAAATCACAATACAGTTTATTTCTGGTAAGAAACATGAAATCCATACAATAGGCAAACACTTTTACAACCTCGTGCACATAGACAATGTGATCCCGCACATACGCTTTCAAGTAGGGATTCCTCAGGTAAAAAGACTACGAATAATACCTAATCACAATTGATCACGTGATGAAAAATACTCATGTTTAAAGAGAACGCTCTAACTATTGGCTAAAGTAGTACAGACAGAGGCTGAATTAAGTCTATAGCGTGTCTGGAGGGGAAAATCAGAATTACCGCGCAAACCCCCAACGTATTTTGTGAACAAAAGTTATTAAATTAATATTAAAATATGTAAATAAGGGATTTTAATATTACACACACATATATATATATACATATATATATACAAACATACTTATACGTACATATACTTCTATATACATACACATTCACACATACACACACGCTATATATATGCACATAAATGTCATGCATTCTTTTTTATATTATAATGTTATATCCAAGTTATTAGAAAGTTATAATGTATTAATATATGATGTATCATGACTCATTTACCATATATTTGTCACTAAAGTATGTAATTATTTTTAGTATTTATATGTATATATCTTATAGATATAGATCTATAATCTATATATGCATACACACACACACACACACACACACATATATATATATATATATATATATATATATATATATATATATATATATATATATATATATATATATATATATATATATATATATATATGAATAGATCGAAAGATAGATCGCCTATCGAAATTACTCCAAAGGGTACTCTAGCGTTAATGAGATTATTCGTTGTCGTATATCTCTGATAGAAATATATAATTGAGTAAAACTGTCAAATATGTAGAGAGACTAGCAAGCCTCAATTTTGCAGAAAATGTAAAAAATATTCCTTTTTTTTTTAAACATGTTTTAACAAAATATAAGTTGGAACAGTTCAATTCTCTGTTTTTTAAGCTTTTTTTATATTCCGTAGCTAATAAATTCTCACCAGAATTTTAACTGAAAAAATTCTTTCAAGCGACGTTAATGCACCATTAAGATATAATGCAAATTTCAGGAATTGGAACAGCTTTTAATTTAAATTATTCGTGGTGAGTATAAACGGGAATTCTGACTTCACAAAAGGCTTTTACGTGCATTAAATCATATTAATTGATGTTAGCAACAAAATATCATCTGTATGCGTTCCATATCGTGCATAGGCTCACTTGGCAGTGCATAAGTGAGTAGTAAGATATACGATATGCATCCCGAACTTGGTGAAAAAGCACGTATAGTCTAGATTTAACATTGGGAGTCTCGAGTAAAGAATTACGGTAAAGATAACGTCGGTCGAAGCTTGGTTGATTATGCCCTTAGATGGAGGGCAGATTGACCCGTAGGCAATATATTAAGTGAATTTGCCCCGGGTTGTGTCAACAAACAGCTCGAAGAAGGTTGAAGTGTGGTTAAATGAACACTCTCCAATATATTACAGTTTCACGGACATGGAAGGCTTTACTAATGACCAATACGTGGTCCCACAGGCTACAGCACATATAATCATAAATGACGTATACGACATGACATAGAATGTCTTGCTTTACTAAGGCTTAAATATTTTATATTCGCAGAAGTAGGCTGTTTGTCGCTCAGTATTCAAATATCTTTTGTCCATCGAAGGCACCGTTTATCAGAGAATGTTTCTGGAAAATGAGGACAATATAGTTTTAACCGCAATTTCGGTCATCAGCATACCATTGTAATGGGTTGAAATTCGCAGTCATACGTCTTACGTGAGCACATGGCATCATTTTAGCGGTCGATGAATTTTCGTTTGTGGAGGCACTTACTCGACGGGCAACAACTTGAAAAACATCATAGAACGATTTGAGTGAAATATTTATGTACTCGTATTTCATTTTACAGAGTCGCTGTAGCTCAGTCTGCAAAAGCGTTGATCTCATACTCGGAAGGTTGTCCATCTTTCTCGTAAATGGTGGCTGGGGCACATAAAGTAGGTTCATGGCCGCAATGTCCTAAATTCAAACAATACTTCTGGAGGTGGCAAGCCAAGCTTGCGGGAAGGGGGTCTTTTGTATGGTTCCTATTTCTAAATTACAAGAACCCATCGGCAGGGCCTGATTAAAGCACTAGCCGACTGGGCCCCCTAATTTTAGGGGCCCCAGTCGGCCCCATTTGGTACATAATTATTAAATGTTAAATAATTTAACTAACAAAATTTTAAAATGTGTTTTGTTAATTCTTCAAGTAATATTTCATGAAACCTTATTCAGAAATTAAATAAAAACAGTTAACATGTTGACAACACACTCCAGTTTACTTATTTACATCACTCCAGTCACTTTTATATACAGATTTTTGGCATTCGACTGTACTACAAAGGTATGTAAACTTAAAAAAATTAATATAAACTTTCCTCCAAAAATATTCGTTTGTATCCTATTTTATAAACTTTTTTTTTGCTTTGAAAGAAGGGTAGGGTAGGGCGAAAGACTACCAGGCCCTGGGCCCAACTTTGCCTTGATCGGGCCCTGCCCTTCGGGGAGAATGCTACTCGCTTCTGTAGGCATTTGAGGCATATAGGTATGTCTAAAATATTTTGGTATACAGTTTTCTCAACTGAAATAAGAACATTTGAGACATAAATTAAAATAAAAAAGAGCGAAAAGATAGCATACTATTTGCTATTCTATAACATGGTTCAGTTTGTAATTTATTTATTTAAAGATTTCTTAAAGTATGAACCTGTTAGAGGGAATTTTACCTCCACTCATAAGTTAACATTGAGTGAAAGGAATTCAGTATAGCTGGTAAAACCGACCTTACAAACGACATTGTAAGTTTATATCTATAAACAAGCAGAATTTTTTAAATATAATTTAGAACAATGTCCGGCGTTTTTCAAATGTTGAACTATGAATTGAATGTATGTTCATCATAAAAGAAGATTAAAATTATTTTAACGGTTTTAAAATTTCAATGACTAAATATAGTTGCAGTTGAAATGTTTTACCTCTGAAATAGGTAGGATAATTCCTCTTTAAAAAAAAACACATTATATTGCATAATATGAACCTGTTAGAGGGAATTTTACCTCCACTCATAAGTTAACATTGAGTGAGAGGAATTCAGTATGGCTGGTAAAACCCACCTTAAACACGACATTGTAAGTTTATATCTATAAACAAGCAGAATTTTTTAAATAGAATTTGGAACAATGT
>CM063505.1:51660447-51682947 GCA_032207245.1 Pardosa pseudoannulata
TTATTTACATTCTATGCTAGTATATACATACACACATCAGAACGAAAATATTCTTTTTAAACGATAGAAAAACTATCAGTCTTATTCCTGTATCCTATATATTTTCTTTGTTCTAACGTAACAGTACAAGCAAACACTCAAAGCTGGTTTTATTTTTTGGCATTTATTTTATAAACAGAATGTGAAATATTTGGCTTTGTCTAGTTTATGGTGCCTGCGAATATCTTGCCATATTTTTGTAGATATTTCTAAGGTTAAGAATTAAATTTAGAAAGAACTAGATATGATTACTGTACTTTCCCTCTTTAATCAAATTAACACAATTTTATTACATTTTACTTTAATATCAAATGATCTTACATAGGTAAATCATTTAGTCCAAAAATATATTACGCTGCACCATAATCCAGACCCTAACCAAAGCTGAACAATGCCGGTATGTAAAATTACACGAACGCAAATTGAAGCTTTTATTATTAATATATATTCAAATACTATGCATTTTAATTGAGCTCATTACACCCCAAGGTACTGTAAATGCAATGGAAATATTGCTTATAGTCCCCATATCAAAAAACTAGACGCGAATTATATGCGCAAAAACCGAAAGAATGCCTATAATTTTGCTACAGATGGTGTTACAGCTCTTCCTGACACCACAATAGCAAAATATTCTGTTATGTCAAGTGTATTCCTTAAATCAGCCAAAGAGTATTACATATATAGCATATCTGTTGCGGATCACAAATTATAATCATATTGATTATGTATCTATTGGTGTTATGGTGGATGAATAATCGGATACTTCAACCCTGAGCAGCGAATTGTTAAATACACATAGAAATTAGTCGGCGACATTCTTGCACTTGAAGACCTCATTTGGCTTGTTTTGTTGGTCTCTCTTATAGCCTGCCTTCGATTATATAGTCCTCTTTAAGTAAAGATTGTCATAGCCTAGTAGCTGTAAGGTCCACCGTACTGCGAACCGTGCGTGTAGTACGGTCCAGGATATGCATAGCCGTAACCGTAGGGTTGGCGCTTATCGGGATACACTGGCATGAGGTATTGCATGTTTTTGGCCTGTTCCATCTTCTTTTCGTGAACCACGCAGCATGCAGCTCCGAGGAAGAGAATAGCTGTCAGGAGGCACATACCCACACCGATCCATGCGAGGATGTAAGACCAGCCGTAGAAAAATTGAGTCACTCCGTTCATCTTCAGAACCTGGAATGAAAAAATAGAAATAAATTGGTATGCATGCATGCTGCTTTCAAAAAGGTTAGGTTTGATTTGGACGATGGTTTCTGGTTCATCATCATATAAAGATTTCTGACTGATCAGGGACTTTTTTAAGGCCCGATAACTCGTTAATATGTACGTTTGTGATTTCTTTTACTAGTGAAGAATATGCAGATTTCTTGTATAAGAACGAAAAATTTTCAAGTGGTTTATTTAAATGCAGGTTAATTCGTGATGCCTTTACAGGGTTTAAAAATTTTTGCTATCACATCAGAAATCCATGTATTTTTCAACGGGAAAAGGAATCCTAAACTCAGTCTGTAGCTTTTTCAACACGTCGGTGTGTGATAAAGCTTTTAGACTGCCAGAAGGTTGGTAACCTCACAGCAGTAATGGATTTGCGCAAGGATCAAAAGCAAGGTAAGTGAAAGAGGAGATTTTTAAAGGGTTGAAACTTTGCAGTCTACTTTTTTGCTCCACGAAGGGCTAATGAGACTGGTACCTACTGCTGATAGCCTATTTCGAACGGCTATGAACTCTATGACAACGATGGGATTCGAACCTACGAATTCTGCTACCGAATAGCATCTCTCTATCCATTTGGCCATTGTTCGATTTCAAAAAAGAGGACTAAACTTATTTGATCTATGTGAATAATGCAAGCTTAGCAAACGACAGATCAAATCTCCTTTTAACTATTATCTAAAATTAAAATACAGCCTATAATTGTAGACCACCTTTTCTCGTCAAAGTAATTATACTCTTCAAATATGTGATTTTTATTTCATTATTTGGGAAAGTTAATTCTCAAAGGGTTTCATTAATAGATTGTTTGACTGCATATTTAACTATAGCTTAAAGGTCAATGAAGTAGCAAAAGGGAGCATCATGCCTGGGCTGTTACTCGTAGTAGTGTGTTAAATAGCACATCATTGGCATTACATAGCCAACATATTACTATATGGCTATCAAAAGCCGCTACGTCTGTGAAAGAGGTTATAATAATGTATAAGTCGCCTTATTTAACCTTTATTAAAACAATTTCATATTTAAACAGTTTTAAAAATCATCTAAATCATGATATGAGTATAAATTATAATCCAATGAACAATAACTACATTTATTAATCTCATGTGGCTATTACTAAACTTTATTTAATATTTTCATAAAATTTTAAAAGTGACTTTACAAGAATATGCACAATTCGATTAACATTACTACTGCAAGATCTATAAGTTATAAGATGACAATGCGCCATTTTGAAAATTGAACTCTTTACACAGCCATTTTTTTTTTCCCTAAGCAAAAACATAAAGTAGTGGCTTAAAAATCTACTTATGTTAAGATTCTAAACTAAGATTTTTTTAGGCAATATCCATCGCCTTACCTATGGCCCATGTTCTTCATCCTAAACTAAGATTTTTTTAGGCAATGTCCATCGCCTTACCTATGGCCCATGTTCTTCAGATTACTTTGTGGCCGAGGTGAAAACGGGAAGAAGGTTTGAAATTAATATCTCAGCATTAGCGGTGCTTACTGTCAAAAGTGAAGCCCTTCAAAATTTGTTAGGTAAGCAAGCAAGTTAGGTATATGAGATACGGATACTTTTGTTCAGTAAGCATTGGAAAAAATAGAAATTGGTGAATGTGCCCCGTATAATACTATAATTTATTTTTATCAAAATTATTTATGCATTAAATCTCTCTTTTCTAAAATTTTTTTTTTAATTTCTGAAAATTATTAGTTGTACGAAATTTGACAAAGCTTATGAAACTGGAGTATTTTTCGTTTTCAGATAATAGAAACTCATACTATACATATTTTTTTTCTAAATTGTGAGTGGAATTTCCGTGCAGTCAACTATTCATGCGTAAACGTTTAAACAGGTTTTCCAATTTAGCAGTAATAAAAGAGAAACTGCATTTTCCATTCCTGTTTCTGATGCAAGCTTTTTTTATATTTTCTTAAAGTCTATAACAAAAAAAAAAGTGTTTGCAGTTTGAGCTCTAAAATAATGAGTTTAACTTCTACAGTACTGATACACTATACAGTACTGATAACTATTTCTAATTAAATTCTAAAAATTATTTTGTGGTGGTGTATCAAAAATCAGTTTTTCAGCAATTCAATTTAAAGATTTTATTGGATAAATTCATTAAGTGTTTTATAATTTGATAAACATTCAGAAATATGCTGTAGTAATTTATTTATTTATTTAGAAGCTATAATACGCTTTTTATGACATTTTTCTAGCTAACACTCAAAACCAAGCCCTTTAACTGCTCACTTTCGGTATCTTTTCGACACTTCCAGTGATTAACCCTTAATTTGACAAGATGTTTTTTCAAATATTTTTTAATTTCTGTTATTTTCCCATGTTTGTAGTATAGACATTAGGATCTCTGTAAAATAAACAACAAAAAAAAATTTTCCATTTTTGAGATAATGAATGCCCGTTGTGTCGAACACTGACAGTTATGTTATATAGTAGTTTTAACTATACATGTTCGGTGTAGCGGCCGAACTTAGCCAAATTAAGGGTTAAACAGCTGTATAATGACTTCTAATAACTCTAGAAACAAGATGGAAACTGTTTTCGAAAGCTGAAGGATATCTTTAATATAGACAAATAAAATTTTTTCGATATTTTTCACAAAAATCGCTATTTGAACGTGGTCGGTTACCTTAATCAAGCATTTTTTTTCACTAGATGTTTGGTTTGGTTTGGTTTGGTTTGAAGTGCTACGGTCTACTTTTTGCAACACGAGGGTTAATGAGACCGGGACCTACAGCTTAAAGCGGATTCCGAACGGCTACGAACATCCATGCCACTGTGGGATTCGAACCCACGAACTCCGGTACCGAAGGCCACAACCCTAACCAATCGGCCATCTAGATGTTTGGAATCGGCTTGAAACAGCAAATTCCGGTCTCATTAGTCTTCGTGTAGACCAGGGGTGGGCAAATACTTTTAAGAGCGGGCCAAAATGAAATTTTCAAAATGTCTCCCGGGCCGGAGGACTATACCGCGTACGCTGTGCACATGCGAATGTTTTGGGTGGAGTTTTTTTTCATGCCCAAGAAATTTTTTTACAATAATTTTATTACAATAAAATAAAACCAGTGTTTTAAAATTTTACCTACAAAATGTCCACTTTTTCCAATTTATTATTATATTTGCAAAATAACAAACATTAATCTAAAAAAAAAAATGACGAGTATACGACTAGTGCTAAATCAAAATAAACGTAACGCGTGCTGCGGTCTGTCGTCCCTCGAAGAGTGAGAAGAGTGCACGTTCAATTCTATGTAGTAAGCCGACCACACGCTTTATGAGAGTATGTATGTTGCATACATTAAAGTAGGGATATGGTTACAGCTGTTCAAATAATACTTTCTATTATTATATATTTGTCGTTATTTATATGTACATTACGCATACAAATACTATTGATTTCAACAAAATAGCACATAAGAGATTTAAAAAAATTGCATGCAGGATTTTTCAATGGGCCGGATAAAATAAGCAAAAGGGCCGGCTTTTGCCCACCTCTGGTATAGACCATAGCGTTCCCAACCAACAAACCAACCCTTTCTTTCTCATTCCGTATTTTGTATTTATTCACCACTTCTAGCTTTTTCTGTGCCTCTATACGTAGTTAAACGCTTAAAAATCTTTCATTGTGGAATAATACCTGCTACCATGCTTTCTTGGAAAGTAATCGGCTTTTGCCCACCTCTGTTATAGACCATAGCGCTCCCAACCAACAAACCAACCCCTTCTTTCTCATTCCGTATTTTGTATTTATTCACCACTTCTAGCTTTTTCTGTGCCTCTATACGTAGTTAAACGCTTAAAAATCTTTCATTGTGGAATAATACCTGCTACCATGCTTTCTTGGAAAGTAATCGGCTTTTGCCCACCTCTGTTATAGACCATAGCGCTCCCAACCAACAAACCAACCCCTTCTTTCTCATTCCGTATTTTGTATTTATTCACCACTTCTAGCTTTTTCTGTGCCTCTATACGTAGTTAAACGCTTAAAAATCTTTCATTGTGGAATAATACCTGCTACCATGCTTTCTTGGAAAGTAATCGGCTTTTGCCCACCTCTGTTATAGACCATAGCGCTCCCAACCAACAAACCAACCCCTTCTTTCTCATTCCGTATTTTGTATTTATTCACCACTTCTAGCTTTTTCTGTGCCTCTATACGTAGTTAAACGCTTAAAAATCTTTCATTGTGGAATAATACCTGCTACCATGCTTTCTTGGAAAGTAATCGGCTTTTGCCCACCTCTGTTTTAGACCATAGCGCTCCCAACCAACAAACCAACCCTTTCTTTCTCATTCCGCATTTTGTATTTATTCACCACTTCTAGCTTTTTCTGTGTCACGTAGTTAAAAGCTTAAAAATCTTTCATTGTGGAATAATACCTGCTACCATGCTTTCTTGGAAAGTAATCGGCTTTTGCCCACCTCTGTTGTAGACCATAGCGCTCCCAACCAACAAACCAACCCCTTCTTTCTCATTCCGTATTTTGTATTTATTCACCACTTCTAGCTTTTTCTGTGTCACGTAGTTAAAAGCTTAAAAATCTTTCATTGTGGAATAATACCTGCTACCATGCTTTCTTGGAAAGTAATCGGCTTTTGCCCACCTCTGTTGTAGACCATAGCGCTCCCAACCAACAAACCAACCCCTTCTTTCTCATTCCGTATTTTGTATTTATTCACCACCTCTAGCTTTTTCTGTGTCTCTATATGTAGTTAAACGCTTAAAAATCTTTCTTTGTGGAATAATACCTGCTACCATGCTTTCTTGGAAAGTAATTTGGTACTTGCTTTTCAAGATTCTAGTAAAGAAAAGCTGCATCTGCTTTTCAAAAGGTGGAATAGTCCTTCAATGCCAAACTAGATAATAGAGATTCTTTAGAAATTTTTTTACTGCCTACCATACGACCTTGGTTTGGATGAATCCCATTTTCTCTATTGAATTAACTTCATTATTACTCCCAGTAAGCTTTTAACGCATGTCATTGGCACGACTGAGAGTCTTTCAGTAAAATTACTTGGATTAATAATTTTAATACACTCCAGTCATGGACATATTAGGGAAGCAGACAAATTTTAGCGTAGCATTTATTGATCCTTCAGCTATTTTTATAATACTAGCATATAGGCCGTCATATGACGGGATCAGTAAAATTTTTGATTTTCCAGAATTGTAAAGTACTCCATGAGGCAGGTAAAAAAAGGATTTATTTTTTGGCTGAGAATTATCTGGTGCACGCTCAATAATTTATTTATCTTGATACTCCTCTAAAGTCGCCCGATATTGTGAATGGAGTTTAGAATCACGTTAAATTCATTTAGAAAGATAATTCAAAGTTTTCTTAGCTATGTCGAAATTATCGTTAGGTTCTTTCTAATTTTTTTTTCCATAGTAATTAATGGAAGTAAAGGAATGAAACTATCATTTCTACTACATCCTGGAGTTAGATAGAATTTGTTGTGAGTAATACCGGTGGTAAAATTTGCATTGCACCAAAACATAATCGATGATTAAATTTAAAATTATCTTACATGTACATAATATATCATTTAAGCCAAATATAAAAGAAAATTATTTACGTAATATCTAAGTTCAGTGAAAAAACGTATGAAAATAATGCAGATGATATTTAAATAATTTAAAATAAGAAATAATTAGATTATTAAAGAATGCGTCATAATGCTTAAAAAAATGTTGATTTTACCTATTTATTATGTGATATATTGATAAATTTAACCACCTGCTCTTAACCGGGGAAATTAAGGCTCGAAATAACGGCATTAATCGCTCGAAAAGGGGGGAAGGTGTGGATTTTGAATGTTTTAAAGACGACAGTATATTTCACTGTGATATGAAGCATATTTATATAAATTTATTTTAGAATCGGATCTATAGTTTAGGAGAAGATAAACTTTACTCGCTTTGAATTTTTCTAACCCTAACTCCTCAAGAATCCAGTATGGATGCCTCTATCCATTCCATGTTCAACAACTTCATAAATTCGAGGACAGACGGGCAGATAACTTACGCCATTATTATATAGGGGATTCCAATCAAGCGATAAATAAAATCACAAGTAATATGCAAATAAATGTATAATCTGCAGATTTTCAATTCACTTAAAACAAACATGAATATAAACTTACATCTGGCCAGTTGTAATAAGACATTTCGTCTGTTAGTTTTTGATAGTCATAATAATGAACTCCATGCCACAGTCCCATTGCTCCAGCGTCAACAAGAGCTGAAAATGAGAAAAAAAAGGTAATAATTAGCAATGAATAAAAAAAATTTATAACAAAAATAGATGTAATGATAAACTGATGAGTAACCGTGAAACCTCGATTATACGAGTTTCGATTAAAAGAGATTTCTGATAACCGAACCAATTTTTTTGAATATGTAACCTCGGAAATTATATCTCCTCGATTACACATGAAATTAGTCCCTATTATTTAAATTTCCCCTAGCTAATTGTAATTCTAATAAAAGTACTAATCGTACTGCAGTCGTAGCTCCATTTAAGATAGAGAAGTCCGACGTTGGGGAACTTAAAATTGATTAAGGCTAAAAAGGAATATCTTTACAAGGCAAGAGCTTTGCATTGAATGCTAAAGAAAAATTCATCTTTCAATTTGTCGCACCCAAGAGAGAGCGAATGACGCAATTTCATTCCCATAAGATTTCAATTATTCATTTTTTTTAAAGGGGGGAGAGATTAGATTAAACTTTGATAGTCTGCATCAACGAGGACCATCTACCTTAAAACAAAGGTTTAAGATGTTTTGGGTGTCGCCGGGTGTACAATCCATAGCAGCATATAATATACATTGCAGTATAAATACAATAAAAAAAAACACATAGAAACACAAAACAAACACTTAGAAATACAAAAATAATAATAATAATGAAATTTTAAAAAAAATTAAAATTAAAATTTTATAAAATATTATAAGATAATTGCATGAAAATAAATACAATAGTGCGGTACAGCGGAAGTTACATATTCGGAATCAGCCTTGTTACGAGGCCTGCAGAATCTCTGAATTTTCCATTAGCCAACCGAACAGTTTGCATAGTTTGGATGAGAGGGTTTTGTTACAATTTAGCTGATCAGCCCAGGTCTGTGGCGCTTGAAATGCCAATCCTTTATGAGGGAGCAGTCATATAGGTAGTGGACGGGTACACCCGGGCCACCGCGAACACATCTCGGACTAGCCGATTCGAAACCACATAGACAGCTATTTAGTTATTGGAACAGTGAAACTACTTTCCTGGGACAGCTGAAAAATCTGGCCAGTTGACAGGAAATTAGCATTTATTCTAGCATTAGTTTTGGGAGACGTGTAAAAAGAATTTAAGTCGGCGAACACTCCCATAAATCTGACATTTTATGGCTGGTAAATTTGGGATTAAAGAATGAGAAGGGAAAAATTTTTTAATATCTAATAATACGTATAATAGTTATGTAATATACGTAGTGTCATTAAATATGGAGATTAGGAGTTTTGTTAAAATTTTATATCTCTTTAAAGTATAGCTCTAAGGAAAAAAATTATGTAAATATAAAAATAAATTAAAATGATTCGATTTCTTGAAGGGATAAAAAGGGGGGGGGAATCAGCGTTACAAACTAATTTGAACTAATATGCTAGATACGAGTAATTTTTATTTTAGAATTAAAGTCTCAAATAATCAAATATAAATTTTATTTATTTTTAAATTTTTAAAATTTATTTTTTTTATTATTTTTTTCTGAATTAGGCGTGCAGATGACAACTTCTTTTGATTTGGTTTGGAGCGGAACGGTCCACTTTTTTGGTACTCGATGGCCAGTGAGACCGGTACTTAGTGCTTAAAGCCGATTCCGAACGACTACAAACATCCCTGGTATTATATAATGTGATTCGAACTCACGAGCTCTGGTACCGAAAAGCAATGCCCTACCCATTTGGTCATGACCCATACTTTTTAAAGCTCATTATTCGTGCTACAGGATCTTTTGTTCCCAAAATTTCTTAACTTCCAAGAATCTCAAACTATTTGGAGCAAAGAAGTGATGTTAAACCGATAAGATTTTCTATTGCTCGAAATTGCCGTTACTGGGCAGACTCTGATGGAAATTCTGGACATTTGCAACGAAAGGTAACACACTAAAAGAATAACAATAATGTACATTTAAAAATAAGCGTATATTAAATTTAAATAATAAAATATTTTCTTGAAATTTGTGTCATTTTTGAAAATGCATCTTACGTTATTAAACTTAGTAAAAAAAAAATTCATTAAACTTAATAAATAAATTACTACACAGTTTCTATAACTGATATTTCTTATAACCGAGGTACTTGTTGTCCCAATTAGCTCCTATATGGACCCGGTTTGCGCTTGATTGTCCCAATTAGCTCGGATAATCGAGGTTCTACTGTACTTGTGAAACCAAGTCGTTAAATTGGGAGAAAAAACATAAAACTTTCATTTTAAGTTTACCCACAGAAATGTTGACTCTGAAATCGTAAATTATATTTATGTACCTTTTTATCTTTCGAAGAAAGTTAATTGCTGCTAGTAAAAGAAAGGAAAAATGTCCATTTTCTATCTTCTTCGTTAAATAAAGCAGCATATAATTTTTAACGTATTCACGTTTAACTTGCATGTTCTCTTTCAAATAGACATAAATTATTCGAGAGTCAGGTTTTGTTTTGAAAAGAAGAAACAAAAATGGAATAAGTGGTTTTAAATCTTTATGTAATCGGAGAGAAATTTGTGGGTTAGCGTAAAAAGTAATTATTTAAATCTCTGAACAATGCCGTAATTTCTATTTAAAAATAATACTGAAAATCAACTTATTTGTTTTTGATGCAAAAATATCCAAAAATCAACCAAAATTGCAAGTTTGGATTTTTTTTTAATTCTTGGAGATAGGTCAGAGAAATAAAGAGATATCGAAGATGTACGAGGGTGATAATTTTGACAAAAATAGTATGATTGTAAATAGAGATGATGAAAACGTAAACGGAACGAGTAATTGTTTTTGCCCTAGAAAATGCTCAGGCTACAGGTAAAAATTTTACATAAACAGAAATATATATACATATATATATATATATTAGAGATTTTGAGGTATAAATATTTTCTTACACCAAGAAATTTAAATCTTTTTAAACTCTAGTAAACCGTGACTGTAAAAATAAATTGTCAAAAATAAGTGAAAAGAAGTTATATCAAATTAATTAGATGATTGTAAAGATTATAAATAAAAAATTTAATATATTTTATTATAATTATGTTTGTAGTCTCTTCATAGGATCTGGGTGAACTTAAGCATAAAAAAACTTTAACAACTTAAAATCCTTTTTATGTACTACCTAACTAGCTTAAGATTGTAGCCAACAAATAAAAAACCTTAAGAGAGCTGCGTAACAGGCGTTATCATACGCTCGCATTTACGTGTTAATTCGTTTTACTGGCGATAAATGAACAGATTTCTTTTGTTACAGCTAAAAATTTTGAACCGATTTATTTTAGTTCAGGTTGACTTGTGACCTTAATTGGTTAAAAAGGTTTCGCTATCACCCGAGAAATCCACGTATTCTTGAACTGGGAAAGGAAGCTTAAACTGAATCTGCTGTTTTTTCATTACGTACACGTGGAGACGTATGAAACACACACACATATATACAAACTTTAAACATTCCATTTTTATGTTAAAATGCTATATACCGATTATAAAAAATGTACAGTGTATTAATCTATAACTTATTAGAACGCATATTTACTACAGTCCAACTCTTTTATAACGAAGCACAAAGACACCGTAACATTTACTCGTTAAATCCGAGTGTTCGTAATAAACGGGTCCTTAAGGCAGGCGTGCAACTAGAAAGAGGGGGGGGGCTTAGGAAGTCAAACGATTGAGTTTACTAAAAATTTAATTAATACTTACTTAAATTACATTAATTAATTTAATTAAATACTTTTCTTAATTTAATGACAATTAACTTCCTCCCCACCAATCCAGCCTTATGGAAACACTTGATGATGCATGCTGATGTGACATTTTCCCATGCATCGTTCATCAAACGTATCGCTTCCAGTACGTTGACATTGGTATTTGATGCTGTTCCACTTCTATCTCTTCGGTCCAGAATCATCAAAATCAGTTGCTTACGGAAGTGGCACTTGAAACTTCTTATGACTCCTTGGTCCATAGGCTGGATAACATATGTAGAATTTGGTGGCAAAAATTCAATTGCACCGGATTTGTGAACCCTCCCTATTGACATTGGAATGCTGGAGGAATTTTTCCTACAAAAGTATGAAACCGCGGAGAAGAAGAAAAAAGATAAGACATAAAGACTAGAAAGATGAGTAAAAAAGATTGCAAGACAGAAAAATATTGCTCGCTAAAACCAGGTCTTGCTCGTTAAAAGCGACTTCTGTTCCGTAGGCTTAACATTGATTCAACCAAATATTCTCGCTTCCCTCTATGAATCCGAGCTCGACTGTATACACTTGTCAGCATAGATAGATAGAAAGAGAGAGAGAGAGAGTTAGTTATATTACTGGATTTTATATAGCAATAAATATGGATTGCAGTCGAAATAACTCCAACGAGAGTTTTAATGTTAAACCAGAGGTTATATGTACTCATTATTTTTTAACACAGTCGTAGTTCAGATTGTTTAATTTACTGTCAATTCTATTCTTTTAATAGAACCACATTCGAGTTTACCACAGGTTAAGTGCAGTAATTACTGTCGTGTTTCGACAACGTGAGTAAGGTCAAGATACCCGTCTGGCATTCTAGACGGAACTTAACATGTGTCACATCTGAATTCCTAAAACTCAAAGAGAGCTGCAATTGCGTAAAACCAGTTCGCTGACTTGTGCAAAAGAAATGATTGCGACAAGCGGTCATTAATGATCTTCTCCATATAAAAAGATAAAACGGGATCCTTTTGCTAAAATCCTCTTATAAGTTGGACGTTTCCATAATTTGAACTACGGAGCCTCCTCCGTAGTTCAAAGGGTTACATCTAGCAGTCAGTATTCTGTATTTTCAGATATTTAATGGATATTACTTAATCTTGTTTAAGTGAAGGTTATAATATTTCATAACAAATTTTTACTGAATGATTCTTTTTCCGAAATACCAGTAAAATTTATTTTATAATTAATGACAAAAGTAGCAAAAAGTGTCATCACATAAAATCTTTGTTCACTCGTACTCTATCAGAAATGCTTGCTGTAATGCCATTGGTCGCAATGTAAAACTTTGATTGGCTCTTGAGATCGCATTCTAATCTATCGATCTAATAAAACTTCTCACTTCTGATCGACTATCTGTCGTGAACGGTTGTCTCTGGTCAAGTAAAAATTGTGTTTACCTATCCTTAAATTTTCTACTCTCTAGTTATTTTGTGTTGTGGAATCAGGAATCCATTTTTATCTATCCTTTCACATCTTTTGTCTGCTGTTCTCTTCTTCGCTCGTTGTTATTACATGCTCACTTAAAGAAATCTCGAGGCTAGGCCCATATGATACTGTTGCCCAATATCCTGAAGATCCTAAAAGTCACATAGAATAAAAGTCAACCTAATACCGATTCCACAAATGAAAAATCCCCCTTTTTAAAAAAGGATTTTTAAAACACCGAGAAAAATTATTTAATTTTAAATTATTTGCGAGAAATTTTCATATGGTCTTTTTCTAACGTAAATAAAACATTTAAAATGTATAAATTCAGAAAGAGGAAAAGATAACATATTAGAGAATTGGCTGTTTTATCACGTGATATATTTTTCTAAAGAACTCTTAAAATGTGATTTGCCCACAAGGAATTTTATATTTCTTATACGAAGACATTCAGTGAGAGGAATGCAATATGGCAGCTATAAACCCTCTTAAACCACAATTCGAATACTGGACAAAGCTGCATTATAATTCTTAAAAGGTATCCTATGAATAAAAATGGCCACATTATACGTAAAAGGGTTGCGCTTGAAATGTTTGCAATAATTCTCCTTTTAAAATACTTAATAATTAATAGGTTTTTAATTTATTAGGATTCAACCTCCAAATTGTTGACATTCTCACATGAATGTATTGCTAATAAACTATTGAATTTTCGAGCGGAATGGTGAAAAACAAAATTAATTAATTTTAAAAGTTTGCTGTTCTATTAATTCACATTCCAAAAACTTGACGATGAACGATGATTGAATAAGTAGGGCTTTGCTCTTTGATATCGGAGTTCGTAGGTTCGAATCCTACTGGATATTCTTAGCAATTGAAAATTTATTTTTGGCAGTAGGTACCGGTCTGATTATCCCTCGTGTGGCAAAATAGTAGCCGTAGCTCCTCAAACCAAACCGAAAACTTGACAATCGCCTTGTTCCCGGTAACACAACCTAGAATTTGCTGACTACGGCTACTTAATGTAAAGTTAATAAAAAGTTTTACTAAAACTGTTGCATAAAAAAGTCTAATAGTTTTAACAATGTAGAAATTCTTCTATTGATTTTTTCCCCGTTTTTTTTTTCTTGCATGCTTTTGCATACATATATCATAGTAATTACTGCATTTAACCTGGGGTAAATTCGAATTTAATCCTATATAAAAAAAATAGAGCTGACGTTAAATTAAACAATCTGAATTATGATTGTGTTAAAAGTCGAGTGTACAATCTATTCGGTATATATCAACGCTCCCCCACCCCTTAAGCGCAATGGTTGTGTCCAGCGCGTCCCACTCCTCTTTTTTTTTTTTAAATCTTAGATTTGAGTGCACCCCGATGGTGGTCAAGTGCAGTAAAATTCATTGTTTCAATTCGACCTCTCGGCCAAATGTTGAGGCCGATAATAAAGTGCACTGTATTTAAAAACTTAACAAAAACCTTTAATTAACAAAAATATGACAGGGTCATGTAAATGCAATGAGCTCTGCCAATCAAAATATATATCAGGGATATATAAGAGCAATGGGCTCTAAACAAGCGTTCTCATGGGAGACGCGGACAACGGTTCGACCTTCCTAGACGGGGTCCGAACGCTCACACTCTGGTTACAATACAAAAAAAAAAGAGGAAATGGACGAGCTGGACACAACCATTGCTCTTAAGGGGTGGAGGGAGCGTCGATATGTACCGAACACAATCTCTGTTTATTCGGAATCAGCTTTAAGCAGTAGGTCCCGATCTCATTAGCCCTTGTGTTGCAAAAGACCATAGAGCTCCAAACCAAACCAATCTCTGTTTAAGACTGCAGACAATGAGGTGTGTTTGTGGGAGGGGGAATTTCTGGTCCTCATTCGAAATCCAAGCAAATTATAATGACTAAAAATATAGTCATGTAAATAGGAGGTTTTTAACACTCCAAAAGTTTTTTTTCTGATCAGATGTAGAAAAAATGATTCCGTGTACAACGCGCATTTAGCTTTTTTCCTCTGAATTTTCGAAATAATTGTGGTTGTTATATACGTGTAAATACGTATTTACAGTCAGAAAATTCATTTGGAACATCCTATTTTTATAGTTTTGAGAGCTTCCGGTTTCTGACCCTGAATCTCATATGAAGTGTCGTTAAACATCTTTGTTACGAATCTGCGGTTTTACGCCTGACTAGTTGTCTCTAATCTCTAAGAAGTGAACTGCCGCAACTTAAGACTAACTAAGACACATCGTTCATCCACTTTATTCCGGAGATTAGAAAAGTAGTTTTCTTTTTGTGTACTCCGTTAATATCAGCTATCGCAGTCAGATAGCTTGTTTTAAAAATCGCAGATAAATAACATCGCGTGAAAAATGTGTTCTGAACTCAAACTGTTCTTGCGCATGCGTGATGAATAAATTGCGGTCATCCTCCGGAAATTAATTGGCGTTACCCTGTAAAAGTGGAACATTTAATTATGTGTCTAAAATAATGGGTACTTAGTTATTAGACCATTGCAAATTGGGTTTAACACTTGCTGATACAACTATAAGAATTTCGAAAAGATTGTCTACTAGTATTTTCTACAACGAACATTTTTTTCCGGTTTAACAATTATGAATATCAGAAGATGGAATCAAATAAAGTATAATATTTTTATTACCTATTGTATATATTCTTCCAAAAAGAACAATAAATGATTCGTTTTAAAACAGAATAATATGGCTTTAATGAACTGAATAAGGACTTTCCAGAGCATATCTTGAAAATGACTGTCGTATAGTATAGAGCAATTTCGAATACGGTAACAAGTGGCGTAAACATTAATTCGAGAATATTATTAGAGGTAACAGAAATCCAGTTGTCGAAAGCTGTTAAAATATTTTAATAGTGTTAAAAGTTGTATTTCAAGGGGCATAGTACTTTTAGACATTTAATATCGTCATAATAGTCTTTTCTGCAATTCATCAATAATTTTAAACTTATTCGTTTTCATTCGTATTTATAAAAACTGTCCATTTCACAAACATTTTATTGGCTTGGTCCCTTATTCTAAATTACAAGAACTCTGTTGTCCCAGGGAGTAATGTTGGCCGCTTATATATGTGCTTCCGTAATAAAATAACCAGCAATTATCTGCGGCTTGATGGTGACGAATTCTGTAAACCCAAGTTGCCCCGCGTTGTAAATAATAATGATAATAATAAACATATGATAGATGATATGCTATAATAAAGAAATATCTTCTGTAAACCCAAGTTCCCCAGCGTTGTAAATAATAATGATAATAATAAACATATTATAGATGACATGCTATGGTAAAGAAATATCTTCTGTAAACCCAAGTTCCTTCGCGTTGTTAATAATAATGATAATAATAAACATATTATAGATGACATGCTATGGTAAAGAAATATCTTCTGTAAACCCAAGTTCCTTCGCGTTGTTAATAATAATGATAATAATAAACATATTATAGATGACGTAATATGGTAAAGAAATATCTTCTGTAAACCCAAGTTCCTTCGCGTTGTAAATAATAATGATAATAATAAACATATTATAGATGACATGCTATGGTAAAGAAATATCTTCCTAGAGTGAAATAAATGTTCGTTTCTATGTACACCTGCATGTCTTACTCAACTTTATTTACGCTTATAAACTGATTCAGCTGGATGAATCAACCAAATCCCTCTGCTGCTATGGAAGTTTGTAGTCGTCTGAAATAGGCTTTAAATGTTAGACCCAGATCCTATGACTGTCGCATTCCCATCTAACCATATAAATTTATTCACAAGCAGGTACAGTGAAAAGATGTACAATCTGTCAACACTAAAATGGGAATTAGGGTTTAACAAATAAGAATTTAGAAAATAAAAACTAAATAGAAATTTTTATAAGAGTAGAACTTATTTGTGAGATTAATCTGAAAACACACACACACACTCAGAGTTTAGAGTGGAAATATCGCAACATTTCATAAAAAGAGACAAACAAGTGCGTTTAAGTGTATATGTATGTATGTATGTATATATATATATATATATATATATATATATATATATATATATATATATATATATATATATTTCAGTTTTGAAAACGTAAAATTAATAGTTTAGGGATTTGAGAGTAGAAAACGCAGCGCACTCTTTGAATGCAAGCTCGTGAATTTCTAATAACTCATTATAAAAGCACTTGATGCGTAAGGATTGAGAGAGAGCGTCTTGAGAAAGGGTTGCTGCATGAAGCCTAGCTGAATAGGGCTCCTTTGTGATGGACGCTTGCCACGCGCTGCCACATTGGATGGTTGGCTGTTAAACTGTGCAATATATATAAATAAAGACATTATCAAGAAATACTTAGCTCTATGACTATTCGTGTGGCTGCTAAGTTTGTCATTTTATATATATATATATATATATATATATATATATATATATATATATATATATATATATAATATATATAATACATATATATATATATATATATTTATTTATTTATTTATATATATACAAATCTATGTATGTATATCTATCTATCTATCTATCTATATATATATATATATATATATATATATATATATATATATATATATATATATATATATATATATATATATATATATATATTATATATTAGAAGTTGATAACGAGAAATGAAACAAAGTAAAACATAGAACTAAAAAATAATGGTTTAATAATGCTGTGTCTCATCAGCAGTACCCACAAACGTTTTTAAACAAAAGGATTATTTTTGAAAGATGTGAACTATACAAGAAATACATCTTGGTACTGTACAATCTTTATACGAGAAGGAACAAAAAATAACATCTTATGGTACAATGCTAAATAAAGATACTTTAGACAAAATAACAATTAGTGAAGCTAACCTCTAGTACTGTCAGTGGATCAGAAAAATGAAACCAGGGGGTTAAAATACGAGGAACAACATCAATAGGCTAAATATTAACATATGAGTATTGTATTATGCCCCTAAACCGCTATTCTAAAACTCAAGCATAAAATAAGATACATTAATTAATTGCATTATTTAAATCTATCATGATAATAAATATAATATTATTTATGTTTTAAATTACACTCATTATTTAATTATTTATAAATTATTCGTTAAATCTAATGTTACTAATTATGTTCTTAGGGACACTAACAGGATAATTATTTTCCTGTAGCACATGATTTAGATTTTTAACATGTTTATCCTAATCATATTTCGGGCACAATCTATTCTAGTAAGCTGATTGACAATATTGTTTTTAAAGATAGGCTTGTAATACCACAAAAAGAAGTTCTGAAATTAGCAATTTCAAAACTGTTATCAGACCTTTTATCAAATGAATCAAAAGTAAATGGCTTACTATTTAAATCTAATATATGTATGCATGCCTATGTGTAACTCTGTAGCAAATGTTGCTCATCGTTTGTGTTTCTGGTCTACATAATAATAGAATTATTTTAAGTAATGATTGTGGAGGAAAAAGAGTAAAATTTTATTTACCTGCAAGCATTTGTAAGAGTCCCGTGGCCAATATGTTTCCTTTTGATCTTTTCCAGCAACCTGCGACACCAGTGAAAAATGAGATGAATATGAAGAAGAATCCAACGATGTACATGCCAATCACCGAGCGGGCCATATCTGCAAAAGTGAAAGAAGAAGCTTTACTATACGATACAGAAACGTAATTTGTTATTCACAACATTTCCTCTTCCTCAATCCATATCGATATGGTCAATGGCAAAGCATCTTTCCCAATCTTGTAGTGTTTGAAATTCGTGTTTATATTACTTGTTTGAGATACATTGTACAGAGTAATATCAAACTGCTTTCCCAATCGATGGGCCATGAATATGGACCCATTGATTGAAGGAAACCATGAAAAGAAAGGAAGCTAAGTCTAATAGCATGTTATATGACTTATCAAAAGTAAATGGTCCAGAGCTGCTTAAAACTTCGGCAATGTATCAATTATACAATATGATCCAAAATCGTAATTTATTATTACCAATATTTCGATTTTTCCAACCCTTCTGCTTGGAACGTATCCATATCGATACAGGCCAGTGATAATGGGGCTTTCCCAGTCTATAACGTTTGAGAATGGCTTTTATATTATTTGTTTGAGATATGAGAATTGATGAAGAGCAATGACCCTTTCAATTCGATTGGGACGTGAGGGAGAAGAACAAGAACGTAGGAAGCCAAGTTTAATCACATGTGATACGACTTAGCAGTGAATAATTTTAAGCTACTTTAAACTTCGGTTATGTGTCAATTATATGATAGGATCCCAAAACATTATTTATTATTAATAATATCTCGACTTCAACCCTTGCACTTGGCAGCGTATCCATGTCGATAGAAGCCAGTGGTAGTATGGCTTTCCTTGTCTATAATGTTTGAGAATCATTTTTATATTATTTGTTTGAGATACATTGGATTGATGAAGACCAAGGCATCTTGGAATTCGATTGAGACGTGAGGGAGAACCACAAGAACGAAGGCAACCATGATTAGATAGGAAGGCAAGTCTTATCGTACGTAATACGACTTAACAGTGAGGGGTTTATACCTATTTTAAACTTAGGCTATGTGTCAATTATATAATACGATCCAGAAGTATTATTTATTATTAATAATATTTCGACTTCTTCAACCCTTTCGATAGCAGTGTATCCATATCGATACGGGCCAGTGTTAGCACAACTTTCCCAGTCCGTAACGGTTGAGAATCGTGTTCATATTCTTTGTTTTGAGATATAGTGCATTGATGAAGACCAAGGTACCTTTCCATTCCATTGGGATCTGAGGGAGAACAGCAATAACAGAAGAAACCATGAAAACAATGGAAGCCAAATCAAATTGTATGTGATATGACTTTGAGTGGAACACTTATATTTACTTCAGTTATGTGTCTATTATTTCATTAAATTGTGAGAAATGAAACTTCCAATTTAAATTTCTTTTTTTTTTCCCTACTGTGATACAATTTTGAATTTATTTATTTTAGTTTTCCAACCATAAATACTGTTCTTCTGTACGAGAGATCGTTTATCTTTCTTATGATTACGATTCTTGGGTGAATAAATAAGGTGAATTACAAGATATTTTCCTGATTTCCTCCAAGTGTTATACAAATGTGAGTTCCCTACTCGTATAAAAATTTTATTCAGAAATGAAACCCTTCCAACTTAACCCTGTAGTGCAATTCCGGTTACAATGAAAAGATTCACAGTTACAGAAAAATCGCTTTGAATTCCTAGATATTGAGAAGGAGAAAAATTTTTAATACCTGGAGTCAAAAAACGTTTCTTTTTATTTAATTCATCGATTTTATTTTGATTTAAAGCACATAAACCAAACAATTTTAATAGATAATAAAACATATAAAAAAATTACGTATGAAAATTTTCCCTTAAAATTTAATTTTAAAAATTTCTGTTCAAAGGTAAAACAAGAAAAGTTAGCTCTGTAGATACCTGCATACCTTTCTTGTATTTATTGCAATGGTAAAAAAAACTATTGACTCAATACTAACAATATCTTCGTCATACTGGTTTTTACTTCGAAATCTGATTTTTTCCGAAATCTGATTTGAATTTTCTAATATTAAATTATTAATCTTTCAATTTTCAATTTTTTTCACTTATTTCTTAAATTTTTAATTTTATAACTTAAGTTCTTAATTTTTCACTTTATTTTCAATTCTTGTTTATTTGTACATAACTTAATTTTATACGTGTTTTGCGTTGAATGTTTATTTTTATTGTTACTTTAATCCGTTTTAGAACCTTTCATTTTATTTATTTTTTTTTCTCAAAATTTCTTATCTAAATTTCGTCTTTAGTTTATTTTGTTTGGCGCAGTTTGTCCCTAGAGGATTTAGTTCCACTAAACTTCAATCAACCAACCAACCAATCTAACAATATTTGATTGTGTATTCCTAGGATTTTACACAGTGAAGGCTTAAAAATTACGCAAGCGTCATACTGGATTTTTAATATGTCTCAACCCATTCAATCAATGACGAACATCGTCCAAATTGTAAACATCCAGTTTGTAATCTTTATACAGGACTGAATAGAAAAACAAACTAATAACAACTAAACCCTAATCCCCAGTGATCGGTTTAAGGATTAATGCATGTAAATCGGATGGTATTGTATTGTATGCAGTTCCTTATACAGTTTATTCATTTATTTATTTATGTCCAAGGAGAAAGAAGATGTGTGTTTGGTCTATGCATTTCGAAATTAAGGAAATCAACTTTTCAATCCTCTAACTTATTTATATGAAAATCAGTTTGTGATAAAAGTCAAGATAAATGTTTAAGATAAAAATCAGTTTGTGAATTCGTATACTTAAAAATTATATTTATATTTAATGTCAGGAATTAATTTTTTCAGTGAAGCCCAGTGGCGTGGGGGTAGCGCTTCGCCCTCCTACGACACAGGTCCGAGGTACGATTCCCGGACTGGGAAAGGTTGACTCAGCTTTTCATCTCTTCAGTGGGTAAACTGAGGATAAGGCATGCTTTAGAACTAAACACTGGGGGATCCGCGTAAGGTTGACCACCTATCCGGAACACATGCTTCGCACCCCAGGGCCCTTGGTTTCGGAAACTGAGATTTGTACCATACTCCCTGGCTCCTTAGGGCTGTTGCGCAGAGGAGTTAATTTGTTCGGTATAATTCTATCGAGTAAAATTTAACATATTTTACAATTTTACACATTTAGCAAATTTTACTAAACATAAATTAAATTAGTATTTCAAAATGGAGGGGAAAATATCTATTTTATTCTGTAAATAAAAACTTAAAAAAAATTTTTTACACATTTTAAAATTAAAATAGTTAAAAATTATCAAGAAATTGAAAATAAAAATATGTTAACGCTTATCATGCTATAAAGCAAAATATATTGCTCGAATCAATATAATAGAGGTTAAATAAAAATGTAAATTGGCTTTTAATTGATATAAAAAATTAGTCTCTTATTTACAAATTTCAAAAGTTATTTTAAAGGTAAGTGGTTTTCTATTTTTTCATTTGGTATTCATATTTTACGTTTCTTTAAAAATAAATTACTTCATATAACAAAATTAAATAATTTTTATGAAGTTACACCTTTTATCCACCAGTGTTCTAAAACTGGAATAGGTATTTTTTTTTAAAATTTCTCTAAGAAATCACTTTTTAAAAACACTAAGTATATATCATTGCACGTTCAAAAAGAAAATTTTTCATTTAAATTATAGTTTTGTAGTTTTAAAAATAAATTTTTAAATTTTGATTTTCCAGATTTTAAGATTTTAGTGATCATTTATTCATCTATATTCTAAAACTGTAATCGACATTTGACTAGAGACTTTTGAGAAACACAAGTGTTTATGTGTACATTCAGGAAGTATTTTAAATTCTTTTTCATTTAAATTAAGGTTTTGTATTTTTTAAATAAACTTTTATTACTTTTTCTAGATTTTTGGTGCGCTTTTTATAGTAAGATTTACGAAAAGTTGATTCCTTTTATTAATGGCGGCAGCATTCATCATGCACATAAAAAATACACAAAAATAGTTACAAAAACCTAACACAGAAAAAAAAATTATTTTTTGGAGACGGCAGTCATCCGAAATGATAATGTTCCAAAAATGGAGACCACTAAAAATGCAGAGATATACTTTTTATTTTCGAAAAATAAAATTTTACTAATAGAAGTTAAAAATAATTCTTCCACCAAAATTTTGC
>CM063505.1:51685447-51762947 GCA_032207245.1 Pardosa pseudoannulata
CTAAGTTAACATTCTGTTTATAAAAGACATTTTCTGCACCTAAGCAAAACAACATTATTAAATACCATTATATTCTAAAATTTTAGATAATTGCTCATAAGTCTTCTAAATGCCTATTCCTAGTATTAGGAATTTTTATTACTTAATTCAAAATAAGTTTCTGAGTTTGTTTTTTTTTGCGGTTTTTTTTTTATATAAGCTTCTTATACTTGCCATATATGAATACAAACACAATACACGTCGTTATCTCTCCGTAACGCCATGATACACAGTGAGACAAAGTGAGGTATGTAACACAAGAAATGCGGTCACGGAGACGTTGCGGTCATCAAGAACCGCAAACCCACCCACAGATATGCGAGATGCCTTGCGATATCTGTGAATGAAGTTGAAGTAATGCTTCACCTCTTTGACAAGATCACAAGAGACTCATTCCATCTCTCTTTCTGCGTAGCCATGATATTAACCTCGGCGATTCTTTTCTGTTTCTTTTGAGCTCACGTAGATGGGTTGTGGGTCAAATATTTGATCGATTAAAAATGCATGACGTCTACAGATGAACCCACGCAGGATTTTATGTTCAATTTACCACATATTCTATGCCTAAACACTGTAATTTTTTAACCTGTAAATTTTATTTGTATTACTAGCTAATTTTATTGCATTATCCTGTTTTGGAGAGAAGCCCCCCTCTTTTATTCTCAAATGATATTACATACTACAATCAACATTTTGATCTTTTTCTTGAATTCAAGAATATTTTACCGTTCGTTTGCACCATAAACTTAGTCTCTTTGAATTAATAAGGTTAAATATTTTTGTATTTTATTACATTTTATTAGACGATTTTTATGGCACTTTTAGTGTATTTCGATGTATTTAAAAACAAACTGGTATTCTGACATATTTTCTTTTAGTATTATAAGTAGGTAAAATATTTTGTGGGTGTTATTTCATTTTCTTATGATACGTTTAGATGTAGATTGTGTTTGTATTCCTTACTATCAGATTTAAAAACAAACTGATATTCTGACATATTTTCTTTTAGTATTATAAGTAGGTAAAATATTTTGTGGGTGTTATTTAATTTTCTTATGATACGTTTAGCTGTAGATTGTGTTTGTATTCCTTATTATCAGATTTAAAAACAAACTGGTATTCTGACATATTTTCTTTTAGTATTATAAGTAGGTAAAATATTTTGTGGGTGTTATTTAATTTTCTTATGATACATATAGCTGTATATTGTGTTTGTATTCTTTATTATAAGTTCAATATCACATGTTTCATTACTAAAAGTTACAAAAACAATTAAACATAACATTTTTAGACTGGATAATAAAACAGTATTAAATGGTTAAATATTAGTATTTTCTTCATGAATATAGCAATTTTAAAGTGTCATACTGATTGAAAGTTTTTATTGCAAAATTAAAATAAGGTGAAATATTTTTTTTTTTAAATATGCGAAAGGTAATTTTAATACGAATAATAAGTTATTTACTGCTAAAGTTAAAACTGCTTTTTCCCAACATGTATGGGTTTCGGTTCTTAACTAGTACGAATTAAAAGACGGGTAAAAATTTCACTGATGATATGAAAGTTTGTAGCCATACTAAATCAGCTTTAAGAAATAAGCCCTTGTATCTCTAGCCCTGGTGTATCAAACAGGAGTATCACTCCCAACTAACCAACTAGGGAGATAATTATATGTAAAACTTAATTTATTTATAAGACTCTCTAAATTGAATATAATCTAAATGATTTAACCAAAGTTCAGAGATATATCTATCTATCTATATATATATATATATATGCATATATATGTGTATATATATATGAATATATGTATATATGTATATATATGTATATATATATATGCATATATGTATGTATATGTATGTATATATATATGTATGTATGTATGTATATATATATATATATGTATGTATATGTATGTATGTATATATATGTATGTAAATATATGTATGTATATATATATATATGTGTGTGTATGTATATAATCTATGTATATGTATGTATATGTATGTATGTATATGTATGTATATATGTATGTATATATGTATGTATATGTATATGTATGTATATATATATATATGTATTTATAGATGTATATATATATATATATATGTATGTATATGTATGTATGTATATGTATATATATATATATATATATATATATGTGTGTATATATGTATGTATATATATGTGTATGTATATATATAGATATATATATATCTATATACACACACATACAAATATATTTAATAGCAACCTATTACCTTTTACCTTATTTACCTTTTTTGTGAGATTAATGAATAATCTGCCTTTTTAAATACAAATAAATGTAAAGTGTAAGGTTTAAAATTGTCAGATACTTGGTTAAGTTTTTTAAAATAAATTGACTTAAAAGAACTCAGTTGTATTTCACTAGTAATCATTTTATGTAATAAGTGGACATTTCATAGGAAGTTTAATTAAGTGTGAACGTTTTGAATATAGAAAATGAGACTTCCATTTTTATCATATGAAGTCAAATAATAGCAATGAGTGATCGTAAACTTGATAGCATGCACAAAATTACTGCTATTAAATATTTTTCCAATACTTTCAAAACTGTAGAGGAAAATCATGCATAATATAAATGAATACTCAAAATAGACGAGCCGATAATTATTCTTTTCGAAAATTGCTTATACCGTACGGAATAGTTCAAGATTCAATCTAATTTTATAAACAAGAGGCGTTATTGTTGGGAAAGTATGTGGGGTTCAATTTCCTAGAAATGTTGTCGTCTGCCGAGGAAGCACAAAGTAACATTAGAGAAGAATGCCACAAATGGGCGTCCTGAAGCAAGACCAATTCGAGAATGAAGGAAGGAAGGCCCAGAAATCGGCTGAACGCTCGAGCGGTTTCTTTTCCCTGAGAGCTGTGCTGGGGAAACACCAGTGGCGCAACAAATGATGAGAAACACTCGGGAAAAGGTGACTGACTTCCCCCGGCTGCCTGCAATTTGCCAAATGCGGAATCGGCGTGCCGACTTTCGTCCGAAACGATAGCGACAGTGTGACGTCATGAGAGGGCTACTCTGGACCAATGCTAGGATGCTGTTATCTGGACGGAAGTGATAAAATAACTGGCTTAATTAAAAGAGAAGATGGAATGGAAGTTTCCAGGTCTTCCTGTAGGTTATAAAATTTCCCTCTTCCCTGTCATTATGTATAATATATATGTATGTATATATATATATATATATATATATATATATATACACATACAAATAGATGTATATATACATTATATATGTATATACACATTATATATGATATATATGTATATATATACACATATATGTGTATATATACATACACACATATGTATATATACATACAAACATATATATGTATATACATACACACATACATTTATATATATATATATATATATATATATATATATATATACATACAAATAGATGTATATATACATTATATATGTATATACACATTATATATGATATATATGTATATATATACACATATATGTGTATATATACATACACAAATATATATATGTATATACATATACACATACATTATGTATACATATATATACATATTTAACTACATATATATGTATATATGTATATATATATATATATATATATATGTATGTATGTATGTATGTATGTATGTAATCCATTTTTTAATAACACTCCTTCACAAGGAGAAAGCTCAACAGCTATAAGTAATGAGAATGCAGTCGGGCTTCATATTTAAGAGAACTCAGAAGTCTAATTTTAAAACTTTATTTCAGAGCGGCAACACCGCACATCTATCCTTCTGGACAATATACCATCAAAGGCCACATAGTTCACTCTGCTCTGACACAAGTACACCCAAGACCGCTGACAACAAGAATTATCCCAGGACAAAAACAACTTACTAAGCGAACTAAATGCAATATCAGCAAAACGCGAAATCATGTTTTTCCACCAGCTTGAAAACTGCTCTATAGACAGAAAGTTTACAGTTTTATGACAGAAAGGAATGTTATGTGGAAAATACTCCGTTGATTAAACCATTTAGAGGCTGGTAAAGATATTTAAATGAATTAAAATTGGAGAGAGGAGGCTTTTGAAGAAATATTAAAGTTAAATAATTTTGATATATTACATACATATATATATATATATATATATATATATATATATATATATATATATATATACACCTATACCTCTAGAAATATATTTGTGCACACACACATATATATATATATATATGTGTGTGTGTGTGTGTGTGTGTGTAACTTAATCACGGTCTATTCCACGATCAGAAAACGTTGCGTTTATCGCAGGATTAAACTGAGATTAATAAATAATCTGCCATGTTAATACTATAAACCTGAAACGTAAGCTTTAAAATGTTCAGATACTTTTTTTAAAATAAATATATATAAAAGAACTACATCTGTATTTTACTGAGATATGTTTTGAGGCAATAAATGGGCATCTGATAGAATATGTACCATATATTTGGGTCTTAGGTCTGAGCAATGAAGGATTGAATGAATTAAAATTAGCCGAAATAAATTAAAACTGTTTGGTTAAAATGTTGGTTGATATCAAATTCTATGAATAGTTTTCTTAACGTATTCTAGACGCGTATGTTGGGGCCGAATGATTTTCGAATGGTTAGGGCACTGACCTTCGGAACCGGGGTTCGTGGGTTCGAGTCATACTGTGGTTCGTAGGTTGTTCGTAGGTGTTCGTAGCCGTTCGGAATGTTTCGGGTGTTTAAGCAGTAGGTTTCGGTCTCATTAGCCCTCGTGTTGCAAAAAGTAGACCGTAGTGCTACCAAACAATTCAACCCCAAACCCACGTGTATGTTGGGGAATATATAAATCCCATAAGCATACAACGTCTTAAAGCAATAGTGCAGTTCCCATACGAGGTAGTTGCCGAATGCGTGCATTGCAAAGCAATTGGCGTCGATATTACCCCCACAGAACCTTTGCTTTTATCCTGGACAAATCTTAAATGCTCCTATACTGGTCTTTCATGTAAAAGAGTATTCCACTGATAAAGAAGATATAAACTGGATGATTTCTCTTCTACAGTGCACCATGATTGTTACTAAGATCTCATTTCTTGTGTTGAGCTGAACTCCGATTATGGTAAAAATATTTTTACGCCGTCATGTAGAGAGTAATATTAGCCTAAACTTTATGTTGGTCTAATATTAATAGAACCAGTAAATTAACGTATGGGACAAATAAGGTAATTACCCTCCTCGGTTTTAACCTCTGAGATCAGACTTGATCCAAGGAATGAATGCTGCCGTGCTCTGACTTACAATAGGGTAGATCATTGTTCGTCCACTTATAATGAAAGGCAGACAGTTCTCAGGACAAACATCGCTTGAAGAAGGGTGTTTGTTCTTAAGTCGTTTAAATTACTTAAAAGCGATGTCCAATGAAACAGTCTGCGAGCAGGGAATCCTCAAAACATCTGAAAATTGCTTTTCAAAGTGTTCTTCGTTTTATTTTTTCCCATCAGACGTTCATAATCCTCTCAAAGTATTATCTTTTGTTTGTCTGCTTTGTTTTCCCACTGGATATAACCAATCATCTGGAAAGGAAACGCGTCTTCTTAATATGAAAATTGCATTTCAATAGATGAGAAAGTAATAAGCACAGTTTAAGTTATAAAACAGTGGATAAAGTTCTTGATTATAGAGGTTTTGTAAAATTAAAAAAGTAATTTTATTTTTGATAAATTACTACAGATAAAAAAATTTTTTTCTTACAAGGCAAATTAAATATTATATATATATATATATATATATATATATATATATATATATATATATATATATATGTGTGTGTGTGTGTGTGTGTGTGTGTGTGTGTGTGTGTGCAATATAAAAATATAATGTAAAAATTTAATACTTTAATCTTAAACTAAAATTACTAATTCCTATATTAAAAAACCACCAAATCCACAATTTCATCATCTTCTTAGTAGCCTCTTGGCGTTAAACTTTTTTGTCTTAGAAAAATCTCCTATTGGCGAAATTAACTAGCCATCCTACTTTGCTGATTAAGCACATTCCTTTTCTCACGCCTGTGGCGTCCCCAAAGTTATAAAAAGCTGCACGACCATTTTTTGAAAGATTTTGCTGTTGGACGTTGATAAATAAAGATGCTGCTAAAGTTCTCTTGATAAATCTTACTCTTTTCACCGGCGACTGCACTCCTTCGACCCCGTTACATCCCTGAAGCATGGCATGCTACGCTATGTTTCATATATATATATATATATATATATATATATGTGTGTGTGTGTGTGTGTGTGTGTGTGTAATGAGACGGACTTCTCGATGGATGGTTGCAGTCATGGCCATAAAAATGTTACCGTTTCAGCTAAGGACCTTTATTAAGATAACGTTGAAGGACGGGTTCCCACTTCATCATAGGGACAGGACAAACCGAAGTGTCAGCTAGCATGAAGTTCTATGAACAAGACACGTAACACCTGGGTCAACATCTGTGGGATAATATCTCTAGAGAAGTCTGTCTCCGACAGCGTGTATCTCCTTTTTATTTGGAAATTTCCTAAATTGTCCGCTAGGGCCATGTAGGTTTATAATTGGCCAGGCCCCTTCTCTGAGGGCGTAACCTGTAGCCCCAGTGGTCAATTTAGGTTAGGGGTTAAAAAGGGGAATGGAAAATGAGGCGGGAATTTTTAGCCCTTGATTTAAGTTTTGAAAAAGCCACATCTTTTATTTAAAAAGCTGTCATAAATGCTTAATTAGCTATGATTTTCAAGGTAAGAGAATAATTAATTTATTAAAAATTTAATAGTTCGTAATGTTCTACCTTGCTACTCGATTTATTTAAAAATAAAAGTTATAGAATCTCTTCAAGGAACAGTTTTAACTACAGTGATACACTAATGAATTGCAATCAGATATGAAGATTTGACTAAAACGTTTAAATGAAGTGCAGTAATAATGTAAATACTAACTTTCCATAAGCACACCAGCTCATATCTGTTAAATTAATAAAATATCAACTAAATGTCTATTTTATTATTCCTATAAAAAACAATGTCTGACAGGAAAAGCTTAACAATATCAATTCTGTATAGCAAACTCGAGGTTTACTGTGAAACTTTTCAGTCGATTATGATAAAAAAAGAAAAGGAAAAGAACAAAATACCAGATACAAAGTTCTCGCGAACAATTTCTAACCTGAAGACTTGACTAAAACGTTTAAACGAAGTGCAATAATAATATAAGTACTAGCTCTCCATAAGCACGCTAGCTCATATCTGTGAAATTAATAAAATATCAACTAAATATCTGTTTTATTATTCCTATAAAAAACAATGTCTGACAGGAAAAACTTAACAATATCTAATCTATATAGCGAACTCGAGGTTTACTGAGAAGATTTTCAGCCAATTCAAATGATAAGAAAGAAAAGGAAAAGAACAAAATACCAGATACAAAGTTCTCGCAAACAATTTCTAACCTGAAGACATAAAATAAAATTTGATTTTAAATAATCTCAATCTATTCTTATAGGAAGGAAAAAGCTTCAGGTCCTTTACAAAAGTAAGAGAAAAACTAAATCCCTTTTTTCGTTTTTATTTCCCAGTCTGATTGCGGTTTTTATTCTCCTTTCACCATCTACAGAATTTCGAGAAAGCAACCGCTGCTTGTTTTTTCACCCCGTGTGATTTTCATTTCGAGACGAATGTTCCCATGTAAGGAATTACTTTGTATTATTGCACGCAGCACTGGATTAAGCTGGAAGACATTTCAGATTCTTAATCTTTCGTAAACTTTAGGGCACGCTGCTCGTCTCCCAGGAAGACGAGAAAACTCAAGGCCGTTCTTCTCGGCCCGCGGGCTGGTTAAATGCCATTTTAAAAGAATCTCATTGTCGAGAGCGGCAATCCAAGCGAAACAATAAAATCCCCCAATAATCATCAATGCCAAACAAAACGGAAACAGCAAAAAGAAAACAACAGCCTCATAACTGTACGCTGAAGATAGAAGCAAAGGGGAGCAAATACCGTCTCACTCCAGCAAGCAGTGAATAAGATTTTGGCCCCAAGGAACAGATTTGCTTCATCTCGGAGGAATTTCCAGTGAACGGTTGTCGGAAGGAATTATTTCGAATCGCAATCTGAATTTTGTCACGGATTATTAGGATGCCATGGTCATAATGATAGAAATTGAGTATTTTTATTTCTTTTCTTTAAACTGTAGGGGCACACGAAAGGCAAGAGAGAGAAAAAAAAAGTGCCACTTCGTTTCGTAGATGGAAGATTGGAGATAAACACGTCGGTATTATCGCCAATAAATAAAATAAGAATAGAAGGCAATGTCTGCCCTACATAACATGTCCTGATTTTGCAGAAAATGCAACTTTAGTAATCAGTACTGCGTTTGATTGTTTAAAATCTGATACACTTCTGAGAAAATGTGAGAATGGATGTGTCAGGTACCAAATGTGCTCATTATCTAAATTTCTTTATTCAAGTGTTCTTAAATATAACCAGGATATAAATAAGAAAGTATTCTATTCATTAAATGCCTATATTTCTTACTATTAGATGGTACTAACATTTATTTCCTTATTTGTAAGTATATTATTTTATAGTTCCCAGCAATTGCTTCTCAGTAATTGGGAGAGTTTAAATATTTTACATTCCCCTCATATGATCTTGATTCTTAGAAAAAATTCATTTTAAAATCTTACTGAAACAAGAACGGAAACTACCATGCGTTACTTTTAAATTATCATCATCATTATTATTATTTTATAAATGCAAGGCACTTGCCTTTATTGGCATTTTACTATACAGTCTGTAGTCATTTTTATTATAGGAGCACCATATGAGTAGGACAGCATCGCTCCCTATGAGGGTACAACACCCAAATACATGCAAGCCTTACCGGGAATCGAATCTAAACCCATCTGGAGCACAATACTATACAATCTTTGATGCTTCTCTTTAAATATATTTTAATTATTTTTAAAGGAGGAAAAACATACCTAGTGATTCTCGTTGAAGACAATGTAATAGTTTGATTAGATATTTTGGTAATTCACTAGTGCTAATGCTAATTAAAGACATTTTTTATAACTATTTTTAGCTTTAAAATTTACTGAATAATTGTAATTATTCAGGCATTCTGTAAACAATGAGTAAAATGAAGAGCAAAAAATATATGCATTAACCATCTATCAACCAAAGTGTTATTAGTATCTTTCATTCCAACCTCCGTTGAAAACACCGGAACCTTATTTGGAATGTTTTATAATTTTTTTTTCTTATTGAAAATGCATCTGATTAGAGAGTCACTGCGTTATTCATGTTTTTATACTTTGAATTAGAAAGTTTAGGCGACAGTTCAAATTCCATTTTATTTTACACATGGAATTTCTTTTTTAAATGTCATTAAATCCAGGATTAGGCCTAATTAAATGTATTCTTTAAATGTGTTTTTCTTCCTTTTTTGAAGCACATTTTTTTAGTTTAACCAGTGAATAAAGTATTCAGTATTAGACATTTAATTTTAATAAATAGAATTATATGACTTGATCTTAGTTATATTAAATAATAAATTATTTAATGTTATAAAAAATTAACTTTTCAATTGATTTATTAAAAATAATTTTTTTTATTATAAATATTGCATTATTTTCTGAAGCTTAGTTTTTTTAAAAGTCAATATTAAAATCTTTTTAGAAAAAAATACATTTCAATTCTCAATATAATATAATATTTATAATATATTATATTAATTTTATATATATCTTTAAATATATATTTATATTTTTATATAGGAAAATATATTTATTTTATTGATGTATATATGTATTGTTAGATATATGTTTATATATAATGATAGTTTTTTGTATATATATTGTATATATATATATGTATTTTATATATGTAATATTTTATGTATATTTATGTATATATTAATTTTATGTAAAATGTTATTATAAATTCTTATATATGGTTATATAGCATATATTTACATTTATACAACATCTACATATAATTTATAATTTTATATACATATTTAAATATATATAATATCACCACACAACACATATTTATATTGTATATTATATATTATATTTTATATGTAAATTTTATTATATGTATATATATTTTGTTTATAAGTTTGTTTTATATACGATATTTGTATATATGCAATATATATATATTATATATATTTTATATAAAAATTATATAATATTTAAAATACTTTGATTGCAAAATAAAAAGCAATTTTTAAAATCTCATTTAAATTGAGCAGTCATTAAACTTGTTACTTGCCAGTACTAAGAGTAATACACATGTCCAGGTGATCCAACGTCATTGGACGTTCGCCACCAAGTAACCTAATTGCGAGAGTTTCACCTCAAGTCATTCATGTTTTATACTTTGAATTAGCCAAAGATTAGGCGACAGCTTCAAGTTCCAATTTTGATTTTACACCATGGAAAAGTTATTCGTTCTTAAATGCCATTTAAATCAGCAATTAGGCCATTAAACTTGTTACTTGCCAGTACTAGGATCAATACACATATCCAGGTAATCTAACGTCTTTGGATATTAACCACCATGTAACCTAATTGCTAGAGTTTCACCTCAAGTCATTCATGTTTTATACTTTGAATTAACCAAAGATTAGGCTACAGCTTCAAGTTCCAATTTTGATTTTACACCATGTAAATGTTATTCTTCCTTAAATGTCATTTACATCAGCGATTAGGCCATTAAACTTGTTACTTGCCAGTACTAAGAGCAATACACATGTCCAAGTGATCCAACGTCATTGGATGTTCACCACCATGTAACCTAATTGCATGAATTTTTGAGGTTCATACAAAATGATTACACCACCTTTTGCAAACGAAAACTTGAAGATTTCAGGTTTGAATCCAGAAATAAATTCTAAATATCCTATTCATTATAAAGTTAAATGAAAAAGTTTTGCTTAATTATCGAAATGCTTTTTACTGCAATTCAGGGATTCTCCAAAGTTATTAAAATATTCGATTTTTAAAAATTCATTATTGAACAAATGGCCCGAGGTAGTAAAAATTTATTATTCATCATCTTGAAAGAAAACTAAAAAGCTTCGAGTTTTATTCCTGAAGCTTGAATTGGATTATCATAATGAATAATTCTTTTAAATTAATATTTCTTGGGTATTTGAATAAACGTCATTGATCATTGATGACATTTTAAATATTCAGTAAAAGATAATTTTAAACGCCTACGACAACCATATCTGCTTTTAAAAATATCGGCAGATAAACATTAAGTCAATACGTTTGTTGAGATGAAAATTTTTAAAAGATAAAATCACTGCATAGTAGCTTTCGTTTTGCAACACTTACCTTGAGTTGAATTTTAAAAGTAAGACTGCTCATTAATATTTTTTTTTTCTTGATTAGTCAGAGTTTAAGAATTTGCATACCCACTTTAAACGTTTTAAATCATTTTTGTAAATATTAAATTTGAATGATGTCTTTAAGTCAAGGTTAATTTAAAACAAGATAGAAACATCTAAATCTAAGCTTAGAAAGGAAAGCCAGTTGGAATAGATTATTACTGACTGAATTATGAATTTATACACTGAAGTCAAGAATTAGAACTGTAATCTGTCACTGCGGTATTTCTATGTCTACAGGGCTTTTAAATTATTATCTCCTATATAATAATAGCCTTGGAGTAATTAGACGTGGACTTGTGTGCCGTTTTCTTTAATGTGACACGACTGTATCTTACTTTATTACTGCTAGCTGATTAGGCTGTGATTACTTGCCCAGCAAGCCCGGGCAAGTAAAAACAATAGGGTCTATAACAATAATTTCAATTATAACCGGCCGTTAGGAATCTCTGAATTACATCCCCTATATAATATATATAGCCTAAGTTATCCCTCCGTCTGTCCTCGAATTTATGAAGCGGTGGCACTGGAATGGATAGAGGCATCCATGTTGGAATCTTGATGAGTTAGGATTAGCAAATTTCAAAGCGAGTAAAGTTTATCTTCTAAACTATCGATCTAATTCTAAAATAAATTGGTATTAATATGCTTCATATCATAGCAAAAAATAATATCATCTTTAAGACGTTTGAAATCCACCCCTTCTCCTCTTTTCGACCGTTTATTGCCATTATTTTTAGCCTTATTTTCCAAGTTAAGAGCAGGCGATTAAATTTATCAATTTATCACATAATAAATAGGTAAAAACAACATTTTTTCTAGCATTATGACGTCATTCTTGTAACTATCTTATTTAACATTTCTTATTTTAAATTATTTAAATATCGTCTGCAGTATTTCATACGTTTTATCCCTGAACTTAGGTATTAGCTAAATAATTTTCTTTTAAAATTGGCTTAAGTAATAGATTAGGTACTTATGTGATTAATCATAGATTATTTTTTGTTGCAATGAAAATTTTATCACCAGTCTTAGCAACAAATTCTATCTACCTCCAGGGTGTAGTGGATATGATAGTTTCATTCCTTTACTTCCATTAATTACTGTTGCAAAAAATTGAGAAGAACTTAACGATAATTTCGACGTAACTAAGAAAACTTTGAATTATCTTTCTAAATTAATTCAACGTGATTCTCAACTGTATTGGGAGACTTTAGAGGAGTATGCAGATAAACAAATAATTGAGCGTGTACCAGATAATTCTCAGCCAAAAAACAAACCATTTTTTTTACCTGCCTCATAGGGTGCTTTACAATTCTGAAAAATTAAAAAAATTACTGATCTTGTCATATGGCGGTATATATGCTAGTTTTTCAGATTTTTGTAAATGAATTTTGGTTTGAATATGACATTCCTTGATTTTTCTTAGTTTAACAAAATTATTCGCAAAATATTTTTAATTTTCTCGTTTAAACAAACTGTTGTAGAAAGAAGAAAGTTAGTCTCGGAAATAACTTTTGCAGGCGATTTTCAGTAGGGATGTTAAGTAATTTAAGTTTAAATCTTATACTAATTTTAATCATAAGGGAAAAACAAACTATTATACGAAGAGGAGCCTTTATCTTAGAAATAAATTAAGCAGATTCTGTTATAGAAATGTTATATATAAGTTTAAAATCGGATACTAATATACATCTGCATTATTAAAGGTGGAAGAAAAACATGGGTTTCTATTATTCGTTATCGTTATTAAGGAAAACTAATTCGCCGAACATGAAGAACAATGAAGAACATCAAGGAGAATTGGAACAGCCATGCAGGTAATCCTCACATGTTGCCTTGTTAGAATCAAAGAACACTAAATTCATGTTTTGTTAATTTTAATTTTAATTAACGTATCTACCGTGAATTAGCAAAAAGAAAGCAAAGAAATCAAAGTTTTACCAAGGACTGGGCTAAAATACAAATACATTTTCTAAAAGTCTTGTTGAGTTGAATCAACCTATAACACGACCATTCCGAATTCAGGGATATAACCTCCACATAAAGAATGCGCATTCGCTTTCAGTTTGGTAGACAATAGGAAGTTACAATAAGAAAGGGGCACGAACAATGATGAGATGCTAAGGCATCCATTTCTCAACCACTAACAATGGGGCTTACTACGAGGTTTGCTAATACCAGGGGTAAAAAGACGGAAAAGTGCCATTTCGTGTAAGGTATGTTTCCGATGTGACCATAATGCGAGGGAGAAAGTCGGTATTTGGGACATTTCCCACAGAATACGGTGACATTTCTAAGGAAACCGATATTCTGAAGTTTATTTCCAGAAATCACGTCGACACCTAAGATAATTTCCCATTTGCATTGTGACAGGCCGCGAGGTTCAATCTAATGGCCTTAAGCAGCTTATTTGTATAAACAATGCAATTTCCATCAAATGCAAACTTGTATTGTTTATACAAATCAAACGGCATAGATATTTTGCGTCGGACGTTTTGAATATTCCAATATTCCAAGGAAAATTATTCGTAACAGTTTTCAAATTGTAGTTTATGCATGGTCTGACTATTGTTAAAAAATGTTCTTAACCGTAAATTTTAAATCCCAGTTTAGAGTTAAATGGGAAGAAAAAAATTAGTAACTTGGCTTCCTTTAGATATTTATTATTGTATAGCCACACAACTAAAATACCTTTTACTATAAATATTTATTACCAGTGGCGTACGCAGAATTTTTTTCAAGGGGAGGGGTTCATAATTCTAAAAAATAATAGCTCTCATAATTTCTACGAAAATTTTTATTTTTGCCGTTTTGTCTGAGCTCAAGGGGGTGTTTAAACCCCTAAACCCCCCCCCTTGCGTACACTCCTGTTTATCACAGGTTATTCAATAGTGCATATCGGGACTAATATTTGTTAGGCAATGATTTCTCCTGGAACAAATGAACAGGATACTGCCTTTCGGTACCGGAGTTCGGGGTTTCAAACTGCACCGCTGGCATGAATGTCCGTAGCCGTTCGGAACCAACCTTAAGCAATAGATCCCGGCTACATTAACCCTTCTGCAGCGAAAAGTAAACCGTAGCCTCAAAACCAAACCATAGAAACTGTATTTAGAAACTGGGTATAAGGGAAAAATCAGGCGGATATGACTCCTCATGAAAAAGAGTTTTTAATCATCATTTCGTTTGTAATTTGTCAAAACATTAATGGCGAAAATGCAGTCAACGGTATAAAGATTGTAAAGATCTTTGGTTTTTACTTGGATCGACTTGTTTATAAAAATAAAATATGAGTTCACATTAATTAAATTAAATTTTAGTTTTAAAAATGCCACTCTAATAATTCATATCTTGACTTATTTGGGTGGCTTTGAGTTTATGATTAAGAAAAGTAGAGTGAATTGGAAAAATTTAAGGTTTTAAATATATTATATATATATATATATTTATATATATATATATATATATATATATTAATTATTTTGAAATAAAAACTATACTATTATAATTCTCTTAAATAATTTTTGATTCATCCCTTTATGGCAAAATTGATATTTTGTTCTTTCTATGAATTATAGTACGATAAAATTAATTCTTTCTGGCCCTATATATGCTAGCGTATATAAACAAAATATATATATTAATAATATAATATTTATAAAGTTATAAAAATTATTTTTTCCCATTTATTATTCTAAATTTTATTTCTCAATTTATATAATATTATCCAATCTAACGAGGATGTTTTATTTTATAGAAATTCTTAAATTCCCAAAACAGAAATGATATAGCTGGATTTTTTAATTAGGAAGTTATAATCTCCCAGGAAATTTTAATGATCAGCTAAATTATTGGACACATTTAAATTTGAAATCAAATTCAATTTTTTACGACATTAAAAAAATTTTAGCCGTCTCTCGCAATTATATTTATAAAAAAGCGTTTAATTTTTCACTTCTATTCCGTGCTACATTAAGGATGAAATAAATTAAGTTCGGCCACGACGAATTGTGCTTTTTCTACCCTTTATAACATTAAATTCATCACTGAGAAAATAATTGGGGCAATTTTTAAAACGAATATACAATTAAAATTCGAATTGGTCCATCATTCATATATATATATATATATAAGATATATATAAAAACATCATAGATATTATATATTTATTAAGCTTAATCATAGGTTTTTTTTTTTATTTCATGTCAAAGCTAATTTAGCTACTGCTAGTTATAAAATAAAATCCAGAACTACAGAAAACGGATTGGAGCTTTTAAAATTTTTGAAATAAATCACACGTGCGTGAATTTTACACAATTCCCAAATTATGAGGAAACATTTGGAGAATCAAATATCACTCCCCGCAGCTCGCATTGAGATAATAAATATCTAGCGTTTAAGTTATATATCTTTGAAAATTAATAGAATTATCGCTTTCATTTTGACTAATCATACAAATAATCACTGACAATACCGGATGCTCACGGCGTTCTTTGCGATCATTGTCGCAATGTTCGGAAAAAATGAAAACAATTTGTGAAAAATTCTGCTAGCGAAAAAATTGCCTTCTCAATCTTGATAAAAAATTTAGACAAATATCTTAATGAGAAAATTAACATTTGAAACGAAAAAAAAATAAGCATAAATTTATAAAATAATTATGATATTTTATAGTGCGAAAAATAAATTCAATTGGAGCTTTATTTTTGATTTAAATAATGGCAATTTTACACATCTTTGAAAATTGGAACCAATGCTCGGCCGGGGGCGTTTTCCGCATGAGAGAGCGGAGCAGATAATGCAGCCGCTCGGAGGCAGGGATTTGCGGGCTTTGCGGACAGTTGGATGGAAAGGGGGGAGTTGCTTTCTTTATCTTGGAGTTTTAGGATGGATTTGAATATTGGACGGAGGCAGTCATTTGGATTAATGATGTTTATTGCAATTGATGGGAATATTTGCGTTTTTTATGTTTCGTTTTTATGGTAGTTATTTTTTTCTTTTTAAGTAATCGGTCTCTTTATTACATGTTTTATTTCAGCCATATCTGTCTGTCAAAATTCGCTTAATATCCCAATTTTCAATTGAACTGAAATTTTACATACTAATATGTTTGTTGATAATATATGAATGAATTACAAAATGTACATCATTAGAGATAAATTAATTATATATTTGCATTCTATTTAGAAGGCAATCTATCGGAAACAATACCACCATCTTTTGTTGTCTATATCTATTTAGTTAAAAGATTCATTAAATTATACAGTAATCATAACATTTGAAAATCGGATTGAACGATTCTCTAAAAATTGAAAATAGTAGAATAAAATAATTAAAAATTATTTTTTAAAAAACATGCTTTCGTGTAAAAAATGAAATAAAAAAATGAAAATGTGTAAAATATTTTTAATAAACGTGCATATAAGAACTATAAAATTATAGTATAACTATAAAATTTTTTCTACATAAGTTGTAGCTAACAATATATATATATATATATATATATATATATATATATATATATATATATATATATATATATATATATATATATATGTAATGAGACTGACTTCTCGATGGGGTGTTGCAGTCATGGCCATAAAAATGATACCGTTTCAGCTATAGACCTTTATTAAGACAACTTTGAAGGACGGGTTCCCACTTCATCATAGGGACAAACTGAAGGGTCAGCTAGCATAAAGTTCTATTTACAAGACCATTAACACCTGGGTCAACATCTGTGAGAAAAAATCTCTAGGAAAATCTGTCTCCGGCAGTCCATGGTTGAGCGAGTTAATAATAATTTCTGTAGGTAAATTTAATTTTCTGGCCGCTTCAGTCTTTTCATTAAAGTATTCAGTTAAGGTGGGAAAATCGCTGAGCTTCATCCCAACAAAATCTTCAAACGTTACATTTTTTTGGAAAATTCTCAGGGGTTTTCAAAACTTGAAACAAGGGTAAAAATTCCCGCGTCATTTTCCATTCCCCTTTTTAACCCCTAACCTAAATTGTCCGCTAGGGCCATGTAGGTTTATAATTGGCCAGGCCCCTTCTCTGAGGGCGTAACCTGTAGCCCCAGTGGTCAATTTAGGTTAGGGGTTAAAAAGGGGAATGAAAAATGACACGGGAATTTTTACCCTTGATTCAAGTTTTGAAAACCCCTGAGAATTTTCCTTACATATATATATATATATATATATATATATATATATATATATATATATATAATATAATCAATACTCAATTTTGTTTTTTTCTCAATATAAAGTTCTCAATATATGGTAAAAATTTGAAAGCAATTGGCTAATATATAATGTGCTAGGAAGCTTTTTAATAATTAGTCTTCGTTTATTCAATTTTTATGAAAATGTTTTGAAGTTTCATCAAAATTCTTTTTTTGTATATTTTAGTATCGTTGGTATTTTATTTAACATCATTATTAATACTTTTAGAAATAATATAATAATTTTAAAATCTTTTATTTTAAAAAGAGTTATACGGTCCCTTGAAAGGTCAAAAGTTTCATCAAAATTCTTTTCTTGTATATTTTAGTATGGTTGGTATTTTACTTAACATTATTAGTAATACTCCTAGAAATAATATAATAAATAATTTAAAAATTGTTTATATTAAAAAGAGTTATAAGGTGCCTTGTCTGAACTATATTGCTTTAACTGCACTATATTGCTGCCTTGATAATAAAGATATTGCTAAAATTACTGTTTAAGCGCATGTGTTATTATGATGACATTATGCTGCATTAAGTTCGTGTTCAAAAGTTTTCCGTTCACTCGTCTGCGTTTTACACAATAACAATAGTTAGACTTCTGATTGACAAGCGTTCTGAATCTAATTTCGGAAAGAGGCCTCATTAGTTGAACTTTAAGAAAGCTTTTAAATGTGTGACACACAATCAAGCTACAGCTTTAGGTTTGCATTATCTGAAAAGGATACAGAAAATGAACTATCAGAGCTGAAGACATTTAACTCAATGATCTCAAACGAATGATATCAAAAAGGTACGAACGGTTTATATCTTATCTATCAATTAACTTTATTTCCGTACTCTGTTTTGAGACTGATTAAAAAATAATGGAATAAAGTGGAATGTTATTTACGCATGAGTGAATGTCTATTCAATGGCTGATAAATGTGTAGTAATATTAGGGTTTAACATCTTTCATCAGTAGCAAAGCATGAGCACTAACATAAGGGAAGCTCATATATCTTTATATTATTTATACAGGAATAACAAAAAAAGTGGGAATTAAGAGTTTTTTTTATGTATTGTTTAAGATACAAAGTTTTTAAAATGTTCCTCAACTTCTAGCAGAAATTTTAAGGATAAATTTTCATAGGATTTAATATTAAAATGCCTGAGGAGAACGTTTTAATAGACATCTTAAATTTGCGAATGTTTCTTAGCACTGTCTATTTGTGTTAAAATTAATGAGCCAAGGTAGCTCAGTCGGCAAAGACAATGATCTCGTAACTGGAGAGTTGCGGGTTCGGACCCCGAGCAGGTCTAAGATCAGTCGTGTTTGTTAAAGGTGACTGGGGCACGAAAAATATCTTCCTGGTCACAATGTCCTCCAAGTTCTCAACCAATACTTCTGGGGGTGGCAGGCCAAGTCTATGGGTGTTATGGTTGATCCTTGCTTCAAAATTACGAGGGCCCACTTGAGCAAAAGTCTTACTTTCACCTTACCAGTTCTCGTTAAAACTAAAGACGCAAACCTTTGTCTTAATACGAATAGCGTATGATTCAATCGTGCTCGGTTTGATCAAGTGACATCAGAAACAACAACATTAATAATAATTTTCAACTTATGAAAATCTCAACCAATACTTCTGGGGGTGGCAGGCCAAGTCTATGGGTCTTATGGTTGATCCCTGCTTCAAAATTACGAGGGCCCACTTTAGCAAAAGTCTTACTTTCACCTTACCAGTTCTCGTTAAAACTAAAGGCGCAAACCTTTGTCTTAATACGAATAGCGTATGACTCAATCGTGCTCGGTTTGATCAAGTGACATCAGAAACAACAACATTAATAATAATTTTCAACTTATGAAAATGAGCTAAATGGACACTTTAAACAAGCCGTAATCGCACGTTCACAAGTTGGCGATTCCCTTATAACACTTTACAACTAACAGAATTCAAGCATTTTTTTTTTCTCACTGTAGAGCCACTAAAACGTATTACTAAGTTATTTTTATAAAATTCAACGCAGTGTTTCACTATGCTCAAGAAATAAAAGGAATTCTGTCAAAATAGAAACACGTATATATTTTAGCTCATTTAAAGCCCTGGAATTTAGTACTTTCAGATGGCAACAAGCAAGCATGGCCATACTAACATATTGTGACTGGCAGATATAATGTAGTACGTCCGTTCAACAGAATGGAGATGGGTAAGTTGGGGTTGAAGGAGCTACGGAGAGACAGAGACGTACGAAATTAAAAATAACTAGATAAGATAAAAAAGATAAATAAACAAAAAGTTTAAAATTTGTTAAGCTTCTATAGCTTCCTATCACGTTTCACCTCTGCCTTTGATATAAGGCAGTGTCGGATTGTCTCATTAAGCAAATAGAAATCCCAGTCTAAGATACTATCAAACTGCTCTGGATTTGTAAATAAGTTAGTTTACTTGGTCCAGTAGCAACATTAATGCTGAAGAATTGGACGAGAAATTGTTGGAAGTTAAAATAATTTGCAAGAGACAAAATTTACAGTTGCCATCTGATATGCTGCAATTTATAAAGGGCACAAAAATTGTGTCAACATTTCCAAACGCAGATATATTATTGTGAATATGTTTAACTTTGGGTATATCAAATAAAAAGGAAAAATTATCAAAAATGTAAATTCTTTAGATGTTTTATACATTGAACAAAATACTTTATGTGATATTAATTATGGAGAAATAACTGATAATTTTGCTGAATAAAAAACAGAAATTTTAAATAAAGTTTATAGATATTTATATAATTGCTTTCGTTAGACATTTGATAAAATAAATTTCAGTTTAAAAAAAATTATAAACAAACAGTTAAAAATTTTCTAGAACTGTTAAAATCTTTTGTTGTGCATTAAATATTTTATTTTTTATTTTTTTTTTTTTTTGATAAAATTTAAGATTCATTTTAGCTTTTCACAGTATTTAGTTTCGTTTTATTTATGGTTTTATATTTTGTGTGTGCTATATTTCTTGTAGAAATAGGAGGGGTCCCAGTGAAAAGAAAAGCCCTAAATTGGATTAGTTCCACAGCGGTTTAGTCCGGCCCTGATATAAAGTACAGCATCGGATATAAATTGTTCCACTTACAGATAAAAAGTTAAATATAATAGTACCAGATAGATAGTTTCACATAAATAGTTTTGAGTATATTTTGTGTGTAGTACATTTCTTGTAGAAAAAGGAGGGGTCCCAGTGAAAAGAAAAGCCCTAATGAGGGTTAGTCCCACAGTGGTTTCGTCCGGCCCTCATATAAAGTACAGGGTCGAATATAAATGGTTCCACTTACGGATAAAAAGTTACATATAATAGTGCACGATAGATAACTTCCCATAAATAGTTCCACAATAGTACATAAATTGTTCTACTTACGGATTCTTTCCCATCGTTGATCTGTGAATCTTTTTGTGTTCTCATTTTCTTGATTTTGTGGAATGTAGTAGTCCAGGTTTATGCATTCTGTTTGCACAGGTGACATGTATAAAGGAGCTAAAAGAGAAAAAAATAACTTATTAGTCCGATAAGCATTTTAATATTATAACAGAACATTTTAAATCACATAAAGTTAGATAGTTCAAAGTGCATTGATAATAACAATAAACGATATAGAGCGTCTCTGTACAAGCACATAATCTGTTTTTCTTAACACTGTATACTCCCTCTCTTCAATAAAACGTTTAAAAAACTTTGAGGATAGAGACGATAAAAATAGGTTGAATATTTTGTATTTAAATTACCTCCAATTTTGTACCTGCATAGGTAGTGCCTGTAGGGTCTGTGCCTGCCATATTAGATTTCTCTTGCACAATGTAAATGTATGTGAAAAATAAATTTCCTTTCGGCCGGCTTGCATTTTAAGAATTCTTTAAAAAAATATATACTACGTGATAGAAGATAGAAAAGTTAATTCTCCATGACACTATCTTTTTCTTATTTTGAATGTATACTCGTTAAAGTGTTTTATTTGTATTTGAAATAAAGTATACCAAAATTGCTCCCAAATAATTTAAAAATTTTCAGATTCTTTTAAGGGAAAGATAGCATCCTATAGAATTTGCTATTCTATCCCGTGGTATATTTTATTTAAACAATTCTTAAAATACAAACCGGTGAGAAGGAATTTTATTTTCCTCATAGGTTAACATTGTAGCATCCTAATCCATCTTAAGATTGCAATATGAAATAAATACAGACAGTTAGAAAAAATATAGCTTATATGATGCAATAAAGTTGTAAATACCAAAGATATGGTTATAAAATTAATTTATTTTGTTGTCTTTTACATTTCCTAAAAATAATTTTTAGAAAATTAAAAACAATAACGATTTTCTGCTATTACTACGAAAGCTCTGGGTCAGGAATCAGTAGACCGCGGGTTGCGAGCCGCATGTGACAATGTTGCATAAACGTTTGCGGCTTTTAAAACGTTAGCCTCTATGTATGTATTAATCGCGTACATGCATATAAATGGCTCACTGATACCTTCATCTTGTTTTACTGACAAGAATCTTCTCTCTCGAAAGTCTGCCGACCTTCGTTCTAGGTTCAGTGGCACTGAAATTAATAGAAAATAAGTCTTAATAACTCGTTCTCATTTTTTCAAAACTTTTTATTAAAAATATATTTAATTTAATTTATATTTGAACGAGAAGCAAAATTCTTCTTGTTATTATCCGGTGAACTAATTTATAACCTTAAAACTGAATTTAAAAAAAAACTAGCGTAAATTAAAAAAAGTGTACATAACTGATTTATTATACTAAAACTCTTTAGAAATAATTAAAAGACTGAAGTCCATTAACCCTTGGAAGGGCACTGGTATATATAATATGACGGCTGTTATAAATTTTTCTCTCATTTATATAGAAAAAAGTTTTTGATTTTCAATTTTTGATGCATCAAACTATCTACACTTAATTTTTTCCTTCTTTTAATTATTCTTGTCAAAACCTGCCTTTAGAATGAGGCTCTATCAAAACTAGATTCTAAAAGCAAAAATTCTATTTTTCAAAGTTCAGAATTTAAAATAAAAGTACCTATTTAAACTTCGCTTACAAATTTCTTATCTATTTGATTTATATACCCTTTTAATAAAAATTATTAAATATTTTTTCCAATATTATTAAAAAATGTGTCATTTTCATGCTGATCTAAGGGAGGTTATTACGCAATCAAATTACCCCTTGCTTATTTCTTACGTAATATAATTTATTTTTCATATACTTCATACTTAAAAAGTCCATAGATAACATTTATAAACTAATTTCATTGAAAAGCAAAGAGTTTCTATGGGTGACCCTCAAAGGGTTAAACGATTGACCAAAATTATTCAAATTCGCTTTAATACAAAATATAATGCGTATAATGACTAGTCTATAAATATTTTTGTTCTAAGCTGAAATCAAATTCGTAGTCATAAGTGTTCCACTAAAATTGTTACCTTTGTGTTGTCGGAATGTCTTGTTGGTGCATCGAAAGTTTTAGTACAACTTAAATAAAGACAAAAATAAGAGGGGGTAAGATCGAACCGAGGAGGTTGGATGCTTTGTTTTAGTATTTTTATTGGCCCGCGGATTTAAATTTCATTGCTTACATCGATGTTTTTCAAAGTCGACCATAAGCAGTAGGTCCCTTCTAATTAACCATCCTTTTTTTCTGCCCTAGTGCTTCAAACAAGTCAATTTCTTAAGAACATATACTATTAGATTGGGTAAACCCTTTGTACCAGATCATAATTAAAATATAACATCAAACCAACGTGATTGAATTGTGTAAATATTAATAACAAACAGTTATTCCATAGGCGCTAACGAGCTACTTATTCAAGTCATTTCTTTAACCATCTCATTTAATCATTTCTTAATTTATTTAAATATCGTCTGCATTATTTTCATACTTTTTATCACTGAACTTAGATATTACGTAAATAATTTTCTTTTATATTTGGTTTAAATAATGGATTAGGTACATAAGTGATAATTTTTAATCTAATCATCGATTATTTTTTGCTATAATCCACATTTTATCATCGGTATTAACAACAAATTTAAATATATGATTATTTAGGGCCAGTGTCACTAAAGTTGTTTAATGACTAACCATGATTAATCTTTGTTTAAACGGAAAATTGCGTTCCACCATTGGCTGGTACAATGGTTTAATCTCGGTAAGCTATTAAATGACTTTGGTGAGACCAGCCCTAAATCTTCTGTTCCTATTTCAAGTTGCCGAATGATGGCCGATTGGTTAGGGTGCTGGCCTTCAGTACCGGAGTTCGTGGGGTGGAATTCCGCAGTGGCATGGATGTTCGTAGCCGTTCGGAATCGGCTTTAAGCTGTAGGTCCCGGTCTCATTAGCCCTCGTGTTGCAAAAAGTAGACCGTAGTACTCCAAAACAAAACAAAACCAAAATATGTATGTAAGGAAGATCATGTTTTTTGGGTGGATGTGGTGGGGTATGTATAATCTAGGACTGAGTATATCTTTTTACTCTATAGTTTAAAAATAAAAGGTTTCGATTTTATTATCTTCTTTACACTTTGCAGAAATGGTGTATTCTTTCTTTTTTATTTCAAGTTCAATTTAATTTGCTTCGAGCTACTTATTCAAGTTCTCCTTCAGCCACTAATCTTCTCGTTTGCAGCTAGGAAATATCTGCTAGCTAACAAATTTAATTTTGTATCGTAATCACGTTGACGTTGCTTTCCTTTCTTATAAGGTATACCACTGTTCATCTTTTCATACGAATAGAATGATTTTCTTCATTAAAATAATACTTCATTCTCATAAATTTACAAAATTTCATTATTCGAATTTTCCTATTTATAAAACTTGTAGTTAACTAAAGTTTATCCGTCGGTACTTAAATCAAGGCTCTTCTAATCAGTAAATGGGATACATATCAATGGTTTCCAAACTAATAATAATAGTAATCAGAATAACGACGGAAACCAATCTCTTGAGCAGTTCTGATTCGATTGATCGTTTCCTTATCTCGTTTCTCATACCTATATAATTTTCACACCAGTTCTGCATTGCTTTCAAGATCTCATTTCAGATAATGGAATTTATCGATAGATGACCTCCGCATTTCCACAAGGGCCCAGTTCGGAAAAGTTCTGCTCTAGCTATTTCGCTGTCCTAGCCAATATGAGGAAAGTGTCTGTACCTTCGGAGATTTTTGGAACGAAAATTGATTCGAAAAGGGAGAATTTAACCCAGAACTGAAGATCGATACAATGGTATCGCACCGTTGGTTAAACCGATAAACAGACCGTCAGATGAACGCGTGACGGAATTCCAAGGATTTCTTTTTCTCTTTTGTCACTTTCTTCTAGTAAAATTTTTACTCCTAACATTAGTTCTATGCTGTTTTGAAATGGGAACAAATGTGACGGGTTTTCAAATAAAATAAACTAGATTTAGCAAGAAATGTTGTGAGTATTTTGTCGAGAGAGAGCTAGAGTTCATCCTGGACGTGAAATGAAACAAATGTTAACAGTAGGTATCGGTAATAAAAACGAGATATAGGAGGGAATCAGTGTGTAAATTATCTACGGTATGATGGTTAGGATGATAAATGTATTTTGCTTTTATCTTTTAAAGACTTTAAAAAGAAATTACTACAAATGATAGTCTGCGCTCATTCTGGGTGTGAAATACAGTAGGTATAAAAACAATAGGCGAGGGGAACAAAAGAGAGGAGGGAATCAGTGTGTAAATTCTCTACTGTGTGATGTGCATGGTAATAAAAGTATTTTGATTTTATTCTTTAAAGACTTTAAAAAAGAAATTACGATAAATGATAGGCTGAGTTCATTGTGAATGTAAAATGCAGTAGGTATAAAAACAATAGGCGACGGAAACGAAAGAGAGGAGGGAATCAGTGTGTAAATAATCTACAGTGTGATGTTTAGGATGATAAACGTATTTTGCTTTTATGCTTTAAAGACTTTAAAAAAGAAATTAGTATAAATGATAGTCTGCGTTCATTCTGGATGTGAAATGTAGTAAGTATAAAAACAATGAGGGAAACAAAAGAGAGGAGGGAATCAGTGTGTAAATAATCTACAGTGTAATGTTTAGGATGATAAACGTATTTTGCTTTTATTCTTTAAAGACTTTAAAAAAGAAATTACGATAAATGATAGGCTGAGTTCAATCTGAATGTAAAATGCAGTAGGTATAAAAACAATAGGGGACAGAAACGTAAGAGAGGAGGGAATCAGTGTGTAAATAATCTACAGTGTGATGTTTAGGATGATAAACGTATTTTGCTTTTATCCTTTAAAGACTTTAAAAAAGAAATTACGATAAATGATAGGCTGAGTTCATTCTGAATGTAAAATGCAGTAGGTATAAAAACAATAGGCAACGGAAACGAAAGAGAGGAGGGAATTAGTGTGTAAATTCTCTACAGTGTGATGTGTATGGTAATAAAAGTACTTTGATTTTATTCTTTAAAGACTTTCCTACTAAAAAAATCTTTTACGATAAATGGTAGCCAAAAGAACAAGGAAAGTGGGACTTCAGAAATAATAAGACACCATATCAGTTAGTTCCCTTCTACTCCAGGAAATAGGAAATGATCACCTGTCTCTTGAGAAATTGTGTTTAAAAACTTCACATGAAATGTTTGCTTGAAACTTTGGTCGATATGTGTAGGTAACTCTCCCCATCTAAGGCAACATTTTTTAAAAATCTGCTATTACCCAAATAATGGACTTCTTAAAGAGCTACTCCGTTATGGTTCTAGTATTCCAAAATTTCAAAATACAAAATTTTAGATTTACAAAAGTTAAATTCCAGAATTTCAAGATACTTCAAGAATGTAATCCTAAGCTTCGACTGGAAAGTTGGGAAAGACAAAAGAGACTTTGAGGGAGGGAGACTGAAAAGGTGGTCCTTTAATGAAGAAAGAGTTAATACTGAGCATATAGTCAGAAAATATAGTCCAGAATAAACGATCTTTATACAAAGTGGTTTCTCTAATAAATTTCACTGTGTAATATTTGTTATAGGCGTAGAACCCCTTATGGCTACTACACGAAAATGAGATTGTTAACGGTTACATTGTTAGGGTGTCATTATTCCAAAATTTCAAATTAACAAAATTCAATATTTTTGAGAGTAAATTCTCTGAGGGGTGTAATTGTTCCTATTGACTGAAAAGTTGAAAAAGAAAAGGGGTCTTGTCAGGAGACACTGAAAAAGGGATAATATATTAGAGGGAAAGTTAATACTGATCCTATAGCCGAAAAATATAGAACAGAAATAAACGATATTTATAAAATGGGATCTTTTCATAAAGGTAGTCTTTCAGAAGATTTCGATGTGTAGCATTTGGTATGGGCATAGAAATGCTTGTTGACTATTACAAAAATCACCAAGCTCGAAAAACTTAGAGGTTGGTCATTTGGTGATTGAATTCACCACATATTTGTTGTACACATCCTCATTTATATATATTTTTTAAAAGTATTCAATATGAGGTGATTGCATATATAAAAAGAGTATGTGCTGCATTTTCAATAATTTTAATTATTGAACAGGAAAAATATGTGTAAGCGCTGGTTTTACAGAGAAGTTTCACTGTATTTTATTTCTTAGAAGTAATTACAATTACGTTCTGATTTTTGAAAATAAAATAGAACTCAATAATGAAACCGATCATTATCAGTGTTATCGCAAATTAACTGCTAAACGTTAAGAACCAACCGCGTTTGTTTCATATCCTTCCTTCTATGTGCCAGTACCACTTATTAATTTATGAAACATGTCTTTCACGCAGCTGTTAATGTTTTCTGGAGCGTGCCTCTTCCTCACTTCGCTGGATGTAACCTTGTAGTGTTTCGGAAATCGCATCTCTTCCTCCGAGGCGAAGGGGGTAGGTCAGAGAACAAAAACGAGAAAGTTTTCCGTTCTACCCACACCTCTTCGAGAGGGCGAGGCATGAGAGCGAGATGTGTTTTTTCGAAGAATGGAGCGCCTCCGTACTACCCACTCGAGTCTTAGGGCTCAACCTCACTTTCACTCCTGAGTCAGAAATGTGTGTTGACACACCTGCGTATTTACATAGAGCCGGGACAGCTGTCAGAAGTGAACTCGAATTAAGTCTCTCCGCTTGTCTCCACTGAAGGACAGAGGCATTAAAAAGCATACAAGGAAGTCAAATTGCAATATTTGAGAGAGAAGGAATGTAGCAACTAAATGCAGACGCGTTTAATTAAAGATAGTCACATTAAATCCATAATCAATATATTTGATTATAAATTGGTAAAAATGGTGACATCTTTTCTTTGCTCACTCATTTCTATCTCTCTCTCTTTCTCTCTTCTCAACTTTCACTCACTCTTTCCCTTCTTCTCTCCCTCTCTCCCTTCCTCTATCTCTAAAAAAGTTAAAGTAATCGTTTCATTAGTCGGAACCCCAAACTATCAGCAAATTTAAATAGATTACTAGCTGAATATTTATGAAGCCTGGAAAACCATTGGCAGAAATCTTCGCATATGAAATGTAGATTTGCCAGTCGAAAAAAAAAATGTGGCAATATTTGTAGTACATGCGTACAAACAAGAATACCCAAAAAGCACAGTAGCTGAATAATGGGCATAAAGGTAGGGAGTTGCTCTTTGATCCCGTTGTTCATGGGTTCGAATCCTACTACTGGCATAGATGTTCGAAGACGTTCGGAATCGGCTTTATGCAGTAGGTCCCGGGCTCATTAGTTCTTGTGTAGTAAAACATTAGATCTTAACTGTCCAAATATAACCAAACGTGATTTGTAATAAACGTCTTTAAATAATTATCTGTTCTTTTTTACACCATGGTTAATTACAGCTAATTGCCAATTAAGCCCATGTATTTTCGTGGTAATTAATTATAAATTAACTTTAGCTAATTTGTGATTAATTATCACGATTAGACCAGAGAAAAGTTCTCTTTATGTTAAATTAAAGCTTATTATTCGACTACTGTATAATTGTATGGTGATCAAACGCCGATAAGACTTATTAAAATGACTGGAACTCGAAAACTACCTAGCGAAAATAAACTTGGGATAACTCTGAAACGAATGCTTAAAATTAATGTTCACATTGTGTACTTTCGAATGGCTTTCTGAATTTCAAACTAAAAATTCTCAGAGACTAGTGAAATGACGTAGAGAGTGAGCATTCATAAAATTATTTTTGAAATATCTTTAAAATAAATAATATTTATACAGTTTTTTTTAAATCTTTTATTTATAAACAAAAATGGTGGGCAATGACAACAAAGGCAGCGGGAATCTGTTTTATTAGGGTAATTTATTAAATTTTCATATAATAACTACTCCAATATTACTTCTCATAGAGTGTTTGTATCGACTCATTTGCTTTTTATTTATCGATTTGTTGGAATGATGTAACAAATATTAAACTTAATAAATGCATATCCGACTGTGATGTCATTCTCATTTCCCTTATCCTTTAAGCCGATTGACAGAAGCATTCAGATGGCTTCGTACTCCGGAAAATAAAAAATCAACGACTTCAGCCTTTTAAGAGAGATTGCTGCGGTTTTACAATTGCAAAGAATACCGGCTTGTGCCGTCTTTAGAAACAGATAGTCTAGACTAGCGGTCGACAAACTTAGAACTTCAAGGAACACTACATATATAATTCTTATTTGTCGGACTACTAATTATATGAATTTAAAATAAAAAAGCATTAAATATATTTATAGAATAATAATCAAAAACTTTTATTTTATAAATACAAAATGAACATATTAAAATTAAGAAAATTTTATATCGTAATTAAAAAAAACTTTACTTATGCACTATACACTTAGTGGGATATACAAAAAATTATAAAAAGCATATTTCATCCTAAGTTCTGTTAATGTCATTTTTAAATCTGAGTATTGACGAAACATTTTGTTAATTGTACTGCGACTTATAATAAATAACCATCCCTTTTTTTTTCTGCGGACCATAAAAAAATTTTCTCTGATAATCCATGGACCAACATTAGGCAATTGCTGGTTCAGACATCTAACTTATTAACACACTGCATGCGGGATACGTACTAGTACGTTTTCTGACGATTGATACTTGAGAGCAGATCACGTACTAGTACGGGTTAGTGTAACAACATGGTTTGTTTGTGGGTACAAAAATAATGGTATATGCGGGAAAACGAAGCCGAATGTTCTTGTCGTCTACATAGATTCTGGAAAAATTTAGACAAATTAAAAACTAGTTTTTACATTATTAGTTTTATGATTGCTCTTTTCATTTTTTATAATGTAAAAATGTTTATATATAACATAATTCGAAAAAATTAAAATTATATACTACTATTTCTATTTGATTTTTCATATTTATGATACTATTATAAATTTATCCATTAAAATATATATTTTTCGTTTACAAAAATCTGATGGTTGATATTTATAAATTTCTATTTGTATATTTGTTTATATATTTCAATATAAAATACGAAAAGTTGGTTAAAAGATTAAATAATTTTCGATCTATTGAGATTTAACTGAATAACTAAATTTACTCGCAAAACGCCCGCTCCCGGTACAATTCCGCTGCGAAATATACCCGCTCACAATGTATTAAGAAATTATTGTCCGCATACAAATATTTGTTTTCATATAGTCGGAACATTTTTGTACGCAGCATAACATTTTTAAAATTTGTATTCATCAAATAAAATTATTTCACTTTAAAAATGTAGAACTAATTTTTTTCTTAAATGATTTTATATTGAATACAACTTTTTCGTCAGCTTTTGTAACAGTTAAAATGTACCAATTCCCTTAAGGTGAGCTAAATATATTGTATAGATTCATATATTGTTAGGATTGACTTACGCAGTGAAATAGCTGTCAATAGAGAAAAAAGAGGACAAGGAATTTTAAAATCGATAAATTTTGATATCTTAAAAATATACTGTAAAATCTAGAAATTTTTTTTAACCACATAATAAAAAATAACAACATTTAGTAAAAAATCTATTTTTTAATTTAAATAATATTTCAAATTTAAGAAGATTAAAATAGAGGTTTTGTAGCCTCTATCCCATAGATAAATTCAAATAACGGACGATGATTAACTTATTTCTTATTTAATTTCTCTTATCAGTAAATCAAGTTCTCAAATAACCCGCATCATCTCTGATGACTTTAATTCCCCGCTTCCGCATTAAGACATTTCCAACACTGGTCGGTCACACAGACACACAATGCTATGTTCTATGTACATAGATGTAAATTATTGACATTTCCTCTCTTCCAATTCACCGTACCTTGTTTGACCTTAAAAACGGTTTTGTTGTTCTAAGAGCAATAGCATGTTAACCTCTTAAATGCTTGTCCATTTGCTGAACTTAACACGTTAATGTCACAAACAGTTTTGTACGCTTAACTAAACGCTTTATATTAAAAAAAAGGGATATAATAGGATATTTTCAAAAACATCTCATGGCTCAGGGAGCTGTAAGAACCTAGAAATATATTGTTATAGACAGTTCTCTCTTATAAACAGATTAATCATTTGCGCATTTAATGCTTTTGTACGTAAAGTACATATAATATTTATTTAGAGATCTAATTCAACCTTTAAACCGCCCAGATAGTGCAGTGGTTAACGTATTGTGTTCTCGATGGGCTTGGGTTCGATTTCCGAGTGAGGACCGAATGTATTTGTTCCACCCATTTATATTGAGCAATGTTGGCCGTCTATATGTTGCTTCCATAATAAAACGGAAAAAAAAACCTGCAGCTCTGTAGTATCCAGTGTTAATAAAGGCAAGTTCCTTCATATTGTAAATAAAATGAATTTAAACTCTAATTGCTTATGTGCGGTGTCTTAGATTCAATGCCTAAGCATTTTAACCCCTCTAAATCATAATTAATCCGTGCCTTCTAGTACAGTCGATTGCCATTATAGCGTACTCCCGGGTAACGAAAGAAACTCGCAAACTCTCCCGGTCAGCGAAAGAAATTCACAAACTCTCCCAGTTAGCGGAAGAAATTCACAAACTCTCCCGGTTAGCGGAAGAAACTCACAAACTCTCCCGGTTAATGAAAGAAATTCACAAACTCTCCCGGTTAACGAAAGAAATTCACAAACTCTCCCGGTTAGCGAAAGAAATTCACAAACTCTCCCGGTTAACGAAAGAAAATTTTGGTCCCACAGACTTTGTACTGTTAATAATTATAATTTATTCTCTTATATCGAACCTCAAAAATCTTAGAAATCTTAGTGGATTTGTGTAAAGAATAACTATACATACAAACGTACAATTATGCCTCCACTTTTATAGAGCCAATATTAATATGGAAGTCTGAGTAAAGTAATATTTTAATTAACAAATAACGTAGATAAATGACCAAATAATATGAAAACAAGAGTGGAGATATATTCATTAAGCAGTTAAACACCTACTAAACAGGTCTGGTTTGGATCTGTAATGAAATTCCGCAGCCTGGAAATGTCAGGATCGAAGAAGGCTCGTTAATTTTCTATTTATCAACACTAATCACGTTTGGCATTCGTGAAATGCCGTTTCACATACCAATGGCAAGAAGCGAGAGGGAAAGGCTTTGCCGAAGGAGAGAATCCCATTTATCTCTATGCATTTCTTTTCACCCTCGAGGTGACAAGAAATAATTAAAATATTTAAAATAGGGGTGATCTCAATGTTTTCGCGGAGTTAAATCGAAATGAATATTTATGGGCACATTTCGGGATACATTTACACCGTTAATGAAATTTCGTTTCAAGGAAAATGCAAATGATACGTGAGTCGCGAATTAACCTTCAATGTGGACGTATTTTGTGAAATAAAACTATTACCTGTTGCTCGTATCATTTAACTAGCTTGCAACTTAGTAAATGATTTTGACAGCACGCTTCAAGAAAATGCTGAGAAAGTCACGAGTCAGTTATGATTTAGAGAGCTGAAAATGTTTAGTGAAAATTCCGTGGTACTACAAAACAGCAGTAAAAGGTTAGTTTGGTTTGGAGTGCTACGGTCTACTATTTTGCAACACGAGGGATAATGAGACCTGGACCTACAGCTTAAAGCTGATTCCAAACAGCTACGAATATCCATACCACAGTGGGATTCGAACCCACGAACTCCGGTACCGAAGGCCAGTGCCCTAACCAATCGGCCATCGTTCGGCAGTAAAAGGCTAAATTCATTTACTAAAATGTTTAATTTGCAATTTTAACAATATATTTTTCCTCCCCCTCATATAAACTAGATATGAACAGACTGGTTATCCCTGGAATTTGGAAGCACATAGTGTACACAGAAAATCGAGTGTCAATCACATGGTTTAATATATCAACAAATTTACAAGCGCTCTGAGAGCATCCGATTAAATGGGTCCATGTTAAATTTTGCCAGAAAAGATTGTTAATAAATTAGATGTGCTATCAACGGTTACGAGAGAAAGCCTGCAGATTTAATAAGTGTTATATAATTATTTATATACCCAAAACTAAGCCAAAACCTTTTTGATTTGGCGAGTTGGCAGTCGCCAAACAGTTGATAGATATAGGAAAAAGAATCGCCTGGAGACAGTTGAGGGTGCAGTTTTAGTATAGATGAAAAATGTTATTATAGATAGTAATTGCGATAAAAAATCATTACACACATACACATAAATGTATCAAAAATGTATTATACCTAAAGTTCTTTAAAAGGGTATACTTAAGAATTGGGTTCCCCTTGGCAAATTTGGTGAAAATATTGGCAATATTTACTAAAACACAAACGTAATCCATCCAAACATATTATTTCTTGCTTTTTCTGGCGACTTTAATTAACGCACAGTCGCCCTCGTAATAGAATTATATACTCTTATTTAATTAAAGAAAACGACTTGAAAACCAGACATTTATATTTATGGGCAATTAATCCCTTAACAGTTTACAAACGCAACAGCTCCAAATTATTAGAAATCAGCCGTAGTGAACCATTAATGGTTTGTTATATCTAATTTTTTTAAGCATTGCGCACTTTTATTATATAAGAAAAGAGTTACACAAGGAGAGTTGGATGCAAATATTATATAAATTATAATATAGATACAGATTGTTTGGACACGGTGAGATCAGGAGAAAATGTTAGGCGACCATACTTAAACCATTATCGACAAGTTAGCGGGGGAACCCAATTCTTAAGTCAATCCCTTGAAAATTCCCCCATTTCAAGTTATGTTGTTCCAATCTTTACTTTCTCAGCTTTCCAAATTGAATCTAGGACGTAATTTATTGAGACTGCATTCCTACCACACTTCTAAAAATTAAATTTATATGTGTGTTACATGCTTGCATACACGTATATGTAAATATATACATAATTTATTAATGTTTTGATAAACTCACTAAGACATGAAATTAAAAATTAGAACTGGTAAATATAAATTATTTCCTTAATGCAATTTGAGCTATGGGTAGGAAAAAGGATTTCTGGCATCAAATAACGCTTTTCAAAAGACAAACAAGAGGTGGAATTTTGACAACCAACAAGAAAAAGCCCGCGATGTCACAGCATCGTTGTGAAAGCCCGCCTCCTTGCGACAAAAGTGAAGTATTGTTTGTTTTAATGTGATGACGTAACCTTCTCAGGTATCTGATGTTATCTCCCAGGACTCATATCCAGAAAAAAGAAATGTAGTGTATAGTACGAAGGGACAACAAATATTTCACGTGCTATCCTGACCAAGCGAGACTATCTTTTAAGTCCTTTCTGCATCATTGACGCTTCCTACAATAGAGAAAAAAAATCGCCCGTTGACGCTACTACCGTGGTGCTTATATATCGTAAGTGAACGAGGAAGTTAGCAATTTTGTTACATCTAGCGTTATATAACAGGAATTTGGAGAGTTCTTTGTAATGCAACGGTAAATCTGGGAGCATAAAACAATGAACACCTCTAGACGTTTTCCTTGAAGAGTTAATTCGTGGAATTGTGTTGATATTATTTTTTCCTTAATAACGTGTACTAAGTATTTCCCAGTAAGAAATATCAAATATGACGCATATAATTGTTGTAGGAATGCAAATATTATGAGTTACTTTTAAGATTCAGTCTACAAGCTAATATTCTGCTATTAAAGGATATTTTTTTTAAAGATTTTTAATACATTTTATTTTTTTTTTAATTTGTGGTATTTTTTTCGTGTTATTTCCTTAGAGACAAGTATTTGAATAGGACGCATATAATAACTTGCCAAGGGGAACCCAATTCTTAAGTACTCCCGAATGTGAATGTGGCTTGACTAAAGAACTTAATTCCCCCGCTAACTTGGCGATAATGTTTTAAGTATGGTCGCCTAACATTTTCTCCAGATCTTACTGTGTCCGAACAATCTATATCTATATTATAATTTATATGATATTTGCTTCCAACTCTTCTTGTGTAACTCTTTTCTTATATATTAAAAGTGCGCAATGCTTAAAAAAATTAGATATAACAAACCATTAATGGTTCGCTATGGCTGATTTTTAATAATTTAGAACTGTTGCGTTTGTAAACTTAAGGGATTAATTGCCCATAAATATAAATGCCCGGTTTTCAAGTCGTTTCCTTTAGTTAACTAAGAGTATAAAATTCTATTACGATAGCGCACTGTGTGTTAATTAAAGTCACCAGAAAAAGCAAGAAATACAGTGTTTGGATAGATTACCTTTTTGTTTTAGTAACTATCGCCAATATTTTCGCCAAATTTGCAAAGAGGAACCCAATTTTTAAGTAGCCCAAAGAATGTAAATATCTTGAGCTACTTTTAAGATTCAATTATATTTCAACAATATACAGCAATATTTTACTATTTAATAAAAGAAGGCTATTTATTCGAAGAGTCCGATATAAAAATTATTCTTAATACCTCTTTCTTCAATGTTTTAATTCATGGCATTTTATTGATATTATTTCCCTAATAATTTATACTTTAAGAAATGGTAAGAAATCTCATATAGGATTGCATAATTACTGCAAGAATGTAAATATTGTGAACTACTTTCAAGATTCAGTTACCTTTCAATCATACACCAATGCTCTACTATTTTAAAGAGTATTGTTTGATGTAACAATGGTCTTTAATACATTTTACTTCAATACCGTTTTCTTTAATTTACAGTATTTTGTTGTTATTTCTTTAATAACTTACCAATTTTAAATAGGACGTATATAAAAACTGTAGTATAGAATGTAGATATTATGATCTACTTTTAAGATTAAGTTATATTTTAATAATATACACTAATATTTTACTATTTAATAAAATATTGTTAATTATTCAAAGAGTCTGATGTAACAATTATTCTTAATACCTTTTACTTTATCATTTTAATTCATGGTATTTTATTGATACCACTTTCTCAATAACTTATACTTTAGGTATTTCAGAGTAAGAAATCTCTAGGAGGTATATAATTACGATAAGAATGGAAATATGTTGAACTACATTTCAATCATTTTTATTTCAATGATAAACGTCAATGTTCTACTATTGATTTAAAGAATTTTAAGCATTGTTTTTAGTGTGATGTAACAATAATCTTTAACACCTTTTACTTAATACCTTTTAAGTATTATTTTTAATACAATATAACAATGATCCCGACTATCAGAAACTTTCCTTTTACATCGAAATTAGGTCTAAGCCATCCCAAAATATCTCTTGACAGTTCTGTGCTAACCATTGTGTTATTAAGCTACTCGATCAATATGATCTAATGTATACATTCCAGCAATAATTTTTATTAAGCGCTGCAGAGATTAAGCGATCACAATCAGCGAATAACTGCGGCCGACTAGAAGACCAGTTATAAATAGAAATATGTGCAAAGTGGGTAAATCACAAATAGAAAGAGAGAGGGAATTCGGACACCCGTTTCGCAGCTTCGAACGAGCTGCATTATCAACTCAGCGAACTTAGTAGATGTAAAAGCAGAATGTACGAATGTGGCTACCATTGTGAATTTTAATTATAAAAAAGGTTACTTTTTCAGCCACTGCGTTTGCTCACATTGATAATGCAGCTCATTTTCATGTACTTTATTCCGACACAAAATTTTACCTTCTAGAAGAAATTAAGTTATAATAACATACAAGTTATAATAACTACAATAGCATATTCTTGTTGCATTCTTATTGGCCAGCCCTTATTATCGCATAGGCAAATCGGGATTTGTCCGGTTCCCAAATCATAAAACTGAACTTTGGAATGTTTCAGTAAGCTAATTTTAGTAACAGTTTTTCACTTAAAAAACGGGAATTTCATCTTTATAATATAAATTGAACTTTTATTATTATTATTATTATTATTATTATTATTATTATCATTATCATTATTATTATTATTATCATTATTATTATTATTATCATCATTATCATTATTATTATTATTATTATTATTATTATATTTATTTTTAAAATTAGAAGTATTTAATTTACTTCATTGACTGATTTCACTTTTCCCTAAAGACATTTTAGAAAAATTTTAACCAGGGAATTTCATTCTAAATCATATATTAATAGTTGGATATAACTCAAAATTATAGCTGTATAAATTAATATTTATATTCACTTTAAGTGAAAAAACTTGAATTCCCTCTTTATAATATAAATTGAACATTTATTATAATAATAATTATTATTATTATATTTATTTTTTAAAATTAGAAGTATTTACTTCATTGACTGATTTCATTTTTCCCTAAAGATATTTTAGAAAAAATTTAACTAGGAAAATTCATTCTAAACCATATATTAATAGTTGGATATAACTCAAAGTTATAGCTACATAACTTAATATTTTTATAATAAAAATAAAACTTTTCGTTTTCATAAAAAAATATAATTATTTTCCAAACAACTGAACCGAATTAGTCATTCTGTTGTATACTGCTGTATAAGTATATAAACAGTAAAGTATAAATTAATATAATTATTAAAAAACGCAGTTATAAATAAAATAAAATTTTCATGCATAATATATGCATCGATAGCACGTGTACAAATACAAGCACAAGTACAATTGTACAAGTTGCACGTGTCAAACTACAAATATCTTACTCTCCTCCTTCGTTTTCCAAGAAGGGTTAGTTATTGTCGCTACAGCATATACATATATGTATATACTGAAGAGGAAATTTTAAAACAATCACCAGTTTTTGTATTCGCGAATTTGTTTTTCTTCAAAAGTATATCTCCCTTCAGATCTTAAACTTAAATATATACATGACCGTAGGTCTAATTTTTAATCTGTAAAAAGGGAAAGCACGAAAGGGAAATTATGGTAATCTTTTTTAAAAACTACTGTTGGGGTGCATTTAATTAAACAGAGCACATCCTCCAGTGCACAGTCTGATTCGGAGAGAGGAAAAAATACCTCCGAAAAACATTCTAAAATTATGAAACCGGGGAAGGGATTTCGAGTGAAATGGTACCCACGAAAGCAAAACGAAAATATAAAAGAAAGAAGATCTGAGCTTGTGTCCCGATTTCATGGTTTATTAAACTAAGGATTCAAAAATAGCCTTTGAGGCTTCAGTAAGAATCACGAATAACATTTTCTATCATTCAGCTACAACAATAAAACGAGAAAATGGATATTTTACGATGAGTGTGGCAGAGAAATTGTCTTTTGAATGGAGATTTTTCTCCCAAATTTAGCACATGATAATCTTTTCACACACTGCATCATTTTTTATTTCACTTTTCTCTTTCATAAAAAATAACTAGATTTTCATAGTTATTTTTCTCTGTCTTGAAATGTTCTATTCATGTTCCTTTCTAGATATCGCTTTCAATGATTTCTTGACTCCTAATGTCTTTTGCAGCTTTATGCAATATTATAGTTATTAAAATGAATTAAGCACAATCTAGTTTTCCATATTAGTGAATAGAACTGTGAACAACGATGTTTTGAAATTATGTTGGTATTTTTACGCATTAAAACGTTTAACTTAGATTGCTATAATTTCAACAGTTACTCTGGAAGTTTTTCGCTCTTTTCATACACTATCTGAATAATATATATATATATATATATATATATATATATATATATATAATATATAATATATATAATATATATATATAATATATATATATATGAATATATAAGCAATAATAGCTTTCCTATTTAGTAGAGCAAAACATCTAGCTTTTCAATTTAGTTTGCATGCATTCTTGTGCTTACTTAGTGCTTACTGCAACAGATCATCTCCGTCGTACTCATAAGAAAAAAAAGATAATGCCGGAAGATATATTATTATATATATATATATATATATATATAATATATATATATATATATTATATATATATATATATATAATATATATATATATATATATATATATATATATATATATAATATATAATATATATATATATATATGAATTCGTGAGAGCTTGAATTCCTATTAAATTTGAGTAGAGCAAAACATCTAGCTTTATCTTTCAAGTTTTGCATTCTTGTGCTGCAATTTAGTCGCATGTACTTGCTTACTGCACTTGAGGCTCATCAGACATCCCTTTTTTATACGTTTATAAAAAAAATATTTTTTAAATTCATTATAGAGCGAAACGTCTAACAAATTCTTTTAAGTCTTACACTCTAGTGTTTCAATTTAGTTGCATGTACATAGCTTACCGCACTTGAGGCTCATCAGACATCTCTATTTTTAAACATTTATCAAAAAAATATTTTTCTAAATACGTCCAGAGCAAAACATCCAACTATTTCCTCTAAGTTTAGCACTCTTGTATTGAAATTTAGTCGCATGTACTAAATTCTACATCTTGGGTTCATCGGTGATTCCTACATATGCATATTAAATACTTATATTATTTTAATTACTTGATGTTGCTGCTTTTGAAACCTATTTTGAAATATTGAATTTATGTTTTTAATACTATATGACCATATTCGACACTTTATTCAAGATACTCTGAATCAATTGTAACTAAACCTTTCTAAAAACCCGAGTATTTTTTTGTCCATGACTACAAACATAATGATAAATACTTTGTTTTTAAAGAATGTAGCAAATTTTTTAAAATTATTTCACAGTTTTCCATAAAGTGTTGAAAAGAAACATACAATAATACGATATAATACCTAGGTTCGAATAATAAAATACTAAACTAAACTGTTGGGCGCAGCAGCCCCTAGGGGACCAGGGCTTACGGTGCCAATCTCCGTTTCCGAGACCAAGGGCCCTGCAGTGTGAAGCATATGTTTAGGCTACGCGGTCAACCTTACGCAGAACCTCCAGTTTAGTTCCCAAGCATGCTTGGTCTTCAGTTTGTCAACCACTGAAGGAATGAAAGGCTGAGTCAACCTTGCTCAGCCCGGGAATCGAACGTCGGACCTGAGTCGGGTGAGCACGAAAAACTTCTAGATTCTAATGATGATGATGGAAATTAACCTTAGCAGCTGAGTATCATAGTTTTTCACTCTTGTTTTACAATTTAATCGTATGTGCATAGCTTACTGCACCTAAAGTTCGTCAGATATCCCTATAAATGCGCGTTCTTACTTGATATTGCTTTTGAAGTTTAATATTTGATTTGTGCTTTTAATACCCTTTAACCATATTCGGTACTTTTTTATATTCAAGGTAGCTTGAATGAAGTGCAATAAAACTTCGTAAAAGCTCTTTTGTCCGTGACCATTAAAGTAATTTGTTTCCAAATAATGCAATATATATTTGTAATTACTACACAGTTTCCCATAAAATGTTGAAAGGAGACATGAAACTGGATGGATTACGCCATAGATAAAATCCCGAGATTCCAATGATACGGTTAAAAATTAACCTTAAGAGCCGAGAATCATAGCAATGTTTGACAAGGACGGAAATTTATTTATCCCCATTTCAGTGACTCCCAACGATTTAATAACTCTAATGACTTGACCATGGGTGTGTCAGCACGAATCATGGGTAAATCTGTTTTAATTGGCATGCAATTATACTAATAACGAAGTATTTAAAGGCAGGTATGTTGTTGTATGCCTGTATATTCCTAATAATAAAGGGTAAATATGCGTTTCCATTAATTACAAATATAATTACTAGAACTTAGAGGATTGATTAATTTTTATTATAGAATAAAATTTTGCCAAGATTGAAATGTACTTTTAAAAAATGTCTCATATATTTCTCCCATATTGTATCATATATTTGAATCTAGCGATAAATTTAAAAAATTGTATTTATGCTTGAAATTCCGCAATGGAAAATTTCCGAGATTCTCTGACAACAGCAACGAAAATGTTGTCCTTTACTCATTTTTATCGCTAACACATTTATGGAAAGAATTTATTACTGATTCAATCAATGTTAGAAAATATCTTTTAATATCCGTATCTGTTATTACGCCTTTAAGGGAATAAGGGCAAAATAACGGCAAGAAAGTATGAATTTTTGTTGAAGAAATCAAACTAGATATACTCTTCAAAATAAAATTAAATTTTTCCAACTGAATAATTTTTTTATTTTAAAACTCCCTCTTATTTTATTTATTTATTTTTACTCTTTATTTGAAAACTTACGAGAGACGCGAGGGGAAGGGGCGCCATTTGTCTCTTCGGAAATGAAAAAGCGAGAGAGTCGTCCATAAACCTTTGAAAAAGTAAAATTTTTCACTTTTGGCAATTTTTTACCTTTTTGAGCCAACTTGCAGAAATTTCTGCTGACGGATAGGAGCTTCCCCTTTAAAAGGAAGGGGGCAGCTGCTCTGCATGCCCCATTATTAATCAGGGCCTGCCGATTTATTTAATGAATTTTGTAACACTAACGATTGAAATTGCCGGGTATTTTGATACGCTGCAAAATATAATTATACATATTAATTGCAATATAGATATGTATCTAATATGTATCTGAACAATTTATACAAACATATTAACAGATAGTGATTTCTTTTTCTTTTTCTTCGTCAGCAATACAGCTTGTTACAGGCCAAGGCCGTCTCCATGAGCTTCCTCAATCTGACTCTATTAAAGACAAACCGAACGATGGCCGAATGGTTAGGGCACTGACCTTCGGAAACCGGAGTTCATGGGTCGAATCCCACTACTACATGGATGTTCGTAGCCGTTCGGAATCGGCTTTAAGCAGTAGGTCCCGGTCTCATTAGCCCTCGTGTTGTAAAAAGTAGCCCGTAGCACTCCAAACCAAACCAAACAAAGACAATAGATCGTCAAGGATGGACTCTCAGTTCTCTTAAATCCTTCTCTACAGAATCTACCCACCTGGTAGGGGGGGTCCTCTTTTTCGCTTGCCTTCAATTTTTTAAAAGGTCACTTGTTTAGTTGGGTTAGAATCTTCATATCTAAAAAGGTGTCCCATCCAGCTAATGTGGCTGGCCTTAACCCTTAATTTGGCTAGGTCTGGCTGCTACACCGGACATGTATATTTATAACTACTATATAACATAATTATCAGTGTTCGTCACAGCAGACATTATCTCAAAAATGAAAAATGATATATTTTTTTTGTTTATTTTACAGAGATCCTAATGTCTATACAGACATGGGAAAATAACAGAAATTAAAAAATATTTGAAAAAACAGATTGTCAAATTAAGGGTTAATAACTTTGACAACATCTGGTTCTTTAAATCTATTGTATGTTTCGTAATTAGACTGAATTCTATAGACATCATTTTGTTTAACTGCTGCAAAGATTTTTCTAAGTATTTTTCTCTCAAAAATCAATAGCTTACCTTTTTCATATTTATCTAATGGCCTGCACTAGCTGCCATATAGAACAATAGATAGTTTCTTTTTGAATAATATAATTTCTGGGATCAAGATTCGGACACACATAACCTGCCCCCCTTCTCTGCCTTGATAAGAATACTTTTAAAGATGAATACTTTATAAATTCAAACTCAAGAGTCCTTGATCCTTAAAAGTATTTACATTTTATATCGAAAATGAAAGACAATTACTTCAACTTTTCTTTCGGAAGATTAACCACGTTTTTCGGTCTTAAATTTACCTTGTATTCCATTCCGTGTAAACTATTTAGAGAACCATTTTGAAAGCACGAATGATCTCAGAATGTTGACATCTTGTGAAATGGGTCATGTTGAAAATGAAATGCTTCAATGTAACTTTTTTTTTCGATCATTTAATACATTCCAAGCGAAAATGGAAAATTCCTTTTTAACCGTGGTCAATACCTGGGAAATACAGAGAAAAATTCTTCCCAACCCAAAATTATTTGTTTCCCCTAAGCTTGAGAAAAACAGGGAAAGTTAAAGTATCTTACACAAAAGTACAAAATTACTCCATCATATCAAATTTTCTGAATTTTATTCCGATTGCTTTGTCATTAAAGCACGGATATATTGATTTTGAAGGAGTAAATTTTACATAATTGACTATCAGCTATCAGAAGCAATTCTTTTTTTATATCCAATCTGTACATATAACAATTGATAATAATGATAAAAGGAAAGGAAAGAATCAGTGATTGATAAACCTAATTTTAGTTATACTCGGAAATCACCTATTGTTGAAGTGTCAAATGTTTTCTAGGAAGTAATCCAGAATTCAGAAGATATTTTTCTCATACATTGTGTGAAAAAAATGAACAATAAAGATTGAAATGCAAAAGACTATTTAAATTAAATTTAAAAATGAAACCCATATTAAATTTTTTCTTTATAGTGTCATATAAGTTTAGGTTCATAATATACTCTACTTATGTTCCTCAGTGAGATAAACTATGTACTTGTTTAAAAGAAACTAAACTCCTCGGCGCAACAACCCCTAGGGGGCCAGAGCCTACGGTGTTAATCTCCGTTTACGTGACCAAGGGCCCTGGAGTACGAAGTATATGTTCTGGTTAGGTGGTCAATCTTACGCGGAACCCCCAGTGTTTAGTTCCCAAGCACGCTTGGTCCTCAGTTCATTTACCGGATGAAAGGCTGAGTCAACCTTGCCCTGCCCGGGAATCGAACCTCGGACCTGTGCCGTGGGAGAGATAGGCGCTACACCAGAGCCACGGAAAATTCCTGTTTAAAAGAAAAACGTACAGTTGTTTCTTTATATAAAATTAAAATAGAATGTGTTATTGTTGAAAATTTGTGTTTGGTTTAAACAGAATCACCACCTATTTCCTGTGTGTGTGCAAAGAAAGAGTAAACTAAATTTGAAAATGAATGTAGATGTATTGTAAATCTTTTTCCTTAAAAAATGTAGGTTTTAAAAGCTAGCTATAAAATTTTGGAGCCCCAAAATTCAGGAGCCACAGGGCCACGGCGCAGTAGCTCCGTGCTTTAATCAGACTCTGGCCAGACGTACATATGTACATTGAAACCTGTGTAAAACGCTACCCTCTACAACTTTAAACCTGTCCATATTTTTTTTTTTGTCCCATTTATTTACAGATCGAAATAAACCTCCAAAGAATTTTCCTTACTTACGGAATTCTTTATTTACTTAATTTATTCCTTTCGAATGACATTTTAGGAACATCAGAGCTCGATTCATTGGGTTTCGAGTTATCTGGAAGGACATTTGTATGCCAAATTTTAGGTGAGCGTTGGTTAGGCTTCTCCTTGCCCAATAGCCCGGGCAAGTAAAAAGAGTAGGGGCTATAATTTCAAATGTGTCCAGCAGTTATATAATTCCTGGATTACATATGTATATTCCAGTTGATCAAATATTCTAGTTGCTTAGGCTTCTCCTTGCCCAATAGCCCGGGCAAGTAAAAAGAGTGTGGGCTATAATTTCAAATGTGTCCAGCAGTTATATAATTCCTGGATTACATATGTATATTCCAGTTGATCAAATATTCTAGTTGCTTAGGCTTCTCCTTGCCCAATAGCCCGGGCAAGTAAAAAGAGTAGGGGCTATAATTTCATATGTGTCCAGCAGTTATATAATTCCTGGATTACATATATATATATATTATACAAATGTAAACTGAAAAAATTACTCTAAAAACTAAAATTTCTAGGGGAGAAACATATACTGAATGCGATGATTTCCAAAGAATACAGTTGATGAGTGATAAGGCCTTAATAACAGGTTTATATTATTTATAAAATAATTTATTTCGCTTTCATTATTTATTATACAATATCTGATTACCTTTGTGCTTGAGAAGAACTTGTTTTAATATTTCTTACAATGCATACTTTTTTAGGTAATAAAAGAATCAAAACTACATTTATACTACTGCTACGTGTTGCAAGAGTATATTATAAATATTTAATTATCTTTGTGCTAGTCGTAAATGGTTTGATATTTATAAAAATGAGCGTTGAGATATCATTTTTCGCCCTTTTTTTTCTTGTGAAAAAACAGGGTTCCCGTTGTTACATGCGTAAATACCCGTTGTTATATATGCAATTTTCTAGTTCCAGATCTATTCATGATTATCTTTCTTCTACATTTGGAAATAAGCTGTGGGCTATATGTGCTCCAAAATTGAGATTTTGAAAAGAAGCAAAATTTTAAGAATAAAGAAGTCGGTAGACACATATAACAGTCAAATATATGGACTTGATGAAATGTTTTTGTTACATTTCATTGTAGTGGAATACGGTGAACTGAGATTCAATCCTTCCGCTGCTGTGAACGTTCAGCCATCACGCTTCAGTTGCCACGGGATTTTTCTTTTTGTAACAAATAAATAAATAAAGGGATAAGACAGACTTGCCAATGTGATAATTAGTGTAATAGCCGTAGAGAGAAAAAAACCTGAGTAATCCTCAAGTAGTTTAGTAATTGTATTTCGTATTTTATTTTAACGATAACAGAAGGTTAAATCTACGTTCTAGATTTTTTTTGTGTGTGTGCTAACTACTTTGCTCGAAGCAGATAAGTGTTATTTAACAAAATGTAAAGTAGCTTTGTTTAATGCAATGTATTTTTGCTTAGTATAAAGATTCTAGCGCTAAACTGAATTCAAAGACATTCAGAACCACTTCCATATGGGTCAATTCCAGCTTTAAAAAAATACCGAAATGAAGTGCTGTATGCTTTTAAAAAATAGTCAGAAAATGGAATATATTCATGGAACAATAATTTGAGTATACTGGCCTTTTATTTTTGACTAGCATATAGCCCGTAATATGACGGGATTAGTAAGATTTTTAATTTTCCAAAACTATCGCATTTAATCATTTCTTATTTTTAATTATTTAAATATCGTCTACATTATTTTCATACGTATTATCACTGAACTTAGATATTACGTAAATAATTTTCTTTTATATTTGGCTTAAATAATAGATTAGGTACATATGAGATTATTTTAAATTTAATTATTGGTAATATTTTGTTGCAATGAAAACTTTATCACCGGTATTAACAACAAATTCTTTTCATAAAAGTCTAGGAGTCTATTTGACGGACTAATAAATATCTAGCGTTTAAGTTATACATCTTTGAAAATTAAGAAGCTTGTTCGTTTCTGTGTTTGTTTTTTATACATAACCACACAGTTTGACTAAAAGACTTTAGAGGTGTATGAAGATAAACAAATTATTGAGCGTGTACCATATAACTCTCAACCAAAAAACAAATTTGCCGCATAGGGTACTTTACAAATCTGGAAAATTAAAAATCTTACTAATCCCGTCATATGACGGGCTATATGCTAATCAAAAATAAAAGACCAGTACACTCAAATTATAGTTCCATGAAAATATTCCATTTTCTGACTATTTTTTCAAAGCATACAGAACTCCATTTCGGTATTCTTTTAAAGCTTGAATCGACAGAATGCTGAAAACTTGAATTGACAGAAGGTAATTGCTTAAAGAGGTCATTTAGAAGAGGGAAATATGTTAATGGCAAACAGATTTGGAAAATCCGAATTGAAAAATTGTTTTAAAATTAAAGTAAGGACAACTTGGAGGTTTTCAAAGGATTAAGAGCATGTTGTCAAAATTTATGAGAATTTGGCTATTATGTCTTTCAAAGATGCGAGAAGAGCGGATGTTAACTCAAGTGTGCACTTGTTTCTCACCCAGTATTCACCCAGTTTTTCTCGTTTGCATACCAGCCGTATATAGCCCTGTTTAAGATGTTACCTTTTATTCTGTATAGTTTGATATTAGCTCGTTTTAAGGAGATCCAAGTATCTGCATAACTTTTTTTTCACCAGATTTTGAGTATGCTATATAATGAAGTATTATCCAACAATACATGATTTTTTTACAGTAACAGTACTTATATGCATTCACTAATTGTATTGTTTAGTTGTACATTTTGGAATTTTGGAAAAACTGTTTCGGAAATTCCGTTCTTACCGTAAACCAGAGGTGGGCAAAAGCCGGCCCGCTTTTGCCCACGTTATATAATTACCTTGTAATTATATAAGGTAATATTTACTTATTTAATTACCTTGTAAGTGGAACATATTGTTTGCAAAATATGTATCATGGCTTTGCGTGACGAGCTGCACGTGCTGGGAACTACTCTTTATTGAAACTAAACGCTAACCATTTTCAGTGGTCCTTTGCTATCTTTTAGGATCAAAACTTTTCAAGGAAATAATATTCCATTTTAATGGATTTGCTAACATTTATTGTTTTAAAGTATTTTGCAAGTATAGTACGGGTTTCATACTGCGTAATAAATGTCGACAATATATCAAAGAACGTTTTGAATCGTTATAAGTTTCATAGGTCGTTTTCGTAATATTTTCATGCTAGACGCCTTAAAGCAAGTAGAACAGAGGTGGGCAAAGCCGGCACATTTGCTTACATTATGCGGCCCCGTTGAAAAATCCTGCATGAATTTTTTTAATCTTCTAGATGCGATTTTGTTGAAATCAACAGTATTTGTATGCGTAGTGTATATATAAATAATAGAGAGTATTATAATTTGAACAGCTATAACCATATCCCTACTTTAATGTATACAACATACATACTCTCATAAAGCGTGTGGTCGGATTACTACATAGAATTGAACGTGCACTCCCCTCTCTTCGAGGGACGACAGACCGCAGCACGCGTACTGTTTATTTTGATTTAGCACTAGTCACATACTCGTCATTTCTTTTGAGACAAATGTTTGTTATTTTGCAAATATAATAATAAATTGAAAAAGTGGACTTTTTGTAGGTAAAATTTTAAAACATTGGTTTTATTTGTTCCCATATACATCTAAGTAAGACAATTTATTATTACTGTTATCTTTTATTAACTGTCAAATTTCTCTGTCGAAATGCTTTAAAATGATACTTATAGTATTTTGTCAAAAAAATTTCTTAGGCAGGGAAAAAACTCCATCCAAAACAGTCGCGTGTGCACAGCGTACGCGGTATAGTCCTCCGGCCCGGGAGACATTTTGAAAATTTCAATTTGGCCCGGGCTTAAAAGTATTTGCCCACCCCTGCCGTAAACAGATAGCATAAAAGATTAACCCGTAACTGTTTTTGACGTAATATTACACGATATGGTATTTTGTACTCTTTTTTAATACTAAAATTAAATAATGCTACAATTAAATAATAATTATAATAATAAATAATAATATTATGCCCACTAAAATTTACTTTCAACTTTTTTAATACCATCATAATTAAAATAGGGAGAGAGAGAAAAAAGCAAATAGCCTTAAAACAAATAAGAAGTTGACCATATATGGTTTAATATTGTAGGCTATGAAGCACAGTGATTTTTTTTTCAAAAGTTTTTTAAAGTTAATATATCAGATAACTTCAAAATCTAAACCAGTGATCACTAAACTTATGAAGCTTCTGAGAAACCGTACCATTTTTAAATCACACTGTTTGCTTAAAAAAATGTCAGAAATAAAAACTTTCTTTTCCAAATCTTGCGTCTGCTTATTGCTTATAAACATTCATTTCTAGTAAGTATGAAAACAGTTTGAATAAAACTGTATAAGAAAAATAAATTGAAATAAAAAACTATACATAAGTAAAAATTGAAATGCCATTAGTAATAAATTAAAAATGTAAGAACATATTTTTCCTCAGACTTGTTAATTTTAATAAGAAAAATGGTAATCTTTTAGATCACCGTGAAAATTTTTAACTGTTGGGAGAGTAAGTAGTGGCTGCCATACAGTTGTACAAATATTCATCGGTCAATCTATTTCTGTACTTCTTTTTTATAAATTTCATTCTGAAAATTCAAACAGATACGTAGAGTTGAACATTTCATTAACTTTGAGATGAACCCGAACTAAAATTTGGTATTTTCATTTTGTAAAAAGAGGTCAAATATTTTCAGAGCTTGATAAAAGTAATTTTAAAAAGAAATAATATTGAAGCGACTTTAAAGATAAATCATATTTTCAGGCTAACTATAACTTGAGCGTAACATTGAGATCTATCGAAAATTTTCCCGTGAGCTATTAGAAGAAAGCAATCGCTGGTTTGGCTATTTCTGGTCTAAACCATTAAAGTGCTCTAAATTAATTGTGAAACTGTCTGTTATCTAGTAATTTGATGCATTAACTTGTTACAGATCTTATTTTCGAGGCCAAACAATTACGCCATCATTTCATTCGAAACTTCTTACCATTTTGAGTAAGATCGAAATTGTTAAACATTTCATTGTACAATAGCCACCAACGATGTTCGCCAACATGATGCACCCATGATAAAATAACCTCAATTATACAGTGTTAGAAAAAAGATGAAATCTTTTAATTGCAATATGTTCTCCCCAGCAGCTACAGCATTTTATTAACAGCTCCAACAACGGTTGCAAATTCAGCATCATTTTATCTCTGTGGGATGTCAGTTTTATTACTGTTTCTTGCCAAAGCTGTGATCACTCTTTTTTCTCTCCCACAGTATTGCAGACAAGTAACATAGGGTGCGAAACTGATAGAGGTCAGTACTCTTTGAAAACACCCACGAGTTTCGTGAACTCCCCCTCTGAAAGTGTCGCAACGATATTAACGAGCGTATCCTCCCTCGCAAGATCAATGTCAGAGTTGTAGATTGCATCACCCTCCTTGTTACGGACAAGTGTATAGAACGTGTAATTCACTTATAGAGGCGGCAATGAATTTTGAGTGAATGATAAATCGATATTGTGGCGATGTTGTTTGGCTGATAAAGGACTTTGACACCGGATTGTAATTTACTTACGTAGTGAAATGAAGTTTGAAAAGAATAGCATCCTGTGTATTGACGAAATAAGTGATTTTATAATACCACTTGCCACAGAGAAACAATATTAAAAGTTCTCCCAATCGACATTATGATGATCTCCCTCCCTCCTTCTCTATCGCTCTCTCTCTCTCACACACACACACACACACGAATACATATATACATATGTGTGTGTAATCCAGGAATTATAAAACTGCTGGACAGATTTAACATTATAGTTCCTATTCTTTTTACTTGCCTGGGCTACTGGGCAAGGAGAAGCCTAATCAGCTAGCAGTAATAAAGATGCAGTCGAGCCACATTGAAGAGAACGGCACACAAGTCCAAGTCTGATTAAAACTTTGTTTAAGAGATACTATAAAAGGACATATTTACTAGTCAACGACAGACAAGGGAAAGACACAAAAATCCCTGCGCTCAAATAGAGGTGTACCCAAGAGCGAAGACAGATAGAATAATCCCAACGGACAAGAAACTTAGTCAGCGAATTTAACTGTTAAGATCAGGAGAAAAACCGAGGCATTTACTGGCGACAGCTGCAAAACGTGTTGCATGGACCGAAAATTTATATCTATTGGATAGAAAGCTTTGGGAAATGTAGTGAAAGAATTTTAAACTATATTTTGTCCGAAATTTGCGAATTTGTATCCCGCTGCTGACAAGGATGTTCGTATCTGTTTGCATTCGGATTTAAGCAGTAGATATTGGTCTAATTAGCCACCCTGTCGTAAAAAGTTGACCTTAGAATTAAAAGTTGAACCAAATCATACATAACTATATATATATATATATATATATATATATATATATATATATATATATATATATATATATATATATATGTATATATATATATTATATATATATATATATATATGTATATATATATATATATATATATATATATATATATATTATATATATATATATATATATATATATATATATATATATATATATATATATATATATATATATATATATATATATATATATATATATATATATATATATATATATATATATATATATATATATACTAGACGATCCGACAGACGTTGTCTTGTTTTAATGCTGTAAATCCAAAAATTGTAAAATGTTTTTAAATAAATTATAAATTGGACCGTTTTGATAGAAAAGTAAGGAAAAAAATTTTAAATACTTGACGCCACCACGCGTACAATCATCACAAACGTAATTAGATTAAATTAAAATTCCCACATCGCCTGTACGAGGATTCGATCCTAGGAACTACTCGTATAGAATCCCGTTGCGCTGACCACTGCGCCACAGATACGTTGGGAGTGAAGGTTTGAAGGGTTTCAAGCTGCATTATTAATCATATCAAGGAGACTGCAATTCTGGATTTTTAATAAACAAAAATCTTTTTTTGTTGGATCAAATTGTGAATTTAAACCATTCTCGAATCAACTTAATTACATATACAAAAATTCATCAAAATTAGTCCAGCCGTTTAGGAGGATCTCTTTTATAAACACACGGAGAGAAAAATTATATATATATATATATATATATATATATATATATATATATATATATATATATATATATATATATATATATATATAGTGTGTGTGTACATATTATTAAATATGGTTTGAGAAGGAATAGACTATAAACAAAGAGTAAATAACATATAAAATGATCATTAACAAGTAGTAGTAATCGCTAGTAAAAAAATTTAAAATAAGCCTAAAGATAATTTTGTTCAGCTGAAAATAAAAATAGTTAAACTGAAGAAAAAACCGATTCATTCATAAACACAATTTAGGTGTAACAAGAAAACTTATCATGTTTTTAAAATGACTTCTTTTTTATTAAATTAATCAGATCCTGTTTCAAGTTTCTGTTCCGAGAACAGAATGATTTTGGATAACGGTTCTATAAATAACATGACATGATTGATGAATTGCTTTTCACGAGTTTAGATTTTCGGTGGAAATGCGATCCGATGGCTTTGATTGCTCAGGCTTGTGTATTCTTGAGTTAAGAGGACTCAAAAAATGATGTATATTCGTTCACGACAGCTGGTAATTTCCTGTTTTATAAAATCTAGAGCAGGGTCAACACGATATTAACACGTTCCCAATTCTTGCTCATTCAGAACGAAAACTTTAACCTTAAAAAAAAAGTTTTGTATTTATTTCGGTTTAATTCTGCTTGCTAGCAAAATTGGCGTTTTTTGAAGCACAGTAAACAATAACTTGGTATGAATTCTTAAGGCCTTATCACACATCAACATGTGCTTATTGATAAAAGCAACAGATTTAGTTTAAGATTCATTTCCCCGTTGAAGAATATGCGGATTTCTATTGTGATATCGAAAGGTTTTTATGGTACCGGCCATATTGGATTACTATTTCTCCATGTTAACCAGTGGGAAAATTTTTCTACTTCTGTGCGGTTTACATTTGAATATTTCTTGAAACAAATTTTATCAAGTGATAGAGCAAAAAATTCTCTACGGTTAAGCATGACCTCTTTTTTTTTAATTAAATTGGTAAAATATATTTGTGTTCAATGAAGACTAGATCAAAAAATTTTACGAATAATTTAAAATCAAACATATTTTTCTAGCTGTTTTATTTACAAATATATTTGCGCATAATCTGGGAGAATTTTTTGCTCTCTTGTGTGGTAAAATTTGCTGGAAGAAATCTTTTGTTTTTGTTGTTACTTAAACCCCTGGTCCAAAAAAAAAATGATACCAGGTCTAATAGACCGCATTATTAACCTTTTGAAAGGGGTTCTCTGAAGAACTAATTCATCTGCTGCACATATGCTGGTCCAGCCCCTGTGAAAAGGTTAAATGCGACTGGTCCATGGCTAAGTTTAAAAAGTATCTTCATTTTTGACGGAAGGTCCACGAGGGCTGAAGACTGTGTAACGGTATATTTAATTTAGAATTAGTCATAATTTAAACATAATTAATTTAAATGTAAATATTTAATTTTAAAATATTTCATTGATTATAAATGTTATTTTGTAAATGCTTGTAAAACTTTTACTTTTTGTATTTTGGCATTATTTATTTGTTAGACTTTGAAAAACAAAACTAGAATAGGGTTGAGAGAGTAAAAAATAAATATGGTGGAAGATTTTATGGTCGTATTCTTTTTTTAACTCATGTTGTACCATATCCACTTCTGAAATTTATCATATATAGTTAATAATATTGTGTCTTGAAAATTGCATGCAGAATTTACAAACGTTGCGAAACTTTTAAATGAGCTGCATACCAGCAATTGACCTCGACTGAATCCTCGTGATTTAGGAGCAGGATTCAAGCAGAAGATCCCCCCAGGTTTGGCTTGCCAGCTTCAGAGGTACCTCTTGAGAACTTAGAGGACACTGCGACCACGAATCTAGTTTACGTACCTTACCCCAGGTCCTATTTGTGCTCTGCTTCGGAGTCTCTTCACCGGGCAACTTTTGCAGTCTTTTCCATCGCTACTCGGCTTTTTTGTCGGTAGGGATCCCCGGTAAGTGTCTTAAATGTACACACAGGTAAGGTGCTGTCTCAGTTACGTACCTTATCCACTATTAACGAACACGGCTGGTTTAATGAAACCGTTAAATGCAAACCGCCCAGAAACAGAACAATTTTCTTCATAGATAACATGGAGAATCCAATATGGCTGACACCCAATTACCTTAATAAGATCATCCTAAACAAATTTTTGCTTTCTATTTTACCTGGAATATCAGTTTAAGTACAACTATATATTATTTTAAATATTCATATAAGAGAGTGAAAGAGCTTGCTACATTTATAAAAAGCCTTAATTTAATTTACGGAAGTAAAACAAGCAATATATGAACGTATAACCAAAGTAGATATAAAATCAAATCATTTCCATGGTAATAGAAAATTCAATAAACCTTTTATGGGTTACCTTTAAATAGGTTATATTTAAAGGCGATGGAAAAGTGTAAAAACGTATATTCATTACTATGAATCAACAAATAAAAAAAGTTCTAATGCAATACTGTTTTGCAAGAATAGATTTTGTTCTCTTTTTTTCTCGTTATAAGTAAAAATAAATAAAGTAAAAGAATTCTCCAGACTTCTAACTGCATGTGAACTATGTTCCCAAATTCGATTGTTCATGGAAAATAAGAGTGGAAAATGATGTTATCAAACAAAAGCAGTTATATTTTGTTTCAAAACTATCTCTTTATTCGGCGAAACCTTTTTCCATGAACTCATTAAAGAAATGTTATGCATTGTTAAGATAATAAAGTTGTTTTAAATAGCTCAAAATAAATGCTCTAAAGTTGAATAAAGTTTCTTCGAGAAATGGAAAATTTTGAACAATAATTCAATGAATAACCGTAAATAAAAGATGGAGTTCGACTAGTTAAATAGCACATATAAGGGTATATATTCAAAGATATATTAACCAAATTAACTAGCTTAATTATAATTATATTCTAAATTAAATTTCTGGCAATTCTATCTTTAAACTTACAACCTTTGGAAAATGTCTACTTCTCTTTTAATTGTGGTAAACTTTAGCGTCGTCGAGAACACCATATTAATTCCTGACAGCATAACTATGTTATTTTATATTCTATTGTACATGTGTGTATGTGTATACACTATATGTATACACAATTATACACACTCAGGCAACACCTGGCTAGTCTATATATATATAAAAATGAATTTGTGTCTGTCTGTCTGTACTCGATAGACTCAAAAACCATGCATCCAATCGCCGTGAAAATTTGAGAAATTATTAGGTACATCCCTGGGAAGGTTTTTGTAAATTTTTAACGTTCGAAATCCATTCCTTCCCCTTTTTTCGAGCATTTTATGTCAATATTCCAAGCATTATTTTCCCCGGTTAAATGCAAACGATTAATTTTTTAATTTATCGCATCATAACTAAGTGAAAGAAGCAGTATTTCTAGAAATGTGACGTCATCCCAAATAATTGTTTTAAAGGCAGTTTCCCACGGTTAAAAGCAGGAGATTAAAATGTTGAATTTATCACATAATAAATAGGTGTAAACGATATTTTTCTATCATTATGACGTCATTACTTTAAATATCTGATTTATTCATTTCTTATTTTATATTACTTAAACATCGTCTGCGTAATATCAATTCCATTTGACCTGGAAATGAGGAATTTTCACGTTTTCTAATTTTGATTTTAAACGATAGAAGACAAAAAAGTAAGCAGGACAGTAGCTATTTTTCTTTCATTTGGGGGCCTAATGAGTGATTTCTAATGGGTTTTATAGCGGACTCTTTAACGTCTCTCAAAAACGCTACTTTATCTCCGCCGAGTTTGTGACGTCATCGTTCATGTAAACACCGAGCTCCTATGCTGTTTACATGTTAAAAGGCGACTTTTAAATTTGTTTTTTGTGTAAAGTATCGCATATAATAGCATTTTTTTGTTATGTCTGGCATTAAAAAATCATACTCTAAATATTGTATTGTGCCACTCTGTAAAAATACAACAACTAATTGCAATGAGAAGATATTTTTCAGCGTCCCAAAAGACCCACATACACGTAAAATCTGGACAACTGAGATGAAAAGGGATGAGAAATTAAACCTCAAATTATCATATAAATCATCTCTATGGGTTTGTGAAGACCATTTTTCGGTAAATAAATGCTTGCATTTGTTTAAATATTACTATTTTAGAACAATTAAAGTATATAAAATACATCTATACCTTTAAAAGGATTGTTGATTAACCACTGCTATTTAACTTTTAAAACTGCTAATTTTCGAGTATTATCACAGAGTTCAAGTACAATAAATATTTTATAAAGCATATAAATATCGAAAAACATATAAATATCTAAAGCATATAATTATCTAATAAATAACTCGGGGGAGGGGAAAGTTATGTATTTTCAAGGTATTATAAATATTTTCTTCAGAGATGCATACTTTCTTATGTATCAAATGTAACAGTGATATTTTTCGATTAAATTGGTGACTAATTTGAAAAAAAAAAGTATAATATTTTTAAAATACTTAATAATTATATTACTTTAAAAATTAAATTTAATTTGAGAAATTTTATACATTTTTTAATTTGACATTAATATTAAAGGCAATAAAATTGTATTGCTATTTAAAAATGTATAAATAATTAAGTAAAGCCATTTAAAGATTTTAAATTTCTTTTCATCATATTTAAAATATCTAAGAATTGATTTTGTTTTGGTTTGGTTTTGGAATGCTACGGTCTACTTTTTGCAACACGAAGGCTAATGAGACCGGTCTCACAAAAAATACCTCCTCTAATTTTTATTTTAATATTACATCCGTCTCTATTTATAAAAAACGATGCAACTACAAATGTGTATGTATATGATATATGTATATTTATTTGACTTGTTTGTGTTTACAAACAAAAGAGCTGTGTTTAGCATGAATAAAGTATTAATACATGTTAAGTAAAATTGGAAAAAAAATATAAATGATTTTACACACCTTTGGGTTTTAATTCCTCGTATTTCTGCTCCCATAAAATCCGGGTTTTTTGCCAAGAAAGAAAACATTGACATGCTGTCAATTTTCGGGAGGTTGTCTGATTGGTAAATCCAGGTAGAAGAGACATTTATGACAAATTGAGATAACTAAGCTATCTAGATCGATAAAATAAACCTTCAGGTTTAAATAAAAATAAATTTTGATAGCTAGAAAATTTCAGGAACTTGCAAAAACAAAATCGGAAAATAGTGCGCGCTTAAAAGCAATACAAAAATATTGGTCTGCATGAACGATGACATCACAACCAATCACGGAGCTTTTTGATGTCACGTGATTTTCGCTTAACTTTAAAATTAATTTTTTAAATGATGGACCCAGTTTTTTACATTTTTGAGAACATTTTTGGAATCTACGAGTCTGAAATTACCAGAAAAACACTAAGTTGTTCGAATCCCCCACATGTGCAAATTCCTCATTGAGAATAAAGTGATTAACTTTTATTTCTATGTGACTCAAATTATAGCATTTTTATATGAGAACTTATTTTAAATTTAATTCTTAGTTAAGACTCCTAGACTTTTATGAAAAGAATTTGTTGTTAATATTGGTGATAAAATTTTCATTGCAACAAAAAATAATGATTCAATTTAAAATTAGCACATATGTACCTAATCTATTATTTAACAAAAATATACAAGAAGATTATTTACGTAGTATCTAAGTTCAGAGATTAAATAGATGAAAATAATGCAGACGATATTTAAATAATTTAAAATAAGAAATGATTAAAGGATATGGTTAAAGGAATGACGTCATAATGCTAGAAAAAAACGTTATTTTTAACCTATTTATTATGTGATAAATTGATAAATTTAATCTCCTGTTCTTGACTGGGGGAAAATAAAGCTTGAAATAATAGCATTAAATTCTCGAAAGGGGAGAAAGGGGCGGATTTCGAACGTTTTCAGACTCGCTTTAAATTTTGCTAACCCTAACTCATCGAAAATCCAATAGGGATGTCGCTATACATTCCAGGTCCAACCGCTTCATAAATTTGAGGACAGACGGACAGGTAACTTATGCTATTATTATATAAGGGATTCTAAAGAAATAAATTAATCGTATTTTTCTTTTGGTATGTTGACTTTAACCCTTAATTTGACAAGATGTTTTTTCAAATATCGATTAAAAATATATTTAAATAAATAATAATAACAATAATAATAATAATTTAAATAATAATAATAATAATTAATAATAATAATATATAATATATTTAATATATTATATATTATCGATAAAAATATATATTTATTATAAAGATTTTATTTATTTGATTGTTCATTGTAGTGGAATTAGCCAAATTAAGGGTTAATGAAGATATCTACATGTGTACAGAAGTAATAAATAAAGGATGATTGTTGCCAAAACACGTTAATTGCAATCACACTCAGTCATGAATAGGGATAACAAAGTACAGTATAAAAGCAAAAAATTCAAGATAAGACTATAAATTCGTATCTGGGGATTCATAATATTGCCTTCCTCACATTAAAAGTGAAATGAAATCACTGCTTATTTAAATCGTGTAAAAAATTCAAACGTGTCCAGTCTGGAACTACTCAATGCAACCTCATCTTGAGGCAGAGGAGTATATAATAATTCATCCTTACTGAGAAAACCCGGATGTAGTATTAAGAATATGAGTCATCTCACATTGAGCAAATTTCAATAGGCAGGGAAAAATTTAGGTGAGGAGTAAATAGACTTTTATATACCAGTTTCAGTGCGTAACTCTAAGAAGCAAATATAATTAACTCGTGAAAAGTATTTTTACTTTAAACATGAATGGATTCAGATTCAAAGTACGAGATGTGAATACTGATGTCTTCGTAGAAGGCGATATTTAACCGAGCGCGCAGATTAGAAACCGAGAGGAATGTTCTATGACCAAGAGAGTAGCGTCTGTGAACCACAGAAAATTGCTACTGTGTAAGTTCTATACCTATTTATTTCCGCATCAGGAACCAGGACTGCTTTATACAGTTTTTAGGGTCTGAACCTAGATTTCGATTGATGATTTTCCCTGTAATCACACCCATTAAACTGTATCTCTTGTTTTAACAAAGAAATTCTTTCAGTTTAGCTTAAACAGAGTTTAAAAAAAATAAACATGCCCTGAATGCACGACTGGGGTAGACAAAAACTGAGTTAGGTCAAAATCATTTCCTTTGTTTAATTCAGTGTTTGATCAGACCGTCAACTGTTTGTTAATGTTCTTGAAATAGTCAAGATGGATTCGATGATAAGATCTACTATTAAACCATAACATTATGTACATACATAATTTCTTGGAAACGGATTAAAATGTATATGGAACATGAATTAGTGTTTCATCCGATTGCATTACCTTTTTGATATGATTATTCTTGAGTCCCAGGGTTTAAAAAAACATATCATCTAGGTTATGCTGTTAACGGTGCAAAACCGTCCTCTCAATTATATTAAGTTTTTAAATGATTGAGTTTATCTTTGATAACTACATGATATTTAGAGCTTACTGAAAAGGTAACTTTGTTTGAAAGGTGAAATTACAGACTCTACTGGCTTTACGGCATCTAACATGAAAATATTACGAAAAGGACCCATGAAACTTATAACGATACAAAACGTACCTTAATATATTGTCGACATTTATTACGCAGTAGGAAACTCGTATTATGCTTGCAAAATATTTTAAAAAATAAATGTTAACAAATCCATTAAAATAGAATATTATTTCCTTGAAAAGTTTTGATCCTAAAAGATAGCAAATGATCACTGAAAATGGTTAGCGTTTAGTTTCAATAAAGAGTAGTTTACAGCACGTGCAGCTCGTCACGCAAAGCCATGATACATATTTTGCAAACAATATGTTCCACTTACAACGTAATTAAAGAAGTACGCATCACGTCATGCAGACTGTCATTGAAATAAATAGACTTGGTACAGTTTACCTCTCCATGCACTGTTTATAAAACAGCCCTTAAAAAAAGAAAATATGTAATTGATTCTCGAAACGAGATCCTTATCTTGTAAATACTTGAGACTTTTGTTAAGGCAATACCTCTCCACATCCCCGGAAAGCTAATACTTTTGCGGATACCAAGAAGTCGAGTCTACTTGAGTGGCAAGTCATCTGACCGTTCGGTTTTTTGTGGTTTGTCCGTATCCAGGAATTAAGATGGCGCAAGTCAGATGTCTGAAGTGGGCCACGAAACACGAAAGTGCATTTTGCAGACTTGCTTCACGCAGGAACACAATAAGTGTACCTTGAAAAGTTTTACGCGCTTTGTTCCTTTTTTTATGAATTTCATTCTTCTCAACTTAAACCGGGAGGATTCAAGGGAAAAATGGAAAGCTCTACACGACAGACGTTGTCCTGAATAAAACAAAAGAATCTTTTGTACTGAAACATATAAATTAAAACATGGATTAGTATTTTTCTTGATTTGCAAATTAATATTACCCATTTTTCCAAATTAATTTTAGTGAGTAATGTTTTGAATTCATTACAAATAGATGTTATTATTTCATTTTGAAAGTTTGTGCTAAAAATTAATAAAAATGTAATTCCTCGATGACGATGTTTACTTTACTAAGATTAAGATTTCATTATGATTTATAATATATTTTAATCATTTTTATCAATTTTATCGATCGATTTATTTAGGCACTGAGTTTATTCACATTGATAAAAGAGCCAGCATCGACTGTAAAAAAAGGACAAACAAGGCTACCGTCCGTGGTGGCAAATTATATTGGGGCATTTTGGCTTCAAATTTGTAAAATACTCGGGTTTTTTTATAGGAATAAATAATTATTTTTAAATATAATTCGTTAAATGTTTGGAAGGTTAAAAAATAATTATTTTATATTATTTTTATTAGATATTTTTAAAATAACAACCAGAGCAATTAAACTTTTCTTCGAGGGTGGAGGGAAAGGAATTTTGACATTTTTCTCCGGGACGGTAAAACTACCAGTGCCAGTCCAATTGCATCTTTGTCGCAGCTGCAAGACAAGCTGTCTACATTTAGATGCTTTCCATTTGGGACTTACTTATGTTAGCTTTGCATTCATTTCCCTTTTTAACTACTGAATACTATTTAAAATATTTGAATTACGGAAAATTCCTTAAAAGCTAATCAGAACTTTTGTCCAGTCCCTCATTAATTTCAATCATAAACAATGTTGAATAAAAATTACATGAAGAATCTTGTTACGTTTGCTTGATTTTTGCCTCTCTTCTATTAATTTTTTAAAAACTTTTTACTACCAAGTAAAATTAATCATTTGGATGTATAGTTTAATAATTTTTCGAAGTGTAAATGAATTTGCATCATCCCACATCATTCATGTCTCTTACAAGGGTAGTTGAATTTTACTTAACCCTTTCGTGGGCCGTGGGAAGATTACTTCCCACCTACTCGATCTTACAAAATACACCTGTGGGAAGCGCAAAACCCATTCTAATATATTGGTCTTGTTATTGAAACGAAGGGAAGACTGATTACCGCTTCGGTTTTGCGCTGTCATCCATTGTTCGATCGATTGAATAAAATTAGCAGCTCTGTTTTGAAAGTTTGGAAAAGTGGAGTGAGAAATAAATGGCCCACGAAAGGGTTAATAGGATCATTATAAACAGACTATTTATCCTGTGCAACTAAGAATACCTTTTTAAATACAAAATCTCTCAAATTATTTTGATTTTTGATTTTCATATAAGTGTGCGAAAAGTTTAAAGGATTATCTAAAAGTACATAAAATAAATAAATACAAGATTTAAACATACGACTAATCGTTTTTAAGATATGTACGTACAGATGTCACTATGTACCTAGTTGAAAAATATTCAGAAATAGTCAAAACGGATATTTAAAATTTCATATTGATTTTCACTGTAATTATTACAGAATTAATACTGACAAATTACATAAGGGCATTTCTGTTAAATTTGGGCATTTTTGGATTACAATATTTTTTATTTTTTGTTAATATTTTTAAAAAATAAAAAGAATTTTTTAAATAATATACAAAATTTAAATATTAATTTGAATTGTTTAACTACCAGTTAAAAAGCATATTCGTTAAATCTAATTAACAAGAATTCAGATTCAAATTTTGCTTATTTGAATTTTCCTTAAACTAACATAAAAATTTAAAATTCTCGTCAACTATCAGAAAAGCATTTCTACAAAGGAAATCTTCAAATTAAAAAAATTCAGTTCAGACTTTAAAATTGTATGAAATATTCCTCGTTAATTTTCCTCGTTAAAAATTTAAAAAAACTATTTATGCAAGGAAATTTAGAAATTTCTCGTCTTAACTATCCAGTTAAAAAGCATTTATTCGTCAAAGGAAATCTTCAAGGATTAAGGCACACGCAACTACAGTTCATAGACTTTACCAAATTGTATGAAACCCACGATTCCTCGTTTTAATTTTCCTCGTTAAAAATCTAACTTTATGCAAGGAAATTTAGAAATTTCTCGTCTTAACTATCCAGTTAAAAAGCATTTCTTCGTCAAAGGAAATTTTCAAGGATTAAGGCACACGCAACTACAGTTCATAGACTTTACCAAATTGTATGAAACCCAAGATTCCTCGTTTTAATTTTCCTCGTTATAAAACTCGTTAAAAATCTAACTTTAAATGAAAATTTAGATCATTAAGCACTTAAATTTTTTTTTTCCAATTTTAAATCAGTGTCTCAGGAAAGAAATATTTTGCAAAATAGAGATTCAAATAAATATCCCAGTACGCACGTTAATTTTGCGCAGTTAAAAATTTAAAACAAACGATATGCAAATGAAATTTCTCCTGATTACAAAAAAATCAGTCGCAAAAATCTGTGTCAGATCATGACCTCGATTCTTCTCTTGTAAAATGACGCGAGAATACTTAAAAATACGGCTTCGTTTCTTTTTTTAAAATTATTTTTAAAAATTATAAAAATTATTTCTATAAATGAAACAAGTAAACGATTTTTAAAATTCTCAAATTTTTCCTTTTTAAAACTACAAAAATGAATTCCAAAAGAATAAATTTCCAATAGAATATGAAATCTATTAAACATTATCACGCAGATTTTAATTCCACAATTTCCGTATTTTTTTAGTCTCAAAATATTAAAAAAATAAAAAAAAAATTTAATAAATGCACCAATATTTACAAATTTTCTTATTGAGCAGTAAATTCCCCATACACTAGGAGTTTGTTAAATACATTCTGTGTGATCATATTATGAATCTCGTTTTCTCTTGACCAGATACTGTTTTACTTAAATTTCTTTAACTAAATAAGAACCATTTTTTTTAGATGGCAAATTATATATCTTAAAAAATAGCTGCTAAGTAAATGAAACCTAGTAAAGGTCTTTAATAATGCTACTCAAGATGAGGTTTTTCACCCTTTCGGCACAAACTACAAAAAAGGAATTTTTTTTTCAGACAACAATGCCAATAAAATTTCAAATAGAATATCGAGAATCATTGTTGATTGATTAACGACATTATCACGCAGATTCTAACCGATTTCCAACAATGTGTCGCTGTACTGTGATTGTAGTCCTTTCGCAAATATGATATGTGTATAGATAGATAAAAAAATTTTTAATTTAAGTTATATTATCTATTTTTTTGCGATTTAGAAATATTGCTCAAATATTGCTATTTTTTTTTTATTTTTATTACCATTGTCATACACTAGTGACAATAAAGTTGGAGTAGAATACGAAATCAGGGTAAAGGGATTAACAATATTATAGGTCAATCCTTATCAGTTTTCAGCATCATGTGGACGAACTGTGTTTCTACTCTCTCTAACGACAGTTGATATGGTTATATATAATTAAAATTTAAAATTACCTTATCTCATTTTAAGTGACATCAATTTTCTTATTTTCGGAGGACACCCTTAAAAATACGGCTTCGTTTCTTTACCAAATAACACACAGGCTTATTTTTAGATGGTAAATTATAATAAAGCCCTGCAAGAATAGCTGCTAAGTAAATGAAACCTAGTAAAGGTCTTTAATAATGCTACTCAAGATGAGGTTTTTCACCCTTTCGGCACAAACTACAAAAAAGGAATTTTTTTTTTCAGACAACAATGCCAATAAAATTTCAAATAGAATATCGAGAATCATTGTTGATTGATTAACGACATTATCACGCAGATTCTAACCGATTTCCAACAATGTGTGGAATGTATTGATTGTAGGTATTAATATGATACGTGTCTAAATAGATAATTATAATTTATATGATTTTGCATCTTCTATCTTCTAAAATAAAAGTGCGCAATGATTAAAAAAATTAGGTATAAAAACCATTATTTTTATGGCTGATTTCTATACATAATTTTCCCTTAACAGTTTGTTAACTGTTAAGGAATTAATAGCTTAACATAAATGTCTGGTTTTCAAGTAGTTTTCTTTAATTAAGTATGAGTATATAATTCTATTACGATGGCACACTGTGCATTCATTAAAGTCGCCAGAAAAAGCAAGAAATACAATGTTTGGATGGATTACCTTTGTGTTTTAGTAAATATTGCCAATATTTTCGCCAAATTTGCCAAAGGGAACCCAATTCTTAAGTAGACCCGATTCTCTTAAGAATACGGCTTCGTTTCTTTACCAAATAATACTCATACTTATGTTTAGAAGGCAAATTATAATAAAGCCCCGCAAGAATAGCTGCTAAGTAAATGAAGCCCAGTAAGGATCTTTAATCCTTTGCACTCGATGCCGTACATGATTAGCAACTCAAATGTAAATTGATGGTGATTTTCATTCTAACTTAAAATTGCAAACACAAATTACAAATTCAACGATTCATTCTTTGGGATTTCGGTCCTGCTTTTCACCGCATAAATGTATTATTGAGAGTATCTCTTAGGATTTTGTTCTAACTAATAAATTAATAAATTCTAACTAATAAAATAATTTGTTGATATCTACATTAAACCACATAAAATGTATTAACTGTATAATCAAGCCTACTACTTTAATGTGTTCAGTAAACTGTCTTGCAGAATATTTTGATCCCCAGTATCTAAGTAATGATTTATTTTATTTGTTTAATATAATTTTCTTTGATGTTGATGAATAAATTGTTGTTCTGCTTTTGTCCTAATGTTTTAAATTTTTCAATTTAAAAATTTTTTTTTTATTTTAAGAGACAAACCATTACTAATTAAAACTCTGTTTGCTGGTATTACAACCAATAATTGTTGTTAACGGAATAATAAATAGGCTTAATGGTTGATTAGCAAAGAATATCTCACTTTTGTATCTGTTTTTAATTTGTATTAATTCTGACCGTCATAAAAAAAGTGGTAAAAAAAAAAAAAAACGGTGTTAATTAAAGGTAAAAAAAAAAAAATGCAAAGAAAGCATACAATGTAAAAAAAAAAAAATAATACCATAAGAATAAAAAAAAAAAAAAAAAATAAAAAAGCAAAAAAAAAATAAAAAAATTAAAAAAAAAAAATAACGAAGATTCCAACGATTCATTCTTGCCTGGGAATAAGTGCGGTCCTGCAGGAGTTTCAACTATATAACTGTAATTGATAAATAAAATAATAAAAAAAAAATAATTTGTTGATAAAACATAACAGTAAAAAAAGGGAGAATAAAAATTAAAAAAAAAAAAAAAAAAAAAAAAAAAAAAAAAATGAAATTTTAAGGAAAAAAAAACTTTATAAAAAATTGGTAAAAAACAATAATTTTGTTGTTAAGGATAATAAAACGTTAAGCCAGACAATTAGTAAAAAACATCACGTCGAATGCACAGATCATAAAAAAAGGGGAAAAATTCACTCTTATTAATGCTATTCCGATATGCTCCGAAAATCACTTAATATTCTAGGTAGTACCAGATGCACCTGTAGGGAAAAGGAATAGCTATGCAAGAAAATTTAATATAATAAGAGAATTATCATTTCTTATCAGAGGATAAACAGGATTACCTGTAAACTATTCGAAGGATTTCCATGAAACTTTTCGAATATTTAAAGTATATTGATCTTTTTTAAACATTCAACCTAAATTTTCAAGATTTCTAAATTAAAAAGGATTGAGACTGTATAAAATATAAACTTTGACATATTTAAGAGAGTTAAGTGCAATTATGTTTTAAAAGTAGATGTATATTTTCAATGAATATCAGTTTTGATCTAGCTTGAAAAAGGCATCCATTAATTAAATATATTTAAATACATTTTCACAGTCAAAGTATTTTCAGATTTATCACTTATTTTATAATTATAAATGACTTGCAGTTTAATTCTATTTACATTATTGATTTGGATAAGAATTTCTGGACGGCAATGAGTCATTCGAGGTAATTAGAAGATCTGGAGACTATAAGACAATTTGTCGCAACGTCACAAACTACTATAATTCCCTTCCCATTCATTTTCATGTTTACAACAGCCAATAGACAAAAAAATAAACTGCCCTTCAGTTTGAAACTAAAGCCAGAATTGTCATAATTTGGGAATTTGCCCTACTGCTTGAAATCGCCTTATACTGCTGTCAGTCGGTTGTCAACGATCTCGTAACCGAAGAGTAATGGAATCGAGACTCGACCCAGCTAAAGATCCACTGTGTTTATTAATGGCGACTGGGGCATATAAAACAAGTTCGTAACCACAAGGCCCTCCGAGTTTCAAACTATACCTCTGGAGGTGGCAGGCCAAGTTTGCGGATCTTCTGCTTGGTCCTTTTAAGTTATGAGGTCCCACTTGATACTTTATAATTAAGAGAACTGAATGTACTGAAGGTTTCAAGAAAGATTTCTAATTTCACATTATTGAAATAAAAAGCTATTCAAGTTCATTTTAAACTATATTAAATAAGTATAATTTTAAAGTGTAGGTATATACGTTAGTGTCTTATGCCTTCGAATAAGTCCGCAAATGTTTTTCAAATATATTTTCTAGTGTCTCCAACTGTTCCTTTATTGAGAACAAACACACCATTCATTTGTCCCCAACTTACTGTTTGGAAATATGGTCACCTTATTTTTAAATGCATTTTTTTTAATGAAAAACATTCTAACATTTGCAGGGAATAATTTTGAATTTTTACAGTCTTATTACTTTCTGTTCGCGAAAAGTTTCGGTTTATAACGAATATCTATGTAACAAAAAATCTCAATATAACAATTTTAACGTTATCGGTCGTCATCAGATGGCAGTAGTTAAGTTCTATTCAGTCGACACTAGTACTTTGAGAAACCAAAATACCTCTTAGAAAATGTACAAACGATAATTATGATAATCCATCATACAATCAATTTTACGATGTATAATATAATAGGCGAATAAAGAATATAAGAAATATAAGATAGGGCGCATAAGGGGATCAGATTTTTCTTATTCAATTATTCAAGATTAAATAGATAATTTAAACAACAATTCAACCTTTTCAGTGAAAATCACTGTAATTTCTTAAATTACACGTTAAATGTATTGGAAATAAGCATTCATTTTACATCATTTTGCTGTCTAAACGGTGCCTAATTTCCTTCTACTTTTCCCCGATAACGAGACAGTAAAATAAGAAGTCAATATTTTTTTATATTGATATTTCTTGTGTTTAGTCAAAGTATAACATTATCAATACAATGTTTCGTAACGTGTTCAGCAGAACCGAATGAGTAGGAGGATTTAATCAAAGGGGTATGGCTTTCCTTGAACTAATAAAACAAGTTTCTCTTTCTCTTTTTCTAATCTAGAATTTAAATTAAAAATTCTTAAAATGCCACTCTGTTTTTCTTGAAGGACGTAAAGAATCGAGTAATGTTGTTTGTGTTGACTACTATTGATTGACTATTAAATGGACTGTCTTTTTTTTTTAGGTGTTTCGAAAAAAGACCTGTTTGTAAACGAAGTAATGCCAAATATTGCTTCCTGTAGAAACATAATTTATACAGTGTTTCTCAATCTCTTTTGGTTGACTGAACACTAAAATTATCTGGAATTATTTGCGGTACACTTAAAAATATTAAATAAAAAAAAGGTAAAATTTAATAGATATTTTAAGGAAACGTTGAAGGAGTTTCAAGTGACATTCAAAGTAAGAAAACCAGTGTACAGTTATCATGCTTATAATATTTCGATTTAGTGGACCTTTGTTTAGTAATTCTCTTTGCAAAGATCTCATTATATAATAACCTTAGTAACGTCCGAAAGTGCATTTTGTTTTTGTTTTTACTCAAAATCTTCAGACTTTCATTGCAGAGTATTTTGTTTGCTGTTGCTTTTTATTTTCCTTACAATAGTAACACTAAGAACTATCTTTTACAAACCAGTTCAGCTTCAGGCTTAAACTGATGATATTGATATTGTTGCTAGAAGTACCGTAGCTTTGAGAGAAATATTTTTGTTTTTAGAGGTGACCGTAAGTCGAATGGGATTGACGGTAAATGACTGAAAAACCAAGTATATGCCTGTACAGAAAACACCATCGGGGATGCACCAAGTTATCTGGAAATTGGCCCTCATGTGTTTGAATCAGTAACCTGCTTAAAATTACCTTGTACTTTTTATTAACAGAACTGCACTGAATTGACTAACAAAGTGGTTTTTAGACTTCGTTCTTATTTAAAAAAAAAAAAATCTGTTTCTCTTCCTTTCTTTTCACTCCAGAGAAAACAAGCTCAAGCAAACAACTTTAACTACATGAAGTATCGATATTGCATCGCCTAAACATCGACTTATTCACGGACACTAAACCTAGGTAAGCAATATTGTAAATACCTTCCCCTTTTATGTAACACATAAGCATAAATTTGTTAATTTCTTAATTTGTCAGTTGAACGTTCATTATGAACACATTATATAATGAGAAAACATTTATATATATTTTTCCCACTGTATTTAGTGGTGAGGAACAAGTATCGATATTGCATCGACTAAAACGTCGACTTATGGAACGACGGTAAACCTAAGAAAGCAATATTGTAAATACCGTCCCCTTTTATGTAACACATCACATAAGTAGAATTTGTTAATTTCTTAATTTGTCAGTTGGACGTTCATTATGAACACATTATATAATGATAAAACATTTATATATTTTTCCCCCTATATTTAAGAGTGGGGATTTTTTTTTTCGTGGGTGCTTAAGGGCCTAGTTCGTGCCCTGTTTGACAGGCACGAGCCCCATTCCCCGAATTCTAGAATTGTATTATAATGCCTTATAACTTTGAAATAAAAGTATATTTTCAAATATAATTTTTTAAACTGTATCTGTAATGAAAACTTAATATTTAAATAGAAATTTAAGAATCAAATTTTTTTTTAATTTCAATATTTTTGCTCCAACTTATTTTATACATTTACTAAAACTGTTACACAAGATTGCGCATGAACTTTTATTTATTTTTTTTGGGGGGGAGGGAGGGGGTAGATCTAACCTGGATATTTCGCTTTAGATGAATTCATAAAAAACAGTGAACAATTAATTTGTTATACATCTAAAATTAAATTTCATTCTATGATGATGCAAAAATTGGGAAGAAAAAAATAGGAACACTTCTAGAAGTTAAATCAAATCAAAAGGATGAAATGCTTACACGAAGATGATGAAAATCATAATCACAAATTTGATTTTATGGTGCAATCGGTCACAGCTGTTCAGCACGTAGTTCAAAGAAAAACATATTTCTTTAAAAGAAAAGTATTAGAGAGTTTTAAACACGCATTTTAAATCTCTCCTAAACTATAAAACAACAACGGCTTCTTGAAATGTCATTGTGCCAATGACCCGTTGCGAGTCCAACCAATGAAATTCGAAACACCTTAAAAATCACAAAACCCTTTTTTTCCTGCAGACAACTGCAAATATTTCCACCCATTACTCATAATCGAAGGCGTCATCTTCACCAAGACAATAACTGAAGTCTTTCAGGAAGTGATAGTCCTTGCTGGCCCGAGGGCTTGTCGAGTTTGCAGCAGAGCCGGTATTACGTCTAGCCAGGTAACTGCAAGCGCGTTTGACCTTCCTTTCAAGAGAAAAGAGCGCAATTATCAGTCATATCTACGTTCAAAACAGAGAATCCTGCTTTGTGGTTGAGAAAGGATGGTAACATCACAACATTTTCATGGTATTTCTGATAATTTGTGTAATCTAAGCACAGTTAATGTCATCACGATTTCATTAAGGGAGTTTCAAAACTGTTGATGAGTCAAAAAATGAACAGACATTAATGTTTTCAACAATTTTTTAAATCTTCAAGTTTCCTTTTCAGTTTGAATTTCTACCACACACACACACACACACATATATATATATATATATATATATATATATATATATATATATATATATAATATCAAACTTATTTAACTTTAACATTTCCTTAAAAACCTCCTCTCTCCCATTTTAATTCTTTAAAATCTTTTTCCCAGCCTTTAAATGTCTTAATCAAAGGAGCGTCCTCGACTTACAATTTCCAAAATCTATCCTATAGATGTAAATTTTCTCTCTATTCAACACTTTTCCCAGCTGTCTCCGGCAAATGGCTCCTCGTTTTTCCTGATCTTACACTTAAATTTGCTGAGTAAGTGGGAAAATTCTTTCTGTCTTCGCTCTTGGGTGAACCTCTGTTTGAACAGAGGGATTTTTGTGCCTTTCCTATGTCTTTCGTTGACTCGTAAATATGCTCGTTTTAGCAGCTCTGAAATAAAGTTTTAATTCGACTTGTGCCGTTTTCTTCAATGTCGACCGACTGCATTTTTAGTACTGCTAGCTGTTTAGCTTTCTCTTTGCCCAGTACCCCAGGCAAGTAAAAACAATAGGGGTTATATAATTATTGTGACTAGAGAAAAATAATTATTACATATATATAAAGAGAGAGAACTAGTTTTTATATCAGCGAGGGGCATGAAGTCCAAGAGATCTGCATGTTAGTTTTAAGTACCGTATAAAAAGCCACACTCATTTACATAACATAAAAATTATAAATACGTTAAGTATAATTCAAATGGTATATAAGTCTTAAGTGCTAAATGAAATACCTAAAAATATATACAATGATTAAACGTAAAATATTTACAAAATTATTGTTTCAAAAATTTATCTATAAAGAATAATAAAAATGTATTGATAAAGTGCAAAATATTTAACTAAAATCTTTAGACAGTCAAAGATTTGAAATTTATGTAAAATTTGTTAAAGCCATCCAATAATAATTAGTAAAGTATAAACGATTATTTTTATTTTTCATAACTCATTGTGGAGTGCAAAGATTTATCGAAGTTATATCAAAATTAAAATTAAACGGCAATTAGCCTTCTTTCTTTGTAGTTCTGGGATGGGTTTTCCAAACTCTATCCTAGACGTACAACTGTGCCACAATTGCGTTTTTCTTTTGTTTCTAATAATTTTAACTCCCCCGCCACTTTTTCAATAAGTATTATTTCATAAATTCATAATCTATCTACAATAATATCGCAAACAAATGAATTTTCAAAATACGCATGAGAGCCGCACTGAACGCGGAAAAAAAGCCGCTTTTCTCCACGGTTCCTATATAATGTTCACGAGAAAGTAATTTTATTATGATTTTTTAACCCTTTATATTGCAATGAAAAATTAGAGACACTCTTGCGGGCAAGATATCAGAGCGTAATATTTTATATTCACCGTATATTTGTTTCACAAGTGTAAATAATAATAAATCTGTATTTTTTATGTATACACCAATTAAAGTACATAAATTACTTATATCTAAATTATTTGATAGTCGTAATATATATATGTACTTACTACTCGTGATACATGAAATTTCATAAAGCTATTACAAAAGTAGTTTGTAACATATCATACGCACAATCTAAATAATATAAAATTTGAGAAAAATCGCTTTCTGTTTCCATTATGTTCATGCACCAGTGTAGCACTTGATGCAAATAATTTTATTCATTATAACTGCTGTTTCATTTGAGATGTGGTAAAGAAAAGAACACCTGTGTAGAAATATTTAGAGTTTAATCATTACAGAAATTTTTAAAAACTGAAAATTTTGAAGATATAATGGTTTTGAAACCCCTTAAAAACAAATTAATTCAACTATATTTTGTTTTTAGGTTATAGTTGAATGTTCATTTAAAGGAACATTCAACTATAATTTTATTTTTAAGTACTAAGTAACTGAAGTTTGAGTGGTTATTTTTACTATTGATAATTGTATCTCACAAATGCTAAACTGTTTTTATTTAATTCTATTACCCAAAGACACTTAAAAGTGTTTTTGTTTTCTTTTATCAAGAAGTATTTATAAAATTATAGGATAGTAGAGGTTATTTAAAGTTTTTATTAATAGATTAAGACAGAGAAGAAAAGTCATAAAGTAGTGGTCAGAATTTCATTCATGACTCCTGCTATTGCATAAGCACGATTTATTACACATTATGATTTACAGAAAACATTTAAAAGTCACGATTATGTGCAGTACGTCCCAGTCATAATATTTAGCTATCGTTAATTACACAGTTACGTTCCTTCACCTCCATCTCCATTTTCTTAATAATTCAAAGGTATTTTAAACTACATTTATATTAGAGTATAATTATAGTCGTGCGTCAAACATTTCTTTCCTTTTTCGTGAGTTTGAATAGCAGGTATTGGAAATTTTCATTTAAATTTATACATGTACTTTCCATATGCCATGAAGTAAAGACATAAGATTGCCTAGTCGGCATACTTCGGCTTGCTAGCCACATGCGGCACTTTGCCTGAAATTTATCGCTTTTCAGACTTCTCTCTCTCTCTCTCTCTCTCTATATATATATATATATATATATATATATATATATATATATATATATATATATGTGTGTGTGTGTGTGTGTGTGTGTGTGTGTGTGTGTGTGTGTGTGTGTAAGGAAAATTCTCAGGGGTTTTCAAAACTTAAATCAAGGGTAAAAATTCCCGCGTCATTTTCGATTCCCCTTTTTAACCCCTAACCTAAATTGACCACTGGGGCTACAGGTTACGCCCTCAGAGAAGGGGCCTGGCCAATTATAAACCTACATGGCCCTAGCGGACAATTTAGGAAATTTCCAAATAAAAAGGAGATACACGCTAGCGGAGACAGATTTTTCTAGAGATATTTTCACAGAGATGTTGACCCAGGTGTTACGTGTCTTGTACATAGAACTACATTCTAGTTGACCCTTCAGTCTATGATGAAGTGGGAACCCGTCCTTCAAACTTATCTTAATAAAGGTCTTTAGCTGAAACGGTATCATTTTTATGGTCATGACTGCAACCCCCCATCGAGAAGTCAGTCTCATTACATATATATATATATATATATATATATATATATATATATATATATATATATATATGGCTCTCTGATACCTCCCTTATCTTGTTTCATTGGCAATTTGGGCCTGGCTCAACTGCTAAAAGAAGATTGAAAACCAGTGATCCATTGGTTGTCAGGGCTTTGGGCTATAGTCATAGGGACGGTAATTTGCTTTTTGGTGCAACAATTTTGTTTGTACTCAAATTTGTTTGACAAGTAAAGTAAAATAAATTGCAAAACTTTGAAGGCAAGCTTTGTTTTAACAGACAGTGATGAACTTCACGCTCTACACAATCTTATTCGTATTATAGGAGTAACAGAAACCATATTTCCCTAATAGGCACGATATTCTTAGTATCTCGAGAGTGCCAAATATCTTATGACAGCATTGGTGGTTAGCGTGCGGGTCTGGAATCCTGGGGTGAAGGTTCGAGCACTAACAGCCACCATAAACATCTTATCCTGCTTGTATATCCAGAGAACATGCAGGTTAAATCTGTAGTTCTGGATGTCTGCTCGCTGGGGGATCAACAGGTGGAAGAGTGGCACAGAATCGAAGGCAAACATACTCCCTTTTGAAAATGATCACAATTGGGCAGAATCTCTAGCGTGGCTCAGGAACGCCTTACATCTGTCAGAATAGGCTGACTGTTGCAAATTATCAAACCAATAGAGCAAATGTGGAAATGTTTTAATGATTGATTACAGAAATGAAATTATCATTTCAGCATGAAAAGGTTTTACACTTCTAGTAAAAACTTATCACCAACATAACTTTACATCCTTTGGAAAATGAAAACAATAAAACAGTAAATCCTGTACCACTTGTTTATTTATATGTAAACATAAATTTACCTAGAATTATCTTTTGAAAAATGTGTTGAACTACTATGCGCAATATTTTGCTATTTGAAACTTCTTTAGACTGGGATCTACTACATGTAGTCGATTTCGAACCTCTATGCTGCCTGTACTTAAACTTGCGGACTCTTGTTCCAAAAACTAGTATCTTATCTATTCTGCTACAATGTAAAGTCAATTCTTTAAAAGCAATTTAATCAAACACACGAGAAAAAATAGGCTGTAAAAATGTCATTGACTGGCATTCAAATATGTTTTTCATTTGAATAATACATTATTCATTTCTACTGCCGACTTCCACTTGCTAAATCACTTCTTCAGAAAAATTTCTATGATAAATATCTAGCTAGAAAATAAACAATTTAGGAATTCTGAGCATATTTTGCATTAGTAAATCAATATATATATAGCAATATTCTTCTTCTTTTCATGTAGCTAATGCAATATAAAAATTCATTTAAGCAGAAGTATAAAGTTAGAATAATAAATGTTATGGAATATTGCTCTTCGGAGTATTCTTATAATTACACTCTTTATTTTAAAAGTCGTAAAATCGAAAATGAGACTGTCATTAAAAATGTATTCATGACGAACTATACTCTTAATTTAAAACATAAAGCATGTGTATGAAATTGTATTCTATAATTTATTTACCAAACAGCTAGAAATACGGTTCTAATGATAAAATAGAAATAAATATTTCTATTTGATCAAAGATGTTCCAATAAATTCTTCGAAATTTACAAATTATAAAAATATGTCACGTGTTTTAAAATTTTATTAATAACGCTAGCAATGATTTATTTCCAAAATTTTCAATCACTATTAAAAAGAGATTAAAGAGACATTAAACTGACAAGCTGCCGGAATTATTAAAATATGTAATCGGCTTTTAATATGATTTTTAATTATAGAGAAAGAAGGTTTCGTATTACATCTTCTTTCTGAATAAACCCTTCCCACGTAAGCATAAATCTTTAATTTCTTCCGAATGAAGTAGGCGCTTTTATTCAGGATAAACAGAGATTAACATTTTTAGTTGGCTTCCAGCATGCTTCGAAAAGAATCCTAAGTACTTTAAAAAGGATTTCTTCAGTGTTTTATAAGAGCCCAATATTATTAATTGCTTCTGAAGAACGAATTTTTTTACCATATCCCTTCTATCTAAAAAGTGTTCATTACTCTTTAGTGATGAGTGGAAATTCTTAGGAGTAAAACCTCCTTGAAGTACAAAATAATGTGGAATAATCTTGTAAACAAAAACAAGGAATAATGAAATGGTAGACATCGTTATGATTAATGAGGCTTTATTATTAATATAAAATTTTAATAACTGATTTTGTGGTAATCTAGTCAAAATTTTTAATTCCGTGTGAATAATGTTAAGTGTCATCAAGAAAGACTTCTTTTTAAGTTATTTTTATATATCTAAATGTAAAAACAATAGGGGCTACATAATTATTGTGACTAGAGGAAAATAATTATTACATATATATAAAGAGATAGATCAAGTTTTTATACCAGCTATAGGCATAAAGTCCAAGAGATCCGCATGTTAGTTTTAAGTACCTTATAAAAATCCAGACTCATTTACATTACATTAAAAACATAAATTCATTAAGTATCCAAATGGTAGACAAGTCTTAAGTGCTAATTGAAATACCTAAAAATATATACAATAATTAAACGCAAAATATTTACAAAATTATTGTTTCAAAAATTTATCTATAAAAAGTAATAAAAATGGAAATAATGAAATGGTAGACATCGTTATGATTAATGAAGCTTTTTTATTAATATAAGATTTTAATAACTGATTTTGTGGTAATCTAGCCACTCAAAAATTTTAATTTCGTGTGAATAATATTAAGTGTCATCAAGGATCTTTTTAAGTCACTTTTATCTATCTAAATGTGCTCATTACTATTTAATAATGTGTGGGAAGTCTTAGAAAACCTATGTAACTAAAAAATGGAATTATCTTGTCAAAAAATAAATCACAATAAAACAACAGACTCTTTATGATTTAATTGATGAGCTTTTATGATTAATTTGAAATTCTCATAATATTTCATTCTGTAATAATCTAGATATTAAACATTTTTATATTCCTTCCTAAATTATAATCCCGCTCGAAACCCTTCACTGCCATCGTATCTGTGGCGCAGTGGTCGGCGCAACGGGCTTCAGTACGAGAAGTCTCAGGAATGAATCCCAGTGCTAACGATGTGGGAATTTTAATTGATCTAATTATGTTTGTGATGAATGTACATGTGGTGCCATCAAGTATTTTTAAAATAATTTTTTTTCCTTATTTTTCCATCAAAACAGTCCAATTTATGATTTGTTTAAAAACATTTTCAATTTTTTGATTTACAGCTTTAAAACAGGACGAAGTCTGACGGGTCGTCTAGTTATTTTATAATTAAATTTACTGCCTTTTTTTATTTTAAATCCATATAATCGGCAAAATAAAAATATGTAGTAGTCATTGAAGTTCTAATGCTTGCCGACCGCTACTCAACATGCTACCTTTCCATTAAAAAGAACACTGAGAAAAATATTTTTAATTTTAAATTATTTGTGAGAAATTTTAGCATACTCTTTTTCAAACACAAATAAGAACATTTAACTGACAAAAGTTCTAACAAAGTTAAAAATACCATCCTAGAGAATTTGCTGCTCCATCACGGGTATATATTTTTTAAAGAATTCTTTAAAAGTGTGCCGACTAGATGTTATTTCATTATCCACTAAGGTTAACATTGAGCCGGAGGAAATGCAATACGGCAGGTATAGACCTACCTTAAACTGCGTCGGTGCCTTTCATGTCAAGTAAGATAAGATATGTTATTTTATAACGTTCTTACGTTCTTAGATATACGTTCTTGTTTCATCATAATTATAAAGTAAAATAGAATATTATATTGAAATTGCCTTTTTTTATCATTCATTTATTTTTGACAGGCAGTAGTAAATCATAAAACAGTGTAGAAAAATTGTATTGAAATTTCGTCATATAATTAAAAATAATAAAATATTAAAAATTACAAAAATTCTCACAGTCTGTAATTGTGACCAAATAGTTCCTTTCTATTCAAGTCAAACACGATTGTTTCTAATAGTTGCACAATCATCCTTGAGACAATAAGGGACAAAGGCATTGCATTATATGAAAATATAGTGAGAAGGTTGATACTCTCTAAAGGTTATATTTCTTTACAATGAATGCAATTTCGTTTTGGATAGCTGTCCAATTGCCATTTTGAAATTACAGAAAAAATTTGGGAGAATTCAGAGAAATCCTGCACTTGGCTTAAACTCATATGCATGTGTTCAATAGTTCAATTTTGATTAATATCACACGCAAATAACTGTCAAATAGCTGTCAATGTCTGAACAAAATGTTATAGACCTAGGAAATAATTTGATTATCTGCTTTAATAAACAGATATTTTGTAATATTCAGTAGCATGAAAAATATTATTTTACTTTTCATATTAATATATTTAATTTATTAAAGCTTATAATATGATTTTTATCTAAGTTATCATGAAATATTAATAATTTAAATATTGTATTGTAACGTTGAGTTAAAAAATACCCTATGCTTTAAATTTCCATTCGTGTTGTAAATATATTAAAAGGTATTAAGGTTTTATAGCCTTTTACTATATTATTAAGGCATGGGGGTTTAAATTGTTATAAAATAATATATTCGTATTTATAAAGGAAAGCAAACCAAGTAATAATGAGTTTATGATACGTAAATGTAACTGTAAGATTTTTAATATTAACGTTTATAATGTAATATTAATATTTTAATATATTGACGTTTATCCTATAATACTGATATTTTTAATATATTAACGTTTAT
>CM063505.1:51767947-51792947 GCA_032207245.1 Pardosa pseudoannulata
TTTTGGGGGCTCATTACGTCGTGCGCTCAATATTATAAAACTGACAGCCTGTTATTTCAAATGACGGAAATCGCTCATATTGCGCTTTCCCTTGCAAATTGATTTATTGCTGATAATAGGAAATTCCACTAGTTGAAACGTTGCTTCGGCCTAAAAAAGTTTTTTTGTTCCCTATAAAATTTGTCTGTCTTCAGACTCATAATTGATGTGTTGTGCTTGTATAACGTTAACAAACAAGCTTATATATATATATATATATATACTTCAAAATTACTATTTCTTTCATTTTTTCTTATGTAAATTTTTAGTAATGTATATGCAATGTACATTTCCCCTACACATGAAATATGCATTTTATATGAGTTTGTGCCAGAGTTAACATAAAATAAAACATTTATAGAATATATAGTAAATATATACAGTTTTCCCTTGTTGAAAGGAATGGGGTGTTAGGGGCAGGAATCTTTTTCGGAAAATTCAAAAGGTTTGGTTTGGAGCTCTACGATCTATTGTTTTGCACACGAGAGTTGATGAGACCGGGACCTACTGCTTAAAGCCGATTCTGAACGGCTACGAACATCCATGCCATAGTGGGATTCGAACCCACGAACTCCGGTTCCGAAGGCCAGCACCCTAACCAATCGGCCATCGTTCGGCTAATGAGACCGGGACCTACTGCTTAAAGCCGATTCTGAACGGCTACGAACATCCATGCCATAGTGAGATTCGAACGCACGAACTCCGGTACGACGATCAGCGCCTTAACCAATCAGCCAGCGTTCGACCAAAAAGATTTTATAACAAATAACACTGAAAAAAATTTGAAATTCGGAACAGACATTTTACAGCTAATTTGTTTTTTTGCGATATCAATTAAAGAAACAAATTCACATGTATACTACAGTTTTTTAAGAATTTTTCAGTAATATTTACGTAGATAAAAAAAATATATATTTGTTTACGCACAGCAAAAGAAAAAAAAATCAACGAAAGGAAAGTGTAGAAAGAAACAAAATGTCGGCGATTGTTAACTGAGTTACTGAGATTAAAACTCTTGGTAAGGGATGGCCTATTGGTGTCTCGGGCAAACCTATTAGGTGCCATAAAAGTTTTCCTGTCCATGCTAATTACTGGCAGGATAAATCTTAGGTGTATGAAAATCTCACTCTGGAAAATGATTCTGGACAAATGAGTTTTGGAGTGTGCTTTGACATCATTTTTATGTTTTTGGTGCTTTGATCTCGGGATTAAATATGAACAGTATTTGTCCATTCCTGACACATGGACTAGATCCTACGTTGGTGTAAGGAAAAAGGACACGCAACAGTAACAAAATAGAATTGTATCAAACATTGTCGAAGTAGTATTTATCTAAGAATAGATGTGCATTACGTCTTACTTTGCTTCTTACAACTTGCCAAATAATTAACCCCTCCCCCCCTAAAAAAAAATTAAAATTAAAATTAGGTGATGGTTTTTTGGACTAGCGTCTTTGGATTCAAGTCACAATGTTGGCATCAGTCATCGTACCTTTAGGAACCCCTCTTAAGCAGTTTCAAATCAAGGTCCTGAGAACTTCCGACCGCCCAATTATCGATTTCAAACCAGATAGTGGTATATTATCTTAAATTCACAAATCATTTAAATATGACTTAAACGTTCTCACTTTAGTTTATTTAGCCACTTAATTTTTCGCAGTTATTTATACACTTTTTTTTTTATACATTATGTTAAGGCTCATTTGAACACAATTCGTTTACGTAACGCGTCGTCAAATCCACCAAAGCGACGATTAGACCTGATACCTGTTCTCACAGAAACGAAATTCTCCATTTGGCTCCAGTCAGCCGAAGGTTTCAGTTTAGGGCTTTCGTTACAATGAATTATTGCTGATGCAGGAAGACTGGCCCCTCCGCTTTATCATTAGTCTACCGTAGCAAACACAAATTCCTGTGAACCCGTGCGGTCGACATACACAGTGACCACTTGACCAGTAATTCAGCCAAAATTCTCTTAGGTGGATAGAGGAGGGGTAGAGCCCTCTCTCAAGGTGGATATCAGCAACTTTGTCCAATGGCGGTATTTTGCTTGTGAGTGTAAGGAAAATACGGATACGCTAAATTTGATTTATTTAATCAAAATTTTACAAACTGATTTTTTTTCATTCGCTAAAAATTTATACTATTCTTATCTAAAACCTAAAAATATTTACAATCTTTATTTCTAAAGAATACGGACTTTAAAAAAAAGTGGTTCCTTTAATTAAATAAACAATGCTATACTATGTATTAAGTACGTTTCATGGGAGAACTTAAAGTATCAATTTTGTGAGATTGTGATTTATCAATATTTGAGTATTAAAAGAACACGAAGATTGAAGCACAATGCCTTCTGCATTTCTTTTTGTTTTGTAGTTTATTTTATGGTTTTTATTAAATATAGATTTTTGTTATGCTGCTTTTACGTAAGAACTTCGTGCTGTTTTAGTGTTAGCACGGTCCACTCTAGAATGAAAGATGAATATAACCCAGGCATTTGTTCGAAGGTGACATTTTATTTGCGAGCTTAAGAAAATTATTGATATGCTAAATATTTAATTAACACTAGATTTCCCAAGACTACATTGTGAAAAAATAACAAATATCTAAAGAAATTTGTTTAAAATTAATTTTTAATATTATATAATAAAGGAGGGTGGAAGTAACTACAATTATTCATAAACCCATTTATATGTTATAGAAAAAGTCACCAAATTCTAAGAAATTGTGTCATTATATTTCATAATTGTTTTTCTAATTGAAATTAAAAAACAGTCAAAATGACTGCCTTGGGCAATCTAGTGTTAAATCAAATTTATACACATCGATATTTTTACTTCGCTAAAATTTCACAGCTTGTATTTCTTTTACTTATGTCTAAAAGCTAAAGATATTTATATCTTTAATCTTTTTTTTTTAACTAAAGAAAGGGAGTATGTTGGATTAAATAACCAAAATGTTATACATATATATCGTATGTGTGTGTACACATTCAAACATACACATCGATAGATAGGCTTATAAAAAATCAAATTAAGATGCATAATAGACTTTATAACTGTCAAAAATGACACAAATGAAACTCAAAAACAACATTTTTTTCGTCAAGTTCGCTTTTTAACCCGAGTGAGTGTGGTTATCACAGCCAATTAACTTCAAAGACAAACTGGCAACATTAGGAAGCACCGAAAGGGAGCAATGCCTTTGATTAATTTAAGTTTTTTATCCTTTTTTTTTTCTTTTTTAAACAGGGAAGTCGAGTTCTTCGAGTTCACAGACAGAAACCGGTCTCAATGAACATGCCCCAATACTATGAGAGACATCTTTCAAAAGCCTTGCCGAGCCCATGGCTTTTCTTTTTTTTTCTTTTTCGTCGATTACCATGTTGTCGAGGCTACTTTAAAAAAACAAACTGGTACAAAGAAAGCATAAATAAGAGTTTATTTTTAAAACGATGATTTTTTTTCTGTCTTGTTTAGGAACAATGTATTTGTACTTATACAAGCATAAACAAGGTGGTAATTACGTAGAATAAGTTATCGCTACAGAATATTTACCTTTATTTACCTTGCTTTTTGTTAATTTAGCGTAAAAAATAGCATTAATATTCCTGTAAGCTAAATCAATTATGTTCCAATTTTTATAGTCTCACATTCAGCGTTATAAATAACAGTTCATTTCATCAAAAATAAATCATAATTAAAATAATAATAATTCATATAGAAACGTAGATTCACGTGTTCATAACGGAGAATATGATTCATATTTTCTTATATGAACAGATAAAAAATGTGAGATAGTAAAGACAATATATAAAACATACATTCCAGTTTATTAACATAAATATTAACTATTAATTATAAATATTAGAGGTTTGGGGTAAAGCACAAATGAAAAACTTACTTTAAAAATATAAAAATTTTCTGCATCGGTGAAAATAAATCAATTTATTTAGTACATGGAATATAAGGATATATAGGTATAGGGATATATATATAGGATATATAAGAATATATAGATATATGGAAATAATTTATTTAATATAATATAGGTATATGGAAATAATTTATTTAGTATAATATACGTATATAGAAATAATGGAATTTCTAAAATAGTACTTGAAAAATAATCATAATTTAAGTAATAACAATTCATATAGGAACATAGATTCTCATGTTCAGAATGGAGAGTATAATTCATATTCTTATATATGAATAGATAAATAAAAGGAGAAAACAAATATTTCAGTTTATTAATATAAATATTAACTATTAATTATAAATATTAGAGGTTTGAAGTAAAGCACAAGTTAAAAACTTACTTTAAAAATATAAAAATTTTCTTCGTCGGTGAAAAAAAATCAATTTATTTAGTATAATATAGGTACATGGAAAAAATTTATTGAGTATAATATATGTATATGGAAATAATGGAATTTCTAAAATAGTGCGTGAAAAATAATCATAGTTTAAATGATAGCAATTCATATAGGAACATAAATTACCATGGTCAGAACTAAAAATATAATTAATATTCTCATATATGAATAGATAAATAAAAGGAGAAAACAAATATTCCAATTTATTAATGTAAATATTAATTATTAATTATAAATATTAGAAGTTTAGGGTAAAGTGCGAGTTAGAAAATTACTTTAAAATTTTTCGTATTTTCTTCGTTGATGAAAATAAATAAATTTATTTAGTAAATGTACTTTTATGGAAATAATAAAATTCTTAAACTTGTACTTGATTCTTAAATAAATGTACGAAAGATACGTTTTAAAATTTTAAATATTTTTATTGCATTTCATTTTAAATACTAAATTATACGATTGTTGTTTAATGGAAAGTACAAAAATATATTATTGTAAATATTTTAATGTAAATTCCTCTACCATTTTCTCAACTTTACAACATTAAAAATCATATGCACACTCTGACAGTGTCTGACTTAACAGATAGTTGAAATAATTACAAATTCTGGTTTATACTCTTAATTTATTTTGTTATATGTTGTCATTTAAGTGTCTTTTTTAGGTGATCAGCCTTAAGTACAAGTGTGCATAATTTTATATTTTGAAGTACCTCAGACATTATATTAAACAAATTAGAAACTGTCAGACAACAAATAGACATGAGAAGTCAAATTCTATCTCAGTCCATCTTCATTTCTTATCTTCTTCCTACTGTTCTCTCAGTTTTTCATTATCTTGCAAAACATGCATACATTTCGAAAGATTTTAATGAATGAACTTTCGTAAGCATAAGTCACGGTTTCAATCTTTTGAACAAATAATAGTGGGTGGGCTGAACACGCCCACATTTTCCCTTAATCCCGGATGGTTCCGATTACTAGAAACAGGTAGAATCAATGAACGAGGTTGTCATATGTACTTTCTTCCTCTCTCTAACCCTCTGACCTTGAAGATGATTATAAAAAATAAAACTACGTATATCCATGATACAATAAATGCAGTATAATCAAACTCGTTTATTGTAAACCTTAATTTCACAAAAAAACTTTATTTATAAAGGAAATTTTTTTTAAGTTGGGTTAAATATTAAAAGGCCTTATAAAACTCATTTAATGTGAACATAACTCGTATTTAGCAAAGAATTTTTCTCAAGAAATTTCTTAAAAATCCTCTCTGCTAGCCAGTAAAAAAAAAAATGAAGAAGCAATTTATTTGTAAGTCCAAGAGGCGTTTGTCCGAGGTTCGATCATCGGGCTGGATAAAGTTGACTCAGTGGGTAAACAAACTTAGGACTAATTTCGTATGGGAACTAAACATTGGTGGTTCCGCCTAACCGGAATATACACATCGCACCGCAGAGAACTTGTTCTCGAAAATGGAGATTGGTATCTTATGCAATGGCCTTATGGTAGCTGTAGCACCAGGGAGTTTAGTTTAGTTTAATATATGCGTGACCCATAAAGTTTAACGATTAAAAATTTATAAATTATATAAAAGTTCAAAGATTATGTTATGGCAACGACGCAGCCTAGTGGTCAGTGTGAGGGGCTAGAATCCCGAGGTACCGGATTCGATCCTGGCAGGCGAACTAAACATCTCTCTCTATTATATTATGGCAACAACACAGCCTAGTGGTCAGTGTGTGGGACTGGAATCCCGAAGTAACGGACTCGATCCTGGTAGGCGAACTAAACATCTCCCTGTATCGTGTTATGTCAACAACACAGCCTAGTGGTCAGTGTGTGGGACTAGAATCCCGAAGTAACGGACTCGATCCTGGTAGGCGAACTAAACATCTCCCTGTATCGTGTTATGGCAACAACACAGCCTAGTGGTCCGTGTGTGGGACTAGAATCCCGAAGTAACGGACTCGATCCTGGTAGGCGAACTAAACATCTCCCTGTATCGTGTTATGGCAACAACACAGCCTAGTGGTCCGTGTGTGGGACTAGAATCCCGAAGTAACGGACTCGATCCTGGTAGGCGAACTAAACATCTCCCTGTATCGTGTTATGGCAACAACACAGCCTAGTGGTCAGTGTGTGGGACTAGAATCCCGAAGTAACGGACTCGATCCTGGTAGGCGAACTAAACATCTCCCTGTATAATGTTATGTCAACAACACAGCCTAGTGGTCAGTGGGTGGGACTAGAATCTGGAGGTACCGGATTCGATCCTGGCAAACGAACTAAAGATCTCACTGTATTATGTTATGTCAACAACACAGCCTAGTGGTCAGTGTGTGGGGCTAGAATCCGGAGGTACCGGACTTGATCCTGGCAGGCGAACTAAACATCTCCCTCTATGATCAGAAGATGTACAGAATAAATCTGTACGTTTGGATGATTTCTCGCTGTAGTCGAACAATGGGAAAGAGGTACGGAATCAGTAATAAAAATATTTCCATTTTAAGGATGATCACAAATGATATTTTCGGTAACCTCGTTTTGAAGACGAGAAAATTGTACAAAAAGTTAAGTATGTTAACATCTCCTATTAAAAAATTTTAGTATAACATGTTTTAACAAAGTTTATGTTAAAATTAAGTAAATTTACCGTACTCATAACTTTTTTTTCATTATTATTTATTCAAAATCGTACGCTTTACGGATTACTATCTAGTCGAAACGATATTACTCTGATGGGACGTCACAGAACTTTTTCTAAGGGGTTAACTATATGCATTAACCGAAAAAGATAAGAAAAAAAAACCAAACGTGCATTTGTAGTACCTAAAGTCAAGGTTTAAGTTCACGACCTCAATTTTAATCTAAAGTTTGGGCCTTAAAGTAAGAATAAAATCACAAATCCATAATACAGTCCAAGGCAAGAAAGAAATAAAAACACACTGTATGGCGGTTACGCTAGTATTATGATCCCGATTTATCGCCAAGATAACAAACAATATATAAACTTGTACCGGCGGATGAGGGACATTGTGGAAGCCTTTTTAGGCGATGTCTCGTTCAACAAAGACTTGTAATACTTAAACTCAAAAATGAAAAACTAAAACAAAAAAGGATTTAAACAAACTGAGGATACTACATATCAAACGCGCAATATAACTAGTTTAAATAAACATGACCTTTAAGATTGTAAAAGTGACTATTTTTAGTTCAAGTGTTTCTGGTGTTAAGAAAAACAAAAGAGGAGATGTAAACGCGAAAGTAATTGCATTAAATAAGTTTAGCCATCACTTTTAATAGTAGTACAAATAGTTTGTTTAAACTCTAAAATTAAAAGGATTTAAACAACGTGAAATTGTTACATTTCAAACACTTAATGTAAACAAACGAAGAATTTCAGTAAATATAGCCCGTTAAAACAATTAAAAATGACTGTTAGCTGCGAAGCCGGGCCGTTGCTGAGACTAAAGCTTTATTCCTGGACATATAACTTTCTTTTCTAATCAAGGAGGGTCATGTGGCGACCACTGAATTAAATAGCAAATGCTTAAAATGGCTATTTTAAGGCTATTTTATTGTCTCCTCAATTAAGGTGTCTTAGAACTACTAAATTTAAGAACAGCTAAAAATAGTTTATATAATTTTATATTTTCTCGGAAGGTGTTCTTGTTTTCTCGCAGGTAAATGGCAATCCGATATATAACCTATCAAATTTTCGAGGATCCCCTATATTTATAATTTTGTGAAGGAGGTCGGCATTTTATGACTTTTTGCGCCTGGTGCATGAATTAACTTTTATATATTGACTGAAACCATGACAAATAGTCTTATCTATAATAAAGATTTAGTACACATATAAAGTGAAGGATAAGAAATTAAACTCATTTAATGTTTTATTAAAATCATCCATTAATATTTTCTAATAATTAAATTTATATAAAATTTTTGTTATTTTTTAAAATTCTTCTAAATGTTTACCAAAAACTCATTACATATATTAAAATTAACTTAAGTATCCGTTTTAAATTTCGACCTTATTCTACGTAAATTCTACCTGGAGATATAAGAATATTTCCTGTAAATTAACTGCTCAATCTATTCCCAAAATAATACTAAAAATATTACGTAACAATAAGGAAAAAATAAAAGAAAAAATGAAAATAAACTCACAAGGAACATTTATAAAAAATCAACCAAATACTCCAAAAAATTGAATTTTAAAAATAGTCATCTTATTGTGAAAATATTTTGATGTGATTTATTTTAGTTAATCAACAAAATAGTCCAAAAAATTGAATTTTAAAAACAGTTATCTTATTGTGAAAATATTTTAATGTGATTTATTTTAGTTATACATTGATGTATATTTGTGCAAAGTTTCATAATTTGGGGCTGATTTGTTTCCAAAAATGTTTACCAACGACCACCGTTCCTTCAGGGAAAAAAACAAAGCAAACGTAAACGCAAATGTAATTGTTCTAAATAAGTTTAACCTTCATTTTTTTTTTCGTAATTTTAAAAAGATGGTGTGCCGTGAAAGTTCTTGGGATTTCTTTTTTTTCTTCACGTACCCGAAATCCGTATAAAAACGTGCTGTCACGCAGCATGCTAGTAGTGATGATAGAAACGCATGAATGACACTGAGAGAAGTACAAGAAACCAGGGGATCGAAATGAAAGCGAGTGAGATTTCTTTTTAACCCGCGTTTGTGTGTGCAACTTGTACTGCGCAGCATCGGGTTGAATGAAGTCTATTTTTAAACTGATCTCGCACGAGATATCGAAAAAGAAATTTCTAATTTCTTTTTTCCCCCAAGTTTCGTTTCACAGTGAATTGTTTCAGATGCGTGCTCATTGTTTGTGTCGTGAAGTTCCTTTTGCTTGTAGCCGTGTCTCGTGTGGATGGGTACAAACATGAGAAAACACGATGAAAGTCAAAGGAGGTTCGTCGGAGGGGGGAGGGGGCGGAATCCCTAACATTACCAAGAGCAAGCTTGAATCTTATTCTTTTCGTGCGACTTTTCAGTCACTATTATTGCTTTATGATAATCTTAATTAAATCTCTGTGTATTTTTTTGCAATTTCGAGTACATGATGTTGAATGTAATTAGTAGAGTGTATTCTACACAACGGTAAGATACAGTAATAGCATAATTAAATCTCCTTGTTCATTTTGTAATTTGGAGCACATGATGTTAAATGTAATCAGTAGAGAGAATTCTACTTAAAAGTTAAAATATAGTGATAATTTAATTAAATCGTCATGTTCCTTTGCAATTTCCAGCAAAAGATGTTGAGTGTAATCAGTAGAGAGAATTCTACTTAAAAGTTAAAATATAGTGATAACTTAATTAAATCGTCGTGTTCCTTTGCAATTTTCAACATACGATGTTAAATGTAATCAGTAGGGAGAATTCTACTTAAAAGTTAAAATAGTGATAACTTAATTAAATCGTCATGGTCCATTGCAATTTTAAGCACACGATGTTGAATGTAATCAGTAGAGAGAAGGGGTTACTTAAAGGTTACTTAAAGGTTTTACTTAAAGGTTAAAATATAGTAATAACTTAATTAAATAATCATGTTTCTTTGTAATTCCCAACACACGATGTTAAATGTAATCAGTAGAGAGAATTCTACATAAAAGTTAAAATATAGTGATAACTCAATCGTCATGTTCCTTTGCAATTTCCAGCAAAAGATGTTGAGTGTAATCAGTAGAGAGAATTCTGCATAAAATTTAAATATAGTAATAACTTAATTAAATCGTCATGTTCCTTTGCAATTTTCAGCAAAAGATGCTGAATGTAATCAGTAGAGAGAATTCTACATAAAAGTTAAAATATAGTGATAATTTAATTAAATCGTTATGTTCCTTTGCAACTTCTAGCACACGATATTAAATGTAATCAGTAGAGAGAATTCTACTTAAAAGTTAAAATATAGGGATAACTTAATTAAATAATCATATTCCTTTGCAATTTCCAGCACACGATGCTGAATGTAATCAGTAGGGAGAATTCTATTTTAAAGTTAAAATATAGTGACAACTTAATTAAATCCTCATGTTCCTTTGCAATTTCCAGCAAAAAATATTGAGTGTAATCAGTAGAGCTGATTCTGCATAAAAGTTAAAATATAGTGATAACTTAATTAAATCGTCATGTTCCTTTGCAATTTCCAGCATACGACGTTGAATCTAATCAGTAGAGAGAATTCTACGTAAGGGTTAACATAGTAATAGTTCTGGAATTTACGTAATCACATAGAACAGATAGTAGTCTGTAGGCTCGATGTGCATAATCTAATTGTAAGCACAGCTCATAACTGTAATATCAGCATTTTGTACTACTATTCGTAGCAATGCCTGAAAAGTAAGGTGTTATTAAGTTGTTTTTGTTCCCGTGTAATCGAATATTTTATATTATGAATCTTATACGTGAAATTCAAAAAGTATCAATAGGAGTAAAAAAGTAAATTTTATAATTAAGTCATTTTCCTTGCTCAATAATGCCGAGCGATCGCTGAACGGGTAAGACGCTGCCTCTATTCGTTGGTTCGAATCCCATTACTGACATGTACGTTCGTAGTCATTCGGAAACGGCTTTAAGCAGTAGGTGCCGATCTCATTAGCACTTGTGTGGCAAAAAATGTATACCATAGCGTCCTAAACTAAAACCATATTAAATAAGGTAAAAGGACATGTTCGATGACAAATTTTTATTCCTGCCTAGAGCATCATTTGGCATGATTTCTTTTAAATAATTAAATCTCCCCAAGGCGGTATTTATCATACCTCAAACGTAAATAAATCAATAAATAAAACTACTTCACTCAATCCTAAAGATTTTACTCTTCGGGTTTTATATTTCAAAGCTACAAATTCAAAATTCTGCTGATTTATTATTTTTTTAGAACTAAAAAAAGAGAATTAGTGTTTGCCGTTCTAAATGAATAATCTGCCGAATATTGTTTAGCTTTAACAAGAAAAGAAAATCTAGTTCTAAAAGGAATTAGAACAATCTTCAAATAATTGTAATAAAATACAATGGGGCAGAAAAATATTTCCTATGATTTCATCTAAAAAATCCTTATGATTATACGCACGATGAAAAAATTCAATAAAATCTCTAATTTGTGCCATTTTGAAAGATATTTTGCCATCAGAATACGTTTTAACACTCATTAGATGAAGTAGGATAGAGTGTAAACACCATTATGTAAACAGCTTACGATTTATATCCGATTTTCATATTTTGAGACTTTAATTCTTCTAAGTATTAATTTTAAATGTAATTTGACTATGACTTTCTCGATGTCAACTCCCTATTTTAAATAAATCCAGCATTATTTATTATATTTATAGCTTAGCATCATAACGTAACTTATGTGCCTTATATATCTGTTAAAACACCAAAAGAAACCCAAACAGAACTTTGCAATAAATACAACACCGATTATTTTAATCTACAATTAAGCAGTGTTTGTGATACTATTCTCTCTAAAATCTCTGACAGAATACACACAGTAAGTCCTGATTAATGATCTGAGTTGTTGCCGAAGCTTTTCTAGCTATTTCGAATCAAAAGGAGGTAATACTCTACCAGGCATAAATAACAATGTTAATGCCGCCGAATTGTTTTTTAATGAACGGTTCTGTAAATGACAATTGCACTAACAATAGTAAATACGAGAACGGCAACGGCATACCAAGAAGTATTTTTTTTTCAACGCATTGTCCTAACGAGTGTGATATCCAAATAGATATGCAAAAGAGATATATTTTCAAACTTGTCAATACCGGCAAATCAGCCTCCTTCCTGCTTACTGCTACTGATTCAGCACAATTAACTCCATCAGTTGTGAATATTGGTGAAATTTAGCGCATACTTTTTTGTTGTTGGTAAGACAGGGAACTCTTTGGGACTACTGAGTTTAAAAAGATAAAAATATTTTAAGGATTTAATTTTCCTGCAATTAGTTTCAATACGCTTTAAAAAACATCCATTGTATAATGTGAATATATAATACTAGTATATAGCCCGTCATATGACGGGATCAGTAAAATTTTCTAAATTCCAGAATTGTAAAATACCCTATGAGGCAGGCAAAAACATAACCTTTTTTTGGGCTCAGAATTATCTTGTAACAAAAAATAATCGATGATTAAATTTAAATAATCACATATGTACCTAATCTATTATTTAAGCCAAACATAAAATACAATTATTTACGTAATATCATAGTTCAGTGATAAAACGTAATAATGCAAACGATATTGAAATAATTTAAACTAAGAATGATTAAAAGAAGAGGATTGACGTCATAACGCTAGAAAAAAAATGTTATTTTTACCTATTTATTATCTGATAAATTTAATCGCTTCCTTTTAACCGGGGAAAATAGGGCTCGAAATAATGGCATTAAAAGCTCGAAAAGTGGGGGATTTCGAACGTTTTAAAGACGGTAGTATTTTTAACTGTGATATGAAATACATTGACAAATTTTTATTCCTGCCAACAGCATCATTTGGCGTGATTTCTTTTAAATAATTAAATCTCCCCAAGGCTGTATTTATCATACCTCAATCCTAAATAAATCAATAAATAAAACTACTGCACTCAATCCTAAAGATTTTACTCTCCAGGTTTTATATTTCAAAGCTACAAATTCAAAATTCAGATGTTTTATAATTTTTTTAGAACTAAAAAAAGATAATTAGTGTTTGCCATTCTAAATGAATAATCTGCGAATATTGTTTAGCTGTAACAAGAAAAGAAAATCTAGTTCTAAAAAGAATTAGAACAATCTTCAAAAAATTATAATAAAATACAATGGGGCAGAAAAATATTTCCTATGATTTCATCTAAAAAATCCTTATAATTATACGCACGATGAAAAAATTCAATAAAATCTCTAATTTGTGCCATTTTGAAAGATATTTTGCCATCAGAATACGTTTTAACACTCATTAGATGAAGTAGGATAGAGTGTAAACACCATTATGTAAACAGCTTACGATTTATATCCGATTTTCATATTTTGAGACTTTAATTCTTCTAAGTATTAATTTTAAATGTAATTTGACTATGACTTTTCTCGATGTCAACTCCCTATTTTAAATAAATCCAGCATTATTTATTATATTTGTAGCTTAGCATTATAACGTAACTTATGTGCCTTATATATCTGTTAAAACACCAAAAGAAACCCAAACAGAACTTTGCAATAAATACAACACCGATTATTTTAATCTACAATTAAGCAGTGTTTGTGATACTATTCTCTCTAAAATATCTCTGACAGAATACACACAGTAAGTCCTGATTAATGATCTGAGTTGTTGCCGAAGCTTTTCCAGCTATTTCGAATCAAAAGGAGGTAATACTCTACCAGGCATAAATAACAATGTTAATGCCGCCGAATTGTTTTTTAATGAACGGTTCTGTAAATGACAATTGCACTAACAATAGTAAATACGAGAACGGCAACGGCATACCAAGAAGTATTTTTTTTTTTAACGCATTGTCCTAACGAGTGTGATATCCAAATAGATATGCAAAAGAGATATATTTTCAAACTTGTCAATACCGGCAAATCAGCCTCCTTCCTGCTTACTGCTACTGATTCAGCACAATTAACTCCATCAGTTGTGAATATTGGTGAAATTTAGCGCATACTTTTTGTTGTTGGTAAGCTAGGGAACTCTTTGGGACTACTGAGTTTAAAAAGATAAAAATATTTTAAGGATTTAATTTTCCTGCAATTAGTTTCAATACGCTTTAAAAAAAATTCATTGTATAATGTGAATATATAATACTAGCATATAGCCCGTCATATGACGGGATCAGTAAAATTTTCTAAATTTCACAATTGTAAAATATCTTATCAGGCAGGTAAAAAATAAATTGTCTGTTTTTTGGCTCAGAATTATCTTGTAACAAAAAATAATCGATGATTAAATTTAAAATTATCACATATGTACCTAATCTATTATTTAAGCCAAATATAAAAAGAAAATTATTTACGTCATATCATAGTTCAGTAATAAAACGTAATAATGCAAACGATATTGAAATAATTTAAACTAAGAATGATTAAAAGAAGAGGAATGACGTCATAATCCTAGAAAAAAAATGCTATTTTTACCTATTTATTATGTGATAAATTGAATCGCTTGCTTTTAACCGGAAAAAATAGGGCTCGAAATACTGGCATTAAAAGCTCGAAAAGGGGGGAAGAGGTGGATTTCGAACGTTTTAAAGACGGCAGTATTTTTTGCTGTGATAAGAAACACATTTATATCAATTTATTTTAGAATCGGATCGATAGTTTACGAGAAGATAAACTTTACTCCCTTTGAATTTTGCTAACCCTAACTCATCAAGAATCCAATATGGTTGCATCTATCCATTCCAAGTCCAACCGCTTCATAAATTCGAGGACAGACGGACAGATAACTTAGCCTATTATTATATAGGGGATGTATCGCTTATTAGGTTTAATTTAATGAATTTCTCCTCGAAGCTAAAATTTTCGCCACTCTCCGTTAGATTAAAAAAAAATTTAATGAATAAATCTGTTTGAAGTTTTCCATATTTGAATTTATGCTGATCATATTTTATAAAATGAATTAACTATATGCAACAAATGCGGCAGCAATAATTATTTAAAAATGCTAGATTATCCTCATCATATCGTTTCATTCTATACTTCAAAACTCGTTAGATGATACTAAAAAAAGAAAAGACATAATACATGAGAATAAGCTGTTCTATCGAGTGTTCTATTCTTTAAAGAATTTGGGCGAATGGGTAGGTCGCTGGTCTTTGTGTCGGAGTTCGTGGGTTCGAGTCCCGCTGAAGGCATGGATGTTCAGAGCTGTTTGAAATCGGCCTTAAGCAGCAGTTATCGGTCATATAATGTGTAACAAAACAGTAGACTGACTGATTGATTTGGAGAAAAACAATCATTCTTTAAAGAATTATTAAAGTGCGAGTCACACAGACATAATTTTATTTTTTCCACAGGTTAGCATCACCGAGAGGTATCCAATATCGCAGGTACAGATCCACCTTAAGGAGTGGACAAAACGTTAGGACAACTGTATTGCTTCTCACTGTAGAAAACAAGCATGTAAATAATGACGATTAAAGGCAATCTGATTTTTTAACGAATATATTCTTATTGCTTATGGATTAGCCCTAGTAGTAATAAGTCACATACTCTGTCTTGCACACACTGCACTGTAATGCAGATTTTGTCTTCAAAAACCGTTCTTTACTATTTCATGCGGTTTGCACTTGAATACCCAGCAGAATTTTGCTCAAAACAAGAAGCCCCGATTTGTGGAAGAAAAGGCTAAGTATCTGGGTTTTGCACTTCCTTAAGTGGTCACGTCTAAAATATGGTAGCACAGTAGAGCAAAAAAAATTCCTCCGCGTCTCCAAAGTACCCATTCAAGTGGTTCTAGGTGTCTTCAAGAGGTTTTGGGCATACTCAGCCCCGCTCTTCGGCCTTTTCTGCGCGTGCCCGGCGGGCGGAATAAGCCGACACACATGACCTTAACCGCCTGAACCAAGGTCAGACCAGGCACACACACATACGCAGGTTGAGAGATTAGCAGAGGCAGGCCAAAGAAGAATGTGGGCTCAGGGGAGGAAACTGGAACCGCAGGAGCACGGTGGCGTGATTTGGCGACCCCCATTTTTACATGAGACTCCAATTTTTCAGCCAAAAGTATTCGAAGGCAAATTTGCCCTTAGAAAATAACACGGTGCCGCAGGGTGAAATTAACGTCTAAGAATAACGTTTGCGAATGGGTTTGGGAAAAAAAATATGCCCTTTCAAGAATGAGGTTGGAATTCCTTTGCCCAGTAAACTGTTTTCTGAAGATTCCATATAACAAAGCATTGTGATGGGGAAAAATTAGATTCATAATCTTGCCCCAGCCGTAATGTCCTACAGATATTGTTCAACGGTAATTTCTTAACTCTATGTACACTTATTCAATTAAGTATAAATTATTGGACAAATCTACATAGACATATTATAAAAAATATGTGCTTCTCCACAGATTTACTAATAACTCAGTAAATTATAAGGTACAACTACTTCAAAGAAACCTGATGATCCAATATGAATAATAAGAGTGGATCAATATATCTTCAAGGATCCAGAGTTCCATCTCATTCATTTCTAAAAATCTAGAGTGGACAAATTTTAAAAAATATATTAAAGAGTACAGCAGCCTTTTCCAGAATATCTAAAAAACGTAAGTAGTAATAATGATTATTTGAATCGTTGATTATGATTGAGATATTTTTTGCACGCTTAATCCCATACGTTTAAAATACTTTGCTTAATTGTCTCATAAATTATTCTCTCTATAAATCTATCGTGTTAACACATTCATCACCACTGATGTGAATTAACGTCATCGCAATTCTACTACTGGTTGGCGATGGTGTGAATTCACATCCTGCAATTTCTGTTTCTGAATCTCGCAACATTATTACATGTATGCGTTATCATTACAAAAAATTATGAATAGGAGAAAGAAATATAATTTACACAATTCCTTTATTGTTTTATTTAGGCTGTATTTTGATATCTCAGTGCTTCATATTTGAATTTGTTGCTATTAAATTTTTATACTTGCCTTAAAGATACAAGTTTGTATCAACTATCTTCAGAATTCCATTATTTTTGCCAGTTCTCAGTATTAGAAGCGCGAAAATATTTGCCGGTTTCAATGTGTTAATATTTCTTCTTAACATAACTTTTACAGACTGAAATCTGTTTAAATGAGACATAAGTTTTTAATGCTCATTTTTAAATTTTTATCTTTGCCTTAACAATACAAATTTGCAGCAACCAACTTCGGCATTTCACTATATTTACCAGAACACAGTATTAAAAATTAAAAAATTTGTTCTTTGTGAATATACTAATATTTCTACTCGAAGTAACTTTTACAGACAGAAATCTGTTTATATAAGATATGAATTTTTATTGCTCATTTTTTAATTTTTATACGTGCCTTTGCTATATACATTTGCAGCAGCCAATACCAGAATTTCATTATTTTAGTCAGTACAGAGTATAAGAAACACTAACAATTTGTTGGTCTTAAGTGTGTTAATTTACTTTTCGGAGAAATTTACAGACTGAAATTGCTTTTCTGAAACTTAAGTTTTTACTGCTCATTTTAAAACTTTTATGTTTGCCTTAACAATACAAATTTGCAGCAACCAACTTCGGCATTTCATTATTTTTACCTGTACACAGAATTAAAATCACAATAAAAAAGCTGTTTGTAATATGCTAATATTCCTACTGGAAGTAAATTTTACAGACTAAAATCTTTTTATATAAGATATGAATTTTTATTGGTCCTTTTTTAATTTTTATCCGTGCCTTTGCAATATACATTTGCAGTAACCAATTCCAGAATTTCATTATTTTGACCAGTACTCAGTACAAGAAACACTAACAATTTGTTGGTCGCAAATGCGTTAACATTCCTTTTCGGAGAAATTTACAGACTGAAATTGCTTGACTGAAACTAAGTTTTTACTGCTCATTTTCGATCATTTTTTAAAGCTTATGAAACAGGATTTTGTCCCATTTATGTCAATTTCCTGCACTGAATTCAATTCATTTGACCTTCAATGAGAAAAACTAAGCTTGGGAAACGACGAGCAAAAATAGGAAATCACACATACCATATCGTTTAATGAGTAAGAAAACTAACGCTAATGAGGCGAGGCAAGGGAGGGGAAGACAAATATACACCCGAATATGTCTCATCATTCGAACAATTAATGCACCTATTGTTTTTCCCATCTGCCGCAGAGTGTAGCCTCGATTCGGATGCACGATGCGTACAAAATTTATCTGCCCCGATATGAAGAGGCATAGCGACCCTATTTTTGCACAAAGAATGTCTCGGGAGTGATTTAACGTATCATATTCTGATGAATCACCTGCATTTGCAAACGACCCAGATATACCACACGGAGGCTAAATGAATTAATGAAATGATTGCTATTTCCCTTGCGTTAAGGAACATTTTAATGGCATTTGTACTAAGTATATCATGCTATGATAAGGCGGGAGGATGGATAACAATTAAAATCTATTTGAAGATTTATTTTAGATCACTGGGTAATCGCATTAATGATAGACATATTTAACTAACAAGAAAGAATGGTTGTGTTTGCAAACCAGATCCCTACTGATATGAACTGTAAATTTACTAATTATTCTGCGTCTTGAAATAACTCTAAAGCTACAAACGAAGCTTTCTTGTTTAAAATTTTAGGTCACAAAATAGGTTAAATCTGAATATATTATATTGTTTAATCGAAATCGTAGCCTTTTGGTTATTATTGATAAACATGCCATTTGAAGAAGAAAAAATTTTTCTTTTCATTGGAGAAAATTTTCACATTAGTGCTACAGTCTAACTTTTGCTACATTATATCTAATGCAGGGGTTTCCAAACTGTGGCCCGTGGGCCAATTGCGGCCTGTGAGACCGTTTTACCAACTGACTTTTGCAATGTACTGGATAGCAAGTTTCTTGGAGTACCTGGGCAGAAGGTCTTATCCCCTGTTGTAAGGCTATGAATCCATTATACAGTGTCCAGTCATTAAGATTAAATACAATAAATATACAAATACAGGTCTTAATGATGAGATGGGATAAGTGGTTAGACCCTTAAAAGTGAAACATTTTAGGTTAAAGTAAACATTAAATATATATATATATATATATATATATATATATATATATATATATATATATATATTCTGATTGGTTACGAAATTCCATACCACCAGCAGAATTCGAACCCACAAACTTCGGTACCGAAGAGCAGCACCCTACCATACGGCCATAGTTCAGACACCCGAAAATAAAATATTCTAATGAAACAAAACACTTCGAAACTTTTGTACCTGAATGATAATATCTATTAATATTTTTTTCAAATTAAACGTTATCATACATTTCATTGGGAACATTTTAAGTGTTAAAACTAGTATTAGTTTTTACACAATTAGTTAAAACTAATTTTAGTTTTAAGTGTTAACAGTTTTACTTTGAATGCACGCATAATTTAACCGAAATTTTCGACTTCTGGTCCTTGAGAGTACATTCCTTCATATTTTTTAGTATAGGTAGATAATGTTAAAGAAATATTACAAGCATATATTTCTTGGGGTATATATAAACTTCATTAAATACACTGAACTGTATATTTAAACAAAGGGAAACCCCGTTGATAGCGTTTACAGGAACAGTTTCAAACTGTCTGGTTTTTCCGGGTTTATCTGTTTATCCGCCATACGAAGGGGTAATTTTAAATTCTGTAATTGCTCGATCCATTCCTGATTATAAGAACAAGAGATACTTCCGCATAAACTCCGTGGTTTACTTGAAATTTCTATTCTCTTGGGAGATTTGAAAGGATTACAAAATGAAAATAAATAGAATAAGCTGGATATCAATTTTTACTGTATTATCCTGTGTCACTATCCAGGATCAGTTCTAGCAATTTTGCTGGCTCCGCACCATCTACGATAAAAATTACTATAAAATTTTCTCTTAAAATGGGAACGATTTTTTTAAAGCAGTATATATATATATATATATATATATATATATATATATATATATATATATATATATATATAATCAAAGATCGACAAAAACAAAATTTAATCCTGGGCCTGGTGTTTATTCTAGTTGACCTTCCCAAAGTTCAATATAATTTTCAATCAATTTGTAACAATTTATAACAATTTTCTTTACACGATACTTTGAGAAGCATTATAAGCACCAAAAAGAATAAATTTGACATTTGATTTTTATAATTTTTAATAAAGATAAAAATTACCATTTGCTTTTATATAACTTTCTGAGTAAGTTTCACGAAATATTTCTTGAAGAATTAACCAGAAATATTTTATATTTAGTTAACTAAATAATTTAAGTTTTAACAGTTAAATATAAATTTTGGAGCCGCATAAATCAAAAGCCTGTTGTTTATTTGGGTCGCCCCTCCTAAAGTTCAATATAATTTTCAACCAATTTGTATAATTTATAACAATTTTCTTTACACGATATTTTGAGAAGCATTATAATTACCCAAAAGTATAAATTTAACATTTGATTTTTATAATTTTTAATAAAGATAAAAAAAAATATCATTTAGCTTTTATATAACTTTCTGAGTAAGTTTCATAAAATATTGCTTGAAGAATTAACCAGAAATATTTTATATTTAGTTAACTAAATAATTTAAGTTTTAACAGTTAAATATAAATTTTGAAGCCCCATAAATCAACAGACCCAGAGGCACGGCTGAGTCGGCCAGTGCTTTTATCAGGCCCTGATGAGGCGAACTTGTTTTAAAGCAGTGTAAAAACATATAGATATTGATTTTCCCAATCTCAAAGATTCCATAAAACGGATTATTTTATTACCGTGAATTGCCTAAACGAAACAATCAGTTGATTTTTATAATTGTTTAATAAATGATAAAAAAAATATCATTTAGCTTTTATATAACTTTCTGAGTAAGTTTCATAACAATGAAAATCCTGTCAGAACAAGCATACCTACATAAGTTTTATATAACAAGAATACCTACCTAAGTTTTGTATATAGTAAATTTTTGAACACGGCTACAAACCTAAATATGTACTAGTTTGTTACAATTTTTTTCACTGATTGGCATTTCGATCAAATCTAATAAAAAATAATGTAAATTATATTCCGATTTTTCAAGCAATAAAGAATTTTATTTTTCAAAATTTCTTTATAAAAATATTGTCCTATTTAAAAAAAATTGCAAATTTGATTCAAAGAGCTTCTTCTAAAATTGACCGCCTGTAACAGGGTAGAAACAAAAAAGCCAGTCCGAGGTATAATGGATAGCAGACTGTCATAACATTCGTTTTTTACACTCATCTGGAGGTAAAGTTAATGTCACGGTTATAGATTTAGAATATTTTAAGTAGTATCTGATTTACTAATAAAAATCATGTCTATTAAAACACAAGTTAGCTCATCTGAGAAGAAAAATCGAAAATCAAAAGACTTTATGAAAAGCGGTTTCTTTACAAGTAGTATCAACCAGACTGATACAGAAACCTTCCTATTTTTATACACTCACACACACTTTACGAGCAAGTCTATATATGAAACCAAATTCTTAAAGAAAAAAAAAAAACAGCATGTAGCAATGAAAATATTGTAAGACCAAGGTACAACAGGTTCCCCTACATAAGTTGCGGTATCTGTTATTATTCTCAAATAACAGCATATCCACACGAAAAACAGTATCTGATTTACTAATAAAAATCATGCCCATTAAAAAACAATTTAGCTCATCAGAGAAGAAAAATCGAAAATCAAAAGACAGTGAAAAGCGGTTTCTTTACAAGCAGTATCAACCATACTGATACAGAAACCGTCCTATATTTTATACACTCACACACTTTACGAGCAAGTCTATATATGAAACCCATTTCTGAAAGAAAAAAAAAAACAGCATGTAGTAATGAAAATATTGTAGAACCAAGATACAAACAGTCCAAGGTACAATAGTTTCTCCTGCATAAGTTGCGGTACGTTTTGTTATTCTTAAATAACAGCATATCCACACGAAAAAAAAATTCTGACTATGCCCTCGTCCTGTGTTTACAATTATTTCGGTGTAATAAAACATAGAAGGAAAATGATATATAAAAAGTAAATCTTTGGGATCAGTATTTCGCTAACTTTTTCTAGGTTGAACCGAATTTCAGGACGAAGATTAACTACAGGAAGCGACAAAAAGGGGATATGTGAAGTAAAGAGGAGCTTTGAATATTAAAAATTGGCAAAAAACATGGGGGGATTTCCCTTCTTTTCATAGATTTCCTTATACACCTCGGCCTATTTTTAAGTGATATTTTCTCACGAATAAGATATTTTGCACGAGCGTTTATTTTAAGCAAACCTACATAACCGCTTGTTACCGCTCTTCACTCTTTTTAAAATGTAATGAATAAGTTCATATATACATACGAGGAAAGGCAAGTAAATGTACACAGTACGTATGCACGCAGACAGTCACATTCCTCGGGTGACCGATGGAATAAATTTTAAAATGCTGTGACTCTATTATTATTTTTTGTTTATTTATTTATATATTTTAGTAAAAATAAAAGGATTTTACCGAAAATATTTAATGAGAAATTATATTTTTTTTTCTCTTTCTTTTCTCGTGTAAAAATTAATGTAGTCAGAAACCTTGATAAGTATTTTAGTGAATATATTTTGTCATTTAAAAAGAGATATATTTCCAGCATATTGAGTCATTTCAAAAAGAGTTCTTACTATAAAAAATTTTAGAAATGCCGACTAAAATTATCCGAACAAATATGTAATAATGAGAGATTTGGAAGTTTTAATGTTTCATTTTGTTCACTTGCTCTGTAAATCTCTATGGATAGTATCATTAACAATTGAAGAGAAATGTATTGTAAAATTGAAAACAATTCTCAGAGGAGAATTTTCTCGGATCGTAATGAAGGCTTTCGGCTATAAATTTACTTCGGCTCGATCGAAACGTCAAATTACGAGAAGTTCTCTGACAGTATATTCCTTAAGGTAATGTCTTGGGGGTTTTATACAAAATCTCTACATTAGTTTACCTATTTAGTTTATTTTTTCCCCTATATATACATATATATCTAATAAGACGGATTTCACGATAGGTGGTTGCAGTCATGGCCCATAAAATTGACACTGTTTCAGCTAAAGACCTTTATTAACATAACGTTGGAGGATGGGTTCCCACTTCATCATAGGGACAGAACAAACTGAGGGGTCAGCTAGCATAAAGTTAGAAATAAAAAGGTCAACATCTGTGGGAAAATCTCTAGAAAAAATCTGTCTCCGATAGTGTGCACCTCCTTTTTGTTTGGAAATTTCATAAATTCTCCGCTATGGTATTGTAGAGTTATAATTGGTTAGACCCCTTCTCTGAGGGTGTAATCTGTAGCCCCAGTGGACAATTTAGGTTAGGGGTTAAAAAGTGGAAAGCAGAAGGACGGGGGGATCTTTTAGCTCTTGACTTAATATTTGAAAACCCCTGAGAATTTTCTCGGGGTGTCTTCGGGGTATTATTCAAAATGCCTACATTAGTTTCCAGATCCAGTTTACTTTTTCTTACATATATATGTGTATGTGTATATTAACATGTATATATATATATATATATATATATATATATATATACATACACGTAGGGTTTCCACAATGTGCAGTTCACAAACCCACTCTTTTAAAAATAATTGGAAAAAGTTTAATAACCCCTGCCCTAGAGCGTAGTGATTAAACACCTCGAGTGTTTGTATAGTTTTATCTCTCTCGTCTCAGGAGAGCACTGCAGCCATTTTTAATCCGCTCTTCATTTATATTCTAATCCGTGAGACAAACATCGGGTGCACTTCCGGAGTAATAAACTTAGCTAATATTGTATAAAACAAATATGCCGTAGTCAGAGTTGCATAATCTTTGTACAGATGCACAAGTCTTTACTTCCATTAAAAGATCTTAGAATAAAACGATGTCTCTTCGAAGTGGACCTTATGCGAATTTTCTTATTCTCAAGTAGCTATCGAAGCAGTAACTGTACTCACTAACCCCGATTATTGTAATGACACTCAGATCTGTCTCCTGGCTCACATCAAAAAAGCTCTGTCATGTTTCAATTCTTTGGGTGATCATACACATTGTCCGTGAAAAAGTAGCTATACTTCTGGTCCCAATAAATATTAGGATTGGTATGTTGTGATTTGGCACACAGAACAACGTAAAAGAAAGTGTATTGTGAATGTAAAATATTTTGAAATATCTTGTTCGTAAATGTCCTTTTAGTCTCGAAAACGGAGATTGCATCGAAGGCCATGACCTCCTCCAAGGTGGGCTGTTGCACCGACGAGTTCAGTTAAGACTTAATTTTTGCATTCTAATTTGTACGTTGTAGTGATTTTGCACCCAGAATGGCATAAAAGAAAGTGTATTGTGAAAGTAAAATATTTTGAGATATATTGCACGTAAGACTTAATTTTTGCATTCTTATTTGTACGTTTTAGGGACTTGGCACACAGAATAGCATAAAAGAAAGTTTATTATCGATGTAAAATATTTTGAGATATATTGCACCTAAGACTTAATTTTTGCATTCGTAATTTGTACTTTGTCATGATTTTGCACCCAGAATGGCATAAAAGGAAGTGTATTGTGAATAGAGAATATTTTGAGATATATTGCACCTAAGACTTAATTTATCATTCTAATTTGTACATTATAGTGATCTGGCATACAGAATAGCACAAAAGAAAGTGTATTCTGGCTGTAAAATATTTTGAGATATAGTGCACGTAAGATTTAATTTTCGCATTCTAATTTGTACGTTGTAGTGATTTGGCTTACAGAATAGCATAAAAGAGATTGTATTGTGAATGTAAAATATTTTGAGATATATTGCACGTAAGATTTAATTTTCGCATTCTAATT
>CM063505.1:51795447-51835447 GCA_032207245.1 Pardosa pseudoannulata
TGTACTGTTTATTTTAAGTACTTATTTTATCATCTTTATTGAGTTAAAAAATTAATATAATTAGTTAGTTTGCGCCGTAATATAACCCATTAACGCCCAAGTCCTTATTACTGAATATATATTGATGTATATCTTAAATCTACATTATTATAGTAACCTAAGTTATTATAGTAAATTATTACTCCCAAAAGCAAAACAAATATGAAATATAAGCAACTTTCATTTCATATTTGTTTATTGAATATTGAATATTATACGCTGTCTCATTAGTGATCAGGTGTAATTTTAAGCATTATAGGATGCCCTTTTATAAAGAAAAATTACGTGATAAGAGATTTATTTCGTTTTACAAGAAAACTTAACTGCTTAAATCACTTTTTAAATTGGGCAGAAAAAATTAAATAATTTAAAAGCCAACAACATATTTATTTATTTAATTATTCATTTATTTGCCAAAATAATTTTTAAAGTTTCAAAGATCATTAATTAATTAATTTATAATTACTAAGTAATAGGAAAAATAACAATAAAAGTACAATCTTGAAAAAAATTCTACGTAAATTGTATAAATAAAATTATCTTTTGCTTCATTACAATTTAATAACGTAAGTTTAATAAAGTGCTGTAAAGAGCAGCTTTATAATGGATAAAGCTATATATCATGGTTTCAGTAGATGAACCTGCCGAAAAAGTAAATTTATGTGCAAGGCTCAAAAAGTCGTAACATGTCAATTTAAATGATAAAATTATAAATAATAGATTTTGGAAAATTTGGTAGATTTTTTTCTAAGATTACCTTTTACATTCGTTAAAAAAGAAAATTTGTACGGAAGAAAGATTAAAATTCTACAATTATTTGTTAGATATCCCTAAAAAAGGACGCTAGAAATTAATGAGATAAGATAATAAAACATGCAGTATTTTAGTTGAGAAATTTCGTTTAGTAAGATTGAAGTTTTGAAGTTGGTAGATTTTTTCTAAGATTACCGTTTACGTTCGTTAAAAAGGAAAATTTGTACCGAAGAAAGATAAAAATTCTACAATTATTTTTTTAGTTATCCCTAAAAAAAGAACGCTAGGCATTAATGAGATAAGATAATGAAGCATACAGTTTACTTTAATACGGTATTTTAGTTGAGAAATTTCATTTAATAATATTAAAGTTTTGAAGTTGGTAGATTTTTTCTAAGATTACCGTTTACGTTCGTTAAAAAGGAAAATTTGTACCGAAGACAGATAAAAATTCTACAATTATTTTTTTTTTAGTTATCCCTAAAAAAAAGATTTCTAGGCATTAATGAGATAAGATAATGAAGCATGCAGTTTACTTTAATGCAGTATTTTAGTTGAGAAATTTCGTTTAGTAAGATTGAAGTTTTGATGTTAAACTGAAGAAGAATTTAAGTTGATTGAAGTTTGCATATTCTGTAAAGTTGGAAACATCTCAGTTCCGTTGATTTAATCAGAGGTATGTACCAAACCGATATTAAAATATGAGCTTACCTTTTTTGGGCTTCTCGGAGTCGGGGAAACATATTCTGAAGAGGCCCACGTCTCGGCTAAAATACCGAACATCTTCGTCGAAATCCTTCTGCGAAGCTATTTGTTCCCTCTCCTCGATATAAGTCCGGTTCACACGGATTTCGTACCAGTTATCGGTACCGAACGCAATAGCCAGGCATGCTACAGCCACTACCGCCGTGATAGTAGCAAAAGACAAAGTTACCGCAGAACAAGCCATTGGAATATTCGCGCCACGAAAGCAAAAACTCTCCTTCCAGCAAAACCAACAACAATCCCACAGGTAGGCAAAACTTCTCCGTCTCCCGAGTTATTCGCAGCGAAGGAAGACAGAAGGTTTCGAATTCCTCCAAAAAGAAACGACGAAAAGTTCCCGATGAGATCCGAGAAATTTTTGTTAAAATCTTATGTGTCTAGGTGAAGTAAACACGATTTACGCTGGATCATGTTGACATGGACGCTGCCAGTAACTAACGTACCCACTCCCGTCAAGGTGTTCCTAAGAACTGAAGCAGGTTGTGGAGTTTACGTAGCGCACGTCATTTTTTTAGATTTTTATTTTATTTCTTTCCTCGAGGCCGCCAAACAACTGTGACGCGAGTAGGCATGTGAGAAGAGGAGAACCGTCTGGGGTTTCTGGTGTCACTTCCCGGCCAGAAAGGGAACAAGACTTCGATTTCTCTCTCTCTCTCCTTTTTTTATAACTGTGATTGATATTCTTTTTGCATATTCCTTTTACTGCTTTTATCATTTCTCCCGATCGTTGTTCTTTATCCTCCCCACAAAATCACTTTCGGATATTAATTTTTCTTTTATTTAATATCGCGATATGCATAACAATTTTTTGAAAAATATAAATTTTAAAAGTAGATAGTCAAATTTCTACGAAAATTCAAAGATTTGCTGAAATATTTAATTAATGGAATTCAATCTGACCTCTGCGAGAAAAAAGTTTTTTTTCAGTGATACATTCAAGAAGTAGTACGTTTGGAATTTGTAAATTGTTTTCATAATAAAACATGTAAAAAATTTAAATAATTATTAATTTTTTCAGTAATAAATATTATTAATATTTTCAATTATTAATAATTCTTTCAATATTAAATTATGAATATTTTTTATCAAAACTTAAAATGTGCAGAAAAATTTAAATAATTTAAAAGCCAACAGCATATTTTTTTTAATTATTTATTTGCCAAAATAATTTTTCAAATTGCAGTGATCATTAATTAATTAATTTATAACTATTAAGTAATAGGAGAAATAATAAAAGTATACATCTTCAAAAATTCTAAGCAAATTATATAAATAAAATTATTCCTTGCTTCATTACAATCTACCGCAAAACAATTTAAATAAAAACGCATTATAATATTTTTAAAAATTATAAACAAACTAATTGAATGCAAAAAAAGAATTAATTTACTTCAGTAATAAATTAATTATTAATATTTTTATTTAAAATTGATTATTGAGCATTAAATTAAGAATATTTTTATCAAATTTTATGCTATGCGGAATAATTTGAATAATTTTAAAAACCAATATTGTCTTTGTATCTTTAATTTTTTTTCAAAATATATTGTTTTAACTGTAGAGATCTTCAATTAATTAATAGTAATTACTGGGTAATCAGAGAAATAATAATAAAAATATACGTCAAGAAAATACTAAACAAATAGTTAACCACATGCTTGGTTCTGATAAATGATTTGAACTCTTAAATGTATTTTAATGCTTACATCTAAGTTTTATGTTTGTACAATTTATACCTGTGTGCGATTTCGATTTTCCAAATAACTTTTATAGTTTTAAGAACCGGCAATTTTCAGAATACTCAGATGTGTGCCGGTACGTACCTACTTAATTTCATTCTCATGCCAACTCAATGTCATTACAGTAACATTACCAGCAACATCTGAACTACAGGGCTTGGACCAGGAAGTTCAGATGTCAAATCTTCCTGTAAGATCGTATGAGATAATTTCATTACCCTTAACCCTCCGAGTGGAACGAAAAAAGTCTCCAAAATATACGCTAAAGGTTTACTGTGTAAGTGGCCAAAGCGTTCTAGGATTTTTTTCCTTCACCTTTGTCGACTAGAATGGAATACGGGAAACCCACCCTCGTTATTGTCCCTTTACTTCCGGTTATAAATAGATATATAAAAAGATATTATAGATTGTTAATTTTTAATACACATAAAGCTTGTCAAGTCTCTAAGAAAATCCCATAAGAAATAATGGATTCTAAAAGTACAAATAAGAATATTCTTTGAGACACTTGTCTGTATTTTTTACGAAAGTCATCCAAGATATTTAAGTGGTGCAATTAGAGATACATCTGTTACCGCAAACGAAATACTTGAAAATAGAGATTTACAAAGCCATGAAAAGCTATCAGAGCCTTTGTTCCTCAGGGGGTAGGGGTGCATCCCTCAATAAATGCTAGTCAAAGAGGGGTACAGTTCCTAAACAATCGATCTGACCAAAACTCCATGGGGGAAAGAACTGACAGAATTGTATATTACATCCATTTTCAAAGCGTTTTTGGAGGTCAAAAATTCTACGTTTTGTAGACATCATCGGTTTGGCGGAATTGTACGTGCAAGACGCTTAGAGGGTTAAATTATTGCAATAGAAAATTAAATATAATAAATCATTCCTTTATAATAGTTCCTTCGTGATATTATTATATTCGTAGTATCAGTATCTTTATCGTTCTCTGTGTATACCTCTCTCTGTATACCCAGAGAACGGACAGGTTAAATTTGTGAGTTTGGAGTCTTCTCGCTGGGAGGTTGGCAGATGGGTGAGAGGTACGGAATCAAGAGCGAAAATCCTTCTTCCGCCTCCTGAGTAAGATCAAAATTGAGATATCTCCGGCGTAGCATTACAAACGCCATATATTTCTTAAGAATGGCGACCCGTTGTAAGGTATTAATGCAACCATTCTTCCGTACCAGGAAATAACAAAACCGCAAAATTCAAAATTATTCTCTGCAAATAATAGTTTTTGTTATTGTAGTTTAGTTGGTTTAGAACGTTATAGTTTACCATTTAACTACACGAGGACCAATGAGACTGGGATTTACAGTTTAACCCTTTAAAGGTCACCAAAATAAATTCATGGGAATTTAATGTAATTTGTTTATAAATGTTATCTATAAGCCTTGTATATGTAAAATATATAAATTTTCTTTACATTCCTTAGGAGGGTTTGCCTTATAGGATACCAAATTAGGGTTTGAGAAGTGGTTTAGTTGACTAACCCTACCCTTGTACAGCTTGAACATTATGCCTTTTTAAAAGTTTAACTATACTGGAAGAACAATAAATGATAATCCTTAAACTGGTATAATAAATAAATAGCTTAACAACTTAAAAGAAATGTTTGTACAGATATTTTTATTTGAGGTCATAAGTAAGATAAATTGAATCTGACTTCTCAAGTACAGAAAGTTTAAATACATATTTTCAATAGAAAAAGAAATGAATAAGTTAAACGTAGAACTATCATTTGTTATATATTTAAAATATCAAAAATATAACATGTATAAAATGTATAATATGTATATATATGTATATATATATATATATATATATATATATATATATATATATATATATATATATATATATATATATATATATATATATAATCGAAACTCACCCATGTCTCCAAAAAGTTTTTTTTAATTGCAAAAGCTCTTGATTCTATGTCATAGGCTTCCATATATCACAGATGTATGAGATTGGAGCCGTAAATAATTATAAAAAGATAAAGTAATACAAAAAGTAAAGTTTAAAAAAAAAAGATGTTTAATAGGTGATTTTGCTACGAAACCACTGTCCGTTAAAGGGTTAAAGCCGATTCCAAATGTCTGACAACAATCAAACCTACAGTGGGGTTCACAATAAAGAATTCTAGTAATGAAGAGCAGCACTCTATCCATTTGTCCGTCGTTAGGCATGTATGTACATTGTGTATGTGTGTGTGTGTGTGTGTATTTGGAAATAAAGTGAATCTAGTGGGTAGGAAAGGTGGCCATGCTCTCCCCTCCCTTGGTAAACGACGCTTTTGGTTGGTTGTTTTGGAGTACTACGGACTGCATTTTTTCTTGACTCGGGTTAATGAAACCAGGACCTATTTCTTAAAACTGATTCCGAACTGCTACGAAGATCCATACCAACAGTTTCATTAGAATCCACAAACTCCGGTGTCGAAGAGCAAAGCCCTACCCATTTAGTCATCGTTTGGCAAGGATATTTTTGGGTTTACCTACGGTGGCAAGAACATTAGGACGGGTCCTGCTCTGTATCTGTACACACACGTAAAAATATTCACTCTGTTCATCGACTCATACATAAGGTTTTCAGACTGCTAGGATTTAAAATCCAAACTTGTGTGGAAGGTAGGTAAAGATTCTATTTACACGGTTCATTAAACTCTCGAACCTCATCCACAGAATCGGATTCAGACTGCAACACTCCGAGATCTTATCCCACAAGGTATTAAGTGACTTTCCACACTTCTAATAATAATAAAAAAATATTAAGTCGGAGAAAGGGTTCGCCTTTATTTTTATTTAGAGATAACTCTCGAAGAATACCGCATCTGTACAAGTTCAAGGCTCGGGACCCGAGATACCTGGGTTATCTGGCAAATCTAAAGGATTCAACCGGAATCCCTTTTCCAACCGTTAAATGAGGTATAAATCCTCGATGGGCGGAGAAAAAAGATGTGCATCCTTTGAAACGAAATTGTTTTTTCACCTTTGGTAAAGTAAGTGATAAATTGCAGGTTACTTATACACAGGGGTTGTAGAAAATAACGTGAACACCTTTGAAATGAGACAAAATCTATATTTAAAGGTTCGCCTGTTGCTTTAATTGTAGTTTGTATTCGACGTTGGATGGAGAAATATAAGTCATGCCCAACAATTACAGGGATACGTTACTACTTCTCCTGCACAAAGGTTAGTAATTTATAGGAAGTGTCATTGGAGGTGGAAACTTACTGCACAATTTACCCTCAAACACACCTCATAAAGGTTCAATTTAAATTCAGATCAGGGGACTTGAGAGGGGGTGCACGTGGTAATGTAGTTCACGAAGGATTGAACATTTCCATGAGTGTGAATGACGTAATATTGTCGTAGTATTATGACAAAATAACTTAATTTGCAGATTCAACTTTAAGGAAGAAACAGAGACTCTGGACTAATAGATTTATTTAAAAGCTATATACAGGGTGTCCGTAACTAAACTTCCCTACTTTAAAGTTGTATATAGTCGAAGCTATTATTCAAAAATTTATGAAATGTTGTGTAGGACATAATAAAGAGAAAAATTTGTTTAAAAGGCAAACTTGTTGGGGAATTACACATTTAGCCAACATTTACTCTAGTTAAAAAAAAAATATTATAAGACATGTTCAACATGACGTTGATTATTTTCAGCTACCATTTGAAATCGTAAGATAGCATGTTCTACAATTGACTTCAGTGTGTCCGGGGAAAAGTTGTCTTTCAGATCAGGTATGGTTCTTTATTTATCAGGATTGACTAGGTATTTCAAATACCCCCAAAGTCAAAAGTCGGTTGGATTGAGGTCTAAATATCGGGGAGGCACACGAGGAAAGAATATAAGAAATTGGTGCCTAGCATCCAGTGTTTTTAAAATGTGTGCAATGAAACAGCGTTAAAATTTACTTTTCTAGCAATAATTGTTGCTCTAAGTCTATAAAAGTGACTACTTCAATCATTATAAAACTTGTGCGAGCTTTCTTAAAATTTCCGCCATAAGATCCCTTCCGAATGGTTTAGTAACAGACGGAATATAACAATTCGGTAGCTTCGCGTAAAAGTTCTCGGTAGTAATTATGTGGACAGTACACTCAATTAGACGAGAGTGTTTGAAGTAGCAATTGGTATCTTCGAATAAGATAAAACAAAGTCAGAATTCCTAAAAGGAATACACGTTCAATCCTGAAGAAGATCGAATTAAAAGAAAACCCAAGGCACAGGGTGTATAGTTATCAATCTCAGAAAGAGATATATCCCAAAGTGGGATTTTCGCTAAGAAAAACTCTCCGATGGAGAGACTGGTCAAGACGACCTCCGAATTAGCTGACTCTAGCTAATTCTTAAAGAAGTGATCACAAGGTGGGATTATCGCTAAGGAAACTGTCCGATAGAGAGACTGGCCTAGGCGACTCCCGAATTAGCTGGTTGCTAGTTAATCCTCTTTAAAAAAATCTCCTCTCGTCTCTTTTTAGGGGGGAGGCCTCTAAGAGAGAGGGCCTCACCCACAATTTCATCATTGGATCATCTGGCGATGATCTCCCCCTCAACCAACTGGATTGGTCTGGGCTAGACAATCACCGGCCACAAACCCGGGAGTCTCTGGAATTTCGTGTCGGCGAAGATCCAATGTCGCGGTGTTCCCTTGTGGTTCTGATGATCATCTTTCTGGCTGTCAGTCTGGTCACCCGGTAGCTTCGCTACTGTAGGACACAAAAGTCTACACATCATCGTGCCGGGGAAACAACACCTTTGTATCCACATAAGCGCAGTTCATTTATTTCTCAATCTCTTTTGAGAAGCAAAGTCCGTTACAACGTATAAAAATGCTATATTTGGTGATTTAGCCATGTATTTGGCTTACTAAAAAAGTAATTACTTTGAGTATGTAATATTACTTTAATACAAAGTAAGACTTTAATACTTGTATTTGTATGTAAAGTTTATGTGCTGATTTAGATGATAATTTTAACGAAATAGGTAATAAAGAAAAACATAGAAACTTTTGAGCAAATACTCCTCTCCCCGTAAAAAAAATAAATAAATAAAATAAAAATAAATAAAATAAATAAATGGTACCTATTTCTTTTAAAAAGAGGGATTAACAAAAGCAATAATATTTTAATATTTTTACACCTAAATAAGTGGTGGTTAGACTACTGATAAATTGATGGCGATGAAATACTTGACATACGTCAAAAACATTTTACAAATTAAAAACTGCTGTGGAAATTCAAAGTAACATCCGCTGTGCGTAAAAAAATGTTAAGTTTGAAACAAAATTAGGATGCATGTGTAAGATGCTGTTCTTCGATACCACATGCATAAATCAGTGGTTCTCAACGGGAACGATACTGCCCTGGCAGTGCCACTCTCTTTTCTGGCTGGAACTGACATTGGCTTTGTTAGTGAATCCTTAAAAAATCTTGATTTTGCAGCCCTTACTTCTATTAATTTTTTTCTGGTTGGTTTGCAGCGCTACTATCTGTTGTTTTGCAACACGAGGGCTATTGAGACCGGGATCCACTGTTTAAAGTCGATTACAACGTCTACGAACATCCATTCATTCAATATGATTCATTCAGTGGAACGAACATTCAATGGGATTCGAACCCAAGAAATCCGGTACCTAAGAGCAGTTTCCTACTATTCGGTCATCTCTCTATTCCTGGAACCCACCTCTCTATTCGTTGCCCTCGGCGGTAAGCAACGCAGATGATTACCTGCGATAGCAAAACCACCTGAACAAGGGTGCAAAATGAATAAATAAACACAACCCAAAAAGACCTAATTTACTTTAGATTTCACTTTTGTACAGTAATTGTAAAAATTTTGTTTATTGTTTTAAAAGTACATATATATTTTAATTTATAAAGCTTTTTCAACCTTGGTAAACGACATTTTTGGTTGATTAATTTGAAGTGCTATAGTCTACTTTTCTTTACAAGAAGGCTAATGACATCAAGACCTACTGTTTACAGCCGATTCTGAACAGCTAAATGGCGTTCACAAATGATGCCACGCTTTTCAGTGATCCCTCATTTTTCGCGGTTAATGGGGACCAGAACCTTCCGCGAAGTAGGATTTTTCGTGTATGCGGGTACACGAATGTTTTAAATATGCAAACACTATTTATATTTTACACATTTAAGACAAAAATTACAACAGTATACGTATTTACTTAAACATGTCAATGCTAATTAATAAGGTTAATTACAAAACCTTATAGAATAATAAACATTAATCAACATTGCTTTCTAAGAGAGGCGAAGAGTCTTGTTGGTGGCAGAGGAGAGGTTCTCACTTGACTTGTAGAAGTTTTAGGCTTCCTAGGAGACTCTTCTGCTGGAGACGCTGACGGTAGAGCTAGGGGGCTTTACCTTGGAGAGAAACATGATGATGGGTAATTGTTGTCTTTGTTTTTCCTTTTCCTTCAAAAATTCCCTGTACAAGGATATAACCCTTTCAAGCGATTGCTAAACTTGACAGCTCGAACCATATTGTCGTCAATGTCTTGGGCAAATTCTTGCCATGTTGCACAATTGTTGCAGATTCTCCAGGGTAAGGCCAAGCTTTTCAGTTTGTTCTTCGTCTTCCTCTTCATTTTCTTCCTCACTTGCAGACTTTGTCTTCTCAAGAGACCGTGGTATATATTCTGAGTCAACTCATCTCAACAAATCACACGCAGGGATCCTTCTCTCCCGTGCATCAACATGAAACAACGCTCCTTTCCGCAATGTGGCCGCCGACATGGTTGTATTTTTTCCTTTTTATTTTTTGATGAATATTTTGGAAAAATCCGCGAAGCACTGAAGCCGCAAAACATGAAGCGCGGAGAGGCAAGGGAAAACTGTACATCACTAGTTTTTACTGCAAGTGTTGAAAAATAGTTTTCAACCATGAAGAGAGTAAATCATTTTTTCGCATTAGAAATAATCACAAGAGGTTGTCAAATTCAGCATTACTTTCGATGTATATAGGTATGACTATACATGTGGCGGAAGGTTTGAACAAGCTGACCTTAAAAGCTAGAAGAATTAATTTACAATTATAAAATAGTATCTTATAATAGTTAGTACAATGAAATTACGTATATCACTGCTGGTCCGTTGGTATGACGTATTTATGTATGCATGCAAAATTATGGATGTATAATACTTATTTATGCATCTACTTTGCATGTGTGTAATGAAATTTTTTTATGAGATTGAAAGTTCATTGTACTTTAGAATAAACCTGTAAACCCTCCCCCCTCTACCTTAAAAACTTTTATTTTCAAGGTGTGTCAGTGAATTCTTAAAAAATCGTGATTTTGAAGCCCTTACTCCTATCATTTTTTTCTGGTTGGTTTGTAGCTCTAAGATCTGTTGTTTTGCAACACGAAGGCTATTGAGACAGGAATCTACTGCTTAAAGTCGATTACAACGTCTATGAACATACATGCCTCAGAGGGATTCGAACCCACGAAATCCGGTACCAAAGAGCAGCTATTCGACCAATTTCTTCCTGGACTCACCTCTCTATTCAAGGTCGTCCTTCGGCGGTAAGCAAGGCAGATGACAACCTGCGGTAACAAAACCACCTGAACAAGAATGCAAAAATGAATAAATAAACACAACCCCAAAAGACCTAATTTAGTCTATATTTCAATTTTGTACAGTAATTACACAAGTTTTGTTTATTGTTTAAAAAGTACATATATATTTTAATTTATAAAGCTTTTTTATCATTGGTAAACTATTTTGGTTGATTAGTTTGGAGTGCTTCTTTACACGAAGGCTAATGATATCAAGACCTACTGTTTGGAGCCGATTCTGAACAGCTACATGGCGTTCACAAATGATGCCACGCTTAGAATGGGAGAGGAAGTTCATAACAAGAAGTATGATATCGCATATTTTAATTAAAATAAAAACTTTTATAATCACAAGATTGAATTTTGAAATTATTTTGAAATTATAAAAATTTGAAGGCATTTTCTTAATTGGGACTTTAGATTAAAATTTTAAACCTTCCCGCCCCCCCCCTCCAAAATAAATAAATAAATAAATAAAAAATAATAATATTAAAAGTAAATAAAATAATTTCAGTTCCGCCTGTCATTAAAGCCTTAAATTTTCGTAATTTTCCAGCCCCCACATAAGTCAGTTTTTTTCTGGATCGATCAGTCTCTCTATTGAGGTCCGTCCATAGGCGATTGATGACTAAATATGACACCAAAACCATTCGAACAAGAGTGCAAAAATGAATAGACACAACCCTGAAAAATTTATTTTAATTTAGATTTCAATTTTGCAAAACTGGATGGATGTATAAGGTTTATATATGTATATATGTACTTTGTGTGATGAGTTTTTTTTTTTTTTTTTTTTTTTTTTTTTTTTTTTTTTTTTTTTTTTTTTAGATTAAAAGTTCACTATACTTTGGATTAAGTCTTTGAATCCTCCAATTGAAAACAGAATTCTGGCTACGTCACTTCTAAAATTTGTAAAATTGTAAATTTTTTAAAGTGTTTTATTTACTTGTGTAATATTTAGTGTTTATTTCTACCCTTATCTTTTGCGGTTTCGGTCCTGTTATATATCATTGTACTTTAGAATGAAACTGTATCTTCAGTTTTATTCAAAAGTACAATGCCTTAGTCCTGTACTACTGTATCTTCAGTTTTATTCTTAAGTACAATGCCTTAGGCCTTCAGCCTTAAGTCCTCTTTTAAACTCAGTCATATTCAGGTGCTTCGAGTAATTATCGAGCAATGATCTTTGACAAATATAACCTCTTTTGGCAAAACCTAATAAATACAAAGTAGCATGTCTTGAGTCCCTCCATACCAACCAACCAAATTAACCTTACGATCAATGCGGGAATGATAGATTGAGGTTTCACTGTATATCATAATTTCAAACAGGTAAAAAAAATCTAAATGTAAGTAACATTTAATAGTTAATAGAGATTATTAATTAAGTCATTTAATAGAGATTAATAAACATTGAGGGGAAGATAAAATGAGGTGTTAAAATCAACATTTTATTTGGGTATTGCTTATCCCCTATATAGTAATAGCCTAAGTTGTCTGTCCATTTGTCCGCGAATTTATGAAGCGGTTGTACCTGGAATGGATAGAGGCATCCATATTGTATTTTTGATGAGTTAGGGTTAGCAAAATTCAAAGCGAGTTCGAAAATGTTCGAAATCCACCCCTTCCCCCCTTTTCGAGTGTTTAATGCCATTATTTCAAGCTCTGCTGTCCCCGGTTAAGAGCAGAACATTAAATTTATCAATTTATCACATAATAAATAAAGTAACATTTTTTTCTATCATTATGACGTCATTCCTTTAACCATCTCCTTAAATCATTTCTTATTTTAAATTATTTAAATATCGCCGGCATTATTTTCATCCGTTTTATCACTGAGCTTAAATATTACGTAAATAATTTTCTTTTATATTCGTATTAAATAATAGATTAGGTACATATGTGCTAATTTTAAATTTAATCATCGATTATTTTTGGTTGCAATGAAAATTTTATCATCGGTATTAACAACAAATTCTTTTCATAAAAGTCTAGGAGTCTATTTCACGGACTAATAAACATCTAGCGTTTAAGCTATATATCTTTGAAAATTAAGAAGTTTGTTCGTTTGTGTGTGTGTTTTTTTTATACAGAACCACACGGTTTGCAATCGATTCGCTAAATTTTGGACATCATTCATATATACCGCCAAATAATCATTGTCAATATTAAAACCTCTGATGTTCATCCTATCACGTAATATGGCAAGATAAATTAAAGTTGGCAACTAATATACGGTTAGTAAAGATAAACAAATTATTGAGCGTGTACCACGTAATTCTCAGGCAAAAAAACAAACCTTTTTTTTTACCTGCCTTATAGGGTACTTTACAATTCTAGAAAATTAAAAATTTACTGATCCCGTCATATGGAGAGGCCAAATCAGAGGTGGGCAAAAGCTGGCCCGCGAGCCGGATCCGGGCCCTTTTCCTTACTTTAACAGGCTCGTTGAAAAATCCTGCATGCAATTTTTTAAATCTCTTATATGCAATTTTGTTGAAATTAACAGTATTTGTATGCTTAGTGTACATATAAACGAAAAATAACCTGCCGGCTTCGTTTCTCGCCAAGCCTTGGCGCGTGTTTCCGGATTTCGCATTTTCGTTAATGATTTACATGAAAAATAAATATCGATCACAAATTACTGATGAAAATCTACACTCGGTATTAAGAACTACTACAAGTGATTTGGATCCAAATTTTGAAGAAATAATATCAAATGAACATTCCAGATTTCACGTTTCGCATTAACTAAAACTAGTCTACTTTAACCTTTGATGTTTGTCTTTTCTTTTTATAATTCTATTTACTATTATATTTGCAAAATGTAATATAAATATAAAAATGTAATAACTATGATCAAAATAAAAAAATTAAGATATAAATAAATATCAAAATAAAATCTTTCATTAACTGATTTATTTAATGACCATTAGTTTAATATAATGGATCATATTTCTTTAAAAATTACGTGACATATTTTACTGGGCACAAATTGTTCGCATATACACCTAAAATAATTTATTATTACTATTATCTTTTATTAACTGTCAAATTTCTCTGTCCAAATGCTTTAAAATGATACTTATATTGTTTTTGTCAAAAAAATTTCTTGGGGAGGGAAAACACTCCACCCAAAACAGTCGCGTGTGCACAGCGTACGCTGTATAGTCCTCCGGCCCGGGAGACATTTTGAAAATTTCATTTTGGCCCGCGTTTAAAAGTATTTGCCCCCCCCCTGGGCTATATGCTAGTACTATTATATTACATTATTATATTTCATCCGCATTTCGGAGGACCTAACCACAGAGATCCCCTCTCCTGCGTGAGGCACTATGTAAGCATGATTATAATTTTACCGTGGACTACTAAAAAAAATTTTTTTCAAACCTCTGTAGACTTTATAAAAGTAGGAAATCTGCGTAAGAAAGGATTGAAAGTTACCTCCATAAAATAAATAGCAGCCCGAAAGCCCTCGGAGAATGAACAGGATATCCTGCTTATTTTGATACACTGTAAAAACATATCCCTAATAAATAGTCTCCATTCAAAAATTCTTCATGCATATCAAGTATATGCAAAGGCTTTTTTTTATTTTTGAAAAAGATGTTTTTAGAGATTTTAATGGCACGACCTGAAAATCTAAGAGCGTAACGCAATTTACGAAAATTCGGCATTGACTGATTTAGAGCGTTATGCAATTTATGGTGATGGGTGAGGTACATACGGCGGAGTAGACTTAGGGAAAAAGGGGAACTAAGGGGGTTTCAAACCCCCTACAAAAATTGAGATATTTCGCTATGTTTGTGAATTTAAGTTACCGGTTATACGGAATCGGTTGGTTGGTTAGAAGCGCTACAATCTAATATTTTGGCTACACGAAGGTTAGTGAGACCGGAACCTATTGCTTAAAGCCGATTCCGATTGGCTGTAAATATCCATGCCAGCAGTGGGATTCGAACCCACGAATTCCGGTTCCCAAGAGTAGCGTTTGCCTACATAGCCATTGATCATCCTACTGTTGCCAGAATACAAAATAATAGGAGTGCTGTTTTAACACTTTTATGTTCTATGTTACTGCCGTCTGCAATAGGGGTATATCCTTTAGATATTTTTCACGAAAGGGGTTTCCTGAGTGATCTTTCTCTTCACTTTCCCTAGTAGAACTTACTTTGTAGTATTGCACTTCGTCAACATTATCCAGAACCTGACGGAACTCTCGACCCAGCAACACCTTGTGTGGTGGTTACCGTCGTGGCGATCAGGCGTCAGTTTTCCGTATGGCTTCGGCCGGGTCGGGGTACGAATACACTTATGTTCTATGTTACTATGAATAATTAACTTGCAACTGAAGTTACGACACACAATTTATTAAATGAAATATAACAGACATAATAGCAATGGCAATCGCTACATATATTTTGGAACTTCTGAACTAAAAACTGTTGCCATGCCAACTAGTGAAAAGTAGTTGTTGCCACATCGGATTAAGTGTTACAAACCTTGGATACATAATAAAAACTGACTTTTTAATGGAATAGTTGATTAAGTTGTCGGCAATGGAATATTGTCGCGTAGGGGCTTAAGGTGCAACACACACAGGAAGTAGAGTTAACCTACTTTATTAACTCAACTCAAAGAGCGAAGTACAACTGCACACTCTCCACAACTCTGAACCCAGAACTCTCCAGGCACCAGGGAAAATTTCAGAAATCTGTCTAGGACGATGAAAGTTTTACTGTGCCCCGCAGAGAAATGGCGAATATTCCAGAATACTTTTCTGGTAAACTAAAGAAAGGCCCAGAATATCCTGGAACACGAGATAAAGTAGAACATAAATAAATGAATTAATTAAATATTATACGGATTTTAAATTCTATCGTCGCTACCGGGGTTCGAACTAAATTCTTGGAATTACGAGAAAAGTGATGGCCATCTATAGATATCATGCTTCTTTTAATATTAAAAAATTTCTTAACATTCTAAATTTGTTTGGCTAAGAAGTTTAAAAAAACCCTCCCTAAACTGTATTTATTTAATAATATTCACTCTTTTTGTCCAATATTTTTAAAATAAAAAAATTTAACATATAATTATAAAAAGTAATAAATAATATGATTCGTGTATGCTTTACCAGGTTAATTATATACTTAAAATGTGTACAATAAATAAATGATTTTAGTTTTAATATTATTTTTTGTACAATAAATATTACTGCTTAAAGCAATAATAAATTGAACTGCAAACAAAGTAAGCATGTATAAAAAGTGCTTTAGCGATAATAAATTGTAAACTTACAAATAATAAATTAAATGCTTTAAAAAGTATTTAAATAATTTATATTTTCGTAGCTTAATCGCACTTTAAGTCAGTCGATATTCGCTTCCAGGTAAAAATAATATTAATCAAAAGAAAAATTATAAATAATTAATGTAACTGTATGAGTAAGATATTAGGTAAATTATTTAACTGCTGCATAAAAATTGAAAAAATCATTTATATGTGTGTAAGAAAATTAAATTTAAATCATTTAATGGCTACAGTAAAGAACAATATTTTTGAAACTGAACTGTTGTTAGTTAAGCTTTGATACCTATCATGTGATATGACGGTAAAAACACCTAAAAGTACAATTTGGATATTGATCCCCCGCCAGATAGAAATTTTGACTGCTTCACTGAGTGCTAATGTTTCATTCATTACTTTTTAAGTTTCTGGTTGATAAAAATGTTAACAATACACAATAATTCACCTAGTTTGTATAGTGGTTAGAGTACTGTACATCTACCTGATGGGCTTGTGTTCAATTTTCGAGTAAGTCTTGGATGTATTTGTGTCATCGCCTTAGAGGCAGTAATATTGGACGCCTATATGGTGCTCCCATAAAAAAGATTAACAAAATCTTCGGTACTGTAGGGACCAATATTGATAAAGGCAAATATTGCATACTAGAAATAAAAACACTACACAATAATAATTATTGTCCAAATAACTCTTTAATAAGTAAGTAAACTCTTTAATAGCTAAAAAGATTATTATTTATTTCCTTATAAGGAACAAAAATAAGAAAAACATTTCTTTGCCCTTCCAAGAGTGTTTTCTGGATATGCTACCAGTTTACAAATGAGCTATAAAGTAAATACTTTTAACTTCAGTGAAATCTCTAATAAAACCAAAAAATAAACAAAACTATAAATTAAAAAAAAAAATTAAAGTCAAGGTTAAATAGATGTATGTTCTGGGACAAAAATATCAGAAAGGAGAGACAAAGAATTTCTATATCATACTTACCAACTTTTATACATTGGCATCAAAAAACATTTCACAAAATATTACCAGGTTGCTTTTCAGTGACATAAAGTAATTTTTATTAATTAAAGCTTCCTTTTCCCAAGAAAATTCTAATTGAAAGTTAATTGCAATTAATAAATCTTTATGTGTTCATTATATGTAATAAAATAGATAATTTTGTCAATTAAATTTAGTTCTAGAAAAAAAAAAATACTCTAAATCTCAAACTTTATATTTAGTTAACAAATCCATGAAATAGGATGTTAAAATTATCAAACTATAATTTCTAATCTTTAATTCTTTTAAAGAAATCCATGATTTTTTAATCAAAAATTTTAAAAGGCATATTAAACAAAGCTTTGATAAAACTGATATAATCTCTATCCACTACTTATTTTTACAGAGTTATTTTTAAACAGAAATTTAATATCTTTAAAACATATTACGCATATTTATAGATCTTTTTTTATCGGTAAAGAAATTTCTGTTAAAATGTGACAGATTTTTGAATCATCAGATATTACTAAAGTGAAAAATGAATTGTTCCTTTTACTCAATTTTTGAATTAATTTTCATATTCAAAGCTAAAAACCATAAAAAATTTTGGTCCATTTCTAAATCTATAAAATTAAACCCAAAACTGTAAATTTTACAGGTAAACCATATAAGTTTGCAGTGTATGTTTAACCCCTCGAGAACCAGCACATAAATGATATACGAGTCAACCACTGTGAAAACCAGAGATATGGTATCCTTTTTCATCACACGAGACCTACTGCTTAAAACTGATTCTGAACAGCTGTGAATTGTAACAACAAGATTAGAATCATGCGATATTGAAAGGCAATGCTTTAGTGATTCGCCCATCACCCAGTGCTGTGGCCAAAACTTACAGTCGAACAATGGTCAAATGGGTAGGGTGCTGCTCTTCAGAACCGGAGTTCGAGATTTCGAATCCTGCTATTGGTATGGATTTTCGTAGACAATCGGAATCAGCTTTAAGCAGCAAGTCCTGATCTCATTTGCTGTCATGTTGCAAAATAATATAGACTGTAGCTCTGTCAATCAAACCAAATTATTAACTTACAATTTATTGCCCATATCTGGAAACCAATAGTGGATAAATGAAGCACTAGTTTAAGCCATCTAGTAATTAAATTTAGCATTTAAAAATTCAAATGTTATGATCTCCTATTACGCATACATGACACTGATCTCTCATTATCAACTGCAGATCACTGCATGGAGGAGGCGACGATTGACTGATAAAAGCGAAATCACTGTGTTGTGTATATGAGACATTGGCCATGAATGGGTTAAAGAAAATATTTTTATGTTACTGTTACTATTAAACTGCACAAATAAAATATTTCATATGTGTATAAATATTTATTGAAATATTTACATATGTGATTAAAAATATAAATTACAAAGAAAGAATATTATGGAAGAATCTGGAGGATCTGTCGGGCTCTTTCAAAGATAACTGAATCTTCAGCACTAACTATAAAACAGAATTTAAAAAAAGAGTCAGTATATTACATATAAAAATTTCAGGTACAAAGTACATTAAGTTTAACTTTATATATTTTGCTATGACACTTAATAAAGGTAATTAATAACTATTATCATAAACTAATAAACACACAGAATATATGAATATTTTTTTTAATTCCAGGTTTAGCTCTACATCTTAAAAGTAATAAATATCAAGGGCTTCGAATGAAATTTTAATTTAATGAAAAAATTCAAGGAAATATTTATGAGTAACTACTAATAGTAGCATGTAACCAAAAAAAATTAACTCTTTCATTTCCACATCAACACATAACAGCAAAAATGACACACATATTTATTGATAAAGAATTTTCTATGCCCTTTATAGGCACTGTACAAAACAGATATTAATTTAATATCAATGCATTCTGATTGTTATGTTTATCAATTGTAATACTATTTTAAGAACAAATGAGTTAAAAGAAGATATTAAAAAAGATCTGTATTTTATATAATTTCACATAAAAAGTAAAATAAGTTTATTCTAAATTCTTTCCTCTCAATCACAATTCTGCTGCAGTAACTCCCTTTTGGCACCTGCAGTGTAACCAAAGTTGGAAAAAAATCATGATCTTTTTAAAAAATCAGATTTGATTTAAATTTGATTTCTTTGATTTTTTCTGAATATTAATTTTAATTGTAGTTTTTAGGGTTTTTTTTTTTTTTTTTTTTTTTTTTGTAATACTCATAGAATAGTTTGTAGTAACATCTTATCTATCAGTATATTCTACACACTGATTACCTAAAATTAAATATATAAATTTTAATCTAAATACTTTCCATTATTTTGCAATTGGATACTGCAAACTAAATAAGATGTAAATTTAAAGAACAAATTAAATATTCTTCTAATGCAAACTATTTATTTAAAACAACAAATCACAACTTCAATATTTTTTAAGCACCGAATTATGGATTTAATTGTTTCAATAAAAACACTAGCTTCAATGCTTTATCCACTCCTAATTGGTTATGAAGGCTAGAATGAACAATACCAAAAGAAGAAAACTGTCTTTCCATTCCAGCAGATGAAGCCATGGCTGTTGTTATTTGGTAGACAAACTGGATTTCAAGTTCTGTAATACTCTTTTTACCTCCCATTACATAAAATGAATTCCACCATTCATAATCAATCATTGTACTACCCCTACTACATACTTTCAGATAACCCCCCCTAAATTCTTGGAAAGCACATGCTATCTAATTACACTTATTTACTTATTGGTACTGCTGTGCTGATGACTCCCAATTCTCCTGTCTTTGGAATATAGGTTTTAAAAGAAGTGGAAAAAAATGATTTAAATCAATGATTTTTTTTAAAAAATCAACTGATTTAAATCATGCCAACCCTGAGTGTAACAAAAGTATGTTAAGTGAGGCTGCCCAGTGATTGTAACCTAACACCTAGTGCCTTGATGGCCTAATGGCTAAATGGGCCTGGTGAAGGAATATCCTCTTATTGGGAGTTAGCAGGTGGGAGAGAGGTAATGAATATGGAACAAAAATCTCCCATCCTAGAGATGATCAAAATTGACGGGTATTTCCAGAAAGGCATTATAATGCTACAAAGTAAATGATTGCCTATTACAAACTGACAAAAGAACTAAATCGTATAACAGAAAGTACAAATCCTGTATTCAATAGAAGAATAACTTCCAGAGAAAAGGAAAAAAATATAAAAAATTTCAGCTACCTAGCTTGAATACTGAGGCTAATAATACATACAAGTAAGTTACTGCACATGGTATGTAATTTTCGTAACTTTTATGGCCTTGGATAATGTTCCTTCACCACACAGTTTGAGAATGTGTGTGATAAAAATTATCTAATTTTAAACACATATATAAGGTATTAATATAAACTTTTAAAAAGTAACTACCAGAGGACAAAGTTATTCATTCAGCACTTTTTCAACTTCAGACAATTACAAAATTTGACAGATTGAAACACAATCTAAGTGTTTCACAGTTACATAATTTTCCTATCCCTTTTATGTTAGGATACACAATATTCTAACTAATATTTCTGCTGTTAAGTTTTTAAAAATACATAATTTTAAAAAAAAATTTATGTCATGTATCATTATGCTTTTAAAATTAAAAAAAACACCAATTCCAGTATTATTTTAATTTATCAATCAATTTAAAAATATACACATATATATACATATGTAACATTTTCAGGAGTTTGTCACCGATTACAATAATAAAGTCATAATCACAATCACATAAGGTAGTCGTAGTTAATAACTTTTATTTCCATATCAAAATACATAGGCCTTATGCCACACACCACATTCCGTCATCTAATGGAATACTTCTCTTGCCCTGTCAAAACCGGAAACACCATGATGCCACTCTCATAATTTAGAAAATTGACCAACTTCAATTTTTACTGTTATATATAGATATGTATAGATGTATATGTGTGTAATGCCTAAAATTACTGTAAACTCAACTATCTAAATCAAAGGTAATTTCTTAATTAGGGGTAAAAATGATTAAAATATGCAAAAGATAGCATAATGACAATTTTGAGAGATGCCTTTTTATAACTTTTATCTGGTAAACCCTCACACACATACAATGTAACAGTATATATGCAACATCAGCACTTAAAAGAGCCCACACAGTAAAAATCTTTTCTTCTATTTGTTTGGCAATGTTAACTTTATGTTGCAGTTTGTCTGAAAATTTTGGATTTTCGATTCTTAAATTTTAATGATGATAGTCTAAATTAAAATGGAGTTATTTAAATTTCTATTATTGTTATCATTGATTTGGATAACACTTGATAAAAATTATTGAATTTAAGATAATTCTGTACGTTATATACATATATATATTTGTAATGCACATATATGTAATGTACACATATATAATACATGTACAAGGGTTGCCTTTTAAGTTTTTACAAAAATTAGGACAAGAAAGATTTTTTGAAAAACAAACTGTTTTATTGCTTTTCAAAATATTCCCCATTAGGATTTATACACTTTTCCATCCATTCAAACCAATTCTTGAAACAGTTTTTCCACTTCGAAGTTGATATCTCAGAAACATGGTTCAGGAAGGCATCGACAGCATCTTCAGGTTATGAAAATCGCTGCCCACACATTTTTTGTTTGACATAAGGGAATAAGAAAAGGTTCTATTTTATAATCCTTCCATTCAGTTTTCCCAATTACTTCTAAAAATTTGTTTAGGGGGTCCTCATTGCAGTACTCACACGATTTTTCAAAAAGATACTGCGCTAAAAAAACCCTCAAATTTAGCCTGCCTATTATAGGAAATTTTTCTCTTCACATGGCACCATGTGCTTTCGATAGCATTAGTGTGACACTTTGTCACCGGACCTACAAACGTTTCACTATGATTAACAACCAAATGTTTATACCCCATTTCAGTTAAGCACTTGTAAGAAGCCCACCCATCAGAATAAATTGTAGTTCTCTCCACAACCCATTACTTCAAAACCCCAATTAAAGTTTCTTGCGTTCTATCATGCACAGCAGCTAAGAAAATCCTTCCCATCCCATGCTCGATACCACCGAAAACCCATTGCCCTTCTACCTTATGTCCCTTATTATATTTCCTCTTCCCAAATTTTGATTCATCTATCTCAACAATACGGTCAACCCCACCAATTTTTTTAGAGCCACTTTCAATGTAATCTAGCATTTTTTCTCTAATAAACTGTCTCCAGTCAACACCTTACTGTCTGAAAACTCAAACTCTCTAATAATATCCTTAGAACTTGTTCCCCTAATAATATGATAAGTTAACAAGAAAATATCCTCAATACTTAACCTCGAACACCCAAACCACAAACCATCCCTAATAGATCGAGTCGCCCCACAAACTTTTTTGGCCGAATCCTTATTTCTGCACACCCAAACCCATTTGTACCACATGCTGTGTGGGAGTTGGCATTGTTGTGATGAAGAATGATGCACTGATTTTTGTTGATTTTCCAGATTTCATTGATGACTTTTGGCAAACAAATTTCTGTATACCATTTAGCATTAACAGTTTGTGCCTCATGAACAGACAACTTTCATGGGATTCAGTTCATATTGAAACACCCAGACAATGAACTGTTGTTTAGTTTCCAGCTCATATGAATATATCCAAGTTTTGTTGCCTGTAACGATGTTGTATACAGATTTTGCTGTTCTCAGTTTGAATTTTTTTAGCACTTCCTTATCAATTTACCCCAGCCTCTTTTTGAGCTTCTGTCAAATTGTGCAGAATACAACTGGAATAAATCTTTTTAGGAGTTAAATGTTCGTGCAAAATCAAATGCATTGCAATCTGTGATATACCAGAGGATGCCTCTACTTCCTGACACATGACATGCCGATTTTCTTCAATTATCTTGCCCACAGCAACGATGTTCTTTGGAATCACAAGCAATTTTGGTCGTCCTTCACAAGATTCCTCAATGACTGATGCAGAACCATGACAAAATTCTACAAACCAATTATAAACTGTCTTTTCTTATGGTGCTTAACTACCAAAAGTTTCATTATATAATTCTATGCATTCTTATTGAGTGAGTTCTTTATTAAAATCATAAAAAATCATCTAACAGAAACTTTCCTAAGTTATCTCCAGTTTTTCACTCACTTGCTTCTTTTAACCGTAAACTAAATATGCAGACAATTTCTAAGATGCCATTGATTCCAAGATAAAAAAAAAAAAAAAATGTGAATTTTACAAAAATATCCTGAAGATAAATTTCGTTAGCACCTACTATTTGTTGTTTGTAAAAACTTAAAAGGCGACCTTCGTATGTATGTATGTATGTATATATATATATATATATATATATATATACATATATATAAACACACACACACACACATATATATTTACTATATACAGTAATAACATGCATACAATATTGAAGAGAAGTAACTAAAGGTCTCTGTTAATAACTAGTTCTGTTAAAAAAAATTATTTCTAGAGTGAGTGAAAGTCATATTTTGTTAATAAAAAAAGGAAATTTTCTTCCTAAGATTATTAAAAAAATAAAACAGTTCACATAAAAAGTAAAATACATTAACACACTCATAACCAGCAAATTTATATGTTTCTAATAGGGTTTGAACAGAACTCAGGAAAAACACATTATTTTGGTTGAAAAAAAAATTGGAGCCCAACAACAAAGTATATAACTAATATACTTTTCATAACTTTTGATGCTTTTAATAACATTGCCAAACAAACAGAAGAAAATAACTTTTCTAAACCTATTTATACACTCAGGAGCTAAAACATTGTGACCACCCCTACATTTTTCAATGAACTCGCCTGAATGATGTGGAAGGCATGTGATTAGCTGGAAGTGGTATTTAACTGCTGCTGGAGAGTCTGAAGAATCATTCTTTCACTTACTTCTATGTGCTTTGGGAAAGGCTGTGGATCTAAACGATTTTGATAGAGGGCGGATTGTAATGGCTCAAAGGCTCGGAACAAGTATTTCCAAAACTGCATGACTTGTGGGTTGTTCGTGATCTACAGTTGTTAGTACTTATGCCAAAAAGATGAATGACAGTGAAACCAGCAGTGGATGACATGGTGTTGTATGTTGTTGGCATTTTCAGAATTTTAAGCATAAAATAGCCAGTTTAACTGCCAACTTAATTTTCTTAAAATCCTTTATTTTCAATTGGTTTTTTTTAAAATTTCCCTTCGATCCCCAGAAACACCCCTTTTGATTACTGACGTAATAGCCACAACCAATCGAGGAATTTAGCGGCTGTGGCATATTTGGCTTTGGAGTGAGCTTTATGCAAATTAGTAGGTATATATAGCCTTCAGAGATGTGTTGGCGTATATGTTTATGCTAGGTTATGTTTTTCCCAAATAAGAGTTCAGTTGGGAGATGTGTTTAACAGGTTGTTTTCTCCCCTTTCCTGAAGTAAGAGTTAATTTTTGTTAAGTTTAGTTCAGTTTGGAGATGTGTTAAGAGATATGTTTAGAGTTGTATCTAAGTGTTTCTATTGTTTTTTTTGTTATGACAGTAAGTTGTTATTGTTAACTGATTTCTCATGTTTTATTGCACACTAATACCAAATAATAGGCTAGTAAGCTTATCAGATATCCACACGCTATCACAGAAAAAGGTCGTTAGAAACTGTCCTACATGGTGAAGCACAACCAGAGCCAGACAGTGGCTCAGCTGACAACCCAATACAATGCAGGGCCAAGTAGAATAGTATCGGAGCACACTGTTGGATATGGGACTATGCAGCAAACGTCACACTCGTGTGCCTTTACTGACCAAGCGTCATCGCCAACTGCGCTTACGCTGGGCCTGGGAACATTGCGACTGTTTCATGGATCAGTGAGAGAGAATACACAGGCCAGTGGTGGCAGTATTATGCTTTGGGGAATGTTCTCTTGGGCTTCTCTGGAACCCATGGCTGTGGTAGAGCAGACCATGAATGCTGCAGGGTATCTGAACATCACTGCAGACCAGTTGCACCCTTACATGACCCCTGTTTTTCCAGCTGGAAATGGAATGTTCCAACAGGACAATGCCCCTTGTCACAAGGTTAAAATTGTTTTGAGATGGTTCCAGGAACGAGATGCTGAACTCCAGTTAATGTCCTGGCCACCTAACTCACCGGATCTTAATCCGATATAACACATTTGGGATGTCATGGGACGACAGCTCAGAGTTCAAAGAGTACCAATTCAAAATATCTTGGATTTGTGTAACCGTTGCTTAAACATCTGTTACAATCTGTCTCCGGCCATCTACCAAGGACTTGTAGTATCCATGCCAAGCCAGGTGGAAGCTGTGTTGCATGCCAAAGATGGGCCAACTTGTTATTGACAGGTGGTCATAATGTTTTGGCTCTTGAGTGCATATGTGTGTGTGAATTCACAACAGCAGCAACCAGGAGTAGAATATGAAATGACAAAAATTCAAGCCATCAGTTTCAAATATGTTAAGAATCAATAGTTTAAAAACATCAATAAATCCTTACTTGTGCCATCTTCAAATTTCTCTTCATGCTTTTTAATAACTTTCTCACAGTCAGTACTTAATCTGCTTTTAGCTTCGCCCTTTAAGTCAATTATATAATTTAACAGAATTTCAAAATTTTCATTTGATACCTAAAAAAATAATTAAATTGATATTCATAATAATAATATACTATAATACAGACATTTTCAGCATATACTATTTATTATATCATAACTATAAAATAAAGTTTTCTAAAATGCAAAATATCCAATTCTGAAGAGAAATTTATATATATTATAAGCACTTAATAGGAACACACAATTTTCATGAAAACAGTAATTAAAAGGCCTATTATTTTTAATTCAACTAATATTTATATGTACTAACATCTATTTTAAAATAAACCATTTCCAATAACGCTTTAATCTGGTACTGTTATAAAATGTAAAATTAAGAATATTATAAAATTAAGAAGTTATAAAATGTAAAATTTCCTGGGTGTAAGACATGAACAGTTTTCAATCTTTTTGGTGCATTACTTTTGAGCACTCCAGAAATATCATGGGCATGAGATATAAACATCAAAATCTCACTCTGTGACAGTAGTGAGGAGGAAGGAGTTAAATACTGAAGTACGGTAAACACACGTTAGCTAATTTCTGCCCATTACGTAATTTCAGAAATTAATACTGTTAGACAGGATGTTTATTAAACAATTTCTTTTCAGTATACAACAAGTTTACTCAATAAATTCTACCTATTTTCTAAGTAAGATAAATATGTAAAGAATAAAAAATTGTACTATTATAATGTTGATACAACACCCATATATCTATATGAATATACATAAATAGGGATATTCATCTATTTAAAAAAAATAAAACCCTCTCTTTAAAGCACTTAGTAATAACTTTGAAGAAAACTGCTCTATAATTTCTATAAAAAACAACATTTATGAAAGTAGATGTTGTAACTTACACTTTCAACATCAAAAACATTATTTAATAACCAAAATTGTTGCTTTTTCTTAAAAGACCACATATCTCTGGCAGAGTTCCACAAATGTAGATAGTTTATTGCTAACTTTTTTGCTTCAGACACATCTTTCTTTTTACTCCTATCTCTTGCTTCTCTTTTTAGCTTCCTTTTTAACCTCATTTTCTCTCTTTTTCTTTCTTTGTCAGCTTCTGTTGCTTTCCTAAGTTGTTTCTTCTCTTCTTCATCTGAATCATCATCTACAGCTTCGGGCTGATCTGATTTTATGTAAGATCGAGCTTTTTCTAATATGAAATTTTTTAGATCTTTATTGCTTTTCGGTTTAGTATTTAGCCCCGGTTTTAAAGTTTTTTTATTCATAACTATAGGTTTATATACTTTCCTAAACAGATTTATTATAGTTTGAAAATTAAATCTGTTAACCAGTTAAATCTGTTAACACGAGGTTTTGTTTACTAGTTCTGAAATAAATTGCAAGCATTAGTCTGTTGCCAACAATTATAATAAAATTAACTCTTTAACAAGTAAAGCTATAATAAATTGCTAATGCTTACCTTTTTGTTAAGAATTGAAATATACTTATAAATAAATTATCCTGATTCATTATTTTTTGTTTTCCATTAAAATAATTATATTACAAGAATCGTTGATTTATTCCAGCAGGAATAGGACATGAAGTGAAGTGGGGAATGTCATTGAACAATGTTTTGATCAGTTTTCTAAGCTGAGTAATTATATTACTTTATTAACTAAATTCCAACTATAAAATTTAATAAAGGCTAGAAATCAAAATATGATATCTAGAGGCCTCCGTATATTAGCACAGCCACTACTGAGAAGTGGAAAGAATATAAAAGTATATCAATCTGTAAGAAATGAGTAAGTTAGCCCGAAAATTTTTAATCCATAAAGTAAAGACAGAATTGTGACTTTAATTTTCCCCTAAAATAAAAGACATTATACAATAGGTTATTCAGAATAAAAAATTCTATGTGTATGTAGGTTTGAAAATATGCAGGTCTTCGGGATGCATTTAATAGGTTAGATTAGTTAAATGTTATCAGCATTTTGAATCGTATAAAAAAATTATATCCTTCAAAAGCTCAGAGTGTAAAGAAAAATCAGTGTACCTACAAGGTTAAGCAAATAATTTTATGAGTCTAAAAGCCGCAGCACTCAGTATTTCGTTTGCATAACTAAAGTTCCCAAACGAAGTTTATTTAAAATTTTTCTTAGTTTTTAGGAGTATATTACATATTTCACAATTGAATAAACATTAACATATTTACTATTTTCATACAGAACTTGAAGATAAGTTTTCATATCCGGACCAAAAACTGATTAGTATTTAGATATTTTTAACAATGCATGTGTATGTCTTATGGATCTTCAGCATTTGTTTAAACTTTAAATGATACATATTTCAGAATCATACACTCACTTGCTTAATACTAAGTGAATGAATAACATGTAAGACTGCTTAGCATTAATAATAAGGCTGAATGACAACCAAATGGTAGAGTACTTCTCTTCTGTGTTGGGGTTCGTGGGTTTGAATTTTACTGCTAGCATAGTTGTTCATAGCCGTTTAGATTCAGTTTTAAATAATAGGTCCCAGTCTCATTAGTCCTCATAAGCAAAAAAGTAGACCATAGTACTCCAAATCATTAATAATATGAAAAAACTATCAAATTTTGTAAACAGTGGGATAGCCAAACATAATTGCAGAGCAGTTATGAATAAAGTAAAAGTACATAAATATTTATAAATTGAGTATTTTTTGCATGATGTATGCCCAGATGCAATGAGTTTTATTTCATTTTATGTAAATAACTTACAAACCAAGCATTGCATTCCTTGACTTCTTTCTCTATTGCCTAAAAATTTGACAAACTGAAAAATCAATTAAACATTGATCATGAAGCAATCAATTCAAATGTACATAAAAGAGATAGCCTAAATACATGGTTTCTGTGCACCTGGAAAGTCAGGGAAAATCATGGATTTAGACAATGAATTAACTTTGTCATGGAAAGTCTTGATTTTTCAAGCAAAATGAATAAAAGTCATGGATCTGCTAAACTACCGATTAAAAAAAATGCATTGAATTGTTTAATTCTATTTTTATTCTTGTCATTTGACTGAAGTTACTGAGTTTGGTATTTATGTATTATCCTATTGACCATATTGCCAAGTAAAATTTGTTCACCAAGGAAACTCAAAGGAAGAAAGCTTAATGGGTGGGTAAATGTATATTAATCTGGGTTTTTTTCTTAAATTGTAGATTAAAATTTTATTAATATAATATTTATTTTTTAATAAAAATTAGTTAAGATTTTTGCACAAAATATAAGTTTATCTCTAGGGATATTGTATATAAACATTATAGGATTATATTTGGCTATTATTCATGGTCATCTGGATAATACCAAAGTACTCTGAATTCAAATTGGAAACATTTTGATTGAAAAATTGCTATATGATTAAACTTAGGTATGTAGATACAACAATTTATTATTATGTATGTGAGTTTATTAACACTTATAAAGTAAGTTTATAGTTTTTTTATGATAAAATTCCTGTAATTTCTCTAAAAGCATATATATTATTTGTATGTACATGAGAAGTTTTATTCATATATACTTTAACGAAAGCTTTTTAATGTCATGGAAAATGATCCGCTAAATCAGGGAAAGTCATGAAAAGTCATGGATTTGAAAAATTTTATTTTGGCAGATACCCTGAATATATTAATATATATTTACTTATCACTATTGCTTATATTTTGCATTTCTGAAATATTCCATTATGTTAATTGATTAGGTTGATGTTTTAAAACTGGAAGTATTTGTTTATTACTTCTATACATTTTGTAATATTGTTAATTTATTGGAACATAAATATCAGACTAACAATTTGATTTTTTTTCAATTAATGATTTTTTTTAATGATGAAATTTATAATTTTGCAGAAATTAAAATGAGAATATGGGATCATCCTAATGTATTGTAATACTAGTCTGTGACTGTTAATTTAAGATAGGTAAAAGAATATAAACGCCCATTAATGTGTCAAAAATTTGTTTTTGCCATTTTTGCTGATAAAAACCTAATTTTGCCGGGGCGGTTTTTACCACGTTTTTTTTCCACATGCTGCAAGAACTTGCCAATTCTGTGAACACCTGTATGGTGCTCCCATAATAAAATGGTCCACAAATTCTACAGTATTCTATGGAAAATACTTAAGAATCAATTGCCCCCATGTGATTAAAAAATAGTAACTTTATATGTGTAGATTTAGAAGAGATTTTAAAAATGCTTTTCTTAATTAATTGTCATTTCTTATTCATTATTATTTGTAGATTTCATTATGCATCTTGAAAAAATTAAATTAAAACTTTATTTTGTAACTTATTTTTGTCCTTTAAACAGTCATTGGGTTTATCGGAGTTTACCTCCTAAATCTGCCAAATGGACTTTCTATGCAGCTGATGGACTGAGCACCTTCTTTTGGTGGTGGATATTCATTCATTGTTATTATGACTATGGACACATTGTGGTAAGTTTTCAACTTTTGAGTATTTATTTTATACTAAAGTATAAATACGTTTTGGTATAAATTATCAGGAAAAAGTTAGTAAAACTGACAGTTGACATATTAAATTACTGTACTTATTAGGTTTTATAAAATTTTTATAGACAAGAACTGTATTTTTTTTCTTCACAGGATATGTGTTTATGTTGTTAGCAGTAAAAACCAATGATTCTTTATTATTATGTAAGTTCAATGCTAATGCTAAATAATTCATAAAAATATATAAATTTAATAAAAAAAAGCATCAAATATAACTGTCTTCAAAGTACTTAATAATTTATATACAAAATATAACATAAGAAGGTTTTTTTACTACATATGGTATTTTTATATGAATTCCTTAATCAGATAGCAGAAATATAAGTTCTCAGTGTTGGCAAAAGTAGAAAAGTCAAGTAATTGCTAAATATTTTAAATAATTTAATAACACTATCACAGAATGTAATTATTTAAAGTATGCAATGAACAAACCATAAATAACAATAGTTTTAACTAATATAGTTTTCCACCAGATAAAGCAATAAATCTACTTCAGTCAAAGTGAATTTTGGATATATTGGGTCAATTTTTACCTCTATGACATATCTAATAAAAATAATGAATCATTTTTAAAAGTTCAGATTATTTTAAAAAGTAGTGTATGATTATTTTATATTACTTAGTGACATATTTCTGCACTATTCCCCTATAGCATTGCATTATTTTATTATTTCAAATTCTACTTTTGACAAAGATTTTTGTAGACATTTAGAATCTATTTTAAGCTGTAGGTCCCAAACTGATTAGACCTTGTGCAACAAAAGTTTGATCGTAGTACTCCAGAAAAAAAAAATACTAATTTTGCTCTTTCTTCATCTTTCACTTTCTTGTCAATCTGATATATGCCTCTGTTAATGACTTATGTGAAAATATGCTGTCATCACTTTATTTATATATAATTCATATTGAATTTAATTATAACTCATTTTCATGTGTTTCTTGTATATTTTTTTAAGAACTTACAGTTAAAAGCATTTTAGGTTGCTTATATTTCCTATATACATTGTAAGTACCATTAAGTTTGGAACTGATTTTTATTATGCCTTTTTTAGAATAAAGTACAGTTAAAAATGTATATAATATGATGTCTTATCACTTTTGCACTAGCCAGTATGCAAAATAATGCTTATAAACGTATCTATATGAGCATTTCTGAAATGTTTTAAATTTTCTTCTAGGGAGAATATGACTATCCAAATCCAAAGAAGTGGACTGATGCAGAACTTGGTGTTGTAGATGAATGATTTATATATTTTATGAATAGGAACTTAAAATAAATGTTAGAAAGTAAAATAGTTTTATTATCTTTCTTGAAAATAAAAAAAAAATCATTTGATTGTCTTCTGTTTGTTTAAGTATTATTGCAACCGTGTTTAAATAGAATTTCAACCACAGATTATTTATATTAGTTTGTTACTTTAGGATATTACTTTTCTAATAATCCATTTCTCTGAGAGTATACAGTTGAATTAGAAACATATGAGCTACTTACTTAGCATAGGGAATCATAACTGAATTATTTAAAGTTATTGCATTTTTGTGAAAGTGCCTACAGTTTCTTTCACATTATAAGTTTTTCATTCACATTTTGTGAAAAATACAATTCATAGCTTAATCCTTTCATCACACAATTAAAAATTCTTTGCAATTTAATTGAAATTCCTTTAGAAATTAAGGTCTAGGAGTTTTATAAGTGGAAAGTAAATGAAAAATTAATTTTATATTTTGAAGGGAGGGGTTGTAATCCCAAAAGCGCACCCCCTTGTACCATGTGAAAATGACTAATTTCTTGAATTGTAATTACTTTGGAAGAATAATGTATAATTATCATTAAAATGATATTGTAATTAAACAGCTAAATAGTTTATAAGTGTTGTTTTGGTTAAGTATTTTCATTTGGGTTAATAGGCTAGGCAAATCAAATTCCATATAAAGTAAATTTAAACGTGTACATTTCAAGGAATAATAAAATTAAGTATAGTATTACTATCTGTTGCTAGTTTGAAGTGTTAAAAACACAAAAAATAAAAAAGCACTCATGTGGTTTTAAAATGTAGAGGAAAAAAAGTTGTTTAACATGTTATTTTGCAGCATAACCACCGTACATCAAAAGAATAAACCTGGATAAAATATTTATTTCGGTTTTATCGTATTCTTTGTCCAGTTTGAATGTTATAATTGATCGACATCTCGTGCAGTAAATTAAAACTCCTGAAAAATGTATACTAAATAATGCAAATTTGTTAACCACAGAATAGTGACCTATGACAAGAATGCTTAATTCACAAAACAATCTCTGTTTTTGTTGCACACTTTTTTTTTTTTTTTTTTTTTTTTAAAGGTAGTCGATGCTTTGTCAATGACATTTAAGGATAAAAAGCTGAACTACTGAGTATTTGTCTAGTGAATTATGTGTTAATGTTGATTTCAAAGGGTAAAATTGATATGAGATTGATAGCAACAGCTTTAATTCATATTATAAAATATCTTATATTTCTAAACTTAAAAAAAAAAAAAAAAAAATTTTAAAGTATGTAAGTGAAAGAATCAATTTATTCATTTGGAGAATCAATTAAATTTACCATTTAAACTATCAAGCTAGATTTTAAAGTAAATATTATCAATAATCAACAAAATCAGTATTAGTTGATATTTTAAAAGTATTTACTCATATTTTTGTAGAGTGCTTATTGGGACAAAAAAAAAATTATTTTTGATGATTATAATTTAATTTTTATACTTACTGAAAAAGAATTATATATATATATATATATATATATATATATATATATATATATATATGAAAATTCTAAAAGGAGGAATGAAATTAGTAAACCATGTTAATAGTTGTATTAGTATGTAGTGTTTAAAGGTTGCTATTTACACATTCAAATAGGATATAACATAACAAATGTTTGGTAAAAAGGATATAAACATACATAAATTATTGGAACTTGAAAAAAAAGTTATAGTTCAAGAATTTATGTTAAATTGATTATGAGGAAAAGAGTATTCATAGAATTGGTGATATTGACATTTTTTATGATTCATTATTTTTTTCCATTGCAGAAAAAATAATTTTTATTTATATTTTTTGTGGAGTAAAAAGAGGGCAAACTTGAGTGTCATATTACCCATAATATGTGGACTGAGATCACCTATTTCAGACCAACATTGTTTATGGAGGATGATTTTCAGTACCATTAACTACTTATGTAAGTCCTAGTATGATGCTGAGCACAGGTTGCCAAGGACAGCATCCTATGAGCATAAGTAAAATTTTATGGCCTGCAACAGAACGCATAAAATTTATAATTGAAAGAGATATTACAATGATAACATTATATCTAATATTTTATTTATTTTGTTATATATTTAATGACAAGGGGGCACTTGCTCATTAAGCATTCGCATATGCAATGACATAGATTTTGTTAACCATTTTATTATGGAGCCAACACTGCTCCCTAGGACAACACAAAGTGGGTTGTTGTAATTTAGAAGCAGAAGACTCCCCAAGTTTGTTCTGCAATCTCTAGAGGTATTGTTTGGGAACCTATAGGACATTACGACCACCAAACCATTTTACATGCACCAGCTACCATTAATGAACATAGCATATCTGTGGTTGGCTGCAGTACTGATCCCACAACCTTCAGGTTACAAAATCAATGATCTTGTTGATTGAGCTACCATGGTTCTTGATTATTACAACTGCTTTATTTATCATTTTATTGTTGTTAATTTATCAATAATAAAAATGCAGTGATTTCATTTTTTATCCATATATACTTGTATATATATATTGCCTGTCGGAATATAATGCATGCCCAATAAGGCCTGCTGAGTATTTTGGGTTGATCAGTCTTGATGTAAAGGGACAATAATGTTTCAATATCAGACATACCTATACATTATAATTTCCTTTTAAAGTTCAGGCTATAAAGAGTTACAGTACAGCGTATTAAAAAGACAGTTAGTAAATTAGTCTCTAAAGCTATTTCTGCTAGGTATGTATCAAATGGTGAAATGTAGAAAACAAAAAGTAGTATTTAGCACAGTTGAAGTTATCTATTAAAGCGAATACATTATTATTATTTTTTCAATATAAAAGAAATGTAATAGACCTTTTATTTCATATTATTCTATTTCCTTTTATTTCATATTATTCCATTTAGCATTCTCTTGTACTCTCTTAAGCATAACTCTAGTGCTGGTTATCTGCAGAGCTGTAAAACCCACTGAATTTAAGAGGAATTTATCTAAGACAAAATATTTCTACTTCTTCATCACAGTAGTATTGATTTCATACTTGTCTACACTACATCTTGATCGGAAGTTTTCTTTCCTCAATATATAATATCGTAAAGTGAAAACACATTGATCACATGATGGATTCGAGAACTGCATGTACACTGGCACAGTATTTTTTGACATCGACAAGGCATTTGACAAAGTCAGACACAGGGGCCTCATATGCAAATTAATTTAATGCAAATTAATCCTACCATGATCCAATTGCTACACTGTTACCTTTTTGATCGTTCTTTCTCATCCACACACAATACTTATCCCTACACAGACCTATCAGTGCTGGGGTTCCTCAAGGATCAAAGGTTCCAATATTCAGATCCAGAGACTGTATACTATTCAAAATAATATACTTCGCACAGTTATTAAATCCCAACGCTACTTACGTAATGGTGTAAGAGATGATACTCTAAAAGTTGAACCAATAAGGAACTTTATTGTAAACCTCATTACGTTTGTATCATCTCATTACGTAAACGTTTGTTGGAGTTACATGTCCTCTGTATTGAGTTAAAGATCATTCGACTGCAAGAACCTACAAAAGCTGCCAGCAGACCCAACTTACAGCGCAGAGCAGAGAAAGCTGGAGTACCATCTTCCGGCATATTCTGAGCGAAACAGTGAGTACAAAACAACATCCGTAAAATACCAAACCATCCACAGAGTCTGACATAAGAAACAGTCGACTGTGTGAACCTAGACTGCATCGCCTCAGAAGCGTTATACAACAGAGATACACATCACAGCAAAAAGTCATAATTGTAGGTGAGTGATGAGGAATAACCATGGGAATATAAGATGTGTTTCTCGCCTTGTGTAGACTATTCTACAACGTAGTAAAGCGCGTGTGATATCACCAGCTATAATGTTGACTTTTAAGTTTTATTATGGGCGAAAAAAAATCATGCAAACACTCGAACCACCCCTCCTCTAGAATACCTTTAGCTCTTTTGCATGTACAAAAAATGTCATATACCGTAATAAATATGCATAAAGTTATTAATATATGCCTATTTTTATTGAAATTGTAATAAGAATATAAACAAATCTTTGAAAGAAGACTTTGAACTTACTGCATTCATTTTGTATTGAAATCTACAGAAGTAATACTTGTCCACATCAGATAACATTAGTTTGTTGGGTAATGAGGGGGAAACATCTTTTTCATTGGAAAAATAGCGAAGCCTTACGCTCGGTTCACACGAGCGGAATGTTTGCAGATATGCTTTCCCCATTTTCACCAAGTATCTTTCAGAAAGTATGAGGAATCTATTCTTTCGTCGTTTAGAAGAGTCCTTTTTAACCCCTTCCCACTAAAAAATAAATTTAAACGGGCTTTTTTGTCATAACATAAAAATTGTAATGTATTTTTTATAGCAGGTGTCTATGGTTGTGGACTGTAAAAATAATAAATCTCAAATGGTTCAAATTCAACCTTTAATCATCTTGCTTCTTGCTCAGTTGGAGAGCTTTTGAAAATACGATGTTGCAGTCCCGCTTAATCGGTCAGCGGTGTTATACTGCATCAATCACATTTTTGGCCGCACCACCTCTGTGGCGCTGTTAAGAAGATTCCGTGACGAAACATCCCGCCCGGTGTTGAAATTTGCAAAATTTTAAAAATTGGTTACAAAATTACATGCGTAGCTAAATATTAAAAAACATTTATAAGAAAATAGTTACAAAAACAATTCAAACTATTTACAGTTGAACAACATATACTAAACACATACATTACATTACAATTTTGCACTATATACAACAATTCTAATTGTTATTAACTGGTAAAATACAAATTTTTACAATGGCTCTTGTGAAAACACCTCTTGCAGTTTTTAATTTTACCACACAAATTTTACCATCAGCTACTGGAATTGCCTCTAACATCTTAGCAAGGGCTCACTTACAAGAAGTTAACCCATCTTCCTTCACTAGAACTAAAGTTCCGATTTCAACATTATTTTTGTAAAACTGCCTTTTATGTCTTTGTTGTAAATGAGTCAAGTAATCATATTGTCAGCGCTGCCAAACAGTTTAAACATTTATTTATTTATTTATTTTTTTTTTTTTTTTAAATCTTGCTAGCGAGATAATTTATTGCTAAACTAAAAACCTGGGGTTCAGGTATCATAGTAATTAGCCGCCAGATTAAGAAATGTGTTGGAGTCAACACTTCAAACTCATTTATGTCTTACGATAATAGAACTAAAGGTCCCGAGTTTAAAATAGCTTCTACCTGAATGATTTTTGTTTCAAATTCCTCCATTGTTAATTTGTTGTTGCCTACGGTTCTTTGTAGATGATGTTTAAAAGATTTTACTCCCGCTTCCCACAAACCGCCAAAATTTGGAGAACGGGGGTGAAATGAATTTTCAGTAAATAGATTTAAAAGAATAAAAGTCTGCTAATTTTGAATCTGGCATTTGAACTAAATTTTGTAAACGTTTCAATACCGAACTGGCCCCTTTGAAATTTGTAGCATTATCAGACATAATTGTAGCTACTTTACTCCTACGGGCACAAAGCCTCTTTAGAGCTACAATGAAGGCCTCTGAAGTGAGATCACTTACTGTCTCTAGGTGAACTGCCTTAGTAGCTAGAGAAACAAAAATTGCTACATATATCTTATCAAAAAGGCCCTTTCTTTGGTTGTGAAATTTTATTTGAAATGGACTACAGAAGTTTACTCCCGAATTTAGAAATGGAGGATTCGGATTTACACTCTCAGATGGAAGACTACCCATCAGTTGATCAACTACCTTAGGTTTATCTTTAAAACAAATTAAGCAATCATGGATTACTTTACGAGCTATCCCTGTAATATTGATAGGCCAATATCGTAAACGAATTTGATGCAACAAACCTTGGGCACAAATGTGCAGATAATTCTTATGGTAATATTCAAATATTAACTTTGTTAATTTATGACTTCTTGATAATAGTATTTGGTGCTTAGATTCCCAGGGCAAACCTGAATTTTTTAATCTACCGCAAACTCTCATGATGGAGTCTTCATCTAAGAAAGGACCAAGTGATCTTACCTTGCTTTCTGGAGAAACATTAAGACCCTTTTTAAAGCAGCAATTTCGACACCAAACTCACCAGATTGAATTTCTCTGAACAAAAATTTAGTGCTTTCCCGGAGTTCCTTACTTGTTAGGTGTGTGCAACTGGCCTTTTTTCGTTGTAACTTATTTACAAATCTGAAAATATAACTACAAATTATAATTAGTTTAAAAAAATTATTAGAATAATTGAGTAAGGAATTTATCAGGTCACTGGTTGGAGTCTTCAGTGTAATGTTCACAGGTTCCTTCAGTTCTTGTTCATAGTCCTTGTCTTAGAATGTAGGTAAGTCTGTGAGCAAATCTTGCACAAGAAAGTCGGTCTGTACCACCATAATGTACTTCCTAAGAGATTGCTGGCATCTGAATCTCTTGAGATAATATCAGCTGGATCGTCCTCAGGACACATGTTTCAATTCGTAGCTGATGCTTAGCGACTGAATCTCTGCTACTCTGTTGCTGACGAATGTCTTTAGCTTATGAGGCTGAGAGTTGATCCAAACTATGGTTGTCCATAAAATGACCTTGTCAATTGGTATATAAAGAATAGATGTTGTTCTCTCATCTAATCTTACCAGAAACAATGCTGCACAAAGTTCCAAACGTGGAATGGTTAGTGTCTTCAAAGGAGCAACTCTGGATTTGCTAAAAAGAAGTCTTGGTTGGAAATGTTTAGACATGGAGTAACCTCTTATATACATTAAAGCAGCTTGAGCCATTTGACTTGCATCTTCGAAGTCATGAACATCTATATGGGTAGCATTCTCTGTAAGACCGTATCTTGGAATAGTGATTTTATTTACTGCTTCTAACCTTAGAAGAAATTATTTCCATCCTTCGAGTAAGTTTGTAGGCAACAAATCATTCCAATCTAACTTTGTTGCCAAAGGCTTTGCAAAAATATTTTTGTCTTTGTCACCACCGGTCCTATAAAACCTGAAGGGTCAAAAAGCTGAGAAAACTTCTCGCTTTGTGCAAGTATATTTATGCTCGATATTAACCCGAATATTAAAATAATCAGATTGAGGTTGCCACAGCATACCTAGTGCATTTTCGGAAATTTGCTGAGATGTTTTCATAAATGAATAATATGAACTTGTAATATCTTGTAACAGTTCTGGATCGTTAGAAATACATTTATGTAATTTCATTCCACTACTTTTTAAAAGGTGAATAAGATGGGACTGTAGAACCTTGGCCTCTTCCAACATACCAGCTCCACTTAAAAAGTCGTCCATATAGACATCTCTACAGGTAATTGCCGCCGCCTTCGGTAAGTTCTTACTTTCTTCCTCAACTAAGGTTTTTAACGTTCTAATTGTTAAAAATGGAGCGCTAACTGTTCCGTAAGTGATGGTGCATTAATTATAAACCTTTATTGAAGCGCCTTTACTTGTCTTCCAAACAATATGTTGAAGATCTCTTTGTTTCGGATCTATCAAATTTGTCTAAACATTTTCTTAATATCTGCACTAAAGGCATATCTATGTGTTCTAAACGTATTTACCAGAGAAAAAATATCTTGTTGAATTGTACTCCCGTTTAATAAAACAGAGTTCAAAGAAAGTTCACTAGTGGTTTTACACAATGCGTCGAATTTTACTCTTAAAGGAGTCGATGCCCTTTCTGGCTTATGCACCACATGATGAGGAATATAAGTGACCTCGTCATTTTAATCATATTTAATTTCCTTCATTTGTCCTAATTTTTCGCACTCTTCCATAAATTCTCTTTATAAGTTTGCCAAGGTTTTAATTTTATCTAGTCTATTTCAAATAGCTTCTAATCCTTTCTCAGCATTTTCTTTAAAAGACCCTAACAATTTTCTTCGGCCCTCTCTAAATGTCCTAGATGACTTGCTTGTAATAATAAACTGTCTAGTGTTTGTGTTTAACCGGGCTTTAAAATTTAAAATAATAATCTGCATATCTACTTCCTTCGGTGTGTAAAAATTTGGATCTGCCAACTTAACAGAAGGTGGAATAATTATATTAGAAACATCTAATTTAGTTGTAGGAATTAAATCCGTTATTTTAGGTACCACTACCATTACTAAACTGCGCGAAATTTTTTCATCTTTATTTGAAATCTCCACATTCACTGTATATTTTGATGAAAGAGTTACGCTAAAGAATTCCTGAAATGTTTATTTTATTTTGTTTTAATTTTATTTCTAACCTTCGTGCCAATTTTTCTGTAAGCAGACATAAAGTACTAGCGGAGTTTAAAAGGCATCTCATATTTTCCCTCTCTCCTGTCTTGTTT
>CM063505.1:51840447-52072947 GCA_032207245.1 Pardosa pseudoannulata
CACACCATAAAATTGATTTTCTGGGTTCTACACTAATTACTTTGGTATTCAAATGTACTAATGCTTTTCCTATGTTATTCTCTAGATGAGTAGTTAATTCTAGGAACTAAAGTATCCTGATATTTAATTTCTTAATCCATAATTCAAACACTGGACAATTTTCTGTTTCTTGGTAACATAACAGAGAATTTCGTAAGTACCAATTGGTGTAGAATTAATGAATAGTTCTTTAATACTGTTGTATAAAAGAGTGTAATACAGTAGTGTTTGTGTGTTAGGTTTTCCCTAGAATTCCAGATTTTTAAACCATTTCTAAAATTTAAAGTTTCTATTAGTTTACGTATTTCTAAATATCTGATCTTTTTGTAAAACAACTAAACTTTCATTACATCTCATTACTTATGATTTTCCAATGACTGAAGGGAGAGGTATGCACCACAATTTAATTTTTCTTTTTTTTAATTATATCTATATTATGTATCTTTAATTAAAATAAAAAATTTGAGTATTATTAAAATTTTAAATTTAGAAATTTGCTGTATTATTTTAAATAATAAACATTCCAAAAAATTTTGAGCAATTTTTGCCAAGTCTGACAAATACCCATGATAATAGGAGTGGATTAGAAATGCAGCAGTAATTCTATTGAACAAAATTTTTCCTATTTATTTTCTTTTGGATATATGCCTTAATTCATGCATATGATATTCCTGTACAATGCCCTAAAGTTTTGATAAAAGAAGTGCATGTTATACAAGCGTAAATATGGTATTTAACCCCTTCCTGGTTTTTCCCGAGCTGAACTCGGGCAGGCGAAATGTACCATCCTGGCTCATCCTGAGTGTAGCTTGGGCGTTGGGAAATTTTACACTGTGTAATTAGTCTTTCCCGAATTATTTCAGATGTGCTTTTATGGTTTCGAATTCTTTTGTTTACTTTTATGGCTACTAGATTATTTGCTGCTCTCAGAGACAGTAGAGGGAAGAAGGCAAGAAGAGAAACAAGTCCTACTGTCCAGATTGCGATATTGGACTCTGTGCAGTACCGTGTTATTGATTGTATCATACCTGACCAAATTTTGATTAATAATTTCATAATCATTTATGTAAATGCATAAGATATTAATAAAATTTAATTCAAGATAAAAGCTAGGTATTCTATTCTTTATATTTATAGTTAGTGTGAATTGACTCCAAATTTTAATGATTTCTGCCATACAGAAAAACAACTATACATGTAAATTACTCATTTATTTAAATTTTTTTTTCATTAATTTTTTAGGAAATTTTGTATGCGAATGATGCTGTTATGTTTAAAAAACTATGTATGTATAAAAATAAGCATTATAAAATTGACATTTTTTTACCCATAATACCGAAATAAAATGAACCTGCAAGGGGTTAAACTTGCAAATAAGTAAATTTCAAATATGAAGAAAATAAGCATGCTTTGTCCTTAGTTTATCTACCCACTGAAGGGATGAAAGGCTGAAGTTAATCTTGCCTTGCCTGAGAATCGAACCTGGGATTTGTGCCTTTGGAGTGGGTAGCACCAACCCAATGCCACCAGGCTTTAAAATTTAAGCAGTCAGAAAGTTAAGGCTAAATAGAATGTATGTGATCATGTTGTTAAAATTAATTTTTGTTTGTTTCAATAATTTCTAGACTCAAAAAAAGATCAAATCAGATCATCCGACTGAAAAAACTGAATTTGAAAGCATTCGGAACATGATGTATGAGTTAATTGACTGGCGCCGCAAAATTATGTCTGGTACATTGCCTGTAGTAAGTATTTATTTATTTATTTTTTTTTTGTATGTTTAGAATATTTTATATCCTTCAAAAGTATTTTTACTTTGTGTAAAGCTGTATTATATTTTTGCCACAAATGAGTGCATTTCTTCAATAACTAATTCTAATTATACTTTTTTTGTAGGATGAATTGAAAGAATTAAAACAAAAAGCAACAACAAAAATTGATGTTGGAAATGCGTTAGTATTTTTCATGAGCTTAAAAATATAGATTTCAATAAGTTTTAGTGTGTGATAGTATATGTTTATACTTAGTTTTAAATATGCTTTGAATGTTTATTAATAAGTAATTTTATATTCCTTGTGTATTTTATTTTAGTATTTCTTTTTGTTTTTTCTTATAGGTTTGAATAGTTTGTGTGATAAGATTAATAATTATTTTATATGTTGTTATATTGTTTAGGAGGTTATTAAACTTACTTTTAATCAAATATGTAATAATGAAAGTTGTTTTTGATTATAAGTTTTTTAATTTATACATTGTTTTCTGTTGATTTTTTAAAAATTACATGAAAATAGTATTTTACCCTATAATAAACTATTTTCTTACACTGTTTTTTAATTATTTATCTTTTATTTTATTGGACTGTTTAATATATTATTGCTTCATTTATTTACAAACAACCATGGATATAATATAGTTTTGTAAATTCTGTTATATAAAAGTTTCAATCCTAGAAAACTGTTTACAGTCCAATGTTTCCTGACTCAACTTTTTTAAGTCCAATGTTGAATGTAGCTCAACATAGTTTTAAAGTTTGAGAATTACCAATAGTACTTGTAGCTCAATTAAAATGTTTTTTTCAAAATTAATTCGATAACTTAAAAATTAATTTGCACCATACTGAGAATGAGGAAAATTTATTTGGACTGCAAATGGTTGAGAACTTGATAATGCTTATTTTTTTCTTACATATATTATTTTCAAATTTTTTCTCATAAAGTAATAATGTTAATAAAAGATTTTTTTTATTGTTACCATTTTTTAAAACAAATTTAAAAAAATTACTTAAAACAAATTAAAAAAAATTATTCTTTGTAAACAGTGAAAATGTTACTTAACATTGAACATTTAATGTAAATTCACTTGTTTTAATTTAGGGTTTTGGGTCTAGATTTAGTTGTAAGAGATGAACAAGGAAATATTCTCAACCCTGATATAACAAGTTCAATAGATTTGTATAGAGCCCATGAATCAGCTACACAAAGAATAAAAATGATGGCAAATGATGTAAGAGCTTTTGAAATATTGTGATAGTAATTTATAAAAGTTTTAATATGTAATATTTCTTTTGTTTAATCATTGTATTATGCACAGGGTTGGAAAAAAAATCATGATTTTTTTTTAAATAAAAAAATCAGATTTAATTGATTTAAATCGGATTTTTTCGATTTAAATCAGATTTATTTGATTTTTTTCTGAATTCTAATTTTAATTATTGTTGTGTTTTTTTATTTTGTGCAAAATACATGGAATAGTTTGTTATAAGTAACAACTTATCTATCTTGTATATTCTACACACTGATTACTGAAAATTAAATATATAAATTTTAATCTAAATACATTCTATTATTTTGTAATTGGATAGTGCAAACTAATAAGATGCAAATTTTAAGAACGAATTAAATATTCATTTAAGGCAAACTATTTATAAAAAAAACCCAAAAAATCACAATTATTTCAATATTCTTTTAAGCAACGAATTATGGATTTAACTGTTTCAATAAAAACACTAGTTTCTATGCTTTATCCACTCCTAAATTGTACCGAAGACTAGAATGAACAATACCAAAAGAAGAAAACTGTCTTTCCATTCTAGGAGATGAAGCCTTACCTCCCATTACATAAAATGAATTCCACTAGTCATAACTAGTCATTGTACTTACCTCTACTACATACTTTCTGATAACAACCCCTAAATTCTTGGAAAACATGCTATCTATTTACTCTTATTTGCTTGTATTTCTGTGCTGACTGATTCCCAATTCTCCTGTGTTTGAAATATAAGTTTTAAAAGAAGTGAAAAAAATGATTTAAATCAATGATTTTAAAAAAAATCAACTGGTTTAAATCATGCCAACTCTGATTATGCATTATATAAAAATTTAAATCAAACGTTGATTAAATCTCTTACTTTTAGGTAATAAAACAATGTCATAAAATTATTCATGAAATTTTTTATATTTTATGTATAATATATCCAATAATGTTCTAAATGTTTAATCATTAGTAACAGATTTAAAATCTTTGACTCTGGTTTAAGTATTAGACATTGTGTAAGATATAAAGAAAATAAATTTTTTTTAACAATATAAAAAGACACGTTACCCGAAGTACAGTTAAAATGTTGAATTCCTTGTTATCGTCTCAAATTATCATGTTAACCTTTAAGCACATGCAAGCAAAATTTGAAATATAAGTTTTTAATATTTCAAAAATTATTTCTGTGTACGATTGCTGTAATAGATTTTTTTCTTACAAAGACTTTTTTATAGTAGCTTTTCTCCATGTTTTTTTTTCTTGAATTTTTTTGCTTTAAAATAATGCTTTTTTGTTTATTTAAGATACAAGTATGAAAAATTTTTATACAAGTTTTCTGTAATGTTATATGGGACTATAATAGCTCAAAAATGCAATGAGATAAATGGATGACATTTTGTAGATTTTGTACTAAACTTGTATATCTGTTTCAAATTTGAACTAAGTTGACTAATCAGAAAGGAGTATGTTAGCATATTTAGTTGTATAATGTATAGGTAGTATAAAATTATATTCAGTGGAGATGTTGGAAAGTTTTATAATGTGTAAAATTTTAGAATAAATCTATGTGTAGAATTTGCAATAAATTGCTTAATTCATTTTTCGTATAGAAATATGTACCAGAAACTCTTAAATTTTATAATTTTCACCATACTAGTAAAAAAATTTTTATAAAATTAATTTTAGAGATAGTTGAAAACTACATACAGTATTTTATCATAAAAGGATTTGGTAGATCTCAATGTTTTTGAGCAAAAATATTCATATTTGAAAAAAATTATAAGAATATTGAAAAAAAATTTGCAAATTTTAAAACAAAAAGTTTTTTTTTTAATTATTTTTTTAAGGATTGTATTTCTTTTAAAAGTCTGTTTGTAGGGGCATGTGTTTATTTTATTTATTTATTTATTTTTTTTTTACTATTTTGTGCATTTGTTTTTATTTTACATTATGTAACATAATTTGTCCAGCATTTTTAAATTATATATTTTAATAAATTTTAATTTTATTTTGCAGACCCTTGAAGACAACAAAAGCCAAAAATTATCCTCTAGATATGTTCATAATTTTTATGTTATTGTTAAAAATTTTATCTGCCGCATTGGAGAAGATGCTGATTTGCTTATGACACTGTATGATGCCAAGGAAAGCAAATGCATAAGGTCTCATTTTATCTTTCATATACACATTTCTAATCTTTCAAAGTAACCCAGAAGAATTCTTTGGTCTCTATTTTGTTTGAAAAAATATTTAACCTATTAATGCTTAATTGCTTGTAGTTAGTTCTCAGAATGATTTTTCCTGTTTGGTGAAGTTATATGGCAGTTCTATAAACTGTCTCCCAAATTTGAGTATCTGCTATTAATCTTAATTGTCATTTAGATTGACATTTTTTTTCATTTTTTTAGCCTTACGCATAAATTTGCTTTTTCAACTTTCACATTGACTGAAATTGTGACAAATAATTATTTTTATTACAAAACTTCACTTTACAGTACTGTTTGCATGTGGTAAATTAATCTCTTATCATAAAGAATTTTTTTCTTCATGTCCTTGTACAAAGTAAATGAAGTATTGTAATTACAAAAAAATTAAGGGTTCAAATTTCAATGGAAATACTGATTTCTTTCACCATCCCCCCCAAAAAAAATAAAAATAAATAAATAAATAATAAATAAATAAATAAAATGAAAAAATTAATTAAAATAAAATAAATAAAAATATAAGTAAAAACTCGTGAATTACGGAAAATAGTTTTGAATTTTTATTTACTTTTCATTAGTACCTGGTACAGAGTAAAGGAAGTATTGTAATTGTGGCAAATTTTGGTTTCGAACAAAATATCTAATATAAAAAATACTAATGTTGTTTACTAATGAGTTACTCCAGATGACAGTACTTGAGCTCTACTGACACAATACTGTTACCTTGAGAAAAAAAAACATACTTTCAATGTTGAAGCGAATGTGCAAATCATAATTCTGATGATACATCATATAAAATTGAAAAAGAAATATATATGTGATATGCATTCTGATGTTCTATAATTAAAACAAAATTCTTTGATTTCAATTTACCTCTTCCCTCCTAGTAGTTTTTTCAGCAGTGCAGATAGTCCTATTTGTCAAATATGAACAAAAGCACAGTCCATGCTCCATAGACTATTATGTACATGCATATTTCATTCTTTAATCATGTTTTGGGCATATTTCTGGCTTTGAAATCAGAAAAAGAAAAAAAGGGGAAAATTATATGTTATTGATGGACCGTGTGAATGTTTTTTAAGAATTGAAAACATTCCATTGTAGAATTCTGAAACATCAATTTGGCACATTCTTGATGTTGCACCGAGGGATTAGATGCCCCCCTCGTTGCCCTTAGCTATATCTTAGACCTGAAATTGTCTAATTATCTTAACAGAATCATAACATTGAAATTCAGACTCTGATGATGTCAAGTATTATAAAAATTATTTGAAATAATTAGAAATTTCAATATCTGTTTTGTATGATGTAATTGGATCATCAGCATATGTTGCTAAATATAAATGATATTTTGTTACCTTTCTTTTAAATTGCTTGTGAAGTATAAATGTTTAATTTTTCATAGAATATCCTAAAATATGACCATAATTAATATAATAAAGAAATAACTAAGGAAAAAAAATCTATCTTTATAATATTACATTACACGTAGTTATAAGCATGTTGCAACATTATTTTTGTTTTAATGTTTTCTAATGCATTATTTTTTTTATTATATATTTTAAAAATAATAATACATCTTAACTATATATTGCAGTAACTGAGTGATTTTCTTATTTTTCTTCTACCTTCTTTAGTGAGAACTATTTATTAAAATGGAGTAAAGAAGGTTTAGCCAAAGATTTAGATCAGTTGAATAATCTGAGAGTTTTATTTACAGTAAGATACTTTTCTTTATATTATACATAAAGAATATACAATTATTATTTTTATGTAGAATATTTATGTTAATATTGGTGTACAAGTATATTAATATATATTTAATTTTACAGGATTTGGGAAGCAAAGACCTTATAAGAGAAAAAATGTATCTTATTTGTCAAATCATTCGAATAGGTAATTTATTTTTGACCATATGATTGTTATCTTCATATTATTAATTAATGTAGGTAAATAATAAATTTTCATCTGTAAATTTTAATATGTTTATTAGGAGCAATGGAATTGAAAGATCATGACCATAAAAGATCTACCCACATTCAACGAAAGTCATCTGAAGGCTTGAGGAGACCTTTTGGTGTAGCAGGTGCTAAATTTTTATTGCATATATTCAGTAAAAAAAAAAGTGTATTCATATATACACACTAGAAGTGTAGTGCAGTGCGATTATAGCAGTAGAAATGAATTGACTAAAATGTTTATTTATAATTTTAAAGTATCATTTTTGGTTTTGACCACTCTAATGAAAAGAGCTGTGAAATCATTTGGTGCAATTAATTTTAAAAAATTGTGCCCGCTTGTATTTAAAATTATATTTTTAACATTTAAAAAAAAAAATGAGGATCCCTACCACCATAGGGATACAGCCTCCACTGAATCAAAATTTAGCATATTTCCTAGAAATCTTATGTAACTGCATTATGTCAGGAAATTTTTTAAAAATTCCTAGCTAAATTTCTGCTTTTTTTCCCCCTAGATTTTGTAGCTACCATATCCATAATTTTTATTTGGGATATTACTTTTCTGGGATTGGCAATACCTAATACATGGTTTGATCTAGGCTGTTATTTTTTAGATTTTATAGTAACAAATATAACTCACAATATAATAAAATACCACATGATAACCTGAAATTATAACTTAAATCAATGTAAAATAAATTTTCATTCCTAAATTCTGTGTTTACTTTTCTTGCATATCAAAAAAAAAAAAAAAAAAAAAAAAAAAAAGAAAGAAAGGAAAAAAAAAAAAAAGGGAGGGGGGTACTGATTAGAAATTTTTGAAAGAGTTCACTCATATATTTCTTGACAGATACACGAATCACAGTTATTGATGATGTATGATTGATTTTTTGTGTTATGTAAATTTTATTTCTTTTTCATTTTCTGGTTAGCAATGGAAATTACAGACATTATCAATGGGAAGCTTGAAAATGATGAAGAAAAGCAATATTTTATCCCATTTGTTCAGTATGTATTTTTTTTAACAAGATTTATCCTACTAAAGCAGTAAACAACCTTACCAGTAATCATTGCATAGCTGTATTTTTATATTGCTGTCATGTAACAGTTTTATTTTATATTCTCATCATGCCAGTATTGAAGCTTTTTGTACCTCAGTGAAATAATTTGCCGTTGTATGTAATTATATCATAGAAGTTTTAGATAAAATTTTTAATATAAAAAAAGATAGTTAAATAACTTTAGTTAATTTTCTTGTTAAAAAAGAATGTTTTCCTCCCCAAGTATTAAGCAATAAATGTATACCATTACTTTTACTTCTCACCCTTTTATTATTTTTCATTTATTTTAGGTAAATATGCAAAAATTTAGTTTTAACAAAATTTAATTGGAATTAATAATTTATTTTCCTATAAATATAACAGTGTTTCACTCAAGGCAGATTCATTTAATGTAGTACTTTAGAGTAATTAATTAGCTGAATTATATGAGGTATATTTTGTCCTCTATATGTGTTAAAAAATTATTAAAATAAAAGAAATTAAATTAATCAATAGTTTTAAATAAAAAAAGTTTACCAACCTTTATTTTGTATTTTGTGCTGTGTGTTAACTTCTTTTTTGATTCAGTATGAGTTTATTGTTTTATATAGGTGTAATGAACGAGATTTTTTAGATAATTTATTGAGAAAAGTTTTAGCTTCTAAAGAGATTACACAGAAAGAACATAAAGGACAAGGCCTATGGGTATGCTTGAAGTTGCTTCATGGAGACTTAAAACAAGTTAGAGAGGAGAATCCTCATTTAATTACTCCATCTACTGCTATTGCACGGAAAATGGGTTTTCCAGACATAATTTTGCCTGGTAAGGAAGGATTATACATTTTTAAAAATTGTATTTGATCTAAAAACATTTCTTAAATTTTATTTTTAAACATATTCATTTATACACTGTCTACCAATAAGTATTTGGACACCTATGATAGAAAAGAGAAACTAACTTTATTCAAAATCAACAGTTGGTTGAGACTCCATGAGAGGCAATTACAGCATAAACCCTCCAGGGCATACTTTCCACAAGTCTTTGTATTACAGCTAGTGGTATTGTCTTTCACTTGGCTTGGAGTAGACATACAAGTTCCTTCACCGATTTTGGACAGGTAGTGCACCCCTTAATTTGACAATCCAACTCGTCCCAGAGGTTCTCGATATGATTCAGGTCTGGGCTCTGGGCAGGTCAGTCCAGTCCATTTGATGAACTCCATTGGCACCATCCCAAGCCTTGGTTAACCTCGAAACATGACAACTGGCATTGTCGTCCTGGAAGTAACAAAGGTCCAACCTGTAAAACTGCCACAACGTAGGAAGCACATTGTCATCCAAAATAGTGCAGTAGGCATCGGCATTGAGCTTACCCTGAATGGGGACCAAGGGTCCCAGTCCATACCAGGAGAAACACCCCCATACCATAATTCCACCTCCACTGAACTTGACTGTTGGCTCAATGCATTCTGGCATTAGACGTTCTCCAGGCAGACGCCAGACTCAGACCCTGCCATCCGAATGGTAAAGGGTGAACCTTGATTTGTTGCTCTAAAGAATCTATTTCCACTGTTCTACTGTCCAATTTCAATGTGCTTTGCACCACATTAACCAAGCAGCGTGGTTGGACTTTGTGATCAAAGGCTTATGGGCAGCAGCATGACCATAAAAACCAACTAAATGTGCTTCCTTGTGGATGCTATTCATTAAAACGATACTCCCGGATGTCTGTTGAAACTCCTTGCAAATAAGGGCCATCGGTTGGGTACAGTTCTTCCGAATTTTCTCTGGACAGCACTTGTCGGTCTCTATCTCCCTGTTTCATTGGCCTGCTGACTCGGGGCACATTCTGACAATCACCGCTCACCTTCCACTTCTTAATCACATAGGCCACTGTCAATTTTGGGTACTTCAGATCGCTAGATATGTCCCTTAAGTATCGGCCACATTTGTGATACCCGATAATTATACCTTTCTTGAAATCAGAGAGCTCCGAACTGTGCAGCATCTTGCATTTGACTAATGCCTATACTGTTTCCTACATCAATATACCAGCAGAGGCCATGTTGTACCTCAGGACCACAGATATCGTCATTTGCATAGGTGTCCAAATACTTATTGGTAGACTGTGTACTACCAAGACTACATAGCTTTTCCTATTGACTTTATATGTTAATCTTTAAAAATTTGCTTAATTTTTTTATTTTCACAGTTAGTTATATGTCTGTAGTTTTAAAGATATATATTTAAGGAAACATGAGAGTATGAATGATATTTCAATTATCAATATTTCTTGTAATAAATAAAATATGAAATTTAATTTATAGCAATGTAAAATTTTGAAAAATCAATATATGATTTTTTTGTAGAGTAGCTTTAATGAATAATTATAAATAAATATAATACAAAAACAGTTAAATAGTATAGTTTAAAACCTTAGTATTAATTTTTTTAAGTATAGAAAAATTAGAACTTTTGAAATTTTATTGACTATATTTCCCAAAGCTGTAAAATGACAGTAATAATTTCATTTGGCAAGCTCGGTGTCACAGGGCATCCATTTGGAATAAATGCATTAAACTCTTTGAATGGTATAGATTTTACTGAACATAAATTGTAACTTTTTTCAACAAAATGCTTTATCTTCTTATGAGTGATTAAAATTATTATACAGATTTTCCTTTAAAAGTTAGAGATTATTTAAAATTCTTTGTATTTATAAGATGTGACCAATAAGTAGGTGAATTATCCTTCAAATAGAAAACAGAGTAATCTGACTCTCAGCAACACCCTCATCATTTTTCTTAATATTCAGTGAATAGAAGTGAATATATTTATACATCTGTAAGTGTTATCAATTTGTTATGCTTATTGTGAGATGGTTTTGTGGCATGTCATGGAGTAGAAAATGAATTTTTTATGTGTGTAAAAGGATTTCTTCTCAACATCAAATGATTGGATGGTTACACCCACCATATTCCTTAGACCAGTCACCACAGGATTTTCCCCTTTTTACTAAACTTAACTAGCTCTATGAGGATGAAGATTTACAGATATTACACATATTAAAACTGCTGTGACACAATAATCGAGAACTAGACCAGTGGAGGAATTTTCAAAAGCTTTTGACAGTTTCTTTACATTTTGTCAAAGGTGCATAGTGTGCAACATGGACTATTTTGAAGGATAGAAAAGTTTCTATGTTAGACCTACTCAATATTTCATCATTCATCCAATTAAATGGTTACACCTTATAATATAATATTTAACCCTTTGTCTGTCTTCATATGGTAGAATAATTTTATCTTTTACATAGATATAAAGCTTTAAATTTCATATGTCTAACTGAAAAATATAACTCAATTCAAGACCCAAATTATTTGTTGCTTAAAATATAGTTTATTGTATATCACATATGATATACAAGCATATAAAGCATTAGAAGATGTGTGTATTTCATGTGATGAACAGGACAGGCAAACGGTTAAAGATATTTCTTTTCCTATTCTAGTTTTCATTCTATGTGTATTCTGTAACTTAAAGTTTTAAATGTAAGCAAACTATTTATATAAATAGATGTTTGCCTTAATTGTACATAAACAAGGTATATTGTTTTCAGAGAGTTTTCTTCTTTGTTAAGAATACTAATTTAAAATTAAAAGAAAGCATTTTTTTAAAAACGTTGTTTAAATTTGTTTAAATATTATGAAAAATTATTATCCTACCAATTAAAACTATTTACTTAAGAATTTCATTCAGAATTCCCGAGGTCTGAACAGGTCTAATCTATTTGTTTGTTATTTGAATTTTTTTTTACAGCAACTTTAAATCTTAATTATAGTTGACATTTTTTACATCAATTCCATAAATTTTTTAGTAAGTTCCCCCCTCCATTTCTAGATTCATTATGATCTACATGTTACATACATTCTGGAAAATCAATGTAATTCTTTCTCATTTTCAGATTTATAACATTTGTTATTTAGATGGCTAATTGTTTTATATATTTGTTTCTAGTTTAACAGATTATTTGCATTTTTATCTAAGTTTTCATCATTAATCGTAAATTCTCTTAATTTTCATTCAGATTTATGTAAGTTAAAAAAATTATTTTTCATATTTTGAATTAGTTAAAATAAAAATATGCTAATGAGTTATGTTAATAAAATCAATTTATTTAAATTTTACTGAATATTTCTAATAAGTTTTAATTTGAGTTTAAGGCTGCTTTTTTGTTTTATATCTATCCAAGTTCATTAAAAAATACTAGTTTCTGCTCTATTCAAGTATTTTCTACTTTAGTGTTTAAATTATTTATATGTTACATAATGTTTCATTACCATGTTATTCAGTTATGATGGTTTAAGCCATTTGAAACATGTTTTAAACATAAGTACACTTAATTTCTCTCATTATGCTGCTTTGATGCGAGTAATGCTTGCATATCCTTCTAGAGTCTTTTCTGTCTATGAGGTAAGTCTTGCCCTGAGATGATATAATTGAAGTGATTGTGATATCAGTGACACATAATAAATGTTTCATTTCTCACAGTTATTAAAGTAGGTTATTTCCAATTAGTATGTATTGTATATAAAATTTTGAAAATGGTTTTGTTTCTATTTCTTATAATCCAACAGTAAAAATTTCTCTTTAAGGATTTATCAATTCTCATATTATGTAGTTGTCTCTTATCCAGCACACAGATTCCATTGAATTTCTGGTCGAAGTCCAAATCACATTTCAGGTATCAACTGAATGCTCATTAGCAGCAGTGTATTCAGGAGGAGTTAGACAAAAGCTCTAAATATAGCTAATTTTTTGTATGTGACACCTCCACCGTTATTCTATCAATTTAGCTGCTGTATGTCCAACTTAATTGCTCTAAGTTATATATATATATATTCAAAACAATTCACCTGAAAATGAAAAATTTAAGAAATGTTACCTTTATTTGTCATCAGAAACATACATTGTGAAGTGTTAGGGGGAACTCATCCCAAAATTTTAAAACTATTTCTAAATTCTTTATAAAACTAATTATAAAACATTGTAATTAAAGAGGTATAAATATTTCATGTGTAGCAGAATTTATTGCTCTGTAAATAAAGTCAAGCTATATTAAACTAGATAGGGTAAATTTTTATAATCATTGCTTAACCTTTCATTACCATGCATTTAAACAAGTTTATACATTCATTTCATATTTGAAGCAGAGAATACAATACTACAAATCAATGAATGGTTGTACTACAAGTGATTGCAAATCTGGAATGGCTTCTAATTAATGTCTACATCTGGTCATTGCAACCATTTCCATTTGAAGTGCATAAATATTGTTGAATTTGGTGCTTTATACTTACACACACATAAATTATATTATACAAATGCATATTTTATTATAACAATAAAAATATAATACAAATGTCAAAATACAATAGAAATGCTATGCCAAGGCAAATCATTTAAAACACTTGAAAATAGGGGTAGGGATGGAATTAAAATATTTTAATGTTGACAGTTTTCTTTCTGCCTTGTTGTAAATCATAAGGGTATTAAATTTTTTTTTCAGTCGGGCCAATAATTTAGAAGGATATTTAGAACACACATATATATATACACACATGCTTAGATACAATGTTGATTTTTTTAAAACTCTACATTGAATATAAATTTAATTTTATAGTTCAGACTTAACTTTAATAAAAAGTATTGAATATATATTCAGTTTTTAAAATATTCAAAGAATTTTAGAAAAAAAAATTCTGAATGTAATGGATGGTTTAATACTAAAATAAAAACACAAAATTCCAATTTAGAATTTTTACTTTGATAAAATAGAATATTTATATATTAGAGCAAAAATTGATGTATCATTTAACATTTTTTAAAAATTTCTGTGTCACAAAAGAAATGCTTTGAGGAAGTTTCCAGTAAAAATTTGTTTCTAATATTAGAATAATAAAGTTTGTAACTGTGTAATAAGGTTATAAGAATTCATTTGAAATGTCACAAATGAAATATTTTCCCAACATTTATAAACTGTAATTTATTCAACAACACTAGATGATAATGGGGAAGTTGTCTCTTTAATATCAAATTTTATTACAAGAAGTATGTAAGTAGGATCAGTCCTTTGTAATTTTTTTTTTCTGAAATGCTAGCTTATTGTAGGAAAATTCGAGTTTCAAATACTGTATCTTCATAGAATAGGTTAAAATAATAGTAAAAATAGAGTAGGTTTACTCCACAAAGAAATGATTTTAAGGGAAGGGAAGCATAGCAACTGATTACATGATTATAATGATTTGTAGTAATTTTAGTAGATTATAGTTTCCTCATATATATGTGATTATAAAGTATATGCTGCTTGTCTCAATATTTAAAATTTGTGTTCATTCACAAGCAGTGAAATAAATGAATTTGTATTAAGTATTATTTATAAAAATTGTTTATGTATTTGCTTTAGCTTATTTTTAATATTTGTAAGTCTATAATTAATTCTAAATTTATGCATTTTTCCCTAGATTTTTTATGAAATCTTACTTATAATTTACATTTTCTAAAATAAAAATGAAATAATCTTTTTAAATAACTGAAAAATTCTGTTGTAAATTTAAAGAACCTAATGAAGGTGCAGTGCACCATTGTAAAATTTTTACAATCTCATTTTGTGTAAATTTTTATCTGCAATATTAACACATTTTGAATAACTTTTTACTCTATAGGTACTGCAGCATGTTAAAAAAAATGTCTTAAATCAAACAAATCCAATCATTAAGATTAGAGTAATGACAAATATGCCTAATGAAAACAAAATTCTTTATTAGAAAAAAATAAATTTAACCACAATTGTAGAGAAATTCTAATCTCTGATTTTCAAGAAATATATAGTGTATATTTGTGGAATGTAATAAATAAGGTATTGTTTAAAAAAGTGTATTTTACTAATTTTTTTCTAAAACTTTGTTTCTCTCTGTGTTTTGTTATCAATTAAACAAGAGAATTTAAAGAAATGTACTTTATCTTGTCAAATTTTATGTTAATATTTAAATTCTATTGCTGGTAAGTATACTTCCTGCAAAACCATTTAAAATCATAAGAAAAATTCAATTAAATGCTGATCATTCTCGATAGAAAGATGAGAAGCCTGTTGCAATCCATAAGGGTCCATTGCATTCTGTATACATGTAGTGGGACCTCTTTCCTTTAGCCTTCATGCTACTTTCCTTCATCATCTATAGTGGGAAATCAACTTTAACATGATTTTCCATACTGACTGAATGTACACCATCTGGAACCACACATTTCTTTGCTTGTAAGCAGGACAGCCTTTCCATTTTCTTGAAGAAAATCTTTCTGTTAGCTGACGAGCTAATGCTATACAGAGTGTTATCAGATCTATAGTGGGTTTTGTGTTTACTGCATGTGTATTTTGTAAGATCATTAAAGTGAGGAAGTAATCTTCCCATGACCCACAAAAGGGTTTTAGCAGTAAGTTTCAGTCTCATTAGTTTTAGTGTAGCAAAATAGTAGGCTATAGCATTCCAAACCAAAATGCCCTCTTGACTTTCAAATAGTATTTTGGACATAGAACAAATGCTCAGTAGCTCCTGTGTACTGCTATGGTAAGATCATTAAACTGTATTAAAATCTCTGAACTTTGTGTGGACATTAGTAATATATATTAATGCATAATTTTTGACTTGCTAGTTCTTCTAAAACAGTGATACTAAAGTTTTTCATCATTTAATGTATCAAATTGTACTTACACATGAATGGTCAATTTTATTTTTGCATTATTTGTTCATTTACAGGGGATGTGCGTAATGATTTATATTTAACGTTATCGCATGGTGAATTTACAAAAGGAACTAAATCATCTGATCGTAATATTGAAGTGTCTGTTAAAGTGTTGAATGAAAAAGGACAGCTAATTAAAGTAAGTGAATTTCACATCTTGTGGATGCATCTGTGTCACATCTGTAATATATAAATTACAGTAGAGCTGCAATTATTTTAACTAATTAGGATTGTAATCAACTTAGATAGTTAAAATCTCAGTTAATAGGGGGCTAAATTTTAAACTCTGAATTTTTTTATGGGGTTTTTCAAAAATTTTTATACAAAATTAGTCTGCAAATATTATTGTATTAGAATTTTAATAATTTTTTTATTATCTATCAATCACTTTATATGTCTTTTATGAAATATTAATTTGAAAAAGTCTGCTAGTTTTTAAAAATAAATCAGGTACTTCGTAATCAACTTCTGTTCAATAAAAGTTTTATAGGAGAAGCATCAGAAATGTTGCTGTTTTCATTTCTCAGTGATTCTTAGGTTGTTTTCAAAATATATTTCCATATTCTTGATGATGGGAAACTTTCTAATATATATAGGTAATTTTTTCTTGAAAATGCATAAAATTGTTTCCATGACTGACATGTCCAAAGATAGAACTGTGTTTTTATATTTTTTTCTCTAAATAATTTCTAGAGTTTAAAAAAAAAAATTGATTCTTGATATCATTTTACAAGCCTTTTGTCTGTGAAAATTGGCATGAATGATAACTATAAGCAGGTCTTATTTAGTCATCATGTTGCAAGTAATTGATCATAGCTTTCCAGACTAACCTACAAATTTTGGCATCTTCTTTCTAAAGAAAAATAAAATAAAATAAAGAATTGAAAGCACAGTTCTATATACTGTTATTGAATGTTTTATATTTTTAGTAATTAAAACTAGTTTTTCTTAATTTATCTTTATAAATACTAGGATGTAATTGGCTTAGGCTGTGGTTCCGATGCTATTGATGAATATAGAAGTGTTATTTATTATCACGAAGACAAACCAAAATGGATGGAGACTGTAAAGGTATTTCTAATTTTATGCTTTGTGTTTCAAAAGGGGAGGGGGGTTTACCAAATGTTATATAGCCTTTTAAAAGCTAATATCCATTATGTCTTTAAATTTGAAATAATTTGGTAAAGATAACACTTGTTAATGTGGATAACTATATATTTATCTTTATAATAATACCCAAATATTGTTCTTTGTTATTTCAATATAAAGGTAGCATAGCAAATAATAACCATGCTATACCAATACCTGTATCATCGATAGCAATAAATTATAACATATTTTAATCTTATTATTTGTTTTGTGTAGATTGCAATCCCAATTGAAGAATTTTATGGTGCTCATTTAAAATTCACTTTTAAGCACAGATCCTCAAATGATGGTAAATAAGTTTTTATTTCTTTATTTGCATTTTTAAACTCCAGCTTAAGTTTTTTTTAGGTATCACATTTATTGTCAAATGTTTTGATCATATACCATGTACTGATATCTTTATTTATAATGAGGTTTATTTTAAAAATTGACAAATTTAATACTTCACTGGTTTTGTACTTCAAACTATTAACAGTACATTTTAAAATTATGTATATGGAGAATTTTTTTAAAGATAATAATCCTAAAAATTTGAGTTTTTTTAAATTAGTAAGGTGAACTTTAGGCATCATTGTTTTTCAGTAAATCAAGCTTATTTTGTATAAGTTCACTATTACTATTCTTTTAACTATACATTTCTATGATTAATAATAATTTCAAATGTAATTTTTAGCCAAAGATCGTGCAGAGAAAGCCTTTGCCATTGCTTTTGTGAAACTCATGCAAGATAATGGAACTACACTGAAAGATGAACTGCATGAACTTCTTGTTTACAAAGTAAATTTCCATCTATTATTACATAAATACTTGTGATGATTGTAAGCTTTTATGCTAATTGAATTATTTCTTTTCTTTACAGATTGATTATAAACGCTTTGATGACAGTGATATTAGTTATTTAAATTTGCCATCTACTCGACCAGATCTTGAAAAATATTTAGCAACTGTTCATACCACCCCAACAAAAGGAAACCATGTCATATCAGCAAATGGGCTTTGTCTCTCTTCCAAGGACTGTTTTTATATCAGTTCACTTGTATGTTCAACAAAACTCACACAAAATGGTAGGTATATTTGAAAATGAATTTAAAGTACTGAAAAATGACAATGGGATACTTAAACTACTGAATGGTTAACAATAACTACTTTGAGAGGGCTGCAGTGAGCAATCATGTTAGTCTTGAAAAGTGGTTTGAAGAATTTTGCTCTTTTCCACTTCTTGTTAGATTGATTGATGAGGTAGAATGAATACAGTAAGTTTCATTTTGTGTGACTAAAATTTTTCTTGGCTCAGGTTTGAGCACCTAGGTACCTTATTGAGCCTTGGGAGATGCAGGATATTCCTGTCAGCTAATCTGCTTACCTTTTATCTTAGGTTTTCTTAGGATAGTATTTTGGGGGGTTTACTCTAGGCCTCTGATCTGAGTGCCCAGTACTTGGAGATTCCCCAAGAACTACACCAAATATAAATTCATTCATTCAGTGCAGCATATGAGAAAGGGAGTAAGTAGTGAGAAAAAATGAGTTTCACAGATTTTTGAATCGTACTTTAAGTGGCATAATTTTATGTTCAAATTACTTTTGAGGACATTAATAGGTGGTAAATTTTTATGATTGCACTATTTGGTTAAGATTAGGTTTGCAGTATAATTGTTATTTGTTTTGTAATTAGTAAATTAATTTTGTCTTCTAATAAACTATTATTAGTGTTCTCTTTTTCCTTATAGGTACAAAATGTAAATTAAATAATTAATGTAAGGTTGTAATGAATAGCTATGTATAATAATTTCCTGTCTCTTGATTGTTTCAATGAAACAATTTTAATTGTATAGCAATAATTATGTTTTTTTTTTCATTTGGCACTTCAGTTTGCTAGATTATGTCATTTTTGACACTTGAACTAATATTTTTCTTTAAGTATTTTATTTCAATCATTTCATCTGTTAATTCTTTCCTTTACTATAGCTTTATAAAACTATACTATATTTATATTATTATACTATATTTACTATAGCTTTATAAAATTTTGCTATATTTGTTAATGAAATATATCCTAAAGCCTCAATTAACACTTAAATATATTATATGTTGCATATAGTTATTACATATTTAATATATTGTGTTCATTGTAAGACTCTAATTTCTTTTGTAAAGTACTTAGAATGTGCTTTTCATGAAAGATTCATTCACTGTTACGTCTATGCAAACAGTAGGGCTGTGCAAGCCTTATCATTTATTAACAGTTTTATATGTTTGCATATTATATCAGTTCTTAATTACAAATTTGAAATTCTTATGGTTATTATTACAATGTTTCATTATGCTAAAATATTTCTCATCCTTTTGCCATGTTACTTTTCTATTCCCATAAAGTTCTACCTCCAGAGATAATAAAATGATCTGAATATTTATCTAACAGAGTTTATTTTCATTTCAGTGGACTTATTGGGTTTGTTAAAATGGTGGTCATATCCTGAAAATCTGGAGAATAATCTAATTTCTCTCATGAAGGTAGATGGTGAAGAAGTAGTAAAGGTAAATGAATTAAAAATACTAACAGGTGCTTCTTATTTCCCCACCCCTCATGCATATATAAAAAATGGTTAGATCTAGCAATTATCTTTGGAATTAGGTAGTTAATGTCATAAAAAATAACAAAAAATTAGTTACTTCAAATTAAATAGTTTATTTTCACATGACATCCAGGAGCACTACTATGATATTTTCACACAGAGTTCAAGTTCTTTTGATGGGTAAATATTCTTAGCTAATTAGAGGTATTAATTAAAGTTTGAGAGTGATGCTGAAAGGTGTAAAAAAAATTATACAATCATTTATATAATCAGTACAAGACAGAAAGCTTGTCAAGTTGATAATTAGCAACAGTTTACCAGAAATGGAAGAGAAAATCACCGAGACAGGAAAGGGTGTATTTTAAGCATAAATGAAAAAATATATATATAGAATGTAGCTGTGCTAAAAAATCATTACACACATATACATTTATATATGTATGTATATGAGGAGCAGACAATTAATATTCACCATTATTTTATCCAAATGCATAGATAACACAGCTGGGCTGAAAATAAAATTTATTATTAACTTGAAAACAGCATGCCCTCTCCAATATTGAATCATTTAGATAACATGTCTTCATTATTTTACAATTACTTTTTTTATTTATGTCAGTGTGAAGGGTGTTATTACATTTTATACAGATATATATGAAACAGAAAGATTCCCACAGCAGGCTCTTATAAAGACAATATATAAAAATATAATTATTGCAACTACATTAAGTTATGTGTTAGATCCATATGCTTGCCAGAACTACTGACTTTGAAGTTATTTGCATGCTATCTTTTTACTCGTAAATAAATTTTGCACCCAATTTAAGTAGGAAAGGAATTTTGATGTTTATAAATTAATCTGCATTAATTTTAGGTATTACATACACAGTCAACTAACAATATATAAATTCCATTTATCTTAATTTTCATCGTCTCTTGAAATTTTTCTTAAATCCTGAATTTATGTTAGTGTAATTCAATGAAAAATTTTCTCTATATCTTGATACTTCAGGGAGTCTGTGTGATGAAATTAAAACAAAAAATAAATGAAGGAATTCATAATTAATTGAAAGGAGTTATATTTCCATTTGTGTTTTGGGAGATATTAGAATAATTTTTAGTGCTAAGTGAAATGAAATTTTATCAATGCACCAATATATTTTTGCATTTGTCTTTTTGGTTATTCTAACAAGCAATTGTTTTAGTCAATTAAAATCATTAAAGATAATATTTTTATAAATCTTATATATGCAAATTCATATAAGATATATTTGTATCTTATATAAATCTTATGCAAGTTATAAGTTTGTGAGATATAGCTTTTTTCTTAAAGAGTCAAGCCCAACAAACAAACAATATGGTTCCTCAAAGTTTAACATAATAAAGACCAACAGTACTGGCAAATTTATTATTATTTTTTAAATTAGGCACATTAAAAAAACATCTGATTTGAATCTGTTTTAAATATTTTTTTTATTAGAAAACTTGGGTACTTGTTTATATTGATAAAAAGTTATTTAGATTCTTGCATATTTCATAATTAGGTACTTGTTTTTGCATTAAGTAAATCTAAACATTAATTTTTAATTGTTATTTAACTTCTTTTTTTCCTCTTTCTTGCATTTTTCTCCTTTTTTCCCAAATTTTTTACTTCAGTGTCTGGTATTGGAAAAAAAAAAGGCGAGAGAAATGGAATGTTATAAATTATTTTGCACAAAAGATATTTTTTGAATTTGAAACTTTAGGAGCAATCTACTTCTAGCTTCCCCACATTTTGTTAAATTTAAGAAATCCCAAATTTTATTGCAGTAATAATCATGTGCATCTAATCAGAAAATGAGTAAAATATGAAAATTAAATTTAGTAGTGCAATTTTGTACAGATTCTAAGAGCAAATTGTTTATTTCCAGTGTAGGATGATAGCAGCAATCAACTAACTTGCTTTTAAAAGCCCGCTGTAAATAACGTCAATTTTAATGTATTTGTAGGTTTGTAACATTTGAATTTTTTTTTCTTTGTAGTTTTTGCAAGATACTTTGGATGCTCTCTTTAACATTCTTATGCAAAATTCTGATTCAGAATTGTATGATAATTTAGTCTTTGAAGCTTTAGTAAGTAATTTTCAGAACCTTTTTTAAATATTTAATACCTGAATGCAAGTATTGATAATGTCCTTTAATTCTGTAAAAAAATTACATGGATTTTAATACCCCTTTTTGTAAATATCTAGATATTCATTATTGGACTCATATCAGATCGAAAATATCACCATTTTAGACCTATACTAGACATGTATATTCAAGAAAATTTTAGTGCTACATTGACTTACAAGTGAGTGTTATATTAAATAGATTTTGTCTTAAATAATAATTTGACAAATTTTATGAGTTTAAAATTTATGTTTAAAGGGTGTTTTTGTATGATTCTAGTTTTTGTAAATAGGCTAAAGTAGTGTTATATACATTTTACCAACATAACATGTTTTTATATGAATAATAAATTCCTTGAATAAGAATTTTTATTTATTTAATTAATCTTTTATTTTAGCAAACTGATTGTTGTTTTGAAATATTATGTTGAAAATGCCCACCAGAAAGATATGCAAGACATATTGTTTAAAACAATGAAGTCAATGGAATATATATTCAAATTTATTGTTAGATCAAGGCAGTTATTTGCTGCGTAAGTTTTATATTTGTTTTCTTGTTTTATATTATTTATCTCAGCAGTTTCCAGTTGTATAATAATTGCATACCTCATATATTTTAAAACTATTTTCCAACATATATGTATTATAATGTTTAGATTAAAATTAAAAAACTGTAAAATAACAGGGTTACCTCGGTCCTTAAAAGTCCTTAAGAACTTTTTAATTTTAGCTTTGATTTTTAAGGGCCCTTAAAACTACTTAATTTTTGTCTAAGGTCCTTAAAAATTCCTTAATTTTTAAATTGGAATGTGATCAATCTGTTGTCACGTGATTTCCTATCAGTTTTCCTATGGGACAGTTTTTTCTTAGTTACTTATTATTTGACCAATAAATAATATTTTGCATACTGAAAAAGTTTAAAGTATAAAGTCATCTGCCCTTTCCTAATAGCTAACAATCCTGCAGATTTTAATTGAATGAAGAATGGAGGATGGTTAGTTTGTAGATATTTCAATGACTTATGGAAGTTTAATTTTCCTTGCACTTAATGTAAAAGAAAAGTCTAAAACTTACTTCTTTCCCAGGCAATGTCAGGTATAATCAGCTAGTATATACATTGATATATATATATATATATATATATATATATATATGAGTCATTTTTAAACCCTCAGAAAGTACTGTTTATAATATTGTATTTTATTCACAATTTATTTCTAGTTTGATCACGCAAAAAGCTTTAGATGTACATGTATCAAAATTAGTTTTCGTCAAATAGATGTATCTTATTATTAATTTTTAGGCATTTTTAAAAACTTAATTCTGAAATATTGTAAGGCATTTATTGAACATGCTTTGTCTGGTTCATAATCATTAAAATATATTCCTCAGGAAATAGGGTTTATGTCATTATGCTGTGTATTTTCAGTAGGTCCTTATAAAATGTTACTTTGGTCCTTAGAAAGTCCTTAATTTTTGTTCTAGAAAAACAGTGGGAACCCTGAATAAGTGAAATGAAATAAATGATTTATTTTTTACCTCAATTTAACACACACAAAAAAAGGCAACTATTATTAATAGTTTGTTTTGATAATAATGAGTATATATTGAGATACTTTAGTTATCAGGATTATTCTGTAATACTTGTCATTAGTGTTAGTACTGATTTTAAACCGACTATGGCTTTTGTTCACTATGTATTTTTAGATATGCTAGAGACTAAATTTCAGATTCCTACAATTGCATTTTGTAAAAGGTTTTGCAAATTTAAATAAACTACTTAAATGTTTTCAAGTCATCTCTTTACTAAATCTAAAGTGTACCAAAGATTTTAGTAAATTTTATTAAAAAATATTTATTCCAACTATAGAGAGCAACTATTCTACTGTTCAAAAATTTGCATTTAAAGATTTTTTTAAACTAATTTTGCAATGTTGTTTTAATACTAATCTGTAGATAACTTCAATTTTTAACTATTAATAACTGTTGAAACTAAAGAATCCTAAACAAACCTACCATGTGGTAGTGCAGATAATTTTCCTGAGTAATATCTAACCTGAGACTTACTTCAATAATGAGGTTATATTACTTGAATATTGTAATCAAGAGAGGTTTGGAATGTGTTATACCTTCTATAATTTGCAAAAAAGAAAATTGATTTTTGCTGAGCAACAATAAATTCAGTGAAACTGAAAATCTTACTAATTATTATATTTATTAGAATTTGTTTTATAAATTTAGTGATTTTATTTTAACCTAATCTATACAAAAATTATTAATATTTTAGTTAATATTAATAAATAAACCCTGATAATATTAATAATCCTGTTAATATTAATAAATAAACCCTGATAATTGAAATGCATAACAGTTGACTAATCTCTCAAAAAATAGTTGTCAGAATATTTTGTTGAAACCTTGGTAAAATCTGAGTTTAACCAGAATATTAATAAAATTATGTTAGTAAAATATAGAATATTAGTAAAATCTGAGTTTAACCAGAATTTAGTGTAAAGTTTACTTAAAAAGTAAGTAAATAAAGTTTGGTTTAAAAATAGTAGAATGATTAAAGAGGATTAATTGATCATATTTAATGCTGTGTTAAACTAATTACTATCATCAAATAAATAGTAAAAGAAAAAATAAAAGTATGTGTAAAAGAAAAGGTTAAGTTTTTCTTATTGCTGTGTTGCATACTTTTCAATATAATAAATTATATTTTCAAATAAATTTCAATATAATTGTTTATTCATTTGTGGAACATGTTTAAATATAAAATTTGTATTTACCCAAATAAATAAATCAGGTTTATTCTATTTGTTGTCATTATTTCAATCCTTAAAATATTTTTTCTGTTATAACTCAAACTTTTTGACAAAGTGTTGACTCTTTTAAAACATGATGTAATAATTCTGAATTCATCTGTGAAATATTTTTAGCTTAAAATAATACTTCTGACAAATGTACTCATATTATTTAGGCTAAATGAAGATAAAGGACAAGAATTATTTGAAATGTCTTTAAAAGAATTGCTGAATGCATTTACTTCTATGATGACTCATGACACAGATTCTACCCTTCTTGTTCAAGGAGCTTGTCTGAAATATTTTCCGTTTACAATTCCTGACATTTTGTCAGTTTTTGATGGGAAAGAGCTGTGGTAAGTTTAACTCTATAAATCATCTTCTTGCATATAATAAAATCTTGTGTCTGTCTGTGACTTGAAATGAAAGATGGCTGTAAGTTGGGGGTCAGGATAGGTATCCATGGAATTGGAAAATTCACAGGAATCCATTTTGACAAGTCTCATGTTTGTATGATCAAAATTAATGGAGATATTAATAAAAAAAAAGGCCCAAATAGCTAATTCTTTAAGTTAAAATTTATTTTTATAAGCAAACAATTGCTTGAATTAGCTGCTTATGACGTTTTAAATAAATCGTTAATTAATTGATTTCTACCAAATATCTTTTTTATGGGTTGTAATTTAATGTCAAGATAGGTATCATTAGATGTAAAATATATCTGGGAAATTTATATCTGTAATTTTTGTAGAATCATAATTGGGATATTAACTAAAAGCAACTCTAAATGTTAATTCTTTTGGATTAAATGTGATTACATTTCTTGTAAAAATGTTAAAATTCTGTAATCTGAATGAAAAAATCCATTATGATGATGTTATATTATAACATATTAAGAATTTATATTATTTTTGTGTTTCTATGGTTTTTGCACTTTTGGCGATTTTGTGGTCTTACCAAATAGCAATAGTTGATACCGAGATAGTTTGTCCTTCATGCATAGATTAAGATGATTTAATCCTTACAAATCATTTAATCTGTAAATATTGATAAAAAAAATTTGTTAATAAGCCTTGTGAAAGTAGTCCTAAAAAAGTAATAATTTTCATCTGAAAAACTACTACAATTGTATTTCTGAAATTGAGTGAAGCCTGTTTTAAACTTCTGCATTTTATGTCTTAATGTGATACTTTTGATACTTATGTCGATTGTTTATAGCGTTCTTTAAGAACTTTTCAAAACCTTCATTTTAATGTATTGCTTTTCTATAAAAATTAAGTAGTTTTTAAACAATTTTCATTGCATATATTGGGCTTTTTTTTTTAAATTAAAATTGGTTTTATTTATTTGAAACATATACAGTTAAAGACCTTTTTAAATTGACTAATAATATGCTTCTCACTTGCTTTCATCTCAAATACTTCTGAAGTTATCTATTTTTTGTTATTTAAATTTTTACAGTAAAAATTTATGTAAAAGGATATCGTCATTGCTATTTACAATTGTATTTTTAAACATTTTTATCGTGCACTTTAATTGCAAGTAAATTTATCATTTATGTATATTTTGCATGCTAAGTAGCCAAACGTTTGTATGTTAAACTTTCTTATGTTTTACATAGTTTAAGATTATGTAATACAGATATTAAATTTAATGCTTTAAAATGACTTTTAAAAAAATTTCAGATAATCAATTTGGACCTTTTTTTTTGGGGGGGGGTACACTAGTAAACTGTAAAACGAATATAAAAATTAACTATACACTTGAAAAAGTAAGCATAAGGTTAGGAATAAAATTTAATTCAATCATAACTATTGATATCCTGTAACAAATTACAATAGAGAGGTATAAAATTTATACTATTTAAAGTATGTTCAATTTCCTACGTTTTTTAGTGAAAGTTACCATAGTTTTTACTAAGAATTTCAGAAGTTTCTACCTTAAAATTTTACCTTTTAAGAATAGTCTAATTGAGTGATCTGTTCCCCAGGAGCACTGAATTTTATCCTTATCTTTTTAGAGGAGAATTTTGGACATGTGATGCAGGACTTCATATCTTTTTCTCTGTCAGGGAATGATGCATTTTTTAAGACAGTCAAAGTGACACAAAACTGTACAGCTAGTTATTGTATAAGAATATAATTTCTAAAACCATATACTAGTGAATGTCATTGAATTTGGCATCATAACACAACAGTTTATGGACAACACTGTGCATGTGCATATTTATAACTAGGCTTACTACTATTATCTGTTGGGAATAAACTATCATATCCATGAATAATATGCAGCATTATGAAGTTTAACATTTTTGGAAACCTTTTATTACCCAGACTGAAGACTGAGTGCAAAGTAGAGAGTAACTTATTAAATAAGTAAGAATGTACACATGTATATATCTTTACTAATATGCTTTCTTTTTAAAAATTTTTTATTTCTATTTTCAGCAATATTCTAAGAGATTTAATTAATAATGTTCCTAAAGATCGTCTTAAAAAACAGAAGTTGATGTGCATAAATGATTTAATTCATAGTGAACTTTTTCGTATTCAAGGTATGTTTTTTCTAAATATAATATTTTATTATTTAAAATGTATATTTTTTAAGTTGTTATGATTATAAAAAAAAGTAAAGCTTACTAACATTATTAAAAGGCAGTATAAATTGCTAGAACATTTATTTTTCTGTTTATCTCTGCTGCAATTTCTCAGTAACATTATAACTGTTTATGTGTAAGCAGTTTTAAAATGATTTCTATTTTTATGGTTATATTTTCTTTGAAAAAAATATTGGTTATTTTGGTTGGTTCTCATTTGAAAATTAATGAATTTCAGTGCTGAGAATTAAGCAAGAAAAAATTACAATTATAAACTGATTATGTAGAAGAATAAATATTTGACTTGATAGAAAAACAACATTTAGCAATACATTGTAGCAGAACATTAGGTTATAGACATTTTATTCTGTATGATGTTTGTTACTACTGAAGTAACAAATGTTACTTTGGAATTTAATAAAATGGCTAAGTATTCAGAATTATATCAAGTTTAAAAGTCTTGATTTAGAGTATCTTTTGGTTCAAAATCAATTTTTCTTATGAAATGAATTTATTTTGTGTGCATCTGATCTTTTTGTTAAAAACTATCTCATCAATTTTGAATATTTTGGGCAAAATATTTTGTACACCAATTTTTACATAAATCATGATATCTAATAACATCCTTTTATATAACTTCTGTATGTATGTATGCTCATATCTTCCCTAGGTTTTTCCAAATGTCTAAATTAATCTTAACATAATTTTACATAATTATTTAGGTTGATCTCAAGAAGGTTTTATGCAGTTCAAGATTTACTCTATTTAATTTTATCTATTTTTATTAGGCATATTTTTTTTTTTTAAACTTTCAATATCACCATTTTTTTTTCTCGGTATTTATGTCAATCTGTTGTGCTAACAGTAATTGCAATATTAGAAGTATTTAACAATTTATTTCTGTAATAGGTTTAATAATTTGAATGCAATAGGTAACTTGGCTCTCTTTAAGTGACCTCCCTAAAACAAGTATTTTTCTGTCAGCTGATTTCAAGTATAAATTGACAAATAGAAAATTTTTATTTCTTTAGCTTATATATAAGTTTATAAAAATAGCTAAATTTAATAAAACATGTTATTTGTTTAATGAAAATAAGTTTAATTTTTTTAATTGTTTATATTGCTAATTTAATGTGATCTAGAAACTAACATCAGTTTCGAAATAAATATAAATTTCAATTGGGAACCTCAATTACTCACATTGAGGTTCTCAAACTAGGAGACAAAGCAGCCAGTATTTGACATTATTGTGTAAAAAGAAGTGACTTGAAGCTAAAACAGAATTCTATTGATTTTTAGAAATCTAGTGACCTCTGACGTTTTTGACTCTTAAGAAACTGAAGAAGAAAGTCAGAGAGTCATACAAGTGGCAGACTATGTTAGCAAACTAAGTTTACTGAATCTCATTAAAGATAAAGTAGGGTTATCTACTATATCAATATCATATCTTAAACTGACATAGAATTTTAGCAATTAATTTGAAGCTATTAAAATATAATCACTATCATTGAAAATGTAAAGAAATTTTATACACACATTAAAGTATATATAGCAATAATAAATGTAATTAAAACTGTAAAAGTTGTTGGGAATCATTTTAAAGTTGTTTAACAAATTTCTTAATTAGTCCATTTATTCTCAGCAATAAATAGAAACAAGAAGTGACCATCAATAATTGACTAAAATTGCAAAGTCCTGAAAGATATTTAGTTTATTTGATCAAATTGTCATTGTTCAAGTGAGAAGAAATTGTATTTTCTACCCCCCCCCCAAAAAAAAGCCGAACGATGGCCAATTGGTTAGGGTGCTGGCCTTTGGTACTGGAGTTCATGGGTTCGAATCCCATTGTGGCATGGATGTTTCTAGCTGTTCAGAATCGGCTTTAAGCTGTAGGTCCCGATGTCATTAGCCCTCATGTTGCAAAAAGTAGACCATAGCACTCCAAACCAAACAAACAAAAAAATAACTATTGCACAATTGAGGAAGGTGTACACCTGAAAGTTGCATAACTGGAGGAAACTTAGCATTATTTCCCACAAGGCTTCTCTGGGACCAGAAAAAAAGAGAACTGAGAGAGGTCGCTCTATTTAATTTTATACTGTTTCAATATATTTAAGTTATGAATATCAGTTGTAGATTAACTTTTCAGCTGTTTATGTACTAATTAATTTGTAATTTCTCTTTTTTTAGAATGTCGTCTCATTCTTCTGCCTATGATTTGTCATCAAATACGTCCTTTACTAGAGCAGAAAGAAAGTACCGAGCGTGAAAAGCGTGAGCGACAAGATGAAATGGAGCTATGTATCAAAATAATTAGTGATATTATGATTGCACTATATAATCGTAATATTGGACCAACGCACAGTGACATATCAGAAATTATGTTTGCAATTTTACGAACAATAATTCAATGTGTTGTACATTTAGAAAATAACCCATTAGTTGTAAGTTTTTTTAAAACTTTTTCTATAATTTTATGATAATAATCATTGTACAGATATTTAATTTTTAGTTCATATTCACTATATAAAATTTTGTAAGAAAAATACCTGACATTTTCAAAAGCTCTTCTGTATTTATTTATAGGGTGCATATAAAACTCCTTAACTATTGTAGACTTATAGTTTCATCTGAAATAAATACTTAAAATGAGATAAGCATTCATTTTATGGTATTTCTAAATATGGTATTTCTAAATACAGTAATTTAAAATTATGTATTAATTGTATTTTTAATAGAATTATTTCCTTAGCAAACTGAATTAATTTTTTTTCATATTTTGAATAACTAGGAGTTTTCTTTAACGAGTTAAAGACATTTTTGAAAAATATTGAAATAACTGCTTTCTACGCATCTTGTTTGTTTATGGAATATTAATATGTTTAACTGTTCTCATTCTGAGTATTCATTACATACAGTAGATCAATTACCCAAGATGCTAGTACCGTCTATACTACAAATCTCAATAGAAACTGTGAATTTATTTATATTTTTCCTAGTGAAATGTTTTTAACTCTATGTAGTAAGTTAAAGGATGAAAGATGTGTTTACAAAAATAACACTAACCTCAAAATATTTTATTATTTAAATTTAATATACTTTAATTTGTTAGAGTACATTACTATATATATAAATCTGCTACCTTTCATTGCAGAAGTCCAGAATTTCTATCAGTGGCTGTCTGATCACATCAAATTTTGATCAACAGAATACCTATTGGTATAACGTTGCTTCTTTGCTACAAATATTTTAGTCACCAATCTATCTTCCACCCCCAATGGCCGAATGGTTAGGGTGCTGCCCTTTGGAGCCGGAGTTCGTGGGTTCGAATCCCACTATGGCATGGATGTTCGTACCCATTCGGAATCGGCTTTAAGCAGTAGGTCCCGGTCTCATTAGCCTTCGTGTTGCAAAAAAGTAGACCGTAGCACTCCAAACCAACCTTCTTACGTCGAAAGAAATCGTATAGAAGTCGGCAACATTCCCCATATCGTTGAATGTCGTTATAACAAATCTGGTATATAACAAACAAAGGTCTCATTAACCCTCGTGTTGCAAAAAGTAGACCGTAGCACTCCAAAACCAAATCCACCCCCAATGTTTCCAATCAAATGGGCACTTAGTGGAACCACTCGATCACTGTAAAGAAAGCATTGTTGGCTATTGATTTCTCAGGATGTAATGTGTCTTGAAAATTAAGTGCTTTTGCTGGCAGACAGGGCCTGTAGCACGGATAATGAACTTAAAAGAGTAATATTTTACATGACTCATTCAGAATTTTTTTTCTTTTAAGAGAGACTTATTTCAGACATTAATTGTAAAGTTAAAATATACACATCTAGCATATTAGCTTAAAATAGTTTGTGACACTAATCTCTTTTCTTAAGAAATGGAATAATTTTAATTTATCTTTATATATTTTCCCCCTTTTTTAGTACTTTAATAGATATAAAACTTTTACAAAACTATTGATCACCATATTTAATAACACTATGTATATTATATAACTGTTATGTATATATTATTAGTATTAAAAAAAAACAGTTTGGCTAACTGAATTTCATATAATCAACGTTCTACTGCATTTTAAAAATTAAAAACTCATGAAAAAATTATTTTTATATTTTAATTTTTGTTGTGTAAAAAGTTTATATTACTGATATCTGATTAATTTTTTTATATCACTTTGTAGGATGTTTAAACTTTAAAATATTGTGTTTAAAATATGTTTGTTTTCATTTCAGGGCAATGTTGTTGCAACAATGATTTCTATACTACGACAAATGACTCCATATCATTATAATCAATATATCAGTAGTTTCAATACTAAAACAGACCTTTTAGATTTTATAATGGAAATCCTACTTGTGTTCAGGGACATGGTTAGGAAAGCAGTGTATCCATCTGATTGGAATGAAATGATCATGCTGCAAAATAGGTAAATTTTTTCTTTCTAAAATAACTTCAGCTGTGATTAGTATAGTCAAACCCAGTTTTATTATTTTTGCTAAAGGACACGAAATTTAGAGTTCTTATCTAATTAGGCCAAATGATAGTTGAATACCTATAATGCTTCTCTTCAGTACTGGAGTTCTTAAATTGAAATTTCACTACTGGCATGAATATTCATAGCCATGCAGAATCTTTTTTGCATGTTGCATGTTGCATTTTGCAAGTTGCAGGTCCCAGTCTCATTAGCTTTCAAGTAGTGTAAAAGTAGACTATACTGTTCCAAACCAAACCTAATCTCATCTAATTGACCCTTGTGTAACATATATCTTCCAACTTTTATGCACTATGCATTAAAATTATGCACTTTAATTGCTCCTTATGACTTATATTTTAATTACCATGTTTTATGCAGTTTTGATTGTTTTCTACATTTTATATTTTTCTTGGAACTTACCCAAAAGTTTTCTAAAATATGTTTTGACCAGGCCAAGACTTTATAGAACACAAAAAGGTACCACTGTTCCTCTTAATTCAACATTTGAACAACATATCTGTTAGGAATTTACTACTGAGTTTGATTTTGTTTTAGTTATACAAATTTTTGTCACTCAAAATGTTGAAAAAAATTATACATTAAAATAACAATTTTATACTTCTGTTCTAAATTTTCAGTGTTTGGTCTCTATTTTAATCATTAAATTTTCAAATCCTATAAAAATTATAAAATTTTGCTAAGAACCTGTGCCCTATTTTATGCAGTCTTTTTTATCAAGCTGGCAGGTATAATAGCAAAATATTGCCAAAATTGCTCTAAAACAAACCAGCTTCATGAAGAATACTGAACTTTTTTTTCCCCTTTGGTCAAATACACGTAACCGAAAATATTAAATCTTTTCATTATTTATACTACCGTTAACTTTACATTTTATGCTGTATGTTTTGGGAGTTTATATTTGAAAAAAAATTTATTTCTTTTAGTGTAATCTTAAAGGCTTTGAGATACTTCTCTTTGACAATTAAAGATCGTTTCACTAATCCTTTTGAATATCAGGTAAGTCACTATTTTAATATTTTCAAAAGCAAAATTTCCTTCTGAAAAAATTTTTTTTACTTGTATATGTTTGATATAGATAAGTCAGTTGTTTTTGTTTATTCAAATATTTTTTTTGCAGGTTTGGAATAATTTCTTCCATTGTGCAATAGCCTTTTTAACCCAAGATGCACTTCAGCTTGAAAATTTTTCACAGAATAAAAGAAATAAAATTATTTTAAGGTAGGTAATATCTTTTTATGGCATATAATATGTATAAAGGAAATATTTTTTAAAAATGTATGGGAATGCTGAGCGTAGTATAATATTTTAAAATATGCATGTATATGTAATGTTCTGTTTAATATTTGTGTATTGTTTAGTTTGTCAAATTATGCTTTAATTTTATTGTTTTATATTTGTGAATCCTTACTGTAGTGTTATTTCACACATCTTTTTTTTTCTCCTATTTTGTTTAGTAAAAAATTTCTTAATTCATGTTCAATGATTTTTTAAAAATCTTATTCTTCTTTAATGAAAGCATTTTAACTTTCAAATGATATTAGTTTTCTGTAATCAGTATTGTTAGAAAATAGCATTTAGTAATCTTAAATTAATACCCTCAATTTGTAAAATCTTTGGGCTTTATCCCAGTGATTGTGGTCTTGAATTTTCATCTGAGTAATAGTGATAAGATTGTATTTTGCATTTTAAAAGTATTCAAGATTTTATTATGCTGTATACATAACTTATATGTAATTATTAATTTTTGTGTGCTCAACCTTTGGTCTGGGTAAAAATAATTAGTGTTGTCATGAAAAAGGTGTATATTATTATCACATCAGTTTCATTAAAAACCAAAACTAATACAGTCGAACTTCGATAACTCGAAGTCCCAGGGAACCCCCAAAATTATTCGACTTATCCAAAGTTCGAGTTATCGAAGTTACCTACCATTCCTCTAAACTAGCACTTAAGATGGGTTGACATGGTTTAAATGGTTTGATATGTGCCATAATACTATAGTTGTACGCATTTCAATTTTTTAATAGCCTATGTAAACAACAAAAGAAGAATGGGTTCAAAAGGTTTATTAAAACTCAAATTTGGCCTCATTACATATTAATTCGTATACATACCATGGAAATTTCATTTGAAAAAGGCAATCATTTTTAAGGTTGTTGGCATTCACAAAGTCACTTAATTTTTTAACACAGTTAAATAGGGTGTTGTCTGTACCTTCGATGGTCTCCAGGTTTTGTTATAAGATGTGAATAGCGTCCTGTGCTTGCTTATGACCTTCGAGAACGAAGGTTTTTGAAGGTCAAGAATAGACTAGCATTCGAAGTTTTGAACAGAAATGTGTTTTTTACCAGGAAAATCTATCACAAAAACTTCAACTTAGAAGATGTTCACTTCGAGTTATCGAGACAGTTTTTTAAAGAAAAGTATAGAAATGATTCGGGACTTGATTAAAAGTTCGAGTTAGCGGATCATTCGACTTATTTATATTCGGAAGTCGAGTTATCAAAGTTCGACTGTATTTACAACACTGGCTAATTTTGAGCCACAAAAAGAAGGGTACCATAATTTGGGGATAGGTATGAAAAACTTGGTATGCCAACAGAACTTCTATTTAAGCAATTGACTTGGCACAATTTTCTTTATATCTACATATACACTACTCTTTTAAATATTTTTCCCAAATTTATTTATATATTAATGCATAAAATATTTAAAAACCCATTGTGAGTAATTTTATTTTCAGGTAACTACTGTTTGTTAAATTACAAATTAGCTAACATATTTCTTGTTCATGGTAAAATATAAAAACAATGTACATGTATTCCCATATGTCATTGATTGGCAATATAATGTCTCTGACATTGTCATATCAGTGGATAGAATAAAGGAAAAAGTTTTTAATATTGAAAATGACTTTTCATCTGCATCAAGGAATGCCTTCTGAAATGTGGTAACTCTACAACAAACCATACAGATTGTATAAAATTTAAACATGTAATCATTCTGTTATATATATATATATATATGAGCATGATTGTGTGCTTGGATTTTGCATATATATATATATATATATATATATATATATATATATATATATATATATATTTAATGCTTGTTTAAGTTGTTCATTATGTTTTTCTTATATCTTCATTAGCTTTCTAGTATAATAGTCCAGTATTATTTGAGTTTCTTTGTTTTGTTGTAACTTATTTTATTCTGTAATTTAATATTGCTACCTGCTTTTCATTTTAAAGAATTATTTTATCTCATCTGCTCAAATTTTGTGTAGGTATAAAGATATGAGACGAGAAGCTGGATTTGAAATTAGAGCTATGTGGTTTAATTTAGGTAACATTTTAACATTTTATTTCCTTTGTTTATTAAAGAAATGAAATTTGTATTGTAATGAATATTTATAAAAATACATTTTACACTATCATTTTCTAGTTTCAAAACTTTCATCAAAGTATTATTTTGTTTTGAAAATTTCACTAACTTTAGGATTAAGTTTTTCTCATCCACCAAAAGAATGGCCACCTTACCAGGATTAAAACTTTATTATTAAATTACTTTAAAAAAAAAAAAGAGTAGTTGTGCATTTTATTAAACAAGGATTTTATTAATTAAGGTAATTTTCTATTTTTATTTTAAGGCAATCTGTTTTTTGTGCTTAGGAGAATTTCTAGAATTTTGGGGAATTTTGTACACTAACCATCTCTGGATTTCTGGTTAATAAAACTGTGAATTTTTTTCCTTACTTCTTCCTGTTTATTTTGTTTGCAAGTAAGATAATAGAGTATGATTTCTTAAACTCTTAAATAATCCCTCAACTGTTGCGACACAATCTACTATAATGACTCTGAATTTTATAACAGCTGATTGAAACTTAATAAACTACATTGAAAGTAGGCTGGTACTAGAAAAGGCAATAATCAGTTATGATCTTGAGGAATAGAAATACTTAGGGTTGAAAGTTATGGAGTCTGGGATGCCTTGTAACAAAAGTTAGAATTGTAAAAGAGCGAATGTTTTCATTGAACATAGGCCAAATCATAGGCAGTACTAAAAAAACATGCTTGTATATTTGTTAACAAAAGAAATTAAATGCTCATCTGTATTTAAAAGAGTAAATCTGGTAATTTTAGAAAATCTGCTTTTATTTATTCAATTTTTTTTCAGAGTAAAATTTAATAATTTAAAATTAAAAAAAATTTATTATTTTTATGGAAGTGATTTAATTTTCTCTGTTTTAAATGACACTTGATAATACTTGTTTTTGCATTCCTCTTGATGTTTAAGTCCTTAAAATTTTCCAGATATCTCCACAAAAACCCCTATATAACTTTTTTTTTTTTTTTTACTATTTATTTGTATGTTTTATAATGTATGTTAAATTATATCTACTTATCATATCATCCTAAATCAAGTTGTGTTTATCTTATGATATTTTGATTACTTAAACTGAAAGAATGGTAAAATCATTAGGGACATCCAGATGGAAAAAATGCAGCAGCTATATGTAAAACTACACTTTTTACTTATGTAAAGGCATAAAGTGGTGAGCCCTACTCCTATATTGATGCAGCCTCTGCTAGATCGAAATTCAAACCATTTCTAAGAAATGTATGACTGCAATATGTCAAGGTATTTGCGGAAAATTATGAAAGAAATGTCAGTGTACTTTTTTCCTGGATTTGTGGCTACTATAAACAATCAACAAAACTGTTTTTTAACTCTCTCCATAGATGACATCCATTTTTAGTACTGTTGCAGATGTGCAACATGATAACAGAAAGAATTAAAGCTTGAATGCAACCATCATGATTGAGCACTAATATATTTTTCTCTTTTTATCCTAACATAGGGCAACATCAGATCAGGTTTGTGCCAGACATGGTTGGACCATTCTTAGAAATGACTTTAATTCCAGAGGTAGAGCTAAGAAAAGCCACAATTCCCATATTTTTTGATATGATGCAGTGTGAATTCTATTCTCATCGCAATTCAACATCATCTCATCAAGATGATTTTTACTTTAGGGAAATGAAGTGTAATTTTGATGAGGTAAGCATATGGAATGTAATTCTATTATTTATTGAAGAGTAGTGTCTTAATTTTAAAAACCTCAATACCATTAAAAAAAAATTTTTAGGGGTTTAAATCAATGATGAGCAATTATGGTTTGGGATGGGGGGGGAATTGGTAGGTCAATTTAACTTATTTATAAAACTCAATAATAATAACAACTCCGAAATAATCGTATAGTTTGAAAATTATTAAATAGTATATAAACCTTATAAGGCTAAGACTATGTTTTACGTGCTTAATTCCTTCAACAGGGTTGATTTGTATTTATTTGAACCTTCAGTTAAAAAATGAATCATTTTCACAAATAAATTGAGTTATTAATTAAATAATTGAGTTAATATGTATGAGCAACTAAAATTAGTTTCTCATATGTATTTTTCATATAATGTATACTCATGACAGATTTAACATTAAGACCTGTTACTAAATTTAGAAGAAGAATATCATAGAACCCTTTGTCATTTTCAATTTCTTTAATTTAAAAATACAATATTTCTTTTTATTTGTGAAATTAATTTATTTAGTATTAAAATATGTGTCTCAGTCAAAGAATTGTTATCTTATTAGGTTTTGTTATTGTAGGTAGTTTTATCAAATGTGAAATGGTAACTTAAATAATATTGTATATCTTTTCAGTTTGAACATGAGATGATTACTAAATTAGATATGTTAGTAGAAGGTGGTAGAGGTGATGAGGAGTATAAAGATTTGTTTTTGGAAATGTAAGTTATTGGTTTCATTTTACTTCTTTTGCATTTACAAATTTTAAAGTAATGCTTCAGTGCCTTTTGTGCTGCTTTATTTGCAGGCCTGAATAAAAGTTCTTATGTACATGTTAATCCATTCAAGACTATGGTCACATATATGTGATTACAAAATTCTCCCTTCAGGGGCTACAGTCTCATATGGGATCAGGTAGTTAGTATTACATAGCCCATGATAACATCACTGTGATTTGGAATCAAAGCATTAGACCACTCTTTGCATACAAAACAAACTTTCTGCAGAAAAAATCAATAAATATGACTATAACCAAAATATGACTGTGGGTGTGTGAGTGAATGAGTGCATGTATATATAAATGCATGTATAAGTATCTACATAAATTTATTTTCATGTTTGCCTCTATTTTTTTCAATATAGTGTTGGAGGATACTGTGAAAATCATCAAACTATGTCTGAAAAAGGAATGATTTTTGTTAAAACTGTTGTTCGGCTAATGAAACGGCTATTAGAATACAGAACTATTGTTACAGATGAAAATAAGGAAAATCGCATGAGTTGTACTGTTAATTTGTTGGTAAGTTTTAAATTTCATTTTATGGTTAAAAAATTATGTATGATTAGAATAGCAATATTATTTTGGTGTACTTTTCTGAATGAATAATTGCTTTCGATATTTCTGTTTCTAGTTGTAATTTACTTGATAATATCTGTTTCCCATATCTTGAAAATAATGCTTTAAAAATTATTTGTTCTGACAATGCTTTTGCTACATTAATTTCTATATCAATTAAAATGTTTAACTCAGATTTCTTTTTTTTTTCTTCCTTTTTTTTAAAATTTTATAATGTTTAATACAACTCAATAAATTTAAGTTATTTTTCATCTAACCTGATTTGCTTAGCTAGTAATAATAAATAAGTAAAACTATTAATATTCAGTTGATTCCTATCAGTAGTAAATAATTCAATTTCTATATGAAATTCTTAAATTTATTAAGCTTTTTAAACTTATTGAATGGGGATAAGTAAAAAAATAATTAAATAACTGTATAGACACTGAGACATCATTTCTCTTTTAGTAAAAGTTATTTCATAAAATTTATTTTTAAAAAAATATTTGATAAAGTAAACAAAGTTTAAAAAAAAAATCTGTTGTGAACAAACATCACCTGACTTCCTAGTACACCTTTTAAATTATGCACAAATTTTTATGGTATGATGCATAATTAGAATTATCATTTTCAAACTTCCTTCAGGGTTAAAAGATAGTTTCATTTCTTTAGATGGTATTATTTGTATAGAACTGTAGTACAGCTATCTGGTGCTGATCTGCAATGCTAACATAAATTATAATGAAATTTTTTGTTACAGAGATATTTTGCTTTAAGTTAAAAATTTTTGAAACAATAATACTTCTTTTACTTAGAACCGGGAAGGGTCTGTAGAAAAAAGCATTATTGCAAATGCATATGAGTATAATGATATGAAAAGGAAATATATTGTGCTACTCTGTTGTAATCGATTTCCAGCAGCATTAATATTTGTTATATGGCAGTTTTTTATTTTTTAGGATACAGATTATAATTAAAAGGGGAAATGCACAATTAGATGTTATAACAGTCCTAAATATAAAGTTTTAACCTTCTAAAGCTTATTGTTTTTGAATTATGTGAGATACTCATGTACAGACATAAAATGTAACTAGTCAAATGCCAAGGTATAGTCAGAATACATAAAGTTTCAAAGTGAAAGTTGAATTTTTTACGTACAGCCATAGCTCTGAAATTTATAAAATGGACTCAAGCATGATGAAAATGAGTATTTTCATTGAAACTGAACCAATGAAGCTTTTTGCAATTCAATATATCCTTTATTTTGTATAAGAAAGTAAAAATAAATAAAACTGCTAATAATGCACAGGTGTTTTAAAAAATTCCATTTGTATTTATTTTATTTTATTTTTTTTTTTTTATTTGAATTTTTTTATCATTTAAAAGATACTTGTTTTTAAAATGTGCATTATAAAAGTTTATTCTTTCATTCATTCATTCATTTTTTTTGGGGGGGGAGGGGCATAAGTCAGCTGTTGTTACTAGTGCATGAAAATATACCTAATATATATAGATAGACAAAATAAAGGAGCATAAAGGGTAATGTTATAAAAATCTTTAAATCAGTTGGGGATTTATTTGTAATACACTGTAAAATGTTGATATATATGTTCTGATGTTTAAGACATTATTAGGTATTACTTGCTTTAAAAATCTAGTTTTCCTAAAAGAACACATCAAAAGATGCATATTTACTTTGAACTATGATTTTTTAAGTATATGAAAATCCATTAAACAACTCTTTTTGTAAAAATACAAATAGAAACCACTGTCAATGCACAAATGTACAAGTAAAATAGTAATTAACTTTCAAAACTATAATTACTTTCCTCATCTTTCTAGACAGAAAGAGCTACAGAATAAATATTTAAGAATTATTCTTCCTTGTACCTTTTAAACAGTTGTACACAACCTTTTTTAAATTGTACTGTATCATTATTATTTGTTTGTTTAATTAAATAGCAGACAAAGTAATTTTTCTTTCAGATAATTATATTTTTGGGGTAAATAAACTGAGGATCAAGTATGCTTGGGAACTAAACACTGGGAGTTCCGTGTAAGGTTGACCACCTAACAGGAACATATAATTCGTACCCCATGGCCCTTGGTCTCGAAAACAGATTGTCACTGTAGGCCCTAGCCTCCTAGGGGCTGCTGTGCTGAGGAGTTTAGTTTTTAATTATATTTTTACGGTTTTAAATCTAATTTGTATCAGTAACATCCTGAAAATGAAAGAGGTTGTTGTGTGTTATATGATTATTTCTATAAAATAATAATAATTTTTTTTTTCAGGAATTTTACCATGAAATAAATAGGAGAGAAATGTACATAAGATATCTTTATAAACTTTGTGACCTTCACTTAGAATGTGAAAACTATGTTGAAGCTGCTTTTACTTTAAAATTACACACAAAACTTTTGAGATGGAGTGATGAGCAGCTGTCACAGTTGTTAAAAAGTGACAAGTATCCTAATTGTGAAACGCACAGAGAACTAAAGGAATGTTTATATTATGACATTTTAAATTACTTTGATAAAGGGAAATTATGGGAAGCAGGTCTCACTATTTGCAAAGAATTGGTCACTCAGTATGAAAATGAAGTATTTGATTACATACAGCTGAGTGCTTTACTTAAAAGAATGGCGACTTTTTATGACAACATTATGAAACAAATTCGACCAGAGCCAGAGTACTTTCGGGTTGGTTATTATGGCAGAGGTTTCCCTCCATTCCTGCAAAACAGAGTATTTATTTATCGAGGAAAAGGATATGAGCTTTTAAGTGACTTTAGCAGTAGAATGTTAAACCAGTATCCTATGGCACAACTAATGACAAAACTTGCTCCTCCTGGTGAAGATATAACTGAGTCAAACAAACAATACCTCCAAATAAACAAAATTGATCCTGTGATGCATGAGCGAGAGAGATTTAAAAACAAAGCTGTTCATGATCAAATTGTAAAGTATTATAAAGTAAATGAAGTTCAGAAGTTTACATTTTCTCGGCCTATACGACGGGGTGAAAAAGACTCGGATAATGAATTTGCAACTATGTGGCTAGAAAGAACTAATTTAGTAATATCTTATCCACTTCCTGGTATTCTCCATTGGTTTCCAGTAACTAGTACCTGCTCTCTGGAGATAAGTCCTATTGAAAATGCCATTGAAACAATGGAAAGTACAAACAGAAAAATATGTAGTCTCATTCTTCAACATAGGAATGATCCGATGTTGCCTATAAATCCTCTTAGTATGTTGCTGAATGGTGTGGTGGATGCTGCAGTAATGGGTGGAATAATAAATTATGAAAAGGTAAAATTTTATGTAATTAATGTAATTTATCTCTATGATTTCATTATTGCACTTTTTTTAATATATATAATGACCATTAGATTTTATTCAATTTTAAGAGTAGAAAAGATCAAAGGTTGAAGGATTTACAAATTTTTTATTACATGTATATGTGTCTTTAAAACCTTATCTCTTTATAGTATGATCATTATAATGTATATTATTTAAATATTATCCCATCATAATTTTTCTCATTAGTTTTTATGATTCTCAGTATTTCTCTCTTTTACTATTCTGGAGACATTGCTTTATATCAACTGTCTCATGTACCATACTGTAGGCTTGTTGGCTGTTTTATTATAGGAACACTATGTATAGATAACCAACATTTCTCTCTTAGAGGACAACAGTTTGGCTGAATGATGGCCAAATAGGTAGGACATTGCCCTTTGGTACCAGAATTTATAGCTTTGAATCTTACAGCTAAGATGAATGTTCTTAGCTTTCAGAATTGACTTTAAGTAGTAGGTCTTAGTTTCATTAGCCCTTGTATGGTAAAAAGTAGACCATAGCACTCCAAACCAACCAAGGGCTCAACACAAATGCATCCCAGCCTTTTTCAAGAATCAAACCCATATGCTCTGCATAAAAATATGAAGTGTTAACCACTATACAATATGAGTAACTGATTCTTAATATAATACTGTTTACAAATTGCACAAACTGCATACTTAATAGGTATGGACAGATATGAAACTGCATACACATGTGTGTAAATACACACAAGCATATAGACTTATGTAACTAAATAAAAATAATTGGTGTATTGAAATGAAAATTTTTGCACACAGATGCATGATACTAAAAGATATTCAATAATATCAAAACAAAATAACCCATTGATAAATTTTTGTGGTATGCCAATGAAGCCATGAAAAGTCCCAACAGGATATCTTACATATCTAGAACAATGGGGCTAGTAAAAAGTGTGACCACTTTCTATACATTTAGAAGTTTCACATGAACACAAATACAGTATATCAGGAGGTGGTTGGGGGGATAAATATATATATTTAGTTGTTACAAGAAGTTACAATTGTTGTTACAGTTATTATTTTACAGTAAGAATTTTTTTTGTGTGTGCAAATAGCTGACAATCAGTTACATGTATAGTTAACTTTAGAGATTTCTTTAAACTTCCAAAACAATTTTTTAGGTATTTTAATCTTACTTATGAATAATTACTTATGTTGTTATATATTCTGGTATCTCTTACAATGTTGTGCAATTATATATCTTTAAATAAGTATAAAAATTATTTATATTTTACACCATTAACAAATTTTAATTCATTATAGGCTTTTTTTACTGAGGAATATGCTCAAAAGCATAATACCCGAAAAGATGCTGAAGGTATACAAAAATTAAAAGACTTAATTGCATGCCAGGTACTGTGGTGACTCCCAACTAACTCCTAATTTATGTATTTATTATTTTTAGTTTGTTTTGCTTGCAAGTAAAAATTTGCATTGTTTTCATTTCAGTTTATAATTTGTTTGTTCATATTTGCCCTTTATCTTAATGAATTTTCTCTCATAGTAACATATGTATATACAGTTTTATAATATATAACCTGTCAATTACATTAATGTGTATGCCAATAATATAGATGCATTCATATGTCTTATTTTTGATAGAAGATAAGCTTATATATTTGCAAAAATAAAAATTCTTTGCATGTTTCAATTATTTTAGTATGCTTTATACTGCTGTTATATCTGTTTATGTTGAAAAAAATTTAGCAGTGTGGTTATAGTATTTAAATAATACTTTCAAACATGAAACTGGAATCCAACATAGCTGCTAAAATCTTCAAGTTTTGTTTCCAACATCAGTTAGCCTAATGAAGCCATATGGTTAGAATGCTGATCTTCAGTACCAGATTTCAGGGTTTCAAATCCCACTGTGGCATGGATGTTTGTAGTCATTTGGGATCAGCTTTAAGCAGTAGGTCCCATCTAGTTAGCTTTCATGTTGCAAAAAATTAGACCATAGCATCCCAAACTAACATTAATTAAACAATTTAGTTCAGAATTTTCCCTTTCATATCATTATAAACTTATTTTCTGTTTATTTAAAATAAAGATTTTTTTAATATTAATTAAAATTTAGAATTCATATATATATTATTTTGATTGCACATTCTAAAGTTATTTCTCACTTGAAATTAATTCTTTACAAAGTTTCCTAAAGGTATAAAAATATTTAAAACTATTTTTAAATCTTTAATTTGGGGTGTTTGGGATCTTGCCATACTATTATATCACTGTGCTGTGTACTTTTACTTCAATGATTAACAAACTTAAGCTTTTTAAAATAATATAGATGAAGAAAATATTTTTTAACCAATGCTTCTATGTGGTAAAAAATTAAAAAAAAAAAAAAACTAAAAATTTAACCCCTCCCCCCCCCAAGTTTTCTAAGCCAATAATTGTTTTTCAAACTTTTAACACTGACAATATATATGGAACTATAGAACCTTTTGGTGGAAGCTTATGCTTTTCTCAAAAAGTCTATGTAAATTAGATGTTAGTTATTTTAATACAAAAACTAGTAATGAAAATACAAAAATATGATGCAATTGAATTTAAAATGTGCATCATGGTGTTTCATTTTTCTAAATAACAGCATAACTAATGCTACTGGTGTCATCAACTCTCACTTGATCACATGTAGGGAATGGGATGTGCTTATATATTTTTTTTTACACAAACAAGTGAAATCTAGCTTTATAGATGGTATCTGCAAGCATATTTCATATTCTTCATTTTAAGTGTGTTTACAATCTCATTCTGATTGCCACTTTTGTAAAAAATAATTTTTCTTGTCAATTCTGTATTCTTATTTTTTTTGAAATGTCACACATGTAGGTTCCTCTATTAGAAGCTGGTCTAGCTATTCACAAAGATAAAGCACCTGAAAACTTAAAGCCGTTTCATCAACACATGGAAGAAACCTTTCAAAAGCTTAAAACAAGTATTGAAGAAAAATATGGAAAAAAAGTTAGTCAGTTATTATTTTTTTTTTAATTTTTAAAAAATTGAATATTATTTACTGATAAACTAATTGTTTTTAGAGTTCTCCACCGGAGCTGCAAGATTTCAGGCCAGTAACTGTTAGACGAGCCAAAACAGCACCACCAAAATCTAATGTGAAACATGACAGGTCATCTGATGTATCAACCTTTTCACTGGAATCGTAAGTTTTAATTATATGTATGTGAGTGTGTGTAAGCATGCATGTTTATTAGTGCTTATATAAGCAGTACGGTTATTGAATTTAAATTAATCTTCTTTCTTATCCTCTAGGCCAAGAAAGAGTCTACAGTCTTCTGTAAGGTTAGTTTAAAACTTATCATTTTATCTATTTTGTTTGCTTTAAAACTTGAGATGATATTTTGCATTAACCCTTTAATGCCTGGCGTATCATTTTAGATACGGCTAAAAAATAGCTTGTAGAGTTTTTATGTTTTCTTAGAACAAATTTTCCTTTTGAGAGTAGGTAATGGGCAATCTTATAAACAATCTACGAAATTTTCAAGTAATTTCTATTATTTATATTTTTTCATTTAGATCTAGATTTTATGATTTTTTGATCAGCGCTCATAAATTTACTTTTTCGGCAGGTACAGACTGAAATCATGACAAATTTGCTTTTTCCATTACACTACAGCATTTTGCAGAGATTATTTTACCTGCAATATCAAATAAATATTTTTTAAGGAAGTTTTTTCTTTTTTTATATAAATGTCACTCTATGTTTAAAAAGATAACTGATCACTAACGTGACATGCTCTAGTATTCAAAATTGTTTGATCTTCAAATTTATTTCGTTCTGTACAGTCCATATTAACTTAGATTTAAGATAGGCTCCAAAATGTAATCGGCAGAAATGACTTGGGCATTAAAGGGTTAAAATCTTCATTTGATGCAAATTGGGGCATTTCTGTGTATAATAGTATCTTATGTAAAATGTCTTGAGTTTATTTTTATTTCTTGTGTTATATAGTTTTTATTTATTTCAGTGTTTCTTCTACACAATCAACAAAAATATCTCCTAGTTTAAGAGGAACAATTTTTGTGAAACAAAATTCCTCAAGCTCTAAGAGTTCTGGAAGGAAAAGCAGAGAGAGCTCAACTTTAACATTAAGGAATTCAATTTCTAATCAAAATCATGAAAAACAGTCTCAGTCACAGTGGTATGATAATTCTCCAACTACCCCAAAATCTGATGGACCTGTAATTGAATTAAGTGAACCGGTAAGATTGATTTATTAACTGTTTTATTTATTTATTTATTATTAAAAGGATATGTAATAAATATTGATCAATATACCTTTTCATGACACCATTCCAAATACTTTTCAATCACAGTAGTATCCCATAATGTTTTAAACAAAAATGAAAACTTTGTATCTTAAAATTCCTTTTAAAGTTATCATTCGACAAAGAGTTTAAAAGCAGTAATACCGTATACATATTTGTTTTCATGTCCATAAGCAAATAAATGTTATATAATTTGAATTTTTAATAAAAATCACCTTACTTTTAACTAAAGAACTTCATATGACCACAATATTTTAAATATAAATAATTTAACCTTGCATTTATTTGCACCTTTATTTTTGCGGTTTCTGAATTTTTCTACATGCTCTATGATGTTAACAAAAAAAAAAAAAAAAAAAAAAAAAATTGTTGAAAGCAATCATAATTATAAATCTTTGTTTAGAATAAACAAATTATTTCTCCAAAAAATCCGAGAACTGATAGTAAATTTTAAATTTTAGTAATTAATTTTTTAATATAAAAAAATTTAGAAAAAACAAAGTTGTTTGGTGAAGGAAACTATTACTGCATAATATAAATAACAGTGTTCATGCTGAACTATCTGTAACCTGAGTCCTAGGGACCCACTAATAAGAAAAATGTGGGTTTTACTGTAAAAAACAATAAGAAATTTTTCCAAAGATGCATCCTGTTATTTCAAATTTGTATTTAAAAAAACCTATAGTGTGTAAACATGAACCCTGATGTAATAGGTATGTTAATTTAACACAACAGTAATTTTGCATCATTCAAACTAAGTTTCTTAAATATATCTTATATCTCCATCTTCCCTTGTACTTCAATGTAAAAGTTAATGAATCACCAATAGAAACTTTGAATAAAAAATAATTATCAAACTTTATTCTAGTTTAAAAGTTTTTTTTTTCTTTTCATTTTTAAAGATACTAAATTATTTTCTTGGTACCAAAGTACCGAGTACTTATATTAATTATTTAAAGTTTCAGCAATTTTCTTTCAAATTTAAATGTTTCATGTATCAATTTATTGTGCTTTATAAGTAGCAGTAAGATATATACATAACAGGGAGACAATCTGAATTTTTAAAAAATGTATAAGAGAAACATTTAAATCTACTCATATTTATTATTATTATTCCTTCATATTAAAGAAAAAATTGCTTGCACAATGTACATGCATTACTAATTTGTTTAATTGAAAAAATCATCTTTAGCTTACTCCTCAAAGACCACTTCGTCCAGAAGCAGAAAGAAGACATAGTCGACCATCTAGTGGCCAATTTCATCGTAGGACACCATCTCCAACTAGAATTAGCCAATGTAGGTTATGTTTTTTAATATATTTCTGTCTAAGAGTATCTTTCTCTATTTCTAGAATAATATTTTAAAACTTGCACATAGCCCATCATATGACGGGATCAGTAAAATTTTTAATTTTCCGGAATTGTAAAGAACCGTATGAGGCAGGTAAAAAAAAAAAAATGGTTTGTTTTTTTGGCTCAGAATTACCTTTTCAACAAAAATGATCGATTAAAATTATCACATATGTACTTAATCTATTATTTAAGTCAAATAAAAAATGAAAATTATTTATGTAATATCCAAGTTTAGTGATAAAGTGTATGGAAATAATGCAGAAAACATTTAAATAATTTAAAATAAGAAATGATTAAATGAGATGGTTAAAGGAATGAAGTCATAATGCTAGAAAAAAAATCGTTATTTTTACCTATTTATTATGTGATAAATTGATAACTTTAATCGCTTGCTTTTAAAATGTTGTTCGATATAATGGCATTAAATGCTCAAAAAGGGGACGGGGTGGATTTCAAACGTTTTAAAGAGGACAGTATTTTTTGCTGTGATACGAAGCTTATTCATACCAATTTACTTCTGAATCGGATCTATAGTTTAGGAAAAGATAAAATTTTCTCACTTTGAATTTTGCAAACCCTAACTCATCAAAAATCCAATATGGATGCTTTATCCTTTCCAGGTCCAACTGCTTCATAACTTCGAGGACAGACAGGCAGATAACTTAGGCTATTATTACATTACGAGAAGAAAGTTTAAGGATACACAACATGAAATGTTTATGTGGCCAGGTACATCCGTAAAGCAATACGTGAATTTAATAAAATAAAAATAATAAAAATTATAAAAAGTTGAAAAAACAGTAAAAATTTATTTTAAAAATAATAAAACAACTTTCAGAATAAGAATTTTAAAGAAAAAGCAGAAAATGTTAAATTTATTAGACATTAAAAAAAACTGGCTGCGTCGGGTATAGAACCGTCAACCCGAGAAGTACGGCGATCAAGTGGGCGAACATTCAACCAAACGTATAACGCCTGCAAGTTGTAAGTGAACTAATTAGAGTATATGAAGGTTGAAGTAGAAACAGTCTAGAAATTTAAATATTACTCTCAGCCTTTGCCATTCTATCAAGAATGAATTTCGTATAGAATAAGAACAAGGATAAGGCTTGAAATAATAGCATTAAACGCTCGAAAAGGGGGGATGGGGTGGATTTCGAACTCGCTTTCAATTTTGATAACCCTAACTCATGAAAATTCCAATATGGATTCCTGTATCCATTCCAGGTACAACCGCTTCAGAAATTCGCGAACAGACAACTTAGGCTATTATTATATAGGGGATTCAATTTTAAATTTGTTGTGAATTATCATGCTTGTTATTTATTTATTTATAACTTTAAAGGAAACACTATCTCACATACCAGGAAAAGAATCTAAAAACATAAATACTATTTTGGTTTACTTTTTCTTTGGTAGACCAAAATAAGGTTAAGTGGCTAAAGGTGCTACTCTTTAACACATTCACTGCCGATTACATGCCAGTGTGTGATTAACATACTGCAAAATGTACTTATTACAGTGGGTTTGACAGAGAATGTGTTAATACTGTTTCATTTAAAAACCGATTTCTAGCACATCTATGAAGATGAGTCGAGCTTTGTCAGTTTTTTTTCAATTTTATTCTAACTCAAATACAAGCTAATTACCTGTATAAAACTTCCTGTGAGACAGCTCTTGCTACCCAATGGTTCTGTGTAGATCTACCCCAGATTTTGAAAATGCTAATTGCAGAGAAGTTAAGTTTTTCATAATCCTGTATCTTTTCTTACAAAAGGGAGTAAATCCTAACCCTTAGTTGTTCAAGGTCAAGGTAATTGGGTTTAACGGAGTACCTAGCAAAGTGTAAGGTCTTCACTTTAACCTCCGAACGTAAGCAGATCAAAACATAAATTTAGGCCTCTAGACAAAAAGTGATCCAAACAAAAATTTAATACACTCCAGCTCACAAGGAAGCGAGGAGGTGAGGACGTTCTCATAAAAAATTATGAGTAAAAAACGCGTTGTCTAATTAGGGGATAATTAGACTGTAACCTTGACCATGACCATTCGGTATGGTTAACAGCAATACATAGATTCAACAACATGAAGCTCAGAAAATATATAAAATAGGTAATACAATAATAAAAAAAAATAGGGACATTAAAAAGTTGCAACTTGGCAATGCAAATAAAAATAAACAAAAAGTGACAGCACTAACAAAAATATATATTTTTGGTTTTTATAAAATTTTAAAATTTTTATTAAGCATTTTTTTAGTTTTTTTTTAATTTTTATAAACATAAAATAAGACAAAACATTACGTAAGCAAAAAATAAACGAGAGCAAAGTAGCGGAATGATACGATACCCAAAAAATAGAGAGAATGGTTAAACCCCCTAGTTATTTGTGGGTATGTGGTGGGGAAGATCTTTCATTCGCTTTGCTAGACTATCAACCACACTTGCTGTAGCTATAATGCTGTAATTTTGTTTTAATATTTAAAGAAGTTCTCTCACGTTAAACAGTTTTTATTAAAAATAGCTCTACAATAATGGTATTCAAAGTCCTAAAAACAAATTTAATTGGCATGGTATTCAAATAAATGTAGATTTCTGATCTAGTGTGATTACTGTATCTATTGCAAGAATATACTGAGAATACATACATATCTTTAACAATGGACTGTTATTTCAGTCCATTGTTAAAGATATGTATAAATAAAAAGCTTAGTAAAGTATAAAGCTTGTTATACAGATCATTACATCTGAATTTTTGTATAATTTTTTACAATTTGCATTTAAAACAGATATATTTTCAGATATATACCATGATTTACACTTTAGTAACATTTTAAGAGTTGTGTGTAGCAATTACAAACCTGATCTTGATGAGCTAATTAAAAATTTCACATCATATTGTTGCTTCATATTCAAACTATGCTCTATTGACTCTGTGGCCAGATATGATATTCAAAATAAAAAAATGGAATGTGCAAAATAAAAACCATTTTTTTTTTAAAATATTATTTATTTACTTTTTTCTCCCTTGGCCATTTTAAGATCATTTTTTATGATTACCTGTTCTTTCAGTTAATTATAATAAGTTAAAAGAGTTAGCAATTTATTATAATCATTTTAGAAAATTTATTCATTTTTATTTTTATGTTACTCTATTGAAACATTGAAAATGTTAAAGAATTTTTAATTTTAATTGTTTATTCAACATGAGATATTCAACATTAGATTTTTTATTATTCTAAAAACAAAGAATACTTTTTCTTATCATTGTGAAAAATTGATGGGTTTTTTTTCAGTCAAAAAATTTTAAATTTGAGTAATTTCTCCAATTTTTAATCAATTAAATTTTTTGTTGAAAAAGTTTTTAATTTGTGTTATTTTGCAGCTCCAAGTTCTTCTTTATGTTCATTATCTTTACCATCTACTCCATCAATTTTAACTCGAGTTTTTGTGCCTGGTGAACAGTCTGAAGAAAAGCCACCGCCTTTGCCTCAAAAACAAGCTTATGCAGATTACACAAATATAACTGAGGATTTGCAATTTAGCAGCACTCCCCTTAGGAAAAACTCTTTAACTTTATCATTACGGACAAAAAATAAAGTAAGCTCATTTTTCTCTCTCTCTTTTCTTCTTCCCCTACTTTCTTGTACAAAGTTAAAGAAGCAATGTTATCACAAAGAGCACTCAGATAACATCATGACCTTGAGAAAGGAAATTTACACTGAACCTTATCAACAGTGTTCAAGGAAGTCATGTAGTGTCCACATTGTATATTTTATTTCTTCTTTAACTTAATATTGCCTGTGAATTTTCAGTTTTTAGTTTTTGCCCCAGTCATGATAAAAACATAAAAGTTTCATTCTCTGCAAGATAATTTGCAGGGTTGAAAAGTTAAGATTAAAACTATTTAATTTGACAATTGTAGACATGACCACTAATCATGTTACAGACCCACAAAAATGGACAAATTGGAGAATATGCTGGTACCAAGCAGTGGAGATTTTTCCCAAATGATCTTGATGAGTGCTAAGATAAAATATAACCATGCCCACAGGTTTTAATAGATCACAAAGAGAATAGATCATTCAAAAAGGTGCCCCAGGACATGCTGTAGGTGTATTTTTGATTTCCTTTAGAATATACTCAGGGTTCCCATGGTCCTTAAAAGTCCTTAAGAACTCCTTAATTTTAGCTTTTATTTTTAAGGACCCTTAAAACTACTTTATTTTCATCAAAGGTCCTTAAAAACTCATTAATTTTTAAATTGGGACTCGATCAATTTCTCTGACGCAATCTACTGTCGTCAAGTGATTTCCTATCAGTTTTTGCCGTACTCTCCAAACTTTCTGGTTTTGTCAGTTCAGAATTAAACTTGCTCAAAACTGGTTATAAGAATGCCAGTACAGGTGATAAGTACTGGTAAAAGAATATATATATATATATATTAAGAATATATAAAATATTTGTTAATGTTCATAACATTCTTTTACATTTTCTAGCCAAAAGTACAGTATTATTGATAAAGAAAATCCTCAAGTACATATATGTTTTCAGTGTAATACTGTAGTAATTCAAAATTCCTTTCCTTGATATCCTTAAAATATCATGAAAATACTTTTGTTTTATTAGTATTTTTTATAATCACAAGGTAAAAAACTTATTTGACAAATGAATAATCTTTTGCATACTGAAAAGGTTTAAAGTATAAAGTCAGCTGCCCTTTCCTAATAGCTAATAGTCATGCAGATTTTAATTAAATGAAGAATGGAAGGTGGGGGTTTGTAAATATTGTAGTTATTTATGGAAGTTTAATTTTCCTTCCATTGGATGTAATAGAAAAGTATAAAGCTTTCTTCTTTCCCAGGAAACGTCAGGTATAATCAGCTAGTATATACATACACACACACACACACATATTTATATATTCATTTTTAAACCCTCAGAAAGTACTGTTTATAATATTGTATTTTATTCACAATTTATTTTAGTTTGATCATTTAAAAAACTTTAGATGTACATTTTTCAAAATTAGTTTTTGTCAAATAAATTAATTTTTTATTAATTTTTAAAAACTAATTCTGAAATATTGTAGTGCATTTATTGAACATGCCTTGTCTCGTTCATAATCATTAATATAAGTTCCTCAGGAAATACGGTTTATGTCATTATGCTGTGTATTTTCAGTAGGTCCTTATAAAAAGTTACTTTGGTCCTTAGAAAGTCCTTAATTTTTGGCCGAACGATGGCCAAATGGTTAGAGTGCTGTACTTCGGAACCAGAGTTCGTGGGTTTGAATCCCACTTTGGCATGGATGTTTGTAGCCGTTCGGATTCGGCTTTAAGCAGTAGGTCCTGGTCTCATTAGCCCTCGTGTTGCAAAAAGTAGACCGAAGTGCTCCAAAACCAAAACCAAAAACCTTAATTTTTGTTCAGGAAAAAAAATGGGAACCCTGATACTGAAATTAGCTTCATATCTTTATCCTAGTTAGATGGACTCAAAGGGTTATTTATGGGGAGGGAGCTGTTGTCACTTGCACTAATTATGCAAGTCGGTGTCTACTTAATGTTTATTTGTAAAGCTTAAGAAACAACTGCAAAGAATCATTCTATTAAAAAAGTGTATTGTAAAATGCATTCACAATTCATACATAAATACAAACATTTTGTCAAACATGAGCACTCATTCTAAACAGTCAGGAATAGACATTTGCTGTAAGATTTTTTATGATCTTGATGAATGTTGTCATTTTTCATATTGATTTTTCACCTGATAGCTGCCAGTTATAATTTTACCATTCTGTAATTGTTTATACATATGCTGCTTATATGTAATCTTATCACAACCATAAAAAATATCTGGAGAGAAAATGGAGGGTGGTTTGTTTATATGGAATTAAAGAAAATTATATAAAGTAAAAGCTAAATGTAATAATAAAAGTAAAATTTCTATTATTTAATGAAATCTTTAGTATTGTGATATTTAAAAGACTTGCATTTGACCTATCAATCAGTGTGTATATATTATTTATCAGGGTGGCATATCAGGTGGGGAAAAAAAAAGAAATTCATGGAATTATCACAGGGTATTTTCTAATTCTGAAAAATATCAGGATGCTTCTCAAAATTCTGACAGAAAATAAGAATTTTCTGAAATTTCTTTTTATTTGTCATTTTAATGCTCCACAAATAGTGCATATAATCAAAATAGTGTCATTTTCTATTTTCATTTTAAGGCAAAGGAAATCTTTTTTTACTATTTATTATGTATGTTAAATTATTTAGATATTTTTTCACCTCACTAAAAGTTTAAAAAAACGCTTCAACACTTTTAGTTACATCATAGTTATAATACATCATTCAGTTATAATACATATGTAATCCAGAAATTCTAAAATGGCCGGTTACATTTGATTAATGCCCTATTTTTAGGAACAGCCTAATCAGCTAGCAGTATTGAATAATGTTGCAGTCGGGCATTGAAGAGAATCACATTTTGAGAACAACTTAAATCTTTTTTGAGGAGCTACTAAAAAGATATCTTTTCCAGTCAACGACAGACAAGAGAATGAATACGAAAAACATTTTGCTTGAACAGAGGTGTACCCTAGAGCAAGACAGATAGAATTTTCCCAAGGGACAAGAAACTTTGTCAGCTAATTTAACTGTAACGTCAGAGAAAAAACTGAGCCAATTGCTGGCGACAACTAGAAAATGTGTTGAATAGACAGAAAATTTACATCTATTGCACAGAAAGCTTTGGGAAATGTGTTGGAAGAATTTTAAGTCAAGGACACTCCTTTGATTAAGACATTTTGTAGCTGAGAAAATAGATTTTAAGGAACTAGAATGGGAGAGAGGAGGATTTTAAAGAGATATTAAAGTGAAATAATTTTGATATATTACATATATATATATATATATATATATATGGCAGTATAGATTATTTGTGGCCGAATGATGGCCGGTTGGTTAGGGTGCTGGCCTTCGGTACCAGCATTCGTGGGTTTGAATCCCACTATGGCATGGATGTTCGTAGTCATTCAGAATCAACTTTAAGCAGTAGGTCCCGGTCTCATTAGCCCTCGTGTTGCAAAAAGTTAGACCGTAGCACTCCAAACCAAACTGTATAGATTATTTGTGTAAGAAATCGCAAGTATACATACTGACTGCACTTAGAACATGTAAACATGTAACTATGGAGCTTGTTTTTAATTTATTATATTTTGACTACTTTTATTGGAAGAGTAGTGATTCCCAGGTGCATCCTGGTGGAAAAATTGTGCTGGCATATGAATAAAATACTTTTTCCTTACATAAATGCAAAAAAAATGACAAACCCCACCTTTATAGGTATGCAGCCTCCACTGTATCAAAATTTAGACCATTTTCAAGAAATATTGAATAATAACAATATGTTGGGGAATTTGGGGACAATTATAAGGGTAATTTTTCCTATATATATATGTATATATATATATGTATGTATGTATATATATATATATATATATATATATATATATATATATATATATATATATATATATATATATTTGAATTGCCTTTGAGGGACTCAGACTATTGCCCTACTTGCTCATGTGATAATAGGACCCTGGTTAGTGTAAGAACTTTTCAGTGCATTTGATGAGGGAATGTATGTTTTTCAATTTGTACTTTTTTATTTCTAGCCTCCACCTCCACTTCCTGTGAAAGAAAATTCTGCAAATAAAAATTCCCTCAACCTTCCAGATGAATCCAGTCTTCCTCCTGTCGTTCCCAAAAGACCTGAAATTAAGCTATCTGATGATGTAACAGAGAGTTGATGTCATTACTAGTCATTTCTCTTTTTATACTGCCAAAATTATATCTTGTATTTTTAAGATTTTTAATGGTGTTGATACTGAGATATGCCAATACATAGAGTTCATATAACTGAATTAATGTTCTGTTTATAATCTGTTGCAAACTCAGGTTTCTAAATTTCAGTTGTATTACTTGCAGAAATATAGCTTGCAGTAATATAAGGAAATTACATTTTATAGTGATTCAATTTGCTACTAAAGTTCATAATATTTTCATTTACAAATCCTTTTTGTCAGTCTCAAATTGTCAGTGCTTGCTGAGTGCATATAATAAAAATTATTAATGTATATTCTGTAGTAGCATGTGCTGAAGTTATAAGCTACATTTATATAAGGGAGTATTCTGGACTTTAAAAAGCTTTTTCCTAAATTATTGACTTAGAATTATGAACATTGAAATTTTTCTAAATTAATCACATTAAAATTTTTTTAAAATGCATCATGCAACTTAATTTTCCATAGATTCCATAGACAAAACCGTTACTAAACACTTCTAATCTATATTAATATAAATCTGTGTATCCATTTTATGTTTGGGTTTCATTTAAAATGCAATTTATAGAAAGTCAAATCTTTTCAGGAAATTTTGAAGGTAGAGGTTTAAAAAGATTTCCTAAAAATTATATATTGAACCAATGGACAAAATAATATCCAAATATGTTAAGTATATATTTTTAAGTAATTAGGGAAGAAAAATAAATTTTAAGCAAGGGGAATATTTTTTAAATTCACAAAAGATGTCTGAAGAGTTGAATATTTTTATAAAAGTTTTTGATTCAAAAATTTATTTTTAGTATGATTTAGTTATGCTTCCATTTATATCTGTACTAAGTTTCATAGTTCTAAACTAATAATTTGTGAAATTACTCTGTAACGTCCACTAGACCCTTAAAATGATTATCAGAAATAATTGCAAACTCAGGTACATAAATTTCAATTATATTATTACTTATGATGTAATTGAATGACATTTTATACTGATTCAGTTCATAAAATTTTCATTGGGGTGTTTGCAAACCCATTTTCCCAGTTTTAAATTGTTGTTGATCACTGAGAACAATTTATCATTATTAATATAAATTTTGTTTTGCATTTTTGAAGTTATAAGCTGCATTTATATAAGCATAAATAATCATGAATACATACATATATATATATATATATATATATATATATATATATATATATATATATATTAAATGGGTTTGACAAATGCTGAACTAGTCATTGTGTAGTTTTATCTTTCATTAAATTCTAGTTCATAATAGCTTTGAAAGTATTGTGATTGTTGCATTTTATATAAACTAGTGTAGTCCCTGCATCTTTTTTTTCAATCATATTTGCATTAAAATCATTTACTTATGTCATATCTTTCCAATTTTTCATCATTTATTTGAATTCATCACATTCTTTTGCTTGCATATTTTTTAAAATGACTAAAATTGCCATATTTAAAAAGCTTAAGGATGTATGTGCCATGCAATTTAAAATTGCAATTCTTACATTAAATTGTTAGCTAATTCAATGAAACTTTTGGTTTAAAGGCTATTTTAATTAAAATATTGTCATAATTCTTTGTTATTTCTATACTTTAATTGCATGTGACTATACATTTATTTCTAATGGGCATATTTTATTTCACCCAGTTCTTTCATTGCATGTCATGTCAAAATACTTTTTTACTTTTCATCCTGAATGTGTATTCTGGGAGGTTTAATAAAAGGGGAAGAAAAATAATATTTTCCCTTATTTCTTAAATTCAACTTCTCAAATTCTGAAAATTATGATTTCTACATCATATATTTGTACTTTATTTCAAACAGAATTGCTTTTATAAGTATTGTTATAAGTACATTCTTTTCACTAGTTATTTTCTTGCATTTAAAAATAAACCTTTTATTATTTTTTTTTATTTATGTTTTGTTTTGAAAAGTTGCATGCAGAGCAAAACAGTATTTCTGTAAAAAGAGAAAATAATAGACAGTAATATAAATTTTATTTAGCACTACTGAAATATTGCTTGTATTTTTGGTAGAACAAATCTTTATACTAATTTATAATTTTTTTCTTAGTTTTAAACACTTTTTTGGACTTTTTTTTATTGTATTTGTTCTACCCATTGAAAGACATACTCTTTTTTTTACTACTGTAAAAAAACAATCCTATTTAAATTCTGATTTGCATTTTTTCTTTGCTTTATTGTGTTTACATGTTTTAACACAATAAAAAGTATTGAGTTGCATTTAGCTACAGAGCTTTGTTACTCTCTCTTTATATTTTATAATATTTGTATTTTTGTGTTATCTGTGACATATTTTGTTTTACCTCCTTGTTTTTGTACATACTAAGAAAATATTATTCAAGATGATCATATATATATATATATATTAAAGAAAATTTAAATATATTTTATAAAATCATAAACTGTATATGTTTTAAAAAATAAATTTTATTAAAATTTTGCGTGAATTTTCTTCTCAGTTTTTTTATGTAATGTGTGTTAAATCTGCTGTCAAATCTTTCGATAATTTAATGCAATATTATGAACTGAAAGACAGATTGAGAACAATATACTGCAATTATCTACTTCAGGCCTGTCCATTCCAAAGCATTTGTTGATATATTATATATATCTTTGAAAAAAATTTTAAAGCGATACAGTACTATTTTTAAAATTATTATTCTTAAATTAAAAACAGAACTTTTATAAATTTATTAATATATGTAAATAATTATAATAATACTTTGTAAATTAATTTATATTGTATTTACTATAATTGGTAAAGTATTTTTTCTGTTATAATTTTTGTAGATTCTGCAGTGGGCCTTTAGTCAGGCTTGCAATTCCGTCACTTTTCTCACCTTTAGTCACTTTTTTAAGTAAACAGTCACTTTTAGTCACTTTTTTTAGGGTGTATCACAGGAAAAGTCTGTTGTTGAAAAAAGAAAATCTGAATTAATAACAAAATATTTTAATAAAAGACCAAAAATGTGATGCTCTAATCTTATTTTTCTTATTAAAATGTAATTAGTCTTAGGGTTTCCAGAATTTAGGGATTTTAAAAAGTCGTAAAGAAGTTCCTGAAGTCTACATTTGTACTGAAATGTACATTTAATACATTAAAGTAAGTTGTGTCAAAGCACACATTTCTCTTTTTCTTTTTCTTCACAATTTTTGTTTAGATACTCTAATCTAGCTATGTATATATTTCAAAAAATCTTTAATATATACAAAAAGTTGTGATTATAAATTAATGTATTGTATGCATTCAAATCTAATTTATAGATTTTCTTGACTAAAAAGCAATGTTGAGTTGTGTTAAACAAAATTTTTTGTTTAACACAAACAAAAACCTTTTTTTGTATTTGACGCTAAAATCATGTCTTGCATGAATCATTTGATTTATAGTTAAAATAAATAGAGAAATCTTAATAATAGCACCTGTAATCAAGAGAAGAAAAAAAATCTAATTTTTTTTTCAATATTTAGTCACTTTTTAGTCACTTATTCTGTATTATTTGTCACTTTTCTCACCTCTTTGAAAGTACCTCAGCAGTTGCAAGCCTGTTTAGTGGGTAAAGACAAGATAACGTTATCAACCACTAATATTTTATTGTAGTAAGTTACTATTTACATTATCTACAGCAGTGGCAACAAGACAGAATTTGGCTTAACTTCACCCCCCCCAACCTTCTGACTGCTGTCTCTGGGTATTTACAACCATCAGGTAAGCTCTGACCATCTTCCTCAGAGCTTATCAAAAATTTGCATTTTTCCAGATTTCATAGAATTTGCATATGGGAGATTATGGTAGCTGCGCAAATATTGGAATCACTGCAAATCAAAGAGTGATGTCACAGACCAAAAAATTTTACTTGTAGGCTGCAGTTAGGCTATCCCTGGTCTACTTCATGCCATAAACCAGTGTAAAGATTGCCATAAGTTTTGGGCACTTTTCCTTTGTCCAAATATGCTGCAAAAGAAAATATACAAACAAAAAGACAAACAATGTAAATTTTTAGAAGTAGTAGTGCAATATTGAAAAACCTATTTTTATGTCTGTATAAAATTTTGGAACATTTTGTTTTTTCATTCTAAATTTCAATGGGTGGGAGTGGGGGGGGGGGGTTACTGTTCATGTGTGAATGTGAAGAGAGCCAAGTGGTCTTAATGTTTGGTCCAAGCCCACCTCTTAGTAGTAATTGAAAGAACACTATATATTTCATTAAAATGCATTGTTATATAATTGATTAATACTAAAAATAATTACATGCATTTTTCTACAAATAGTCTGTTGTCTATAAAAGAATGTGACACTTTAAGAATGCTGATGATAACTATTGTAATAAATAAAGAATAACAATGCAATCAGACAAAGCTCAGTCTTCTCAATAATAGTATATTCATTTTTTATAACATAAATTTGCTAATAACACTTTGAGGAATCCCCTATATAATAATAGTCTAAGTTATCTGTTTGTCTATCCTCAAATTTATGAAGCGATTGAACCTGGAATGGATAGAAGCATCCATATTGGATTCTTCATGAGTTAGGATTAGCAAAATTCAAAGGAAGTAAAGTTTAAAATGAATAATTTTAGTCAGCATAATTATAAAATGGAACAGTATTAAATATAAAAGGGTATAAAATGGTTCCCCATCCAGTCATTCCAATAGTTGGGGACGGATCATGTTTATTTCAATCGCTTTCATATCTTGTTTGAAACATAGTCTTTTAGTAGTGAACCGGAATAACTTGTAATTGGGATCTTCAATCTCAAAGATTTCTTTGATTCAATCAATATACATTGAACTATAGGGGGCATTCAAACAGCCCCATCGCCGTATCACTAATCTATCTACTTGTAATTGGGATCTTCAATCTCAAAGATTTCTTTGATTCAATCAATATACATTGAACTATAGGAGGCATTCAAACAGCCCCATCGCCGTATCACTGATCTATCTCGCTCGCTGTTTGGGATTTAACTGACCCTTCACTATTTGACATCGCTTTTCGAGTATCGCTGTTGAACTTTGACAAACTTCGGAAGATTTTTCTGGAACTCACATCTTTAACTTATTACATTCCACGGTGGTCAACTATATTTCTAAATGAATTCAACGTGATTCTAAACTGCATTCACAGTATCAGGAGACTTTAGAGCATTATGAAGATAAGCAAATTATTGAGCCTGTACTAGATAATTCTCTGCCAAAAAACAAACCATTTTTTTACTTGACTCGTAGGGCACTTTACAATTCTGGAAAATTAAAAATTTTAATGATCCCATCATTTGACGGGCTACATGCTAGTACATAAATATTCTATACTTTTAATATATTAATTTTAAAAAATCTAAGTTTTCAATATGTAATATAATGTTGCAAGGTACATGCATAAAGTTAACTAGTTATGTATTCATTAATGATATATCCTCATAATTAAAATGTTCTTATAGCTCTGTTCACAAGTTTTATATAGTTCTGGTCTTGGGAATTAAATAAAATTAAAGTATATAGTAATCGTAAATATTAAATACAAAACATTATAGTTAATTTTCATTAAATATTTTTATGTTCTGTTATCCTAAATTACAAAATTATGAGTACTCTTATGACTAGCACATAAGGTATGAAATTCTCCTATATGATGTGTACAAAAATATAATGATACCAAAGAATGACTCACTCATGTGGGCAAGGAACATCATCTAGACTTGCTTCCATGTTGGGACCTTCAATCTGCTGATGGCTCACAGGAGCAGACTGAGTTCTGTGAAGTCGCTAGGTGTGGATAATAATGCTCAGCAAGTCTCTGAACTTTTTTTATCACACCCCTTTCTCTCCAGTTTTTGCCATCAGCTCCTCTTTTTAATCTAACCAGAAAAGTTTATATATCTCCATATTTTCTTTCAGATAACCAATAATATATTTGCCCATCTTTAATTTTATTTTTAAATCCAATAATAAATATTCTGGGCATTATCACTTATCTTATTCATTTGCTCTCTTTTGAATGAATATGAGCAGGAATGTTGAAAAATTATGAGTTATATTGACTGAAGAATTTGAATCAGTTTTTTTAATTAAAAATTTTTTATTACTTGAAGCGGAAAGTAAGTAATTATTTATTTGAAAAGGGGACAATAGATAAGAAAGTATTGAAAACATCTGTTATTGACCAAATATTTTATGTAATGAAATTTTAAGTAATATATGATGATTAAATAGCCAAAGTGCTTGGTTTTATAACCAAAATTCATCAGTTGGAATGCTACAGATGTCATGGGTATTATCAATTATTCTTAATCAGCTTTAAATGCTCTGCATGAAGTCTTTAGCTCATTCCCATTAAAGTCTTTAGCATATCTTACTATTATTAAATTTGTTTTTTCTTTATTTTGAGATCATTGTACACAATCTTATATATAATATATAATTTAACATTATTCCCTATGAAGATTCATGAACATTTTTTCTGAGAAGTAAATTTAAACACATCCTTTAAAACAGGATTACACAAGCTTGTTAAGACCTAGGATTGCTGGGATTTATCAAAAGAGAGTTAAAATTATCTACCAGATATTGATTATTGTATATACCTATCATAATTACAAAAAAAAGGTAATATAATTTACTATGGGACTTTGCTCTTACCTGATATTTTGATTTTAGGTTCTATTTTTGTAGTAGCCAACCACAAAAAAAAAAAAAATTCTTATTTTCCTGTGTCACACGGTTCTTGCATTTCAGCTTGTAATCATTATTGAAATTACATAATTTCAATCATTAATCATGATTGAAAATGTTTATTCAAAGAGACTTGTTCATTTTGATATGTTAGTAGTCTATATGACTTGTTAAGTTAAAATAATGCATTATGAGTAGACCTCCAATAAATCCACAGCAGTAGAAGCGAGGCATTATTGGAAGCTGTGGAAGTGCTGCATCCCTTCACTATGTAGCACACATTATCTTTTTATTTATTCACCCTTTCCCCCTCTTTCTTCTTCCTAATCTTTTCATGACATATCTTAAACTCTTCTCCTCCCACATTGCCTTCATCTGCACAGAAGCATTGCATCCTGCCTGTTAGTAAAAGGTTGTGCATGTGTGTTTACTGGAAGCATTAACCTACAGCACTGATAGCAAAGTAAAAAATATAATTGTTTCTTTACTGTGAGATTTCTGATAAATTACTGAATGAAACTTTGTATGAATGGTACTTGTTTATTCTGGATTTTAAGGTGCTGGGCTGTTTCTTGGAATTTATATGTTGATTAAACATTACAGTATTCTTGAAGCTGATATCTTCATCTCTCTCTCTTTTTCTTTTTTTTTAATTAATGGTAGTATAATTTACTGTTTTATGTCAGTGATATATTCAAGATGATTTTTATAGCATGAAAGTATGAGTATGGGAAATTTCCAAAATTATTATCGCCATACTCATATTTTCAATCAACTTCTCAGTAAAGTAAGATAGTGATTTATTTTTATGCTTTTGTACATATTTATCACGTAGTATGAAATCAATTTTCAATGTCAGGTATTTTAAACAAATTACAGTACGAGTAACTTTCTAATCAAATACTAACGAACATAAGGACAACAGTTCTACTTGTCTTTAATTAATTCTCTTAGAATGCATGCACACACATTAGTTTATGACTTTTATTTGTTAATACTCATTAGCCATTATCTGTTGTAAAGTTTCATTTATACAAAAGATAATTTACAGGGACCTTCATATGCTAAATGTTATCTTTAAGTTTATTCAATGGGTTTATTCATTTTGCTTGAAAATACTATTAAAAATTCTGGTGTTAAATAAAAATTAAGAAATCGTCATTCTATATAAGTCAGATTTTTTTCATGTAAGTCTTTCACAAAATTCTTTTGTCTTCCTTTTTCAACACGAAATTAAAACTTCCAAAAATACCTGTCTGACTCCACTTAAAAAGACTATAAGACAACAATTAGCATCAGATACTTTAAAAGTTTGTTTCAGTGTCTGAGCCGATTTCTTTCTTCCTTTTTAATATTAATGACAATTTTAATGAAAGTTATGCTATTTAATTATTTTCTCATTACTGAATAAAATATTTTATTTTATAAACTCAAGCATCTCATATTTGATAGTGAAGAAGTTTTTCAAACGTTTATTATATGAAGTGAAAGAGTTTCGTAGTTACTCAGTTCTCTAAATTTGTAATTTTGTATATTTTATGCTGGAGAACTTTCATCACTTTATTAAGACACAATTTTTTTCTATGCAATAGATTCTCCTTTATGCTTTTCCATATTCTTCCATGTAAAGAAACTTATAACGCGGAGGGAAAAATAATTTTGTAAATGCGTTATGCAAATATATATTCTAGATTATAAATGATAAAATCCCTAAAAGACGTGCAAATGACCTATTTTCACTGTCAAATATCTTATCTGGTTAACAAATTTAACCCCATATTTATACAAATGTACAATTTGGTTAAGAATCGCATACCGTCGGTTTCAATGGTGTACTCAAGGAAGGAGAGGAGGATGGATTCAGCCCATACCCCCATTTCTTTTGGAAGATACATTGTAAAAAGTACAAAAAAAATTTTTTAACGTAAGATTTTTGCCCTGGCTTTCACATTTATATCATATTTTGACACTTGCATTATGTTTTTGTGAAATAATATAATACTCGATTGTGTCATTATAAATAGACAAAATTAGGCAGGGTGTACACAATTTCTCCTTCTCCTTTAAACAAGTCGGATCCAAGACATGTTCTCTATATGGTCTTCTACGGGTTTTTAAAAATTATTTTTATATAATAAAATTTGTAGTGTAAATAAATCATAAAAGGATATTAGGAAACTCAAAAGTGGACACACATAACGAAACTGAACATTTTCATGTAAGTAATGATATGATAAGACAGTGATCGAATTTTTTAGACAAGTGACCAGCTATTGTAATTTTACTGATTTCTACATTTAGCTTTAGTCTTCTTACCAAGATGATATAGCTGAACATTTAACATAGTCGACATAAATACGTATTTCATGTACAGCACAAGGCCGTAGGCAGGGGGAGGGATTTAGGGGACTGGTCCCCCCCCCCGAAATTTTGAAAGACCATTTTGTAGATAGACAATGTCTCACGTTTGCGTGTATCTCCCTAACTGTTCATGAACATAAATAGTTATTCTAAATAGTAAAAAAAAAAAAAAAAAAAATTCAAAATAGTTAAAAAAAAAAAAACGCTCAGACCATAAAAGTCTTCCTGGGCCGCTGGCCGGAAATACAGCACGGTATTCCGGAAATACAGTGCTTTCCCTTTCATTAATTGAAGTATCATTCACAAATAAAGATGTATTTTTCCTTTGGTCCCCCTCCGAAAATAATTTATGGCTACGGCCCTGGTACAGCATGTATATCGGCTACCTTTCCTTCAATAGCATGTCCTTGACACTTGTCCGTATTTACGGAGAAGTGTCAAGGACAAGCGTTACTACTTAAGTAGAAACGTAAATTGCCAACTAAGGAGTCAGTTGCCAGCTAGTCCCCAAAGAAAACGTTGTCTGTAGATCAAAACTGCAATATGTTGGTATGATGAGATAGCTAGATTTTAGTCTTAAGATTTTGTGAAAAAGCCAGTTTTGTTCTTGAACTAAAAAGCTTAGAGACCCCTACTTAAAATTTTGCAATTTTTACGTATGGTTGCAAATGCTAATCCTACTATCAACATTTATGTAAAACGGTACCTAATTCACGGAGAATCTTCCCGAATTCCTTTCTAAATTTAAAAGTTAAATAATTTCAAGGCATTTTGCCTCTTAAAATGCATTGGGTTTTTTTCTTTTTTACAAGTCGGATTTAAGTTCATCTGATCCTATTTAGAATGATTGCAAATATATATCCTTGCAGAATTCTTCTTACATTTTTCTTAAACATTTTACGAATCATTCCAAGAAAGCTCAATGTCTTAATTTGTAAACTTTAATAATTAAATAGGAACACATTTCTATGACGTCATTAACCTAGGTTCTCATCCTCAATAACTGAAAATTTCCAGGTAAATTACACTACTATTTGATTGGTTGTAAGCCGAAGGTTATGTGACTGTCTAGAGACGTCCTTGGAAAGAAGATTAAAAACCTTGTTAACCGTGACTGTCGAGGCTGTAATAAATAAACGCAAAATCTGCTAAGCAAAATATGTTTGTTATGGGTATTTTTAAAGTAAAATTTTGGACTAATTGTTTGTGGTACTGTAAAGTACTACACTGATTGTATTTTCTGAAGTACAACTATTTTCACTCTATTTGTTGTAACGAACATTATGGTTTTAAAGGTTATGTAGTTGCATATTACAATGTAGTTTTCCTTGCGGACCAGATGAAAAATTTTAAAACAGGTGGATGTATTGGTGTCATTTCTGTCTGAAGCACCTATAATAATATGATTGATTTTATATTTAAATGTCAGTTACGTGAAATGGCAAGAAGTCATCTTTTCTTCATTCGTATGAAACTGTCTGCAGTATGTTCCTTAAAATAAGATGAAATATCTAAAAATCCTAGAACGGTAAGACACTTCCTTATTACAATTACTTTTGTTTGCTTACTGTTAAATCTTGAATATTTTAACCTACCTTTAAATGTTACATATTGTACAATATTTAATATTTCTTTGGCTTACAACAATTATATAAATATTATTTTCATTTTGTCTCTGTTTGTAATTTTATCAAAATAGCATAGTTTTTTCTAAGTTCAGTAAAAAAAATTAAGTTTTAAATAAAATTTTCTATAGAAGATATGTAAATATATTTATGGTAAAACATGTTCTGATAATTATTCCTATTTTAAAGAGTTTTTTTTCTGTTGTTGTTCCAAGATTGAGAATTCTTTGAAATCATATTTGAAATAAATAAAGATGTTTAATTATTTTCAACACATTTTTATAGTAAATCTATGAATTATCTCAATTACATAGAATTGTGTTCAGGTCACTTTATAAAAAACTTTCATGTACTTTTCATTAACATGAAATTTTAAATTTAGGGATAATATTTATTGCTGATCAGCAGTTGTAATATTAATTCTAAAAGTCTGAAAATGGAGTTTTAAATCTGATATCTTATGAATTGTATTGTACACTGTTTTGACAAATCAGTTTTACATTTGTAAATTATATTGTAGTTCTGCCACATTGCATATTATTGATGATTAATCCTTCTTAAAATTTTGTCTGTATTAGCTTTAATTTGTGTAGTTGTATGTTTTGTGGCATAGCAAGTTACTACAACAAGAATCAGTTTATATACTGAAAAATATATAATTTGATTCTTTGTCATAAGGCTGAGTAATTTATCTTTTGTCATGGAATTTACAGAATTTTAAATTAAAGTAACTTTTTATGCTGTGAATTAGCATAATGTATGATTTGTTTTATTTTGATCAGTTTACTTCAAATTTCTAATTTTAAAAAACAGTTATCTAAGTCAGCCAATCATTTATTAAAATTTTCTAGACATCACAATACCAAATAAATAATGTTTCAAAGTTTTTAATCAGATATTAGTCAAAATGAGTTTAAATAGTCTAAATGATTTGTACTAAAGTAGTTTTTATAGGTTAAATTGATTGTAATAAATAGTTGATAGATTATGTTAATTAGTTTTTTTAATGAGGATAACTCATAAAATTTTATAGGAAGCATAATGAAATTTATAATTTTAATAACTTAAAGATAATATTTAAATATATGGAAAAATCATTAAAAGTTTCAAAATTTGTAAAAGGGTAATTTTCCGAACAGTGAATTTAAAGAGTTCCTAAGAGATAAATATTGCATATTTCGTTAGTTATACTTTTGACATGCATTTGCTATATTTTTTTATAAATATAAAGTTCCAAATATACATTTCTTGAATTTTGAACAAACATAATATATAACAAAGAATTCCCTAAAATATAAATCAAACCATTGTTCCATAAAAATATTAGTTTTTTGTTCAACTGTTGATAAAATTTCAATGTTTAAAATGTCATGTGTAAATAAAACATTTTTTTTAAATTTGTAATTACTAGTTTAATTTCTAATATATGGATAATCCATATAAAAATACTGAATTTTAATATTGATAAAATACTAAAGTATTTTCTTCATTTTTCTTGAAATTTTAAAATTTAAATGCCCTTTTGATTATTTTAGAGCCTTTTGACTTGTTTTGACCTCTTTTTCTACTTTTAAAACTCGAAGTAAAATGTAGGGAATTCAGTAATAAAAAAAGGGTTCTTAATATTTGATTTAGTTATTATATGGATCAATAAATTTTTAGATTTTTAAGTAAATAAATCTAAAAAACCATCTTTTTAAAATAGATTCATTTTTTCTTTTATTTATAAAAGCTTTTTTTTTTATTTTTGTTATAAATAAGTTTATTATTCTAAATGTTTTTTATTTGTACACTAAAGTTAAAAATGCTAATATATTAAATCAAAATAGTGGAAAAGCTTAAGAATGTTTTATTATATCAGTGTTGATGCACAAGAAGAAATAAAAAGAATTATTAATTAATGCAACTGGAATTATTTAATACAAATACTTTTTTTTTAAACTTATAATATAGATAAGGTCTTATGAGTTTTGATTATGCATAAAACAATACATTTTTTATATATTTTTTTTATTGCTTACAAGTATGTTTTATAGTATTGTAGTAGAAGAGCAATGAAAAAATGTGTTGTTAAAAAATGTTAAGTTTTTTTTTCCAAAATTTGCTAATATAAAAAAATTAATAGACTTATTGGAGTTTAACTGTTATAACTACCGAATGATGGTCGAATGGGTAGGGCGTTGTTCTTGGGCACTGGAGTTTAGGGGTTCGAATCCTACTGCTGGCATAGCTGTTCGTAGCCGTTCGGAAAGCGGTAAGTCCCGGTCCATTAGCCTTCGTGTAGTAAAATAGTAGACCATAGCGCTCCGAACGTAACAAAACCATGTACGCACGCAAAGACAAGTCAAAATAACCGCCGAAACTAGTCAAAATGGATTCAGCCGTATCCCAAATGGTAAAAAAGTATGTGTGTTGAAAACTGAACTCCAAAATTTTCGCAATTACAATATTTATATTATAGGAATGTATATTGTATTATTGTTATATATATATATATAATATATATATATATATATATATAATATATATATATATATAATACTATTTGTAGAACCGCATGGCTCAGAGCCCACATAATTTGATTTTTATTCTTTTTATAATAGGAAAGAGGATAGGAGGATAGTCTGGTATTAAATGAAATAATTCTGTGATCAATATAGCTTTATTATTGCTGAAGTTTTCAAATTCTTGGAATTTCACTTTGTGAATCATACTCCAGGAGTCAGAGCGTAACTGGGTGATTATTTTATCGATCGCTCGAAAGAAAAAAAAAACCGCTTTGATTAAAAAGAAATGTGTAGATTTTAATGGGTGTTGCGTATAAACATTTATCGTCTGTTCCCGTGATAAGGCTGCTACAGAGACAGACGGTATGAAAACTATCCAATGGGCTACATTGCTTCGAATAATTGGAATTATTTCAAGCAGGGTAGAAGCAGCGCAAAAGCTGGTATATCGCTTTTCTTTCGAGTACTTGCACATACGAGGATTCACGGTTCAAATTATTCGTTTAATTTTGCATTTGTAAGTAGTTCGGTAGTATCTGTAAAATAAGAGGAATCCTGGTTGAAAGGTGGTCAAATAGGTAGGGAGGGCCCCGCAGGGTCCTTTGGTACCGGAGTTCTTTGTTTGAATGCCATTATGGGTTATGGATATTTGTTGCCCCTCTGAATCGACTTTAAGCAGTAGATCCCGTTTATCCTCTTCGCAATACTTCTGGGACTCAGTTACTTTGGAGTGATCGTCACCACAACCCTTTTCAATTCAACCCATTTAAACTATGCTAGATATATTAGGCTGTGGCTCGTTTCCAGCTTACTTAGAAAGGTTTAGCATAATGGATAGCTCTAATTGTGTATGTGGGAATCGAGAAGGTTCTTCCCATTACAAATACTATGTCCTTTGATAACCTTTCATTTCTACTCCTCCACGGTCAGGAGGTGACCTGACCTATTCGAAGGAACAGCTTTTTGACTGCTATCTGAAGTAGTCGGAAGTATCTTTATTTTCTTTTAATGGACTTATGTATTTGCTCAAAAATTACAAACCTGTCTATGATAGCTTAAGTGATCAAGATGTTCTTCAGGTTATCACACAAGGTTGGAGTCTTGTTCCTGGTGAGCACCCCAATTGTTTTCTGTAGAACAAAAAACGTACAGCATAAGTTTGTGGATCTGAATGTCTTCTCTCTGAATAGTCAGATAGTGGGAGAATGGTGCCCAATCCAGAGAGAAAAATTCCCTCCCAAGGATGATCCAATTTGAGGAGTTTTGGTGGCGATGTATCACGAATGCGTCTACACGCGATACAGTTGAGGCTTATCACTAGTCTTAAGTTAAGTAATATATGTGAAGTGGCGTATAAATAAGAAAAATATTAAGTGTGTCCTGTTTTTAGATAAATTTACAATATAGATTTTTAAAACGTGTTATAGTTTATCTATTCTTTTTAGGTGGTGGGGGATGGCTGGTGATAGTTTTTATGCAATTGGCAGTCACATGCTTATTCGTTATCAACACATGATTAAATAGTGGTTGATATTTCTACGCACGATCGAACCAATGGTATATTACAGACTCAGTTGCTAGTATATTTCTTATCTTTGCTTACTTAGACTGGAGTCATGTATTTCGATTGGTGTTGATAACGTACAGTTTGCGACTGTGTATTTTAACGGTAGGCAAATGTGGCTCTTCGTCGATTTCACCGTGGCTCTCGTGCTTATAGCGTAAATCTAGTTATTTGCGATATTATTGTAGATGGATCATAAATTTGGGAAATGATCCTTATCAGTTGGGGAACTAAAATTATTAGAAATGATAGAAGCATTACAAATGCAGCACAAATTTACTTTAGTAATTGAGTTTTGGATATACTTACTAGAGTTACTCCTAAAGGTTTACTTACCGCGAAATTTCTGTTTTTCATATAATTTATCGTGGTGAAAGTTTGTGTTATCGTCTTAAAATCGAAATATTCACAGTCGTCTAATTATCATCTCTTAGAATTTTCAGAAAGGTTTTAACAAATTTTGCGAAATGTTCAACTGTTGACGAAAGATCAGCACGCATGCTCAGAAATTTTACATGTGGGCGGGTGCTTCGTATTTTTTTTTTAGACAGCTGTTGTTTACCATTATTTTTGTACAAACGAATGAATATTCATCAAATTTGTTATTTGTTTTATTCCTGCCATATATAACAATCTAAAGTATGCTATCAAATCCACTCTTGAAGTAACAGCAATCTTTCTCCCTTTCGAATATTTGACATTTAGCAAGCTTATATATATTAATTTGTACTCTCCAAGATTTCGTCAAGCATATTTATATCAATTATTTTTAAAAATGATATTATTTCATCCTCTATATCGTTACCACGATATTTTAGGTGAGGTAGCAATTTGAAATATTAATATTTTACTTCTCTGAACATTTTGCATCCTTCTCTTTCCACCGCTTAAAATTTATCCTTGCCAGAATTAGAACATATCATTTCATTTCTCTGAATCATTATTATAATAATCATTCGAAATATATCATTCAGATTCCCTACTGATATTTGTTTTTATATCTCTTTCACTAAAATCGCTAATGGTCTCATAATGCAATACTTTCTTCCTTTAAATTTCTTATCAGATAATTCTTTAATAATGCGTGAAAAATCAGCTGATTTTGTGTGTGTGTATATATATATATATATATATATATATATGTGTGTGTGTGTGTGTAATTATTTCCTCTAGTCACAATAATTATGTAGCCCCTATTGTTTTTACTTGCCCGGGCTACTAGGCAAGGAAAGGCCTAAACAGCTAGCAGTAATAACGATGCAGTCGGGCCATTGACAGAGAAAGCACTAGTCTAATTAAAACTTTATTTTAGTGTTGCTAAAACGGACATCTTTACTAGTCAACGACTGACAAGAGAAAGACAGAAAAATCACTGTTAGAAAAGAGGTGCACCCAGGAGCAAAGACAGGAAAAATTTTCCCAAGGGACAAGAAATTTACTCGGCGAATTTTAGCGTTGATCAAAAACACCCGGAGCCATTTGCTGGCGACAGCTGGAAAACGTGTTGAATAAACAGAAAATTTACATCTATAGAACAGAAACCTTTGGGAAATGTATCGAAAGAATTGTTGTCGAGGACGCTCCTTTAAGACATTTAGGGAAAAAGATTTTAAGGAATTAGAATGGGAGGAGGTTTTTAAGGAAATATTAAAGTTATATAATTTTGATATATTACATATATTTATTTTCATGGAAATCGGTTTAAAAATTGTATATTCAAAACTCCCTCTACTTGCCACACTTATTGTCTAACAAAGGAAAAATCTTAAAGCAAAAAAGGGCATGTGGCGCAAAATCTAGAGGGATTGGTTCTAAAATCCCAAGGGGTCTTTCTTTGCCTGATCAAGTTAATACTGACATCAGTTCAACTGCCAAATCAAGCGTGTTTATATCCCTTGCTTCTCCATTTGTCACCATTACTTTAAAATTTGTAGAGTGTTTAATAATTAGTGATTAGTAATTATTTAATAATTAGTGTATAATTTTAGTAATTTGTTTAGTCAGTGGTATCTTTTACATTATATATGTGTAATACTATACTATATAGGTGTAATGGAATTCTTTATATGGCGTATAAAAATGTCTCTCTTAAGCCCTGTTTTCATGTGCCAGTACCTTTATTTTATCTGGTAAAAGATATTTTACTTGGAGAGTGAGGAAAACCTATCTATATAAGCAATGATTTCAATTCTTTCTTGTTGGGATTGTCGTCAGGATTCACGTGATCAGACGTGAGTTCAATCCCATCATTCCGTGTATTGTGCTTTTGTTTACTTGATAACAAATGCCACATCTATGTTACTTTTTACTATTTTTAGTGAACCCATGAAAAATTCAATAAATTACTATTACAAAAGAGTAAGGGAAGTTAATTCGATCAGTTAGCCTGCTATAATTAGTTGCAATTGTATTTGTAAAAAATTTTCAATTGCATTTTTTATTTCTGTCCTTTTTGGAGATGCGGAGTTGGCCATTTTAAAATCTAGCGCCAGTAAACGCAAAGGATCAGGGAAAATGAAGTTAAACTCTGCAGTTATCTATTTAGAACGAGTATACACTGCTGGCAAGTATTGTGCATAGGGCTGACTAGTTACCCGTTCGGGTTAAAAAGATCATCGTTCAATTCTGATGTCTGGTATAAAGAATGATGTCAGGTGGTCTGAGACGAGTTATATCTTAAAGAATAATTTTTCTTTCAGTCCCAAAAATGCTTCATCACTGTTTAACCTTATCAGTCGGCATGTCCTTGTTTTGTTTCTTTCTAGATGTCATCTTACCCTTTATTAGTATGTTAGTTGGCATAAAAAAAGTGATAACGTGATTCTTGAACACACCCCAAAATGTTGCGGTTTCCGTGTAAAGAGGCTCTATCTAAATTTATTCCATAATTCTTGCATCTTTTGGAGTCTGTTGAGTTAAGCTTTGCAGCGTCACGAATACCGTAGATTGGACTCATGTAATACATGATAGCTGCTAAGAGACTAATATTGTTTGTCTAGCACAAGAATAGCTCCAGCCTAGAAACCTGGTTAGTGGTGGTCGCTTTATTTAGTAACCAGATCTGTCCATTATGTATAGGTAAAACCTGTTAATGTTTAAGGTTTAGTTTGGAGCTCTACGGTCTACTTGTTTACAAAACGAGGGGTAATGAAACTAAGAACTACAGCTGAAAGCCCATTAAGAATGATTACGAGCATCTACGCCTGGAATGGGATTGAATACATTAACTCCGGTGCCGAAGAGCAGCATCCTATCCATTCGACCGTTTACGTATGAAGATTTGGAGGAATATAAAGTTACGTAAAGGCGGTTCAGTAAACCAAAATGGAATCCTTTATTATTATTATTGTTACTTTCTCTGATAGGAATAGAGTTTGTCTTGTTTTCATGGCAGGCGCAGACAAGCAGGCAGGAGCTATTCTTGTGCTAGACATTACCTCCTCCCACACAGTTGCATCTAAAAGCTGCAACGGCTGTATATGAAATTGGCAAGTTAATTTATTTCACAGTTGGTTACATGCAATAAGTATGCTAGCCTCATCTGTTTGAAGAATGAAAAAATAATCAAACGTTTCTTGTTCTATTTCTTATAATGAATGAATACTTGAATTTTGATTGAACATTTGAAGTAATCGTTTCTAGAAAGGAAAAAGAATGTGCTAAAATTTAAAAATAAAATTATACACTAATATTTTAAAAAACAATTTTTGTAAGATAAGAAATGGATTTTTACAGTTCTAACAAAAAAGAAATATGGCAAAACATTGTGGTACTTTAGTGAGCATATACGTTTTTTTTGGCTGTTCACTGCCACACAATAACTAAGAAAGAAAAATAAGATAGAATAAACGTAAACAAGAGTTGAACAGAAATCTCACACAATTATAAGACTGAACCTAAGCCGCTATCTATATGAAGGAAATGTAATTACAATTCAATAAAAGTAATTGCCGTTGGCTCATTGTAATAAACGGACTCGCCCATCCCATATGCAGCCGTTGCAATTTTTAGACGCTAGTTCCCTTCACCAGAGGTGACGTAGCTCTGGATTGTGTTACAGAGAGACATTTGAGGGTAGAAATCTGGATCCTTTCGGAATACCGAAGAAGTACAATACGATACCTACGAAAAATTGGAGACTTAGGGATTAAAGGGGAATTAGGATTATAGCATAACTCAAGACCCTGCCCAGTTCTAGTATTGTCCGTCTACAATGAGTTCCATCCTAAGTAAATTTAAGATATAATGATATTGCTGATGGATTAGCGGAAGAGGACTCTACCATGACTCAGGTTAATGGAGACGTACCTTGAGCTATATTCAAAAAGGAAGTCTTCTATAAACATCTCTTGAAAGCAACCTCCACCACATCCGTGTTCTTCTAGAGAGGGTCCTGGATTTCAATGGTTTTTGAGAGTGACAGGAGTGACCAAACTGCGTTAGCTCGTCTGATTTCAAGGCATTCAAATACCCCCAGGTATTTTCTAATGGTATTAGGAACTTTCCTTTTTGCTCCAAGTGTAATATTGAAGAGGCTACTGCCCAACGCATGATCAACTGCATTAACCCCTTAATGCACAGTTTTTTTTTTAAAAAAGCCGGCCAAAAAAAATCATTTTTTTAAATGTAAAAAACACAATTTAGAACGTTGTCTTTCCAAAAAAATTATAAAAATAATCAAAATTTTATTGCATTTTTGGATTTTGATAACATTGCAGAAAATAGTCGAATATTGTAATATTACACGCTCATCCACTTTTTTTTATCTTTCTTTTCGAATTCCCATTTCAGAATAAACATTACTATCAGTAAAATACTTATTTATACTTTTAAAACATAAATAATAATACTAGAATTTATAAAATTAATCAAAATTTTCTTTTGTGCGATATATTTCGAAACCAGGTAGAGATATAAACAAGGAAGAGATAAGTAGTAAGTGATAAGTAGAAAAAAAATATATTTTAGACTTGAATAAGTAAGTGTTATAGCTTACAATCTCATGTAAATGATAAATATCAATAAAACGATTGGTTTTTTATTTTGCTTTCATATTGTTATTTTCAATTCTCGATTGCATTCAGGTGTGAAAAATTATAGCAACATAAAGTACAACGCCGCTCAAATTATCTCGAGTGTGCACAGTTTGGCCAGTTTAGCGCTCTCGAGTTAACTCAAACGTGCTTGTTAAGGGGTTAATTTAGTACGCGGAGATATTTTGAGGAGACCAACTTTCGTTTTGGATGTATTTAAACTGAAAAATATCATGGATCTGATATTTTTCAGTTTAAATACATCCAAAACGAAATCATATGAGGGACAAGCAAAAAGAGGTGAGCACCCACGGGCCGCCGTTCATCTCAGAAAGAATTTTAAGCCTCTCGCAGATCATAGTGTCCAGGATATTTGCTGTGACGTGTTCGTATACTGCTGTTTGAAGTTACATTCTTACTGATATTTGCTTATTCATATGTCGAAATTGTGAAAATGTCTTATAATTAAAGTTAATAAACAGGAACTGTTGTACAATTCGAGTCATTCGTATCCTTCGTGTTTTTAACAAATTGCTAAGTCATTTACTAGATCAAAAGTGATAGCGTCAACATTGTTCGAGTGTAAGGACTGTACAATTACCAAATTTCTACACATGCGCAAAGAGGTGAGAAGGACAGCATTACTCAGAAATAACAGCTTTCTGTTGCTAGTATAAAGGTGTTTTGGTATTCCTCCGAGAGACATTTATTGAAAACAAAAACAATGAAAAATGACAACACGAAAAGCTGATTGCGTGAGGATTTTCTACTATAGAGTCCGCCTTGATAGAGCCGCATTCGGGAGGAAAATTTAAGGAGAAAAAAAAATGAAATGTACTAAAATCTGACACAATTTTTATCCAAACAACAAGCAAATAATTTGGACTTACGATGTAACCTTCACAGTAGTCCACTCAAGAACACAAAGATGAGACAGGCAAATTCAAACAGTTTTATACGATTTTATGGTTTATGTAGGAATTGGATGTTAGTTAATAACCAGAGGAAAATTTTGTTTAATTTAAAACGTAGTGATTTAGTTCTACTTAGTTATTGATCCCATATTCTATCTAAAATTAATGTTCCCCAAATAAAGAAGATATAAGTGTCCGTGGGCTTAAAAAAAGGAAAATAATAATAATAATTTTCATAGAATTGTTGTCACTTTTTGTTTATTTTTATTTGCTGTACCAAGTTGCAACTTTTTACTGTCCCTATTTTTATTATTGTAATACTTTTTTTTAAAATTATTATTTCTGAGCTTCATGTTGTTGAATCCATACCAAAAATATATCTTTTTGTTAGTGCTGTTACTTTACATTTATTTTTATTTGCTGTGCCAAGTTGCAACTTTTTAATGTCCCTATTTTTTTATTATTGTATTACCTATTTTATATATTTTCTGAGCTTCATGTTGTTGAATCCATGTATTGCTGTTAACCATACCGAATGGTCATTGTCAAGGTACCAGTCTAATTATCCCCTAATTAGACAACGCGTTGGTTACTCATAATTTTTTTATGAGAACGTCCTCACCTCCTCGCTTCCTTGTGAGCTGGAGTGTATTCAATTTTTGTTTGGATCACTTTTTGCCTAGAGGCCTAAATTTATGTTTTGATCTGCTTACGTTCGGAGGTTAAAGTGAAGACCTTACACTTCGCTAGGTACTCCGTTAAACCCAACTACCTTGACATTGACCTTGTGCAGGGTTTTCTTTACCCGTTTAGTATACAAATGAAAAAATAAAATTAAATAAATGTGAGAAAAAAATAACACAATAAAGTTTGGCTGCTCTGAGACCGTCCTTCTTACATCGAAAGAGATCGTGTAGAAGTCGGCAACTTTTCCCGTACCGGTGAATCTCATTATAGCAAATGAAAATTTTGGGTCTCGTTTCCCTATATATGGTATTTGTAATAGTCGCGTCCGCCTCTGTCGGTGGTCGGACGAACTTTTATTCTTTTGGTTTATTGTAAGGCGCCGAACATTTCAAAACGCCGAACAATTGGAAAACGGCAGTAATGGTCCTTTTGACGCACGGACGATTAGAAGTGTCAAATCTGCCGTTTTGTCAACGCACCGACAGAAAGAAGAAATTGTTCTTTGTGTGACCGCGTCGGCTACTCCAAGGACGAAGGTCAACAGGGGTGGGGGTGGGTGGGGGGTCGATCTCCCCTAAAACCGAGGTTCCCTGTTTGAAAAAGGAAAAAACGGGAGGAAACTCCCGGCGGAACTTTGAGGTGAGCAGGTTGCCTAGAGTGATCTCCTCTCTGGACGACTTCACATATATTTTTCTTTAAATGTTTTTTGTTGTAATAAATCAACATTGTTAAGTTTGAAATCATCTACAGCTGATTATTTCGTCTCCATACCTGCTCCCTATAAGAGATCCATGAGAAGTCATACCCAAATGACTGACAATCGGAAATAGAACATCGCAGACCGTTCGGCGAGATTTACAGTATTTATTATTATTATTTATTTTTGATTTATTATTTTATGGCGAACCCTGAAATTTCACAAACAGGATATAACGAATCTTTCTATCAGTAGTCTACTGAATTTTCCCTCCCTTGTTTTGGAACTTTGCAGCTCCGTAAAAACAATGTTTCGTATCTAACTTCGTGACAAAATGGTGAAATTAAGTTTTTCTCCACTTAAGCGATTGAGGAAAAACTGGTGGAATGCTTTGTTGTATTGGACAAAGAAAGTCATAAAATGTTCTTGGCATCGGTATCACGTCAGAAATTTTCTGATAGTGAGTAACAATGAAAGGTGAAATGAATTATTCTTTCATTTGTCTTTTATTTTTTTTGTGAGGTATAATTCTTATATCAGTTTGTTAAAGAATTAGTCCTTTCAATTTAATCGATTTTAGTCAATTCAATAGTTATATTTTTAATTATATTCATGATATTTTTAAAATAGATTCTAGTAATTTTTATTTTCAATTACATCAATGTTGAATACGCTTCGAAACTGATAATTTATACATTTTGTGAGATTAACATTTTTCTTAAATATTCGTGGATGTAGTGAACGAATCTCTTGATTCGACTTTATAGTAAATAAAATTATCTAAGCGTGTGTGGGATACATAACAAGCCTAAAACTGAAAAAACAGAGAGAATAAACAGTATAGTAAGAAATATTAAAATTTAGCTATGAAATTCATGTTAATATTTTTGCTACAAACCGTTATAGTGAGTAAGCGGCATAGGGGTCATGAATTTGACATTTTTGCTCTATCAAAATAATCAATATCAACTATGCAAGAACGTATCAAATGGAAGATTTGCAAAAGTGAAGAGGACAATTTAAAGATCTGTTTCTTAAAAATGATTCAAAATCGTAAAAATTGCTATTTTATCAAAAAGAATTATATATTATAGTAGAGCACTGCCCTATCCTATCGGCCATCTTGCGGCAAGAAAAATTGTGGGAAAAAAAATGTGTTCTAGTAATTCTGGGCCCTGAAACATTTTCTGCATCCTTGGTTATTAGAACCTATTGAATTGTCTGTTGTGATAATAATCAAATTTATAATAAAATGACGGTTGCGAACGACTGAAAAATAATCTAGCTGTAAGATTCAATGTCTTTTTAGTCTAACTCCTAGAATGAGCAGATGGGAAGTTTAAAATCTTCGAAACTTTCGGCAAACTTCTTCGCTCGTGCCGTTTCACTGGTCGTCGTTGGAAAGTACTCACTCTAAAGAGTGATGAAATCAGTGCTTTGAAAGGTTTAATTAATATCTCCGTTAATGAAGGTTAGGAGAAATTTAAAGTAGACAGTGGCGACCTTCCTTTGCCGAAGAAGGTCTAGTGTACAAAATTTCATCGAGATCGGAACATAATTGTAGAACAGATTCCCAAAATTTCATAGGCAATTGCCCCCTTTACAAGAAAAAACAACTTTCTAACGCCCCCTAATATACCAAATATTAAAATAGTGTTGCATTTTATGTATATCGATTTTATTTATCAGTGTATCTGTTACAAATCACAAAATGGAAATTAATGAAAACAAACCACCAATTATAGTAAAAATCGTGTATTAAAAATTAAAGTAAGCACAGAATCAATAATAAATATAAAAGTATTAGATCGTTGAAGCTAGTGGTGATTTGCCAAATTGTGAACATGAAAAAGTTAGATAGCTATATAACATAATTATTCATGAAACAAAATGCGTTTTTAAAGCATTTAATTAATTTACTAAATCAGAGGTATGTCACGACCGTCTCCTAATACTTCCTTAACGGTTACGCCCATTGGGACTCTGAACCCCATACCGTTCTTCTGAAAAATTCGAGTTCCCATGGGAGAGACGGTTCCACCCCTATTTGGAGTCTATGCTGTAGACCCATCTTAAACTTATAACCCATATTTTTTATTAAATTTTTATATTTAATCTAAAAAATTTATTATATACATTAAACAGATTAATTTATAACAAAATATTTGAAAACATTCTGATTTTGCATACGCAAAATTTTTAAAAGTATCCCGTAAACAAAATGGGCCGTAACTAGATCATTTAAAAAAAAAAAAGGGTCTGCGCCCCTACCACCATAAATAGGGAGAAAAATATGAAGAGGATTGTTTCTATATATATAATGCAAAAAATATTGCTGGTTTTTTGTAATATTTTTAATTTTGTTCCGACTTATTTTTAATTTTTTTTATTTACCTTTTAATACTTTTTTTTTCTCTTTTAATATTTTTAGTGAAATTTTAATTTATTTTTCGAGGGGGAATATCGTTAAAATGAATTTTGAAAATTGAATTATTCTAGAAATTTAATTTGCCTTGGTTTTATTAATTTGTTTATTAAATAACTCCTCCGCAGATTTAAAAGAGTCAACATGTTGTCATTTTAAGAAATTTATAACAAGTTTGTGTAGAAGCATCCATATAATAAATCAGTTACCAGTTCTTAAACTTTTTAACGTGGAAATAATATTTACGAAAATTTGTAATCTCAAAGCATTGCTCATCTTCTGAGATGACTGAACACGACGTATGTCAAAGACGGCCAGCGCGTATTTAACCTCTGATTTTGCATACGCAAAGCCTCTGACGAACTCAGCTTACGTCCAAACACCGTAGCTAATTTTCGTAAAGAAAAAAAAAAAAAAAAAAAAAAAAAAAAAAAAGTCTGCGCCCCTACCACCATAAATAGGGAGAAAATATGTAAGGAGGATTGTTTTCTATCATATATTCAAAATAAACTTGCAAAATATTTTGTTAATGTTTTAAAATGTTCCTAGTACATTAATTTTTAATTTTTCTTCTATTTACCAAAATACAAAAATATAAACTCTTTGTAGGTATTATTTTGCTAATAAACTGAGTAGTTTTTTCGAGGGGGAATATTTCTTATTTGAACGTTGAATTTTCATAGAAAATTGATGCATTTCTAAATTTAAATTTAGTTTAAATAACTTTAAAATTTAAAACGAATTCCCGGATTTGTATTAAGGCATATTAGGAATGTTTGGTAAACATTTTGTAAGAATATATAACAAGTTTAGCTTCTAGAAACATTAAAAAAATAAGAAAGTTTATTAAAAAATCATTTTATATCATTTATTATAAAAAATAAAAAAAACCCTATTTTTCAACTTTTACTTATTTCTACTCGGGGCGAGTCGTTCTCTTTCGGACCCCATTTTCTTCATCGTGTAGCGCCCCTAAGACTGATGCGCTCTTGCAGATGCCACCTTTGCCATGCCTTAGTTACGGCTCTGCGTCCAAAGCAAGTATAATGAAGGTTTCTATTATTAAAAAGGAATGCGTTGAAACATTTTCGTTATTTCTTTCTCTGCATCGATTTTATCAATTTTCGGATACATCGTGTAAAAATATTTGGCAATTCTAAAAATATTATAATAGGTTAAAAATATATCAAAATTGCTAAAATTTTTTCGCAACCCACAGTTTAAGAACTCTGCTGTAGTCGAAGTTCTTGTTTGATATGCACTCAGATACACTTCTTTAATATATAAATTAGAAAAACAGGTATCGCCGGAATGTCGCAAACGAGTAAAGAGAATCAATCAAACCTAAAGACGTATTAGTGTCGAAAATAAATGAACTGGAAAGTTAATTTAAAAATTAACAACAACGATAACCACCCCGATTCTATACGATATTTAACACCTCCAATAAAAACCCGAAAAAGTTATAACGGAAACATTTACTCGAAACAACAAAAAGCTATCGAATTTTGTTCCCCTTAGTTTAAAGCCTTACATGTATGGTGCCGTTGCTTCATACTTCTCTCTTTTTTTTTTTTTTTTTTTACGTTATCGTTCAATGGCCCGTTTAACTTTGGTGGAGGACATTTTAAATCTCTACCGGTCGTTGAAAAGCATTTTTTTCTTTTCCCTTTCTGTGATATATTTCAATAAATACAGCTTATCTGGGCAGGAGGAGGAATTTTAGTGTGACACCTAAGAAATAATGAGCTCGATCAATATAAATGGTTTAGTGTAAAGAGCAACGAGTATGATTTTTAAAGTTAAGAATGACTTTTGTTTGGTGCAGAATAAGTCATTTATTTGATTCATTGTAATTGTGTTTTTTAAAATATTTTCTTAGCTGAATCACTGTCTTAGGCCGAGAATGTTTTTACATGTATATTAATATAGATGTACATATGTGTAAACGCACTTACAAACACTTACACACGGACGGATTATGGCAGAACATGTAGGGTTTTTCATTGTACAGAGTAGTGGCGTACACAGAATGTTTTCAAGGGGGGGGGGAGTTATAATTCTAAAAAATAACAGCCCACATAATTTCTACTAAAACTTTTATTTTTGACCTTTTTTTTTTAGCTCAAGGGGGTGTTTAAACCCCTAACCCCACCCCTGCTTACGCCCCTGGTACAGAGTGTCTAGCAACGTGGTAAATCGGGAAAACCGGGAATTTCTTCATGGACTTAAGCAGTTTTGGAGCCATCAGGGAACTATGAAAAAATTTTTAAAAATCGGGGACTTCTCTGCAAAAATACTATTTGAAAAAAATAACAAATTCCGCCAGTTAAAATAATAATAATAATAATAATAATAATAATAATAATAATAATAATAATCTCCAATCGCAGACCTCTTGTACTTTTTTTTAAGTGATTATTTGCTGCTGAATATAGAGAAACGAAAAAAAGAATCTTAAGAAAACAGCTGAAGCTCAACTAAAAGAAAATATCAAATTTGAATGAAATGAAATTGTAACAAAAAATGTCCACAATTACAGGTTTATTTTGGATTGGAGCGCTACGGTCTACTTTTTGCAACACGAGGGCTAAATTAGACCGGGACCTACTGCTTAAAGCCGATTCCGAACGGCTACGAACATCCATGCCACAGTGGTATTCAAACCCACGAACTCCGGTTCCAAAGGCCAGCACCCTAACCATTTGGCGCCGAACGCTGGCCTATTGGTTAGGGCTCTGATCGTTCGGAGTTCGTGGGTTCTAATCTGTGGCATGGATGTTCGTAGCCATTCGGAATCGGCTTTAAGCAGTAGGTCCCGGTCTCATTACCCTCGTGTGCAAAACCGTAGACCGTAGCGCTCCAAACCAAGCCAAACCTAACCATTCGGCCTTCGTTCGGCTCCACAATTAAAGAATTAGCTAACAAGGAAATGAATGGTATCATAGAGCAAATTGAAATCTTAAAATAATAACGTACAATTTTTGACTTAAATATTAGGCAGCATTTTTGAATAAAATAAAATGTGAGAAAGGAGAATTTATTGAAAAACTTCTTGAAAAGTTCTTATTGTTTTTTTATAATTATTTTAATGAAATTGAGTAATTCTCCCCACGCAGGTTATTTTGAAAGGCCGAAAAGAATATTTTAAAGCTTTAAATGCATTGGCATTTTATTTGTTTATATTAATATTTAAAATTTTATTTAAATACATACTTATATCTAAAAATGAGCCGCGGTAGCTCAGTCGACAAAGGCAGCGATATCGTAATCGAAAGCTGACAAGACAAGATTAAAGCTGTAGCTGATCAAAGATTCTCCGTGTTCGTTAATGGTGGCTGAGGCTCGTAAAAGATGTTTGTCGTCGCCGCAGTATCTTACTGGTTCCCAACACACGAAGTTTTGGGAGTCTGTGCTTCTGAATTATGTGAGACCCACTTGAGGTTTAGTTAGCCTTCAGCTGTCGTAGTTCCTTGCTCAAAGTGAAAATGCGTATTACCTTTAATCATGAACCAGTCGCATATTGCGACGGAGTCTATTGAAACTTGTGATAGGCTTTCCTACATCAGGGGAATGAGTATTAAACAAGAAATGTAATCAGTTTCATAAAAGAAGTGAAAGAAATTGTGTATTATATAGTGTCAATTTATCAGGCATGAAATTGCGAATTACGGGCAATTAATTTATCCGGATATTTCTAAATTCTTTACTCCTGGACTCTCTTTTTTTGCTACTGGAGTTTGCGGTTTCGAATCCCATACTGGCATGGATGTTTGTGGCCGTTCGGAATCGGCTTTAAGCAGTATATACCTGTCTCATTAGCCCTCGTGAGCAAAAGAGTAGACGATAGCGCTCAAAACCAAACCAAACCAAACCTGGACACTATGTTGTACCAGAGCCGTTGGTTTGAAACTCACTGCCTGACATCAGATGGTTTATCGTTTGGGGCCTAAATTTTAAGGTAAATTATTACATGAGATTTGAACCCATAAACATCAATACCAAAGAGCAGCGCCCTACCTAATTGGCCTCATTCAACAATGGGAATTTTGGACAAAACAAATTATGCTCTGGTGAAATATTAGGTCCTGAAAAATTTTCTGCATCCCTTGTCTTTAGAACCGATTGAATTGTTTGTTGTAGTAATAATTAAATGTATTATAAAATGACGACTATTAATACACCATTTTTTTTTTCTGGGTCTTATAGTTTCACAATTCAACGAGATAAAAGCATCGAATTTTCAGTCTTATTGTGTCCAGCCCAGTCTTATGTCATCTTAATAATTCCCGAGAAACTTTTACTGCTTTGCTTGCTCTCTCACACTTTGCCTTGATGAGTACTTTGACTGTTGCTTTCTCGATAAAGGGGATCTGATAATTTGACGTTTGTTGTTGTTTCTGGTGAGAAAACAAGGCAGGAAGATAAAATCCGCAAGGCGAAAAATAGTTTTCCTGATGAATCAGTGATATTTGCGTAGATTTTTCTTGAATTTCGGTGTTAGGCTGATTTGGCTATGTTTAGATTGTGTATCATTTTGCTCGTAGCTAAGTTGGATTTTATCTTGACGAATTTCGTCGCAAATAACTTTGTAGCTTTTGAATGCGTAGTTGTGTGCAGTGCAGTCGAAACATCTTAACAATTGATGCCACTGTATTTTTTAGCTTCTCAAATTATTCTATTACAGATAAATAGCTTGAATGGTATGAATGTACAAACGAAGACTATAAAATCAAATAGACTGATGTGTGTGTGTATATATATATATATATATATATATATATATATATATATATATATATATATGTATGTATGTATGTATGTAAGAAAAAGTTACTTGAATGGGAAACTGTAGGTATTTTGTATAAAACCCCTAAGACACCCCGAGAAAATTCTCAGGGGTTTTCATATCTTAAATCAAGGGCAAAAATTCCCGCGTCCTTTTGCTTTCCCCTTTTTAACCCTAACTTAAATTAACCACTGGGGCTACAGTTTACGGTTTCAGATAAGGGGTCTGACCAGTTATAACTCTACATTGCACTAGCGAACAATTTAAGATATTTCCAAAGAAAAAGGAGATGCACGCTATCGGAGGCAGATTTTCCTACAGATTTTGACTGAGATGTTGACCCAGGTGTTGAGGGCCTGTTATTTATAACTTCATGCTAGCTATCACCGCAGTTTATCTTGTCCCTATAATGAAGTGGAAAACCGTCCTCCAACGTTCTGTTAATGTCTTTCACTAAAACGGTGTCATTTTATGGGACATGACTGCAAAACCTCCTCTCTCCCATTCTAATTCCTTAAAATCTTTTTCCCAGCCTCTAAATGTCTTAATCAAAGGAGCATTTTTGACTATCCTATAGATGTAAATTTTCTGTCTATTCAACACGTTTTCCAGCTGTCGCCGACAAATAGCTCCGGTTTTTCCTGATCTTACACTTAAATTCGCTGAGTAAGTGGGAAAATTTTTTCTGTCTTCGCTCTTGGGTGCATCTCAGTTCGAGTAGTGATGTTTATGTCTTTCCTTTGTTTGTCGCTGACTAGTAAAGATGTCCGTTTTAGCAGCTTTAAAATAAAGTTTTAATTAAACTTGTGCCATACTCTTCAATGTCGGCCGACTGCATTTTATTACTGCTAGCTGATTAGCTTTCTCCTTGCCCAGTAGCCCGGGCAAGTAAAAACAATAGGGGCTACATAATTATTGTGACTGAAAGAAATAATTGTTGCACACACACACACACACACACACACACACACACATATTAAAGTTTTTTTTCTGGGGAAATCTGTATTTTGTGTAATGATGCAATTTATGAACATTTTTCATTTTATTAGTTTAAATTAATGCAAGTATTTACTAGCGTTAATTTTATTTTGACTCAACAAACTTACATAGCATGCTTTAAAATCGAATTTCTCCCAATTGATTTATAGCTTAAGAAGTAAAAATAAATTTGGTTACATGATAAATAATGATAGGATTAATTAATAACTAACACATTTATTACCACACTTGATAGATTGGAATTGACACGATCAACATTTTCTTCACGACGGCCTTAGAGACATAGACCTTTGTTTTAGAGCCCATTTAGAAAGGTTACAAACATCCATAACGCAAGTGAGATTGAAACACAAGGAACTTCAGCACCGTAAGGCGGCACCATACCAATTCGGTCGGTATTGGGCAACCTTTCGGTACGGGGATCTCCGAGTTTGCGTAGCCATTCGAAATCTGTTCTCGACCTCATTAGCCCTTGTATATCAAAAACGCAGAGTGTGACACTCCAAACCAAATCTCAAACCTCTTCTGATGATCATTAAAATATAGGGGATTCTCCATGGCGTCACTAAAGCAAACCCATGGTGAATTGTCAGCTTGTAGAGTCATTTATTTTCTCCAGCTCTCTTTTAGCCGTCGATTTTTTAGAAAAAGGGTTGTATGGGTTTTAACCGTCCTGGTCAATATCAATTTGGGATGTCCGTAGCCATTCGAAATCTGTTTTCGACCTCATTAGTCCTTGTATATCAAAAACGCAGAGTGTGACACTCCAAACCAAATCTCAAACCTCTTCCGATGATCATTAAAATATAGGGGATTCTCCATGGCGTCACTAAAGCAAACCCATGGTGAATTGTCAGCTTGTAGAGTCATTTATTCTTTTGGCCACTGAAATTTACTTTTTAATATATTTAATACTAATGGAACATAGTTTACTAGCATATGATAAATGCTAGTTACATTTGTTAAAAATGTCATAATATAACTAACACCAGCAAAAAACAAATATAACATAACACCAAGGTACAAAAAAATGTTTTACTTATTTTTTATACAAGCTGTTTTATGTGTAATTTATGTTGAATTCGAAAAATGTTGCAAGTAACAAATTTTGTAGTTGTCTCTAAATTTTAAACGATTTCTTAATTTATTTTGGATTACTCCAAACTTTGAAAATAATCTTTCTATAGCTGGCACAACAGTTCATTAGATGTATTGTAAAATTTACAAATTTTATGTTAATGCCTTTAGCCTTCTTCATTGCTGTCCACCAGACATCAGGTCCAAGTGTATCTTTACCTGTAGTCTTTTTTTAACTGTAACTCATATTTTATGTTTTTTACTGCAACTGGGTTACATTTTTACAATTGCATGGTTCATTTTAAAAATTCAAACATTCTTATTATACTGTATAAACATATTAAATCTCATGAACTTGTTAGTGTAATATTTCATTTAACTGCACTACTATTTTTATTGCTTATTAAAAGTCACTTCTAATTACAAAAGATATTATATATTAAAATTAAGGCCATTTAAAACAATTTTTAACAATTCTGGCCACTTCTGACCATTTTTGACCACTTTTGGACGGTTAAAACCATTTTTATCCAGTATCCTGGTTAAAATCAGTTCTGACCGGTCAAAGTTACAACCCTGTTTAGAAGGTATAACGTTTACAAATTTTTTCCCTGTTTATTTTAAGCAAGCTCTATTTAACCGCGAGGTTTACCGTAATTCACTCTTAATTCTATCGTCTAAGGCACGAGGTCCGTTCGAGAATCCAGATTCTATTTCAAATTCCTGCTGAATTCTCCGTAGCGATCATCCGCGCGTTTCGCCTTCAACCTGACGTTTGCTGGCTGAGGTAATTAGAATGTGTGCAGCATGGAACAACTTATGATCGACCCTCTTCCCACATCACCCTGACTAATTTTGAGGGGGTCTCGAGCCATATAGGTGTGGTTAGGGTATGAAATGACAAGTCTTATATATTTTATTGGCTGTTATAGAGTGCATGATTTTTTTAGTATGTACAGCAGTTTTTTTTAGGTTTCAAAGAATTGCTGTTCAAATAATTGTGTGCCTTGTGTCTGAGACAAAAGGTTTGGATTTCTAAAGAAATTGTGGCTATATTTGTTCATATGTAAATCGATAAATAGATAGGTGAAGACAGATTGAAATCCAGATCGAAACTTATATATTTAACACATTGTATGCGGGACACGTACTAGTACGTTTTCTGACGATTGATACTTGAGCTCGGGTCACATATTAGTACGTTTTCTGATGATTGATACTTGAGCGCGCGTCACGTAATAGTACGGGTTAGTGTAACAACATTGTTTGTTGGGTACAAAAATAACGGTATATACAGGAAGACGAAGCCAAATGTTCTTTACTACAACACAAATAAAAACTAGTTTTTACATCAGTCGATGCGGAATCACAGAACCGGAAAAAAATAAAACTATAGACTACTATTTCTATTTGATTTTTCATATTCACGATACTATTAGAGATTTATCCACTAAAAAAATATATTTTGTTTACAAAACTGTTATGGTGGATTAAAAAAATTAATTTAGATTTAAAATTAACTTTTTATGTATACTTACGAAAATGATATTATTTATATGTATATTTATGTAATATATGTATTTATACATAAACAGCGAAACTTCTCCGAGCGGCCACCCTTCTAATCGGCCAATTTCTCGTGGCACTGATTTATCGACTCATATACCTAATGGTAAAATAACCTGTATCAGCGGCCACCCGACCCCTCTAAACGGCCACCAAGTGGGATTGCCCCTTTCATTTTTTGGGAAATTCTACTCACTCCATGTGTTAATTTTGAGCGAAAAAACTCAAGGTCAGGTTTATGGTCGGATATAAGACAAATGAATAACTTGAAGTCCATTTTCGCGGTCCCCCCTCCCCTTTCTAAGAAAGATTAAATCTGTTATCTCTTCTGTATTCTCCCCACACCCTTCAGATAGGGAATCCCTATTGCACCATCCATAGAAACTGAAGGGGGAACTGGAAATCAAGCGTTGAAGGTGTCCTAGAGCCTTTGTTTGGAATTCCAATCGGTAAAGTTAAGGAAGAATTGCGCCTCTTATCAGCAAAAATGCCATTCACACCAGTTTCATTTCATTAGTTGGTCAGTGATCTGAGTTGCAACGATGTCGAAACGCGTTTTTCTAAATCTCGAGCAGAGCATTGAAGTTCTGCGTAAATATGAGAATGGCAAATCGGCAAGAAAGTTAGCTGAATTATTTAACTGCGGAAGAACGGAAATCAAAAAAGTCATTAAAGAAAAGAATTTTATTTTGAAGGAGTACAAAGACTACAGAACAAACAAACACAATTTGTAGCCTTAAAATGTAAAGAAGCATGAAATAAAGTACTATTTTCTCTTTAGATAAGTTTTAAATTTCATTTACATAAGGAATATATGTCAGACTTGTTTATATTACGCATTATAGTAATTATCTTATATAGCAAATAAAACCCTTCAGAGCGGGCAACCCCTCTAAGCGGCTAAATATTCTCGGTACGGAGGGGTGGCCGCTCAGAGAGGTTTCACTGTATTTCTTTATCTGTCTATTTATATATTTGTTTATATATTTCAATATAAAATACGAAAAGTAGGTTAAAAATTAAATAATTTTCGATCTATTAAGATTTAACTGTGAATAACTAAATTTAAGCTCAAAACACCCGCGCCCAGTACAATTCCTCTGCGAAATGTACCCGCACACAATGTGTTAAATATGTTGAATAAAAGGTATTGCTCAACACGTTGCTGCACTTGGAAATGATGCTCGTGAGACATGTTTTCGTGTACCTATGACAGATAGTGCAGATTTATAAAGGAAATATATACCTATGTTTGTTCACATGTAGATGGAAGATAAAAAGATAGTTAAAGACATTAAAAAACAGGGTGAATCATTTTTATTTATGTATAATAAAAGGTACACTTACACCAGGGTTGGAAAAAAAACACTCAGATTTATTTGATTTAAATCGGATTTATTTATTTTTTTATTTTATTTTTTTTTTTTTTTTTAATTGAAATCGGATTTCTTTGATTTTTTTTTTCTGGATACTAATTTTAATTGTAGTTTTTATGTTTTTTTGTAATATATATATATATATATACATATATATATATATATAGATATATACATATATATATATATATATACATATATATATATATAGATATATACATATATATATATATATACATATATATACACATATATATATACATATATATATACATATATATATACACATATATATATACATATATATATATACACATATATATATACACACATATATATATATACACATATATATATATATACACATATATATATATATATATATAGACATATATATACATATACATATATATATATATATATAATAGTTTGTTATAAGAAGTAATATCTTATCTATCTAATATATTCTACACACTGATTACCTAAAATTAAATATATAAATTTTAATCTAAATACATTCCATTATTTTGTAATTGGATAGTGCAAACTAAATAAGATGTAAATTTAAAGAACAAATTAAATATTCTTTTAATGCAAATTATTTATTTAAAAAACAAATCACAATTATTTCGATATTTTTAAGCACCAAATTATGGATTTAATTGTTTCAATAAAAACACTAGCTTTGATGCTTTATCCACTCCTAATTGGTTATGTAGGCTAGAATGAACAATACCAAAAGAAGAAAACTGTCTTTCCATTCCAGCAGATGAAGCCACGGCTGTTGTTATTTGGTAGACAAACTGGATATCAAGTTTTGTAATACTCTCTTTACCTCCCATTACATGAAATGAATTCCACCAGTCATAATCAATCATTGTACTACCCCCTACTACATACTTTCTGCTAACAACCCCTAAATTCTTGGAAAGCACATGCTATCTATTTACACTTATTTACTTATTGGTATTACTGTGCTGACTGATTCCCAATTCTCCAATCTTTGGAATATAGGTTTTAAAAGAAGTGAAAAAAAATTATTTAAATCAATGATTTAAAAAAAAAATCAACTGATTTAAATCATGATTAAAATCATGCCAACCCTGATTTACACACATAATTTACTGCACTTGGGTAATTATCGCCGCGTTATGAGAATGAATTCATCAGCTGTAACTGCAACATAAAAATATTGGGTGTTCCTACTGGAATCTAAATGAGTTGAAAACACAAGATTATTTGCGAGTAGGATAATAGTAATATTTTTTTAATTTATAGTCATTTTTCATTTTTATTCTTATTAATTTGTTGCTTATTTTTAGAGATAAGCGAATCTTTAAATCGTACGCTTTTCATAACATCGATTTGGTCAGTATATATGCGGCTGTAATTTTCCAATCTCTGACCAAAATGCGGCTACTATTTAAAGTATTTAAAAATAAAAGTCTGAGAAAATTTCAGAAAGGTTTATCAGAGAAGTCATTTTATAAGCTTCGAGATTTATGATCAGGCCGACCGTTTGTTTGATAACTACGGGTACGAGAATGATCCTCAAAATGCACTCAAACTTTTTAAGTAGATAGAAAACTGAATCGAATTTTAGGAAATTCCCTCGAAGAGGATTCAAGAATCATCCAAAGTATTTTTGTTCCAAGATTCTTATTTCTAAGTTTCTTAGGTTCCGCTTACCACGGGAGCAGTATAAAATCATATGTTAAGTACATTTTATCAATTTTAAACCCTCCCCCTCTTTCCTCTCGAAGGTTGTAAGTTGAGGGGAGTAGCCTCCAGTTAACTTCCTTGTGTGTGTGTGTGTGTGTATATATAGCGTGCGTGCGTGCGTGTGTGTGTGTGTATATATATATATAATATATATACATATATATATATATATATATATATATGTGTATGTGTGTGTGTCAGGTATAAAAAAGGGGTAGTTGGAAATTACGCGAGTTAAAAGCGATTTTAAAAAGAGAACTCTTTTATAATAATAAAATAAATGAAAAAGACCCACGCTCGCGTAAGCTTTTAGGATAATCTGGTCAGGCGGAAGTATTTTGGAATGATTTGATGAGCTTGCAAACAGATAAGTTTCAATCAGCGCGTAGATATGGAACTGTGAACACTCTACGCTTGTATCTGCCACAAACAATGAAAATGGCGCAGGTTTTGCTTTAAGAAGAAACGATGATTTAATAAAATTATTATAAGAAGACTGTCTTCCATTCGCCCTAACTCTGGATCACGACATTACATTATATATATATATATATATATATATATATATATATATATATATATATATATATATATATATAATACGTTTTAAAAATGTTAGAATTGTTATAATAGTTAAGCTGTATTTGTGTGTAAACACGCATACATGTATATATAAAGTTGTAAAGAACTACTATTTCTGCTACTCTCCTAGAATGTGTTGTAGATAAGTGTTATGTTCCAGAGTTGCTATGCTTGATGTTGGGACGGTGTGATTTTATTAAGTTGTGCTTCATTAAAGTGTTCTAAATTTTCATTTGCGAAGAAAAACGGTTAACTAGTGAATGTTAGCGGAACAACGTATCTAATATGAAGAATATAAAGAACAAATAATTCACGACAATATATTGTTAATAGTTAACATGCTAAAACATCATGTTGGTAAAATTGTACTGATTTTAAAATGAGAAGAATGTTTGCAGTTATGATAATAACTAAGATATTCGTATAATTTCATATGATTTAAGATATAAGATATAAATTTGGCAAAAACGGCTCAGTTATATATGAATTTACTTTAGCTCAGAATTTGCATAGAGGTTGGAAAGCGAATTTCTCCTATTGGGAAGTATAGGTGAAATAAGTGGATTAATTCAAAATTACATTTTGTCGCATTTTCACTTTTTGTCAAGCTTCAGTAGCCGTTACAAGAGAAACCATCTAAAAGAAAAGCCTCAATGTTTTTCTTTAACCTAGTTCTCAATTAAACCTGTTTCTCAAAACTCGAAACATCGGTGAACCATTTTATTCAAGTTTTAGTGGTAATTCGGCAATAACAGCGCTATAAGATTTTATTTGCTGTATTGAATGAACGTGAAAAATTAGTAATTATTGATTTTCAAAAAACTTGGTATTCTTTAGGTATAAATTTCAAATCTTCGGTTTTAAACTGGCCCAATCGTAGGGAGTATTATTTTCTGAACACTGCACTCCTGCTCTTCCTACATTGCAACACTAAATTACAAGTAATTTCGGTCAGATAAGCTGTCGTGCTGTATACGCTGCACACATAACAAATGACTTACGTAAAAATGAAAGTTTGTTGGGTCATCGATTCTATTACAAAGTTTATTAAAGACTTAGTAATAGAATCGATGACCCACAATTTTTGAGTTGTTACTTTTGCTTGTAAAAGAATTGGAACTGTTGATACCGATAATTCCTATAATCTTTTATATCGTCCATTTCTTCAAACTATCTCGTGAAAACGGGGCATGCTATCACTCCCTTCCAACGGATGTGGATGTTTAAAGACAGGAGCCAAAAATAAAATAAGACTTACCGTTCCTGGACACAACACATTTGTTAAAATAGGAGCATATAGTTTACCACTAAATAGCCAGGAACATTGCTATTCCCAAAAATGAAGACGGGTGTGTGTGTGTATATATATATATATATATATATATATTATTAGAACGTATAGTTAGTATAGTTGCCATTATATAATTATACTGCGACCATTGTCACTGTAGAATTATATGTGTGTATGTATATATATATATATATATATATATATATATATATATTCACACACACACACACACACACATATATATATATATATATATATATATATATATATGTGTGTGTGTGTGTGTGTGTATATATGTAAGGAAAATTCTCAGGGGTTTTAAAAACTTAAGTCAAGGACTAAAAATTCCTGCCTCATTTTGAATTCCCCTTATTAACCCCTAAACTAAATTGACCACTGGAGCTACAGTTTACGCCCTTGGAGAAGGGGCCTGACCAATTATAATCCTACATGGCCCTAGCGGACAATTTAGGAAATTTCCAAATAAAAAGGAGATACACGCTGTCGGAGACAGATTTTTCTAGAGATATTTTCCCACAGATGTTGACCCTGATGTTACGTGTCTTGTACATAGAACTCCATGCTAGCTGACCCTTCAGTTTGTCCTGTCCCTATGATGAAGTGGGAACCCGTCCTTCAACGTTATCTTAATAAAGGTCTTTAGCTGAAACGGTACCATTTTTATGGCCATGACTGCAACCACCCATCGTGCCGAGCGCTGGCCGATTGGTTAGGGCGCTGATCGTCGGTACCATAGTTCGTGGGTTCCAGTATAGCATATATTTTCGTAGCGGTTCGGAATCGGCTTTAAGCAGTAGGTCCCAGTCTCATTAGCCCGCGAGTGCAAAACAGTAGACCATAGCGCTCCAAACCAAACCCAAACCAAGCAACCACCCATCGAGAAGTCAGTATCATTACATATATTTATATGTATGTATACATACATACAGAGATAGATAAATGAATAGATACAGATAAATACAAAGATAAATATTACTGGATTTTATGACTCCATTGGGATTTCTAATAGTTCTATTGTTAAGAAAATAGTGATCACCGCACACCATTGCATGCCTGCCAAATTTTACGCATTGCGTATAAAAATTAGATATTTTAACCGTTGTTTACTCCTTTACGCTTACAATTATTTTCGGAACGATGGACATGTTTAGGGCGTTGCTCTTCGGTACCGGAATTCGTGAGTGCGCATCCAACTGCATTCAAGCATGTTCGTAGCCGTTCGGAATCGGCTTTAAACAGTAGGTCCCGTTGTTATTAGCCCTCGCGTAGCAAAAAAGTAGACCGTTGGGTTGAAGTCTTTCGGTTAAAAAGACCTGATCTCGGAAATAATCATCTCTTGCCCTTTTGACATTGCAGCACAACCGTGTATAAGAAAAAGGAGGAGAAAAAAAAGAAAGTCTTAGCATTCATAATACGCTAAACTCGCATTGCAACATTCATTGGATTTGTATTTGAGTTTCGATAAAATTCAAGCTGACTTAAAGAACATATGACTTTTTCCCCTCATACACTGCTGAGGCTTTGCAGTATCAGATTCTCCTCTCATTTTTTTCTTTTTTAAAAGAGACTAGCAGATAAAAGGAAATCGTATTTGTCTCACCAACAGGAACATTGATAGGAGATAAATTTTTGACGTTATTCCTCTTTTGTTTATCCAGCTAACATCGAAAATGCCAGCGAATAGGATTTATTTATTCATCAACACAGGTGACTTGAAGAAAAGTGCTTTTCGTTGTTGTTTTTTTCCTGTCGTTATTTTGCGAGTGTGATTTGCTGAATATCAAGAAGTATCTGATCGCAGTATTATTCTGGATAATTGACGTATATTAATATCTTAGCGTGTTTATTGTTGTGTATGAGATACGGAGTGTGTTAGAGGTTTGGAGAAATGAAGAATTAAGTCCATACGGAATTCGCGTAACAAAAGATCGAACTCTTATTTTACAATAAATAAATAGTTAGGCTTAGGAAGAGGATAAATATGAAACGTATTTTGCCTTTCTTGTTATTTTTTCCCAATGCAGCTGGTATTACAGACAGAGATCTTTATGCGAAACACGACTGGAAAGCTGTTTCTCATTTAGCACCACCCAAGGAGCACGTGTAGCTTAAGGAATTCTGCAGGCGCGAGTAACATTCCTCCTGCTGGAACCTGGTAATTTTTTAAAAGCTAGGACTAAGTAGAACTCCCCTTGGTTTAGCTTGCCACCTTCAGCGATATCGTATAAACTTGATGAGCATTGCGACCACGAACTTATATTACGTGTCCCAATCGCCATTAATGAACACGATGGATCTTTGCCCGGCACGAGTCTCAAATTCGAACCTCCCCTGGTTATTAGATCGACGTCTTTGCCGTCAGGAATACCGTGGTTATTGTAGTAGAAAACTTAAAATAAATATAAGTATCTAAGGAGTGAAAATTTCATTTCACATTTTATATTCTTTACCCTTTAAAATAGTATCCCAGACTTGAAATCATTATTTCGGTTAGTATTTTGTTTTGCTGTTGTATTTTGTTCTTATTTGGAATCATTGTGGACCACGTGCTCATTAAATAGTATAATTTCTTAGTATATTAATTGTTATCGGAACACTGTATGGAACGAATTGTGCTTTATCATAATTCTTTATATATGTGTATATATATTGGGTTGTTCGGAAAGTCATTTCGTTTTTTTTGGGGAACATGAAAGACAGTTTTCGTATAATGAATAAATATTTTATTAAATTATATATTGGCCATTCTGGTCCAACACCTTTTGCCATCTTTCTGGTAGTAGCATAATTCCACGCTCATAAAATTTTTGGTCTTTGCTGGCAAAAAACTGATCGAGGTGGTTTTTGACCTCCTCATTTGAGGTGCAGGTTTTACCGTCTAAAAATTTTTGGAATGACCGAAACAAATAATAATCCGATGGTGCCTGGTCTGGAGAATTTGGTGGGTGTGGTATTGTATCCCATTTAAGCTGTAAAAGCTTTTGGTGAGTGACCAAACTTGTGTGAGGTTTCGCGTTGTCTTGGTGAAACAGTACACCTTTCCTGTTGATTAGTTCTGACCTTTTCTGTTGAAGTTCATCATTCATTTTGTCCAGCTGATGACAGTAGACTTCCGAATTAATCGTTGTGTTATCCGGTAAAAGCTTAAAAACAACGATTCCTTTAAAATCCCACCAAACAGACAGCATCACCTTTTTTTGGTGAATATCGACTTTGGAAATGGTTTGAGCCGGTCCATCTTTTTTACTCCATGACCTCTTGCGTTTGACGTTGTTGTATATAACCCATTTTTTGTCCCCAGTGATGATGTGCTTCAAAAACGGATCATTTTCGTGACGTTTGAGAAGCGAATCGCAGACGTCAATGCGGCGACACAGATTTCTCTCTGTGAGAATATAGGGAACCCATACATCGAGCTTCGAGGATAATACCAGGCCTTTCAAGTGGTCATAAACTGTTGAATTTGATAAATTTAACCTCAATCTGATCTCACGTGTTGTTATTCGCCGGTTCGCATCAACTAATGCCTTTATCGCGTCTTTATCAGCTTCCACCGGACTTCCCGAACATGGTGCAGCTTCGACATCAAAATTGCCGGATCGAAATTTAGCGAACCAGTTCTGGCACTGGCGTACTGTCAACACACCTTTTCCATACACATCGGTCAATTTCTTTCTGTCTTGAACAGCATTTTTACCATTTCTGTAGTAAAGCAGTAAGATATGTCAATAATGCTGCTTATCGCTCTCCATATTTAAGAGGGTACCAACCAAAAACTACTGCGTAGAATTAATTGGAATTTTTCACACACAAGCCTTGCTATATGAGCTATCAAAGCATATAAAAATTATACGGCTTAAATGTGAAGTTGGGTGAAAAAAAATACAATTAAATCCTCTGAGGGAAAAAACGAAATTACTTTCCGAACAACCCAATATATATGTGTGTGTATATATATATGTATATGTGTATATGTGTATATATATATATATATATGTATATATATATATGTATATATATACATATACATATATATATATAATATATATATATATATATATATTTATATATATATATATATATATATATATATATATCTTCCGTTCAAGAAAGCTAATAGCCGTAAGAGCAAATAATTATAAATAATCATTCTTTTTAACACTTCGCGTGCGGGCAACGCATTTTTACGTTTTTTGTAGTCTGTCACTGGCGGAGCGCGGGTCACGTAAAAATACGTATTTAGTAGATTGGTGGTGGATACCCGCTAACCACCACAAATCTACTAAATACGTGTAATTATATGTATATGTGACATATGCGTGTTTTTGTTGCTATGCAACGCTTTGCCTTTTTTCTTTTCACAAGTTATGATTTTCGAGTTACTCGGTCTTTTGTTGCGTTATTTCGTCTTCCTAGCTCCAGTATGTACAAGTCGTGTTTTGTCAATTTGAAGCTTGGTTTTTTTATTGTTGAATACAAAATGGATAAAATGAGCCGTTGTGACAAAGAGAGTGATGAAGAAATAGATGCCGACAGATAATCGGAGTTTCATTTTAAAAATCATTTATTTTTGTGATTTCGTAAAAATATTTTTTTTTTGTTAAATAATCACAAAGTATATATTAAAGTGTAAAATAAAAAAAAAGTTTCGTTCCTAAAAACAAAGTATTTGTCGGTTTTACTGTCATTTTTCTGAATAACTAAACTTTTTGCGCGAATCATGAGAATGCCTGCTGCACGAGTAAGTTGGCGGTGAAGTATACCCGCATGCAAGTGTTAAAATAAAACGCTTTCCTAAAATAAGAAGGTAAAAATAAAGACGATGTTTCCATATCAGTCAAAGTTGGGAAATTAAATATTTGTTGTTTATTTAACCCTTTCAGTAACCTGCCGTGTATTTTTAGTGCCGTTAAAAATAATAGCTTGTACAATTTTTTTTTTTTTTTTTTTTTTTTTTTTTTTTTTTTTTTGAACGAGTTTTCATTTTGAGAGTAGTTTTAGAGGACAAAATTTCAAGAAATTTATTATTTATAAAATTCCCATTTTGGATCGGCACTTAATAATTTTTTCGAGCAGTGTTTTTTTTTTTTTTTTTTTTTTTTTTTTTTGGGGGGGGGGGGTAGGTATATAGATTGAAATAATGACAGATTGATTGCTCTATCTATTATTAAATTCCATTTTTCAATACTTATTTTGCATGTAATACGAAATATATCGTTTTTCACATTCATCTTTTACAGTGTTTCTGTTTTTATAAATGACATCCCATGATGTTTAACACGATAGCTAATCATTAACTTTATGTGCTGTAGTATTTGAAGTTATTTAAACTTCATATTTTTTTAATTCTTAGCAGTCCATAATAACTTAGATTTAAGCTATCCATCGATATGTAATCGGCAGAAATGACTTGGGCAGATGATTTTATGTATGTATATATATATACATATACATATATACATATACATATATATACATATACATATATATATATATATACATATACATATACATACACATACACACATACATGTATAATACATGCATACATATATATATGTACATACATACGGATAGAATGATAGATTAGATAGATTGATAGATAGATTGGATTGATAGATAGATTGGATTGATAGATAGATTAGATTGATAGATAGATAGATAGATTGATAGATAGATTAGATTGATAGATAGATTAGATAGATAGATAGATAGATAGATAGATAAATAGATAGAGTGATAGATAGAACGTAGCGATCGATATCGGGCTATTACTTTGCGCACCAGACAATCGATTTATGTTATCGCTAGTTTTTAAATCGCAGAAGCCATATTCGTAAACTCCAAAAATGTCACTGGTATTACATATGTTTATGAAATGTTTTCGAAGATTTTACTTCTTACCATCTGTTATCTGACATTGGCATGTTTCCATTCGTCTACATCGCTTTTCTCTTGTCCTAAAACTGCAGAGCTAGCTGTAAGGTGACACTGAAGTGGCTTTTGTGTTAGTGCGACAGACTTCTATTCTTTTGTTTTACCTTTTTATACTTTTTCGTATACGTGGTTTAGAGAAAGTATAGTAATCGCTCGAAAATTCAACCTCGAGATTTTGATTGATCGTCACGTTTTGGACCTTCACGAGTACCAAAATACCAATTTTGAAATTATGCCTTTCTGCGTGTGTATGATCACTCACTATAAATCGAGTACATTTTGACTTGCAGAGGTCTTCAACCTGGATTCCGTGGAACCTTAGGTTTCTGGAGCTTTGACAAGGGTACCACAAGAGATCATTATTCGTTTAGTCAAAGCTTGATTTTAGTAAAATTTTTATTTTTATAAAAGATGGAAAGGCAGTTTGCTTGTAAAATTGATTGTAAATAAATATTTATAAAGTGAAATTTTAAATGAAATTACTATTTTCAATATATTTACATCTATGGGAAATGTTAATGAATTACAGTAATTTTTGCTCAAATTACAGCAAAATAAATTATGACGTAATTTTCTAGATAAATATAATAAACTAATACAACAATATTATTATTTTATAAACTGTCTATCAATAAGTATTTGGACACCTACGCAAATGACGATATCTGCAGTCCTGAGGTACGTCACGGCCTCCGTCGGTATACTTCGTGTAGTAAACAGCATCGGCATTAGTCGCATGCAAGATTCGGAGTTCGGACTTCTCCGATATTGAGAAAGGTATAATTATCGGGTATTACAAATGTGGCCGATCCTTAAGAGACATATCTAGCGATCTGAAGTACCCAAAATCGACAGTGGCCTATGTGATTAAGAAGTGGAAGGTGAGCGGTGATTGTCGGAATGTGCCCTGAGTCGGCAGACCAACGAAACTGGGAGATAGAGACCGACGAGTGCTGTCCAGAGAAATTCGGAAGAACCGCACCCAACCGATGGCACTCATCCACGAGGAGTTTCAATAGGCATCCGGGAATATTGTTTAAATGAATACCATTCGTAAAGAAGCACATCTGCTTGGTTTTCATGGTTGTGCTGCTGCCCAAAAGCCTTTGATCACAAAGTCCAACCGCGCTGCTCGGTTAATGTGGTGCAAAGCACATCGAAATTGGACCATAGATCAGTGGAAACGGGGTCTTTGGAGCGACGAATCAAGGTTCACCCTTTACCGTTCGGATGGCAGGGTCTGGCGTCTGCCTGGAGAACGTCTCCTGCCAGAATGCATTGTACCAAGATTCAAGTTCGCCGGAGATGGAATTATGGTCTGGGAGGTGTTTCTCTTGGTATGGACTGGTACCCTTGATCTCCATTCATGGTAAGCTCAACGCCGATGCCTACTGCACTATTTTGGATGACAATGTGCTTCCTACGTTGTGGCAGTTTTACGGGTTGGACCCCTGTTACTTTCAGGACGACAATGCCAGTTGTCATGTTTCGAGGTTAACCAAGGCTCGGTATGGTGCCAATGGAGTTCATCGAATGGACTGCCTGCCCAGAGCCCAGACCTGAACCCTATCGAGAGCCTCTGGGACGAGTTGGATTAAGGGGTGCACTGCCCGTCCGAAATCGGTGAAGGAACTTGTATGTCTACTCCAAGCCGAGTTGAAGACAATATCACTAGCTGTAATACAAAAACTTGTGGAAAGTATTCCCCGGAGGGTTCACGCTGTAATTGCCTCTTGTGGAGGCTCTACCAACTATTGATTTTGAATAAAGTTAGTTTTTTTTTCTATCACAGGTGTCCAAATACTTATTGGTAGACAGTGTATCAACTCTCATGAATTACGTGTCCCTCATATTCCGTTGCATTTCACAAATTGTTTACAGTATTCGAGAAATAGCGACAAATGCTACGAAATCACCGAACTTTTCGCGGGAAAGTATCTATCTATTGGAAAAATGGCAAATTAAATATTATGCATTGGACAAACCGATTTCAGGCTTCACAGAATTAAAATACTATTTTTTATCTTACCCGAACTGAGATCGGACATTCCTAAATTGAGCATTTGTTTTGTCCGAACTCAGTTTGGGCTTCACAGACAAGGGTTTAATTGAAAAATAAATTTTTCTTTATAAAATTTTAAAATATCAAGCACACATGAATTTTAATAACTATGATGAAATTCCTATAAGATATTTTAAAAGTAATTAACTCTTATTACAAATACAAATTTTGTTGCCAAACATTACAAAAATTAATGTGGATTTGAAAATAAATTGTATACTTTATGTTACTTGACAGGGCCCGACCAAGATACTTTTGTGCCCAGGACACAATCCAATTTTTGTGCCCTCCAAGCCCATGCAAATTTATAGCGACAATTTATTATGATCATTACAGTCATATAAAAATTATACATTGAATTATCAAACAGATTTAAGAAATTAGCATGAAAGTAATATTCAAAATCAAAAACACCAAATTTTCATTTTACGTAATCATTATTTCTGTTTAGCCATGCTAAAATTTAAGGATTTTTAAGGACCTAGAGTGACCCACTTTTTTATTTTCTACCTTGTCATACTCACAAGCTCTGTGGTGCAGAAAATAAATATTAATAATAGAATTAAAAATAATTTAAATTGATGAGATGATTTAATGGTTTATAGTGGTATGTTGCTAATAATCTGTCTTATAAATATGCAATAACCCATAGGATAAAAAGAGCACCAGGTTTGTTGAGGGAATTAATTATCAGGTAAATAACAGTAAAATTAAAGTAAATAGGAAACAATATAGTTCATGACAAACACAATTACTTCGTACAATAATTTATTAAAACTTAACGAAAGGGAAATTGTGCATGTGGATTAAAAATTATACTGAAGAAGTTCAAATGAACAAGATATCACGAGGGAAATGAAATTACTACAATGACATTGACATAAAATTCAACTGTTATGCACAAAATAATGTCAAAGATATTGATTGAAATTTATCAGGACTAAATATTTAGCAGGTAAAATTTAAGCACAGAAATTGATATCAACTACTGCACATTATAATAACCACATTATAAAATAATAAACAAAGGTAAAAAGTTATAAATTTTTTCAGGAGATGAATACAAGAAGATATGCATACAAAAAGTATTAACTAAAGCAGTAGTAATATACAGCTGGCATAAGAAAAAAAAGTCATCAAGTAAGCAGCAATATATAACAATTAGTGCATTAGTACAATTAGTAAATCTTCGTGCCCAGGGCACGTGCCTGAAGTGCCCATGTGATAATCAGGTCCTGATACTTGATGATATGAGTATAAATTATCCATATGAGTCTTTGTAACAACCTTTTGAGGATGTCATAAATTTGACTGTTATACATTTAAAAATATATACTACAATTATAAACTACGGTAAAAATTATTTACTTTTATTCACAAAAAACTTTGTCACAATGTTTGAGAATGGCATAAAGTTCACTGTATATATATTTAAAAAGAATAAACTACAGTTATGAATCCGTTGAATATGGAAGAAAATAAAACCAACACTGTTTATTTTTCTCTAAGCTTAGTAGAACTTTATGTCCATTGTTGCCAAATGGCAACAAAGAGAAAATTGTTACAGAAAATATTTTACAGTTAAATATCCAAAGAAAGTCATAAATATGAACGATATACATTACCTTTTCATTTGATAATTTTTGTTTGAGCACTGCAGAACAAAAAAGTGTATTTTTAAGCTTCCAGGAAATACAAAAAACACATGCAACAAACAAATGAACGAATAAATCTATCTGTATTCTTAAATGAAGTAAGGTGATATCAACATGTTGAAAATTTGTCTAATATCTTCAGTATGTCTTTTATTGGCAACGTTTGGTATTAGGGCTTCAATATTTTTCTAATAGTATTTTAAAAGACTGAATTGGGTATGTTGCCAAAATATGCCTCAGGCCATTTAAGGGTTAAAGAAGTCTAAAATGCAAGGCTGCCAGAGGGCAGTTTATTTTTTCAATAGGATAACATGGATCATAGGAAAACCTAATGGCAGATACAGAGCCACCTTAAGTGTCTAAGTTACTTACTGAGAAATTTAAAATATTCATTTTGACCTTCCTTGAATTCATCATGATGTCTGTATGTATCTCGCATAACTGCAAAAAATATTTGCTATAGAATGTTGAAATAGTGTCTGCAGTTTATTAACAGATATAAAATAAAATCCTACATTGTTTCTGTCAATTTTTGTTTAATGTTTTTACATAAAAATTTTTTTGAAGAATTTTTCATGTAGCTAATCCAAAACTAATTTATATGGAATAGGTATAAACAGGGACATTTATCAATAACTTGCTTACATTTCTCTATTCAGACTTTGCAGCTGAAATGATCTCCAATTTATTACACATGTCTTTCACTGTTCACGAAAATTTATCAGAATACTTTGTATATTTTTAAAACAAAATCTATATATTGTTTTTTTTCTAAAATGGTTTTAAATCATTAATTAATAAGTTATACATTTATAGCTTTTCTTACATATAACTTCAAGTTCTAGATTAAAAATGGTAGTTCATAGTAAGAATTAATTTTTATATAAATTTTATTATTTTATTAAATATGGTAAAGTCATAATTTATCAAATAGATACAGCAAATATTCATTATTATTTCAAAATGTGGACATTATATATCATTGTTAATGAATCATTATGATATTGTTGAACTTGGGTTATATACCTGTTAATAGATTTTCATCTATATTACTGAAACAAGACCTTTGTTTTGCCTTGTAATAAAAAGCATTACTTTAAATTTTTTTTAAATTAACAATTTATATATATATATATATATATATATATCACATAAAAATTAATTTATATTTTAAAAATGTAAAAATGTTATAAAAGTTTCAATGGTACCTACAGAATTTCTTGTTGACAAAACTTGAAATGAGAATTGCTGTAGCTTTGAAATATTTTTTAATGATGTGTGTGTGTGGGGAGGGGACACTTGCATATTAAACATTGGCTTATACAGCCATTTGGGGGCTTTAAATAATAGAGAAACAGTACTTATATTGTTGTTGTATTTGATATTAAAATCTTTTTTTTTATATTGTTTACAAAATTTCTTTTTAATCTATTAATTTTACAATTATGGATTTACATTTTGGAATTTCATGAAGGTACATGTATTTTGTCTTTACTTTTTACATGACTTTTACTTGTATATTCTTTCTTAGGACTTTTGAGTTTATTTGGACAAAAACTCGGCACAGATTTTAAAAACAGAAGGAAATCATTCTGATTTGCTATGGAAGCTGCTCTGGGAGTTATTATGAGGGTTCCTGGCCTCTTCATTATTGATTATTGGTGGCAACATGATAGAAACAAATCATTGCCCCATTCTATGGAGATGGCAGAAATAGTGAATTGTGTCGTCACTAATACAGGTACATATTTTCCTATATATTTTATTCTTCAGTTAATATTGGAATGCAAGATTAATATGCATTTATGTTTATTTTATATTGCAGTACTACTACATGGATTCCTCTTGTTGCTTCTACCACTACGTCATGTTCGAGCACTATACACACATTTTGTGAGTGGAGCAATAATAGTTAGCTGTCACGTAGTGTCAGCATACTATGTAGAAATGGAGATGAGTAAAAAAGATGTAGATAATTCATATTTTTTAAGACGGCAAATTGCAATGCTTGTATTTCATGGTGTGCTTGGTGGATTAATATCATATCTTCTGAAAGGGCCTTGGATATCTGTTCTACCTATTTTCTCTGTGTATGTACTTCCTGTAATTGCACGACTTGCAAATTTGCCACTCGACACACTTCCATTCTTTCACAATTTTTGTAGTACAGCTACTGGCTTCAATGTCTTTCTTTATATTACGTATCAAATTCCAAATGTTTTAGATTGTGCCAAACTAGCATATATGGATGCATTAACTGTAACAGAAGCCTATGGTATTGGAACACTATTTACTTTATTGTGGAACAAGCTGTTTGTTCCCACCCATTTTGCCTTATTTTGGTTGATAGAATTTTTTGTAAAACTAATTGGAAGTATGTATCACGTGGAAAAGTCGCCATGGGGAGATGAATGGTATATTATCATTCTTACTACAATCAGTTCTATTTGTGCCAGTCCAGTGACACTAGTTGCTACATCTGTAAGTGTATCATATTTGTCTTATTTTACTTTATGTTCAACTAGGGCTTATCTCCAAGGTTTATCTGCATTTCTGCAAAATAACCCTATGCACAGTGGCTGGACTGAAGGCCTCACATTAATATTACTCTCTATTCAAACAAGATTAATAGAGATGAAAATGCCAGCTCGTATGGCAGTTATGACTATCATTTTATTCATTGTTCTTTCATCATTACTACAGTCTATGCTTGAAATAGCAGAACCTGTTGTCCTTGCACTTAGTGCATCTAGAAGTCGCAGCATTTGGCGTCATTTGAGAGCTCTTAGTTTGTGTTTTGCCCTTTTAATCTTCCCCCTCTACTTGACCAAAGTACTGTCAGCTGTTTTTCCCATAGACTTTTGGATGATGATTGTCCTCTCCAGCTGTATGCTAACATCTGTCCAAGTTTTAGATCTTCTTGTTGTCCATTCTCTGTTTCTCTATGATTCTGCAAGATCTGAGCCTTGGGAAAATTTGGATGACATAGTTTACTATACAAGAGCTGTTACAAAGGTCCTAGAATTTTTTGTTGCCATCTTTGTTGTAGGTATGGGCCTCTGGGAATCAACTTCAGGCAAATGGAATTGGTTAAATGCTTCAATTTTATTGGTCCATTGTTATTTCAATGTTTGGCAGAGACTCCAAACAGGTTGGCGAAGCTTCCTACTCAGAAGAGAAGCTGCTAAAAAAGCAAAATCATTACCATCAGCTACTATTGAGCAACTTGCACGCCTGGATGATGTTTGTTCTATATGTTTTGGCAACATGAAAGCTGCCTGTGTGACACCTTGCCAACACTTCTTTCACAGGACATGCTTACGAAAGTGGCTATATGTACAAGATAAATGCCCACTTTGTCATGGAGTTATCTCATTATCCTCCAGTGAAAGTAATGCAGATGCACCTCCAGAGATGGAAAGGGTAAATGAAGTGAATGAACATATTGAACCACTCCTTCAGTAGGTGTGTCAAGTTGCCTATTACTTTTGACTTCTGTAAAAATGTGTGTAGACTATATAAAGAACGCCAATTATTGTATTCTTATATTGTTTCTATTTACGTTGATTTTGTGATTTCAGAGTTATATATATTTTGTTTATATTGCATATTCTGCTGTAAATATTAATTTTTTTAGGTATTTTTATAATTTCTTCCATTTTTTTAGTTGCTTGTTTATTATTTTAAAATTGTGATTTTAGATGCAGGATTTTTCTTTTATACTTTTTTCTAACTACATCATCCATTTTAACTTTTTCATTTTGTAAAGTTAGAAGTCATGTAATTATTTAAATTTTAGTATTTATGTAAATACTTTTCTATCAACTATTTTCTGCAATAGACTTAACCTAAATAAAAAATTACCCAGGAAGCTACCATCATTAGCCAACTTTGTAAAGAATGACACAAAATATATTTTATCCAGTTGCCTATCCCAAGAATAATGAACAAACAATTTCTATTAAAATATCTTTTATTTATTTATTTGCATACCATTCATTTAATTGTACTGTCTTCATTATACATCTGTTCTGATCATGTAAAAAATTTGAAATACTACCCTTTGTGAGTGATCATACATTTTCACACCATCAACAACTTTGATTTAACCAATTTTAGTATTTTGAAGGAAGATTTAATAATTTATTCAACTCAGTACAAAATATTGCTGCAGCCAGTTATTAGTGGGTTTATTTGAGCTATTGAATTCTATACCTTAAGGGGAGGACGACATTTTGGACAAATGAAATTGAGGCCTTTTATAATACATTGATAACCTTTTAATAATGAAATAATGCTGTTTTATGAACATTGACATAAAATATGTATCCATAATTTATAAATCTTTCACAAAACAAAAACTTTGTCATGACTAGGACTGGATTGTTTATCAATATATTATCAAATATTGATAACTTTAAATTTTGCGATAACAATATTAAAATTTTGTTTTGCTGATATATACATCTCACCCACCATTGATACTATTTTTCCTCCATGCACAATATCAGGATTGCCAAAAGACATCCTGAATATTTCAATATAAAATAATATTTTTTCAAGTTTATTACATATTACCCACATATTTGATACAAACACAAGCCAGAAAATTTGCTTTTGAAGGTTATGTCTCTGATAATATATCCTAATATTCTGATAACGGAACTCTCGGGTCAACAGTGGAAATTCTACTATTTGTGATAGGTACAGATGTTCTGTTTCCCCCCTCCATCTGCTATTGGTTTGTTCGAAAATATATCAAGGATATTGATATGTAATCACAACAGTCAGTGATATGTGCACATGTTGGTATATTTCGATTGCTTGCTTGTTCATATCTTCTACTAATATTGGAGGTATATGGTGTTTTGGATGAATATTGGGATAAAAAATTAATACTTAAAGTGAAGTTGATTGCTCAAAGTATTATAAAATTATATAAAAAAATGGAACTAAAAGCAATGTTTTGTAGTTTATGGGAATGAAAATGGCAAAGTAATGAGTGAAAATATATTGATTTGCAATTTAGATATGTTTTTTGAAGGCTACACATAATTTATGGGTTTTGATCTAGACAACTACAGTCTACTATTTTTGCTGTACAAAACGCTATTGATAAATACCTACTATTTAAAGCTGTTTCTAGATGGTTATGAACATCCATGCCTAAATTCAAACCTATGAAATCCAATGTCGAAGATCAGCTTACCAATGAAAAGGAGTTTAATTTTTATTTGGGAGAAATATAATTTCGCATTAGCAGCAATGGTTTCCAATTTGAATAGACAATTCTGTTTAGTATCTGAACAAATTACTGTACAATAGTATATATATATATATATATATATTTCTTTTCAGTGTTAAAATTCTTTCAGGAGTCTTAATTTTTAGAATAAAATAGTAATTTTAAAAACCAAGGTTTGGAATGAAAGAAAGCTAAGACTATTCAAAAAGAGTAATATACCCTACTAGTTTAAAGTATTATTGCAATATATCAATATCAATTTGGGGATATATCACAATATTAAATTTGATTCCTGATAAATTATTTGGGTATTTTCAGATAGTTACAAAAACAAAAGATCTGAATTTTAAATTTTGCATAGATCTCATATGTACTTACATCATTTTAAATAGGATACTATTCTAATTAGCATACAAATATAATAGAAAATTTTATATATTACAGAAAGCATATTTTTAAATGCCATACATAAAACTTCAATATATGGACAGTCAGTAATTTAATCAAAGTTGTAACAATATTTGTAAAAAAAGTAACAGAAGTAAAAGATGAAAAAATTGTTATTCTGAAAAGTCCTATAAATGCAGTTAAGTCTCTTTAAATGGGCAGTCATCGTTTAAAAGATTCATCTTCTGGAGATTTTAGAATTATTAGTGTAATCTCAATTATTAAGTTCATATGAAAAATTTAATCTCTTAAAAATTTTTCCCCATATTTGTCTCTGTATAAATGTAGAGCTCCAGGAGTATCCCAAAAATTTACATATTAAATTAAATCATGCCTTTAGAAAGGACTGCATTTGAAGTCAATTATAATGCATCATTATTTGGTTTAAAATAATAATCACTATTCTAGGGCTACCGTTTACAGCTGTTATGTTACAATAAAGGGTATCTCATAAAATAAAAGTTAATACCTATCTAATCTAAACATGTAAAATTGTAATAATTTAGAAATTTCTTTTTTAAATTTTAGTTTTTTAATGATCTAGACAGCAAATTAATATGAATGTTAAACCTTGTATGAATATCACTGAAAATCTTAATACAATTTCCTTCACTATGCATAATTTTATGACTCTGGAAAATCATTTATTTCAAATACTTCCTGATTCAATTTCTCATAATGAAAAATATTTTAAAAATCTAAATAAAAATGCTACAAAGGCTTTAAAATGATTTTATTAGATCTTACTGGACATACATGAAGGAAAATTAAAAAAGAAAATGAAAATTCCAATTCTTGGCAATCACCAGGTGAATTAAGGATCTGATTTCATCTCTAATTATGATAATATCTATATAAAGAAAAGTTTATTATATTAATGAAATCTTGTACAATATTTGTGCATACATCATCAATTAATTTCAAGCTTATAATCACAACACAGGATAAACATTCTATGTCTACTCAGATTAACAACACCAACCAACTTATAAATCATCTTTTGCCAGAGAGTGTTGCTTGAAAAACTACAGTAAATACAAACTGTACAAAATATTTCATAGGCAGGTCATTTCTGTGGACTTAAGATAATTTAATAAACATAGATGTATGGTTTAATAGCATTGAAAATTATCATATCAACACTATTTTTGATAAAAATTTTACATTTATTTTTGTTTTCAGTCATTTAATTAGAATCTTTTAAAACTTATTAAATATATATTTTATTCTAACTTATTTATATCTACAGGGTGCCCACTCTTTTTCCAGAACAAAAATTAAGGACTTTCTAAGGACCAAAGTAACTTTTTATGAGGACTTACTTGAAATACACAGCATAACGACATAAACACTATTTGCTAATGAACATATTTTAATAATTATGAACCAGACAAGGCATGTTCAAGAAATGCCCTACAATATTTCAGAATTAAGTTTTTAAAAATACCTAAAAACTAATATAAGATAAACCTATTTGACAAAAACATTTTGAAAAATGTACACCTAAAGTTTTTTGAGTGATCAAGTTAAAAATAAATTGTAAATAAAATATAGTATTAACAGTACTTTCTGAGGGTTTAAAAATGACTCCTATATATATATATGTGTATACTAGTTGATTATCTCTGCCATGGCCTGGGAAAGAAGAAAGTTTTAGACTTTTCTATTATTTTCAATGCAAAGAAAATTAAACTTCCATAAGTAACTGAAATATCTACAACCCCCCCCCCCAACCTCCATGCTTCATTTAATTAAAATCTGCATGACTGTTAGCTATTAGGAAATTGGTACAGCTTAGCACAAAGGATTATTTGTCAAAAAATTTTCTAGCTTGTGACCATGAAAGTACTAATAAACTAAAAGCATTTTCCTAATATTTCAAGGATATATAACCCGAAAATAATACTTTAAAGATATCAAGGAAAGGAATTTTGAATTACTACAGAAATACACTGAAAACATATATGTTTTGAGGATTTTCTTTATTATTAATACTGCACTTTTGGATAGAAAATGTAAAAGAATGTTATGAACATTAGCAAATATTTTATATATTCTTTGACCAGTACTTATCACCTGTACTGGTGTTCTTAGAAGCAGTTTGGGACAAGTTTAACTTCGAACTTACAAAACCAGAAAGTTTGGAGTGTATGGTGAAAACTGATAGGAAATCATATGACGACAGATAAATCGATCAAGTTCCAATTAAGGAGTTTTTAAGGACTTTTGACAAAAATTAAGTAGTTTTAAAAGGGCCCTTAAAAAATGAAAGCTAAAATTGAGTTCTTAAGGACTTTTGAGGACCATGGGAACCTTGATCTATAAAAGATAAATTTTATACCTTCATCAAGCAGCTTTCAATAAGTCATCTAGCTCACCATTAGCAGACAGCTCTTTTAGAATATCTAAACCACCAATCAAGTCTCCATTTATATACAACTGTGGATAAGTTGGCCAATTTGAATATCTTTTTAAACCTGAAAAAATAAATGGCATATTTACCTTTTTTACAAATGGGCTTTATTATGCTTCTAAAATTTAAACTTCTATTTATAAAGAGTTTAAATTATTACAGGTGCTCTTCACTTCATGACCAAGTTCCATTATGACATCTTTGTCATTAAGGAAGGAGCTTTTCTCAGGAATATAGGAGCATTATAAAATTATGAAACAAAGTTTATTTATAAAAAAACATACAGGTGTACTTATTATAATTTGTTTATTTGGAACTGTAGAGGGAATGGGATAAATGATGATAGAAGTTAAGGGAGAGGGGAAACATCTTGGTGTTGTTTGCTTCATAATCTTTCTTGATAAAAATTTCTTAGTTAACTCATTCCATATTCATACTTGTCAACTTGTACAGTTTATCTGTACACTGTACAAATTCAGATCACAAAACAAGATTTTACATATGCATGTGATAAACATACAGTTTAGGGTTTATTTCAAAGAGAAAGATTAATCTTGCAGACCCCACCCCTACAACCTGCAACGAGGGGAAATTGAATATATATAAACTTTTTCCATTTGTTATGCAAGAAAACATTCATTCTGCACTACAGACATATGATCTACTGTAGTTGTCACACAGTTTGGGATCAAATGAAACTTTAAAACACAACAGAATTTTAAAAGCTATGCTGTGTATTCTAACAATACCACATAGTAATGTAGAATGTAAGAGGATATTAAGCAGTCTATGTAAGACAAGAACTGATTTAAGAAGTTTCATCCAGCAAAAAAGATGATACATGAGCAATGTTTTCAAAGAATTTATAACCAAGGCAAAATCAGCCACACTGTCATTTAAAACAAATAAAATAATTTATTTTCTTTTAATAGAACAATAAATTTGATTTATTTATTGGAATTTTTTCAAGTACTTTTATTAATTAAAATACTTTATTGGAGTATTATTGACTATGATACAAAGTTGTTTATTAGCTTGTCGCAACAGAATCACATGTATATAAAGTTCTTTCTTGATATTATCTTTTAAGAAAAAAAAAAAGGGGTAAGCATGTAATGTAATTAATTGCATAAAGATTAACAATTTACATTTACTTTACATATGAATTATAAGCTCACATTTAATATGAAAAATTGTAAGATTTTTAAAGTCGGTATGCTGGCATATGTGCATGTTCAATTTTATTTAAACATTCAGTATTTGGGTTAATTACTTTATACTGTTTCTTAACAATTTCTTCAAATACATATTTTTCAGCATAACATTTATATTATACTATTTAGGTTACAAACATGTAAAAGGTAATGAGGTTACAGACTGAAGAAGGCTTGACAGATTTCCAATGCATTTATGAGCACATAATACATTTATAATTCCACCAATCAAAGAAAATAAAAAAAATAAACTAATATATTCACAATCTTAAATCTATTAAACAGAAGATAAAACTACAATAAAAATGTTTAAATTGTAACTTTGTTAATATCAATGTTTTTTAGTTAAAGAAAAAGATTTAAACTAAGTATTATTAAATTTCAACAAAAATGCATCTAAAATTTCTATAGCACCTTGTACATTTAATAAGTATCATAATTTTTAATAGAGAAGTTGATGTGAAAAAGAGTGCTTATTAGCATAAATGGAATTGAATAAAAATATTACAAATGGCTTACCTTCTCGAACAGCAAAGTCTTCTAATATATCAAAAGTTTCATACTTTGCATTATGACTATTTAAAAGTGAAATTACTTGTTTGCTAAAGCCTGTAAGAAAAAAAATTATGAATGAATTAAAATATAACACTAACAAAATTTATTATGCTTAACATCCTTATTTGATAATTTTGTGATTTGGATTAAAATATAGTTTAAATCTTGTCCAAGCATTTGCTTTTTGTCATACTGAAAATCATCTAAAATTAGTATACACAATTATATCTATTATAATGTTACAACAGAGTACTGTTTCAATATATGATAATAAATTAAACTTGAAATTTTCCTTTTCAAAGTTGATATTCTATGTTGCTTAATTACAGTCAGTCCCTTTAGAAAACAATATGCTGTAATTTATAAACTTATAAATAAATGAATACAATAAAAAAACTTGAATTAAAGATATTCAGGGTTACTACAAACTACAAATCAAATTTCAGGACAAATTTAAAATATGCATTAGCTGTCCTAATTTTACACAAACACATTTGCATTCTAAATTGTTTAAAAGATACTAACCTAAAATTTAATAGTTAATCAAAAGTAAAAATTAAAAACAATTTTGAAATTAACAAATTCGATCTGCAGGAATTGGAGAATAAATTCTTATTCTCAAAAAAAAAAAAAAAAAAAAAAAAAAAAAAAATAAGTAATATTAGCTTAAATTACTCCCTAGAATTTTTTTTGTAGCATTCCTGATCAGTATATCATTTCGCATCTGACAATCAAGTCCTTAAAAAAACTTGTTATTCACTGGGGAAAAATTATAAATATTGATGGAAACACAAAACTATATTGAAAATGTGTTAATACTACAGATGTACTACCTTAAAAAGATATTAGTAGCTACTCTTTAAGCATACTGAGTATACAAAACATTAAGAATCTGCTGTAATTGTTCAAAATCAATGGAATTTAAGGATTTTTTAAAAATTTTTTTCAATTTCACAAATTTTCAGACAAGTGTGGATTCTGTATATTTATCCATATTTGGTAGAAATAATTTTGGCACTAATGCACTAAAATATGCAAATAATGTATGCACATATTCCTCATAATGTAGTGAGAAGGACTGTTAAGGACCTTCTAATGGGGGAGACTTATAGGGTCTGGCTTGATTCTGGTAATCAAAGGCAGGCGAAGGAGCTTAACCAGGGTTATCCCAGGATGAGGGCTAATGAGCTACTTAAGCCCAGTAGGAATGAACTAAGGGTGGCCATTGGTCTGTTGACTGACCACTGTTGCCTCAAGAGGCACCTTAACATTATTGGCATCATGGATAGCCTGGTATATAGGGGTTGCCATATGGCAGAGGAGAGTTCCTCACACATTTTATGTGAATGTGACTACTACTGTGCCAAGAGATTTGAATTTCTTGGATATCGCTTCATTAAGCCGTGGGAGTTGATCAACTTTCTGGTTAAATTGCTGCTTAGATTTATCTCAGCTCTCTGAGACCTAACTGTTAATATTTCTTAACATTATGTTGGGACTTTTTGTTCCAGTAAATGGGGGGCTTTTCAGTACAATAGGCCTTAGGTTGCAGTGCTGGTGCCCTTATGGGCCGCCCTACCCAAAATATAAAGCATGCACATGCACTCAACAGATACTTCTACCACTTCATCTTACAAAAAATAACAGAGTTTGAATGCAATCATCCAGTGTTGCAAAAGTACAATAATAAAAGTTCACTTCCAGATGTCTGTTTGGTTTAAAACAACACTCTTAAAATTAATCCAAAAATTATAATTTAGTCAAATGTGAAAAGATAATCTTATGATCTCAAAATAAAAGTACTGAATACATACCACATCTTGGAGCATCTGGGTTTCCTTTCATAAAAAGCATGACAGGGGCTTTCTTTATAAGTCTTCCTAACCTTTCATTTAGGTACTTAAAAAGAAAAAAAATTACAATGTATAATTACAGCATAAAATAGAAATACATAAATTGGACATTATATATATATATATATATATATATATATATATATATATATACACCTGTTAAAAAATTGTATAAATCTATTGATAGAACATAGTCCTAAAATTGAGCTTAACATTTCACCAAATTTCTTCATTACTGTCATCTTTAATATTAAATATCCCCTTGTAATATATTTAACCAACACAACTAAATACTTAACTTTCAAACATTATATTATAGCAACCAAATTTATTTTATGTTTTTGGTAAATTTTAATTGCTGCTAAAATTAAAAGATGGCATCTATAATTTTGTTTTCACTAATAGACAAGCTAAATTACTATGCAAATTTGTATTCTACTAACAAATGTAGCAATCCACATATGAAACAAAATTTAACAAATAGAAACTTGAATCTTTATTTCTTCTTCTTCCTAGTCATTACAGCTGGTTAATAACCAAGGCCATCTCAGATAGCTTACATCATTTTATACTTCGACTTTAACTTTCAGCCTAATTACATTTACAAATAATAAGTATTGAGATTCACTTAATTCTTGATAAAAATGTAACTCAGTTAGAAACTAAGCATTTTTTCCTTTTTATTTATTTATATGTGTGTATATGAAGACAATAAATTAGTTATGTTGGGTTCAATGAATTATAGTGGAATTTAAACTGACAACAGTTATACTAGGTTACAATTTTTTTTAAAGGATTCTGGAAGAAAAAAAAATTTGTCCTTTAACATTAATTTTTAAAAGACATTATGAAAAGCATAAATGCAACATATTTAATTTAAATATGTGTAGACCTGAGCAGTATATTTTTTGTTAAAAAACCTTAGAACGAAGTATTAAATGCATTATTATTGCTTTACGGGATATAATAACACGACAAAAAATAGTAAATAAAACTTATCAGTGCTTTATCAGTGATACTGAAACTTTCCTTCTACAATATCAAACTGGGATAATTAGAAATTGAATAATCTAAATTTTCTCTTAGAAGAAATTATGATAGCTTTTAAAACAGTAGATGAAGTTATATCTAGTTATATCTTATATATATATATATATTTATATTACTAAAAAATAAAGTAGTTACATTGAAAAAACAATTAAAGAATATACCCTTTAAGTTACTTGAAATGAATTTTTAATAAATTTTTAAACAGAATATGAAGATTTAAAAGAAATACAATAAACATACTGATAGGTATATTGATTTAAATAAGAAAATAGATTTTTTACACGTTTATTAGAACTAAAATTATTTAGAGTAATATATTACATTTACAAGTATAGTTGATCAGCGACTAAGATGAAATAACTTACTATTAAATAACAAATTTCATCATCTTGAACAAATTACTAAGGATCATAATATTTAATACTACAATAAACACATGCACAATATACAATAAATGATTTTTTTTAAATGAAAAATTGTTACATAAAAGAGGGAGAGGTGATTTTATAAAGCATTAATTAGTTATATTTATACATTTTGTACAAATGGCATTAAAAATTACTTTATGACAACAAGATAGATTTCTTCAATAGAAAATACTTATAAAATAAGTTTATTATAAACATTGAGCTAGCATTTTAAATAAATTCAAATAAAAATATAGGAAAAAGAGCAAGATAAACGGTAATTTATTTAAATTTTTTAAATATAAATTTCACTATTAAGTTTGGTAGAAAGTTTATATAAAATAAAATTAAATGCAATTACTCTGTCTTCATCTGTACTTAAATGTTCTTCTAGTTTCTTAGAGAACAAGGGGACATTTGCTCCCACTAATTTATCTATAAGAACAGCTCTCTGAAATAAAAATAAAACATTAATAATGTGAGGTAAATGTACATTATAACTTGTTAATAAAAGTAATAAAGAGATGTTACCTTAAAAAACAAGAAAGTAGGAGCATTTTCTACATTGTACTTCTTGGTCACCTCCTCATTTGTTGCATCAACCTAACGAAAGTTAAAGAATGTTTTACAAGAGTTGGAATTTTCATTAAAATATCAATAAACTTTTCAGAAAATATCTTTTATATAATTTTTTAAAAACTAGAAAACTTTACATCTTCAGATTGCATATGTAACTGTTAACAAGAGTAGAAATTGAAAGGATTACGATTATTCCAAGAATAAGTTTGTAAATCCCCTATATAATAATAGCCTAAGTCATCTGTCTGTCTGTCCTCAAATTTATGAAGCGGTTGGACCTGAAATGGATACAGGCATCCATATTGAATTCTTGATAAGTTAGGGTTAGCAAAATTCAAAGAAAGTCTTCAAAACATTCAAAATCCCCCCTTTTTGAACATTTAATGACATTATTTCAAGCCCTATTTTCCCCAGTTAAGAGCAGGCAATTCAATTTATCCCATAATAAATAGGTAAAAATAACTTTTTTTTCTATCATTATGACGTAATTCCATCTCATTTAATCATTTCTTACTTTAAATTATTTAATATCATCTGCATTATTTTCATACATTTTATCATTGAACTTAAATATGACATCAATAATTTTCTTTTATATTTGGCTTCAATAATAAATTAGATACATGTGTGATCACTTTAAATTTAACCCTCGATTATTTTTTGTTGCAATGAAAATTTTATCACCGATATTAACAACAAATTCTTTTCATAAAAGTATAGGAGTCTATTTCACAGACTATCAAATATCTAGCGTTTAAGGTATATATCTTAGAAAATTAAGAAGTTTGTACGTTTGTGTTTCTTCATACATAACCACGCTGTTTGACTAAATGAATTCAACATGATTCTAAATTGCATTCACAGTATCAGGATACTTTAGAGAAGTATGAAGATAAATTATTGACCATGTACCAGATAAATTCTTAGCCAAGAAACAAACCAATTTTTTTTTTACCTGATTCATAAAGTACTTTTGAATTCTAGAAAATTAAAAATTTTACGGATCCTGTCATGACAGGCTGTATGCTAGTTTTAAAATATTCATCTATGCAACATTAGGAGGAGATGTAAATTGTGCACTCAGATGCATTTTCTCTAATTTTTAAAAATGATAAGCCTTGTAACCCCTCAAAATTTTTATAATGACGAATCTTGATCTTATCAGTGCCTAGGCAAAATCTAGAAAAATTGGCTGGATTTTAAAAATGTATAAAATAATTAATAAATAACAAAATAAATAATTTTGTACATAATACAATTGAGACTTAAATCAGAATATTAATTAGGTACTTCATGAGTATTAATTTGACACTTTAAACAATTTAAAATAATTTTCAATAGCAGTCAAATACAATATTCTATTTTTATAAATAAATTTATATGATGGAGGCATGGGATAAATGTTCTCTTTACCAATGTAATATAGTAATGTTATCTTTAATTGTAATGTGTATATATATATAAATTATATATCTTATATGTGTATAAGTACTAAAAACATTTAAACCTACAGTTTGTAGGTGAAATAAGCTAATAATTACATTAAAAATAACATTGCACATAAAAACTTGCAAAATCAATCTTCCTTTTATCTTTTTTTTGTATCTCTAAATATAACTATAGATTTAGATTACTGTTTCAATGACGCATTGAATATTCTAAGTAAAAAAAAAACACTTTGCCATTTGACAAAAAAGCAAAAATGTATTTTTGCCAGGACAGTTTTTTTCCCGCACCTTTGGCAAAAACGTGCCAACCCTATGTTTTTTAATAAATATTTTAATTATACTCATGCAAGCCAAATGCAACAAATAAAAGGTGTAAAGTGTGAGTTAGAAAACATACTACTGGATTGTTCTAAATTCTCTTAAGGAAGTATAAAATAAACCACTGTTACTAACAAAATAAACATTCAACCAGTACAGATAAATGTAGAAATCTCTTGCTTTGCAGAAATTTTAGCTTTTTTATTTTGTAATTTTGCATGTGCTACATTCTGGATTTTGCTTGTTACTTGTTAATTTCTGGTGACATTTTGATGAAATATTTCTTCAGTGGGTTAATTTGAATTAATTTCTGAATTATTTTGTAAAAACTTACTTATTTGTCTACCTGATGTGTGTCTAAAATAGAAATCTGGATTACATTAAAATGGTATTTGTTCCTTTTTGACTTTATAACATGAATCCTGAGTCCTGTTATAGAAAAATTTCAGATTATTTTAAAAAAATCTGAACTTTTTTCTTTTTTGCAATATACCTTTATTTGGAAGAAAAGTCATTTCTAATAATTATATTTCAATGTTTCCAATGTTTAATCAAAGATTTAATCCTTTAAAAGAAACCTTACTGCTTAATTAATTCAAGTATCACTTAAAAAAAATAAGGTTTGATACCTCTGTTTAATCATGAATGCCTTTTATAATCATGTTTTTATTCGAACCACACATTACCTTATTATTTTTTTTTAAATTCCTAAACAGAATCAAGACAATAATAAAGAAATACTTATTAAGAAAACTATATTTACACCGGAAACTGCACAAAAGAACTTATAATAAATTATTCTTCAATTAAAAATTTTTTGTAAATATCTTTAATTTTCCACCATTATATATTTTGTTACTATTATTCCTGTGTTTGTTTCAGGGTTGGAAAAAAATCATGATTTAAAAAAAAAAAAAAAAAAGTTATTTGATTTGATTTAAATCTGATTTTTTAAAATTTTTTTCTGAATATTAATTTTAATTGTTGTTTTTATGTTTTTTGCAATATACATAGAATAGTTTGTTATAATATGTAACATCTTATCTATCTAGTATATTCTGCACACTGATTACCTAAATTTAAATATATAAATTTTAATCTAAATACATTCTATTATTTTGTAATTGGATAGTGCAAACTAAATAAGATGTAAATTAAAAGAACAAATAAAATATTCTTTTAATGCAAACTATTTATTTAAAAAAACAAATCATAATTATTTCAATATTTTTTAAGCACCAAATTATGGATTTAATTGTTTCAATAAAAACAATAGCTTTGATGCTTTATCCACTCCTGATTGGTTACGAAAGCTAGAATGAACAATACCAAAAAAAAAAAAAGAAAAAAAAAAAAGAAAGAAAACTGTCTTTCTATTCCAGCAGAAAAAGCCACGGCTTATGTTATTTGGTAGACAAACTGGATATCAAGTTTTGTAATACTCTCTTTGCTTCCCATTACATAAAATGATTTCCACCAGTCATAATCAGTCATTGTACTAAACCTACTACATACTTTATGAAAACAACACCCCTAAATTCTTGGAAAGCACATGCTATCTATTTACACTTATTTACTTATTGGTATTACTGTGCTGACTGATTCCCAAATCTCTTGTCTTTGGAATATACAGGGTATCTGCCAAAATAAAATTTTTCAAATCCATGACTTTCCCTGTATAGCAGATCATTTTCCATGACTTTAAAAAGCTTTTGTTAAAGTATATATAAATAAAACTTCTGATGTACATACAAATAAAATATATGCTTTTAGAGAAATTACAGGAATTTTATCATAAAAAAACTATAAACTTACTTTATAAGTGTTAATAAACTCCCATACATAAAAATAAATTGTTGTATCTACATACCTAAGTTTAATCATATAGCAATTTCCAAATGTTTCCAATTTGAATTCAGGGTACTTTGGTATTATCCAGGTGACCATGAATAATAGCCAAATATAACCCTATAATGTTTATATACAATATCCCTAGAGATAAACTTATATTTTGTGCAAAAATCTTAACTAATTTTTATTAAAAAATAATTATTCTTATATTAATAAAATTTTAATCTACAATTTAAGAAAAAACCAGAATAATATACATTTACCCATCCATTAAGCTTTCTTGCTTTGAGTTTCCTTGGTGAACAAATTTTACTTGGCAATATGGCCAATAGGTTAATACATAAATACCAAACTCAGTAACTTCAGCCAAATGACAAGTAAAAATAGAATTAAACAATTAAATGCATTTTTATTTAATTGGTAGTTTAGTGGATCCATGACTTTTACTCATTTTACTTGAAAAATCAAGACTTTCCATGACAAAATTAATCCATTATCTAAATCCACGATTTTCCATGACATTCCAGGTGTGCAGAAACCATGAATATAGGTTTTAAAAGAAGTGAAAAAAAAAAAAAAAAAAAAACTGATTTAAATCACATCAACCCTGGTTTGTTTTATCTTCATGTGTTTTTCTACTGGAGTTTTACATATATTTATAGCTGTTGTCGACTCTGATCACATTAGCCAAACAATTATTGCTCAGGAGGATATATACTACATCTGTTCTAAATTATATAAATTATGTTTTTCTATTATCATATTTCACTAATGAATTTTTATAATTTATTGATTAAGACGAAATATTTACTTTGATGAAAATAATCCCTTCGTGATCTCGACTTTTGTCCACTTCATTGATAACATCAGTCATTTGACTACATTCAGCAGAATCTTCTACATAAAAATATATTACTACTAAGTCCCTGGAAATAAAAAAAAGGCAGAATATATTAAAATATAAAACACCTATATAATTCAATTGCTAAGTAAGTTTTTGATTAATTGAATACCAATCATTTAAACCAATAGTCTCTAAACACCTTTAGTCTAAGGGCTAAACTTCCTTACGAAGTTCCATGTGCTAACCAGCTCATCAAAGTGTAATGTTAAATTACATTACTGTAAACAATTGTCAGCAGAAAATTACAGCTACATAAATCTAATCAATCATAATTATGTTTAATGTCGTGTGAATTACTCACGTCACTCATAACAGTTTTTTGAGGATAAATATAATTAATTATAGTTAAAATATTTACTTTCATTACGCACGGCAGTATTGTGTTTCTTAATTGGTTTGTGTGATTTACTTATTACAGTATAATCGATATAGCCATAGTTAAATCACGAAGGTTCGATCATTATTAGCAGTGTCATCATTATATGCCAGCTATTTTTCACAAGGAAACCGGCAACAGTCATTTCTAGTAAACCTATTCCTAGGTGGTTTAAATAAAATAAACTTGAAATTACAACTCGAAGTAACTAATTAAAAATACCTCAACCATCAATTTTTGATCACAAAGCACCTTGTCACCAATAATTCACAAGGATAATAATGAAGAATAAAAGATTTTGAGTACAGAAAACAATTATTTAACAGTCCATTACCTTAGTGCTTCTTTCATATGCTTCTCAACAACATACATACTATCAGCATGAATCACACCCATTTTGAAATATTAAATATTCGTTACTTATTATTTATGAAGCAGCGATGGCTATCCAATGCTTTTAGTAAAATAACTCGAATAGCTTTAACGATACTTTTTATATGAGCTTTTACTTTTCGAACCTTTTCATTGCAGATACATAGCCTAAAGCGGGGTTGCCAACCCTGTAATATCAATATGGATGGGTAACACTAATATTAAATATTTTATATAACTATTTTTATTGACACATATATTTGTATAGTCATGATCTATCAATATTTGAAATAAAACTATGAATTAAGATCTGAACTTAAACACATACTTTAAGTTTCTTATGCATAACATATTTTAATGCCAGAAAAATATATTGGCAACAATAAAGTAGATTCTGTCTCAGTTGCTATAGTTACTAATATTTAAATGTATCAGCGTTGTATCAGAATTCAAGCATTACATGAAAATACTAAATTTTTATGCTGTCTCTAGAGTAATATCTTATGTAATAACATGCTACAGTGATAAAAAGAAATGGCTATTAGTTTTACATATGTACAAAAGCGAAGAAATTTTGGAAAAAAATATCAGTTTTCCAATGTTGGACCAATTTTGTTAGTAGATATAAATCCTGATAATGACCTTAAATCTAAATATATTCAAGTACCTACTATCGAAAAGGAAACCCAGTGCTCCAGTGAAATGTCACTGCATCAGGTAAATTTTTTACGTATGGGATATGAGTATATATATTCCTTGAGACCTGCATAATTTTTTTTTTTTCGATACAAGGTACCTGCCTTTATTAACATTGAGCAAGCATTGTAACATACCGCTACAATGCAGCAGATTTTTGGTTATTAAGTATATAGTTCTTATATACTTAAACTGTTAAGCCATTATAGATACACATCTGTTTAATAATGGCAGTTCTTTGGTGTGTCATTGTGTAATTTAAAGCTTTTTTTAGAAATTATTATTGAAAAAATTAAGTTCAGGAACTGAACTCATTTTAGCTGAAATTCATTGTCAAGTTACATCTTCAGAAATAAGGAAGCATATTAAAATGATAATTTATAGATAAGATATATGGTACTTAAGATCATACAATTGTATTACAAAGTATTCACATCCTTTGTGATTTGCATAATACAATAAAAAAATTTTAGTATCTATTTTAAACACTATTGTCTTTTGAAACTTTACATGATTTATATCAAATTTCTGTAATAAAATATCTGTAACTGAATATCTTAAAAGGAAACCAATTAGCCAATTTGAATATTTTTATGTTATTAATTTTTTTCTAGGACCAGTAAAAAATTACTGTGGTGCATTCATAAATTTTACTTTGTAAGCAAAATAATTATTATAATTATTGTTAGTACCAGGGCTAAATTTTGTTAACTTTTTAAGACAATTTTGCTTAAAAGTTCTTAACCTTTCAACTGCTTTGAGTGTGTATATATTTTCCTAAGTATTTCTTTGCTTGTCATATAAGAACCCTTACTGTTTTGGAATGCAATAATTTAACATTGAGTATTTTTTTAAAATTTAATAGAGGTAATTAGTAAAGCCAAGTTTCATATAAATACATGTATAAAAAAGATGAATAAATTTATTATATTTAATGCTTATAAAGCTTTAAAGAAAAAATAAAGTTTACTTTTATTATAAGAATATCAATTTTTTATTTAGTTACACAGAAAGCAAAAAGTAGTTGTTCTATAACAGGTGCTGGTTTGCTTGCTAAACAATACTAATGTTTGCCATATAGAACTCAATCTTTTGTTTAGTTTGTGATTTTAATGTTTTAGAAATTGTATTCTATTCTCTTAGAATTATTTAAATTCTTTCTTGCCATTTGTTTAAGTACATATATACCATATTTTGTTAAGTTCTAAAATTTAACAATCTTAGATGTCTTTTTGTCCTTATATTCAGTTTTACATATAGGAGGCAGAGCAAAGATGTCAAACTTGTAGCCTGCAGGCCATATACCACCCATAATGGAAATTGTTGGCCAGCCCAATGTAAAAGGTTTAGGTGAAAAAATATTGAAAATATTAATTTAAATTTCATAACAGAACTTTAAAAGTTCTTGATGTAGTTTGCCATCTTCATTTTTGCTATTTTAGGTATGGTATGTTATGTCTCCAGTGCACGTTTACTGAATATACACAGATTTTTTTTCACATACTAATGTGTATCTTTACTGACTTTTGATGCAATTTCTCCTGGAGTAGGAATGATGGTGTCAGAGAAGAGATGCCATGTTTCAAGAAAACATTAATTTTTGTTATAGCTTCTTTAGCCTTACATTAGTTATTTTAATTTTAATTGTATTTTTATATTTTTATACTATACTGCATATATATATATATATATATATATATATATATATATATATATATATATATATATCTGAGGCCCACAAAAATTTAAACCTTTCTTACTTGGCTCTTATTAGTCTGAGTTTGACATGCCTGATATGCTTATATTTTCATTTTTTTTTCGTGGAAGACAATTAAAATAACATTATAGTGCTTGTGGATGTAGCTTCAACATAGCTTTTTCTCCTTTTGAATATTTTAAATACTTTTTTGTTATTTGCAGTTCTACAAGCCTTTTATTTCTTAAAGTTTTAGTAATTTTAATTATGTAAAATGTTTGTCAGTTGTAATGTTCCTTCCATTTTAATGAAATCAATATAACAAATAGCATACACCATGTTATCTAACAATTTCATTAATCTGCCCATATTCATTATTTCTTAAATATGAAAAGCCATTCAACAAATATTTTGGTCTAATATTATTATATATTTAATATTGGCTTTGATTTAACATTGGCATAAATGAATATTGTCCAGAAAACTTGAGTGCTAAACTCAATATAGGCTGAGATATTTATTTAGTTTTCAAAATGATTGCAATCAGCCTTTCTGGGCATTCACATTTATAACTTTGATAATAATGAGTGATATCAAATAAATTTTTTACATATTTTGAATAAATAATTAGAGAAAGTCAAAGAACAAACAAGAAGTCAAAGAATAAGCAAGAGAAATATGACAGATTGAAATCTATTTGCAATCAAAATAACCAATTCTGCTTCTTTAGTATTAATATTCCCAATAACATTTTTAAAAATTTATCTTTTTTATAATTAAACTAAAAGGAACATTATAGAAAAATACGTAGAGATAGTTTATGCTTTAATTTTTTATAACAATTTTTTTATTAAATTTTACATTCAATGATTTTCTTCCCCTCTCTCTCTATAGATATATCGTGATCCAGTGTTAAGGCAAATGGAAAACAGTTGTTGATAATAAGTTTATTAAATCATAGTTCCATTTTAAAGCAACTTGCGCCATTTTCATTTTTTGTGGCAGAGCTAAGCATGGAAAAGGTGTTGACAGCTCCATGTCCACATCCTAACTGACTTTATCTGTTTGCAAACTCATCAAATTTTTCCAAAATGCTTCCGCCTCACCAGATTATTCTAAAAGCTTACATGAGCGTGGGTCTTTTTCATCTATTTTATTATTATAATAGAGTTCCCTTTTTAAAATCGTTTATAACTCACATAATTTATATATATATATATATATATATATATATATATATATATATATATATATACATACATACATATATATATATATATTTATATTTCATTTATATTTACATATTAGGTGAATACTCTTTTACATCCAACTAAAAGTGTAGGCATGAATCATATCATGGGAGGTTGGCCTAGTGATGTTGATCCTAGAGATGATGACCAGGTTGCAAGATTTAAGAAGAAAATACAAAAAGATGAATCTTTTATTAATTCAATAAAAAAGCTGGGCAGTGTAAGATAACTTCAAAATTTTAAAACTTCACTACTATATTTTATATATTAGAAGTGAATGCTTTATAAATTTACCTCCTTTTATTTTTTTAATGACTGTAGCTTGCTGAAAATTTTGTGATGGAGAACAACTCTGTTGATATCTATGAAGAATATTTTATGAATGAAACAGTTCCTGATGATGCTGTGAATCAGTTTAAAACCCTCAGTGTATTTCGGTATATAAATATTCCATTTATGATAAAAAAATACTGTCATAATGTTTAATTTTTTTATAGATATATTTAATAGATGCTAAATTCTCTGTTCAGGAATAGATAAGTATTTTACTATGCCTTTGTTTTTATATTTTTGGCCAAATAGGTAGAGCACTACCTTTCAGTGCTGGAGTTCATGCATTTGAATCTCGCTGCTTCAATGAATAATTTGAAATTGACTTTAAATAGTAGGTCATAGTCTAATTAGCTTGTGTGTTGCAGAAAATTAACTGTAGCACCTTAATATAATGTTATTGTAATTAATTCTGTTGATTCATATGCTAAGTTTTATATTATCATGCATAATTAACATTTTTAAAGGAAAGCCTATAATGTTTTATACTATTATCTGAACTGTTATCTGCAAGAAGAAAAATGTTGAAACATTGAAAAGCTTTTTACACATTCTTAAATAGTTATTATGCATTTAAATGATTATATTTAAAATGGTATTTTAATGGATTTAAGTAAATGTGTTTTAGAGGCTTAATATATTTTAGTTTTATCAAAAAATGCATATGTATATATTCTACCCAATCGTATAGTGTCTTGATTACATATCTAACATACCAAAAGATGTTGGCTTGAGTCCTGTACAAAGCTTAGATGTATTAGATTACTGTTTTACCTGAAATTAAATCCTGTCTTAAAATGCAAACAGCATGCATACTTTTTGTCTGTCATCAGTATTATCTGTAGAATTAAAACAGTACCATCAGTATTTGTCTGATTCTCTATAATGAGTATACTTTGGAGTAGGGTTGGGTTAGACAGCCATTTGCTTTAAAGATAAAAGAACACATATATGTCCAAATTACATTATCATCATTCTTTATTGCAGAATGTACAAGCTAAATTCAATATGAATTGGTGTAAAATAAGAGATTTAATATTAACAGTTTATATCAAAATGTACTGTTTTACCAATTTACTAGTATAAGCATTTGCTTAATACTAATAAATTTTAAACTAAGACACCTACTAAAATGTTTGAATAGTTTCAGTTACTTATATGTAAAAGGAGTATTTAGTTTTAATTTTCTTAAACTATAATTTTTGTGTTTCATAGGGACTACTCTGAAAAGAAAAGAAAGGTTTTAGACCTGTCTTGGGCTTTAGATGGATGTAAACTTGCAGCAGCTCATGATGTTTGTGAAATCTTTTCAGATTCTGGTTTACTACAAGAATCTTATGTTTGGGACATTGGTACACAGACTAAATTATTTTAACAAAATTGTTGTGACATATATAACTATGTATGCATACATCTATTATGCATTTTGTTCTAGCCTGTTAAATAATTTGATCACTTACTTCATAAATTCTTTTAAACTAATATTATACCTAAAATAAAATATGCATAATTTTAATAGCATTATTTTAAATTTCAGATATATTTATTGTTGGTTTTCAGTTAATATTTTCTAAATATCATTTTTTAAAAAATATTTTATTTTCTTCATAAAAATTGATTATATATATATGTGTGCTCCTCAGAAATTAATAAGTAGAGATAATATTTTGGCAATTTAATAGTGTGTTGAATTAAAAAATATGTAAAATATTTTTCTGTCATGTTATTAAATAATCTATGTAAAAATTTTCAAAAGATAAATTAAATGTCCAAAATAGTAATAACACCACTGCAGGACAGCCAATTTCACATTTCATTTAAAAATTAAAAAAGAAGCTTCAGAAACGTGTACTATGTTCATGTTTCCAAACAATAAATAACACCACTGCAGGACAACCAATTTCACTTTTCAGTTAAAAATAAAAAAAAGGAACATGCTTCAGAAACCTATACTCTAGCCACGTTTCAGAATGAAAGGTCATTAGACACATCTGTCATCTATTGCTTAATGATTGTACAACCAAGCTCTATAATTTTTGACTACAGATTATAATTGGTATCCTTGTATAAGCTTGCATAAGAAAGTCAAGAGAAGAAAACTTATAGTTTTTTTTGTTATTTTTTTATATTTGATATCATGTTGTTTTTTAGTAAACTTTAAGTACTTGAGCTAAATACTAAAACGAATCATACTCATTTATTTTAAAATTCACTGAAATAAAACTATTATGAAATAAAAGCAAAATTTTGTGTTTGTAATGTTTATTATTTTAGAGAATTCCAACCTCCCATACTGCATCATTCTACCTCAAGGACTTCTGACTTGCGTGGAATATTCTCCCAGGGATTTGGAGCTTTTACTTGGAGGCTATTGCAATGGTCAAATAGGTATGAAATATTATATTATATATATATATATATATATAATTTTGTATAGCTAATATTTATATGCTAATTAGAGGGGCATAGATGAAGAAAAATGCTGTGATATTTTCATATTTAGCTTTTAAGAAATGCTATATAGCTGTTACATATATATATTATATAGAATAAACTTGCTTTTGTGTTCTGAATTTTTTTCAAATTATAATAAAAATGTGTTGGAATTTCTCTTTTTTTTGTTTAAGAAATAAGAAAATGATAATATATCTTATGGATCTAATTTCTACCTACGTCTTGAATATTTATAATTTTTTAACATACCTTGACTAAATGTACTTTATTTTTTAGAAGAAAATTTTAGGGGTTTCAGTTAACACATGTTTATCTGGATAATAATTTTGTAGTTTGGAATTCTATGTACCCTATTTTCAATCATTATAGCCTCAACATTTGTTTTTTAAATTTAAGTTTTAATGATGTTATTTATTTTCAATATACTGGAAACTGAGATAAAAATATAATCTTATCTTTTTAGAATATAAGCTTTTATTAAGATTATTACAGAAAAGGAATATAGGCTGTAATGTCTTCTAATCATAATTAAAAAAAATATTTTTCATAAATTATAAAATTTGGCTGTGAAACATATTTCTTGTTGTTATATTCTCTAACACAGTATATGAATAACTCCAAAGTGTTATCAATTATGAGATATATAGAACTCATTTTAAGAAAAAAAAGCTGTTTTATGTATTAGAAGTATAAATAGACAAGATTCATATGGCTACTGATTTAGTTATCTGTATGCAATCTTTTAAGCTGCTTTAATTATAAGAAATATTATCACTTATCATTTTTAAATATTAGCAATAAGCAATGTTACGAAAATAATACTTTTTCCAGGAATATTGTTGTTGTTTCTGTTCAGACTAATAAAAGTTAGCATGATATAAAAAAAGATATCAATTACATAATGAACTGCATTGTTTTGTGTGTTTACGTATATTTCTTGTGTATGTCTAGTTACAAAGATTGAATTTTATCTTAAAGCATTTTATTTTATTTTTTATGCATAAGCTTATAGCCATTTTGATTGAAAACTGCTTAAACAAATCTGTTAATTTTTTGCATGTAATGGTTGGAGAATGTTTGCATTCTTTATCTTTGCTTTCTCCTGATACTCAGAACGCTCTAATTTTGAAAATAATTTCTGCAATAATTACCTTACATCCATGAGAATCTCATTAATTTTTAGCTGGCTTCCGGCTCACGTTGGCATCAAAGGCAACGAACTTGTAGATAAAGCTGCAAAATCTGCTACTAATTACATTAATTCTGGTATTTCTTATTCCGACTTAAAAAATTACATCAAAGAATTAATACATGCTAAATGGCAGAACTGTTGGAATAACGTGTCGTCAAATAAATTGCGAGAAATAAAATTAAAAATTACCAAGTGGCCCCAACTCCCTTCTAGGAGACAAGACGTAATACTCACTCGTCTACGAGTGGGTCATTGCAGACTCACCCATGTCCATCTCTTGCTGGGTGAAGATCCTCCACAGTGTGCTTATTGTAAAACACCTTACACAGTCGCACACATTTTGTCATCGTGTTGTTGTCTCAAATCAATGTATATAAAATTCTTTAAAATGTATCGCCGAATCTTGACACAATTATCGGTGAAACACCACATCCAGGCTTGTTTCCCTTTCTTTGCTGTACAGGTTTTTATTATGAAATCTGAATTCTGTGATTTTTTATATGTTAATCTTTATTTCAATTTAACAATTTTTCAATTTCTCAATTTTTCAATTTTGTTTTTTAATTTTCTTATAATGTAATAATCTATCTTGTATATATTTGCTATTTTACTATCTCCGTTTGTTTGATTTTTATGTGCCTTTAACGTTTAATTTTTTGTTTCATCTATTTCATCCTCAAAATTCCTTTCTCTTGTGTTTATTTTTCTTTTTTATCTGTTACTTTGTTTTTTATTTTTGTCTTGTTTTGGCGCAGTTTGTCCTTTCAGGAATTAGCGCCACTAAATTCCAATCAACCAACCAACCAACCATTCTTTATCTTTGTGTATTTAAAATTATATATGTATGATCTACATAAGACATAGTATAATATGCTTTATCTTTCATTAGAATTTGTTGGAAATTTGATGATGTACAAATTAATTGATAGAAATTAGTCCTAGAAAGGAATATATATATATTACTTTTTCTAAATGCTGTTCAAGTTGAATTTGACTTTACTAAATAATTTATATTTAGGATTATGGGATGTAAGAGCTGGGGGGCATCCTCAGCAGATGACTCCTTTGACTCAAAGTCATAAAGAAAGTGTAACAGATATGAAATGGATAAGTTCGAAGACAGGTCTAGAATTTTATACCTGTTCTACTGATGGAAAGGTTATCATTTCATTAAAATATAACCTGCACATTATAAATTATTTACTAGTTTTATCTAATTAATAAAATAAATTGCACTTAAATAGCATTTGATTTTTGAAGTTAGAATAAGAAATTATTAGTATAGATATTTTTTCGTGATTAAATATTTTCATATTTTAATAAAATTACTAATATATATGTTCATTGCATAGATTTTCTTTTAATCTTTAATTGGTTTTTGAAGAATATTGGAGAATTATTCTTTAGAGTGAAAAATTACTACAATTACATAAATATTAATTTGTAATCATAAAACTGTGCTTTATTTTTTCTTATATACTTAAGTGAAGTTTATAGTTACTGACTCAAAATCAATATGGTTTTTGTCCTTTAAAATTTTACTTTTAATAGCTTAGAAATTAGGATAATCTAAGATATTTTAGAGGGATATATAAATCATCAATGTAAAAGTATAATTTTTAGAATAAATTAAAAACATAGTCTTTGTACATAAAATCCTACTAAAGATTGCTTTTTAATTTTTAGAATTTTTAGGCACTTATTGTGTTTTACAACTAAAGAGAGAAATAAATAGAATCTCTCATCAAAAGTTATCTTTTATATGGACTTGTATTAATTTTATAATTTTTCTTTTTTATTAATTCTTAATTTTTTCTAACTTATTGTATGTTAAAAAAGATATTTGAAAATAATTCTAGATGATTTGTTGGGACTCCAGAAATTTGAGTTCTTCTTGTCAAGAGTTGAAGTTTGAATTAAGTCTTTCTGAAGATGTTGATGAAGTGAAATCTTATGGTATAACATGCATAGAATATGACCCATCATTAGTATGTGAAATAGCTTTTTTGATATTGTTAAAATATTTAATCTTTTATTGCATTAAATGAAAAAATAATCTTTGAGCAGTGGGTTTAATTATGATTAAATTTAATTAATTTGAATTCTTTCTTTTAATTACTTAGAACAAATAAACTATATAATTCAGATCAAGTCAGTAGTCAAGTCTTGTAGGTGGTCAAATATGTACGGTTCTTAAAATCCCTGGGTTCAAATTTTACTGTTGTTTTTAAAAGTTATTTGAAATCAGCTTTGAGCTGTTTAGGTTAATTATAAATTCTTTAATTGCGAAATATTGACTGTAGCATTCACAAAAACAGAAATAATAAGCAAATGCATATGCATACATATATGTGCATATATAAGCTGCATATCTAGATTTGACAAATACAAGTTTCCTTCTCCTTTCTAAATTAATGTGTATTATTATTTCTACATTAATAGTATGTGTTCTCTATAATGCAGTTGATATATATGCTAGAAAATGTCTATTACTAAAAGTCAAAGTTCTCATAAATTTTATTAGTTATTTTCTAAAAGCAGTCATATAGCTTGTAAAGATGAGTGGTCTTAAATTGGTTCAATGTTTTGTAAGGTAAGAAAAATATATAGGAATTACCTATATAAAGATTTTTAATATACATTTGATTACACCTAACATATGCATTCTTAATTAAATGAAACACCTGAGGGAATTGGGCAGAAGCGTAATTTGGGCATTTTAATTGAGGGGTCAAAATTCAAATCAAAGCTATAAAATATGAATAAAACGTCAAAAAATTGGACAGGCAAAACAGCAAATTTGCCCCTCTTCTAACATTTCTGTAGGGGTATTTGACGCCTATTGCCCCTTCCAAATTATGCCCGTGGAATTTGGCATAATCTGCCTATTTTATTTATAAGTGTTTATGTTCAAGCAAATTTTTGAAAAATTGCCCCCCCCCTCCTTTCTTAAAAAATAAATTTAAACTTGCATGAGAGATATATACCATTTCATGTGTAACCAATTATAAGGTAGTTTATTTGCAATAATTTAACATATAACTAACATTCACAATTTTATTTAAATACTAGGTTTGAGTAAATTTGTTCATTTTTTGAAAATATAAAATATATTTGACTTTCTTTGAGGTTAATATTGGTATATTTCATGTTCAGTTGTTTCATATTACATTATATATTAGGATATCTCTGAAGAAAAGTCTGAAACATACATTTAGAATCTTAATTAAAGAAAAGTTAGAAATGAAACAAGAAGAGTCATGGTAGTTCAGTTGGTAAGGATATTGATCTTGTAACCAGAGGATTGAGAGTCCAAGGTTCAAGCCAGCTAAAGGTCTACGTTTTCATTAATGGTGACTGGAGCACATAAAATAATGTTTGAGGTTGCAATGTCCTTCAATTTCCTAAAAGATACCTTTGGGAGTAGCAGGTCTAACCTGGGGGTCTTTTGCTTAATACCTGCTTTTATATTATGATGGACCCACTTTATTTTCCCCCTAGGGAGTGATGTTGATGATGGCAATTGAACAGGAAAATCTTATTAATTGTTTTATATGTAACTAGATTAAAAAAATGTAAGAAAAATCTTTGTGAAAATAAGCTAACACGTTTAAATTTTTATTCTAGCCTCATCGTTTTATGCTAGGCACTGAACAAGGAGTTATGTTATCATGTAACTGTAAATTCAAAGAAGTGAAGGAAATGATAACATCATGTTACTCCACTCATACGGTCCCAGTAATAAATATTACAAGAAATGCATTTTTTCCCAAGCTCTTTGCATCATGCTGTGCATGGGATACCAAAGTGAGTACACATATCTTATAATTGTTCTAGTTGCAGTAAAAATAATATTGACTTTAGTAAATTATACAAAAATTTCTTCTATAATTAAAATTTATTAATTTGAAAAAATATGCATATTTTATTTGCATAGATTTGGTCTGAAGATCTTACAGTGTCTCCTATTTTAACTCTCCGGTAAGAAATATTTTGTTGTTATTATTTAATGCAGTCTGGTACTCTATATGGCCCTAAGGTTCTGCTAAAAGAATTTGGAGTTACGTGTGAAATTAACTAATTTTATGGAAAGAAGTATTTCATACTTATAATTTTAAATCTAGAGCTAAAGTTAAGATTGACCCAACCAAACTATTGTAAGCAAGTTTGGTTATTTGCTCTAGTTACAAGAGTTGATCTACTTCAATGCATTCAGTGATTCTAACCTGAAAAGTACTTTTAGGTGTTTTTTTTTTTTTTTTTTTTTTTTTTTGACTAAAGTCAATTTAACATTTATACCTTACTTCATCTCATCTCAAAATTAAGCATGTTTTATCAGGGTTTTATTCTACCATTTGATTATTCATATGCAGGGTAAAACCTGCATAACCACCATAATTAAAATTATTGACTTTCTAATCACTTTATCCTTTGGCTGAAGCTGGATTTTTAAGATTTTCTATGTCAAAAAATAAAATAAATTATATAAACAGAGTGGATGCTGCACCAGATATTTGAACTCATGAAACATAATGCTTAATTTCATAAAGTTCATGGAGTAAGAAATCATCATTATTCTTATTAGTTTTATTTACTTTTGTTTTTATGAAACATTTTTAAATTAAATTTATTTAATTCAATGAAATTTAATTATTGCTGCAATATTTGTTTCACATTAAAATTAGGGGAAAAACTGAGTTTGTGAATCCTAATTTAAAGGTTTCCATGTACTTTATATAAAAATGTTTTGAGGGTCATGGGATAAAATAAAAGTTTGGGAAACACTTATACAGTGTATATATTTCTATATTGCTTTAGCAGACTGAAAAATTTCCAAATCTTAACTAAATAGTCTAAAGTTGGAATATTTATGCTATACATCTTTAGATCCCAAAATGGATACTGTACTGATGCCTCTTGGAGTCCTTCACATGCATCTTTTTTATTTGTTACCAAGACAACAGGACATCTTGAACTCTGGGACATACTCATAAAAAACCATGAACCAATTGTATCTTTTAAAGTAAGATATTGTTAAATATTTTTTATCTTTGGTAAATGATATATTTAATAGATTTTTGCATCAGGTATGGATTAACATTTCTAATTACAGTTAGAAAGTGACGGTTTAACACGTGTTTTTACAAAGCAGCATGGAGAACAATTAGCATGTGGTACAGCATCTGGTTGTATCCACCTGTTGAATATTCCAGAGTACTATGCTTCTACTACTAAACAGGAAAAGAATCTAGTGGCAGCAGTAAGTATTTCAGTTAAAATATACCTATTAATGTAATTCATAATCAGTGATGCAGTAGTATTTTTTTTTTATTTGAGATGTTATCAAATTATTTTCATGTTGCAGAAACATTCCACATTTGAAACTTTAAAACTAAAAAACACAATTTGTCATAACTAATTTAAAGGTACTTATATTAAAAAAAGGTAAGTGCATTAATTTGCCTTCATAGCATCAGGGCTAAACTCATATACCAGAAGCATGTTAAAACTCATGGAGTTCAACACTGCAGTATCTAGTTCTAAACAGCCTTTTACTCTCTATCAAGATTGGATGAATGGGCAGGTAGGGAAAGCTAATTTTTGGTACTAGTTGCTGTGTTTTTAATTCTAAGGCTAGATATTTGTAGCTATTCAGAATAAGTTTTAAGGAATAGGCCCCACTTTAATTAGTATTGTATTGAAAAATTCAAGTATGAAATAAGTAAAGATGTTTTTCTCATAAAAGTCATAAGTTAAGGAAACTTTCAAATACTTCTTGAAATGTTACTTTTTTATTACTCTATATTACAGGGTTTTTCAGCATTCATCAGATTACAAGTGTATGGTCAGTTTTATTCTAGGAACACCATACTGGGGTGTTTAGGAGATAAAGTTCAATCTTGGTATATTAAATCCAGAAACTTTTCATGGAATTAATATACCAAGAGGGATAAACAAGTATAAGCAAGACACATTTACGAAGGGTGGGGGTGGAAATTAATCACTTCTGTGAAAATAATAAAATGGAACAAAGTTTTTAACAATGAAAGTATGTTGGACACATTTAAAAGCAGCATTAAATTTTACACTGAGAAAACAAAACAAACTTAAATTACCAGAATTATTGTTTTAAATTAAGAAAAGCCTTCAATTTCTCTTGTTAACTAATAAGGCAATTTTGCAGTCTTGAGCACTCCTTGTACTCTAAGCCTTACTTGATGAAAAAAGCATCCCTTCTAGCTTCAGTATTTTATACTCAAAGTCATCAATATTGTAACACATTTTATTTTTTATGTGCATCACAATCTTTGAATGATTCCTAAAACCATTATATCCATCTCCACCATATTTTAATATTGATTTATATAATATACAAAATGTTTGTTCTGCATTTTTTCCTTTTTGTCGAATAAATCAATGTCATCATTATTACCTTTTATTCATACTAATCTCAACAAGAAGCATTCACAGCATTTTCTAAACCTTTTATATGTCTATTTTTATTCAATAAACCTCATAGCAAATATTTAAAAATCCTGACAATCCATTCAAGAAAAATCTCAAGATATAATCATAATGAGAGGCCACAGAGAACTAGATTACACCAACACTCAAACATCATGTACTATGTGCATTCCTACCCAGAATAAAACACCAATCATTAATGCCGAGTGTGCATTATGATACAAGTTCATAATATATAAGATAAAACATTGTATTGTTAAAAGTTAACAATTCTTCCATAAGTCATACACTGAAAAATTCTCCAGCTTGAAGGGCAATCATCTTTACAAAACCTTCTAGTTGCAAAAAGAAATATTTTTTGTTTAGAAGGAGGAGACAATTACAAAAGCTCACTCCTTTCATTAATGAAATTATATCTTGCATGAGAAACAAGGATATAAGGATTGCATCCTTTGATTAATATTCAAAGTAAAGGGAAATAATTCATTTTATTTTTCCAGACATCTGAGAATAATTACTATTGGGGAAATTGCCAGAATTATCCCATACCGTATAGACCCCTCACCTTATGAACAGACAGTACATTCATACAAGCCTTAGAAAATTTAACACAAGCTCATTATGTGATGTTAAACCTCTGTACAATGTAGGCAACTTGATGTTATATGTAAATCTCTTTAATTTTTTTGTGTCATGCACTGTTTGAAATTATTTATCTTAATATGTGATACTCTTTTTTACTATTTTCTGTTAAAAATATGAGAGAAAAGTTACTATGAATTTATGTAAATTTTTATATTTCTTTATCACAGTTGCTACAAAAATTTTTGGAAAAAAAATTCTCCAAGTTTTCACCTTTTTTTTAAAGTAAAAATAATTGGAAACATGTAATTATGCACTTTTAGAATTTTCAATAGTCAGCAGTGTTGAATTCACATTTTTTCTTGCGAAGAAATTTTAAAGATGTTTATAGTATCATCTGAAATTATGTATAGTAATGGAAAAAATCAAATTTTGAATTTATTTCCTGTTAAAGATAGACACTTTAGGTCCCAAATTTAGTTATTGAAATACTGCTATTTTTGTTTTATAGAAGAACAAAAAAACTTTTCAAGTACTTATAATTTTTTTTACTCACATAATTAGTAATCATACTTTCCCCTCCATTTATTTAACTTTTTCTGGTTTATAGAATAAATTACAAAAAATCCTTGACTTTTTCGCAGTATTTTAATGACCTTTTTAAATTCCTTGTTTTTTTTTTTTCAGATCCCATAGCAACTCTGTATTGTAACTTAGCATATACAAAAGAGGTTTATATATCTTTATTTTTAGATGATAGATCGTGAAGGGAAACGTGAAAAGTTTCTTGAAGGTAAGACCAGAGGACAAAGGTTAAGAGAAAAATTTGAACTGAAAAATATGGATGTTGCCGCTAGTCCAAGAGGTGAAATCTGCAGTGAAAAAGATTTCAGTCTTGATGACAAATTAGATACAGTAGAAAATGGAGCAACAGAATTCACTTCTGTATTTGACCCAAATCTGAAAGGAGATGATGATGATATAGGTGAAACTGCTCCCGAAAAAGCTCTGTTTGACATGCAGTTTTCTGATGTCCTTAGTACAATTTTAAATGCAGTAAAACAACAACATCAAACTTGAATCATAATTTTGTTCTATTTTAATTGTAAATTATATATTCATTGTGTTGTTTAAAACACAATAAAAAAAGAAAAATATACTAATTATATAAATTATCTCTCTATACATTGTGTCAGAAGGCACAGCTACTTTTATGACTACAATAAAATATCGATACAACAATATTTGGACTCAATTATTGTTATAGAGAGATATATTGTTATATTAAGGGATAATATAATTTTAATCTAAGATACTAAATAATCTAAAATATGTTTATTAACTATATGTTGATTTTGATACACCCATTCGATCCAAATTAAGAATTTGTTAAAAATTTATCTGATGCGTAATATTTTGCATCTTGTTTGAAAAGCTTTGGTAATTATGATTGAGCTAAATTTTTACTTCATAAATTACAGATTTCAAATTAGAAAAAAGGTGCTATTTCTTAATACTTGCTCCTAAATATATCTTTGCATAGACATAAAATAGCAACACTCCTTCTAAATATATTATGTAGCATTTTGTATTTTTTTTTTTTTTTTTTTAAGATTATGTGCATTGCAAAACAAATAAAAATGCAATATATTGCAATTAAGTATATGGTTTCATTTATATCTTCTAGCCAACTCATCAGAAGTATGCAATTTAAAATGTATTTATTTCTATAGAATCCCAGTAACAGAAACTTTTGTATCAGTTTGCAACATCCATCTATCCAAAATCTAAAAATTTGTCTGCAACTAAAGTATTGCTAGACTTTAGTTAGAATGTCAGGTTTTCCATGGTTCAAACATTACTAGACTCATCATCTCAGGTATAAGAAACCCACATAAATTTTTTTTTTATTATTATATCCTAACTAATCCTATTCTCATAAACAAATAATTATAGTGTAAAATTAATTATATGCAATTTTAGTAACTGTTATACAACACATTTTTACAAATTTTCTAAAGTCCAAAATTTATCTATGGTGCCAGAAAAATTTATATTATTTACAGATTTGTTAGTGAAGTTAACTTTTGAAAAACATTTTTCTAATTTTCAAATTATATTCTTAAATCTTTTTTACTACTAACTGTAATATTTTATATAACTGTAATATTTTTTCATGTATGGCTTTTGCTGGGTCGGGAGTAATAAGTAACTTACTACTAACTGAAATTCTTGTATAGCATTTGCTGGGTTGGGTGATAAAGTAACTTACTACTAACTGACAATTTTTTTTCATTGTTATAGCAGAAATGTATTCTATTTTAGCTACAATTTTAAATTCACATTATATACCTGCAAGAGACAAAGAAAGGAGGTAATAAGCAGTTTTATTTTACAAATTTTTGTAGTTTTTAATGAATTTAGATATTAAAAAAATATCCATTTCATACATGATGAAAACAGTTTGGTGCATATATATACAAATAAGCAATGTTATTTTAAAAGTGACTATGAATCTGATGAAAGACCAAATAGTTTAACAGTTCCTGCATCTCGTTCTCTAATATGCTTATCTTTATCATCACATGCAAATGCTAAAAGATGCCTTTTTGGATGCCATGCTACTGTAAATGTTGGTGATTCACAAGGAACTTCAGCTATTTTTTCACCTAAAAATAAATAAAATTTTCATGCAAAAGTGGTTTTAAATAATTATGAGCAACCAAAATCAACAGAATAAAATGTAAGGAATGTGAGAGGATTAAAGTTTCAGTGCAAACATCTACAAATATATGTGGAAAAATAATTTTAAATTAGTCAACCAGATTGTTTCTAAACCAAATGCAATTAAAATTCTCAAATAAAGGTTACAGTTATTTTAAATTTGTTTAAGCACAAACATAAATGATTTTAAAAACAAAATGTCTCATTTTCATCAAAAACAAATAATACATTTTACTTTAAATTTCTTCATAAACTTGAGATAACAGTTATATTTGACAATAAATGCTTGCACTCAGCTAACAAAACATTATTTAGATTTTTAAGAAAACCAAGCTACATGTAAAGATATTTTAAGCATGTAACACAAATAAAATGTTACATACTTTGAATTTTGTAAACTATTCTGTTGTTAACTTCTAGCAGCAAAATGGATTGGCATAAAATAAATATGGCAAATAAAAATAGAAAAAACTAAACTACTCAAAAGGTAGCATAATTTACATTATCTTAAAACACATTTAAAAACTATCACATGAATTAAGTTACTTAAAAGATTTTAATTATTCCAGCATATTATTGAAAGAGAAATATAAAAAATAGTGTCTTATTTACCAGACCAGTGAAAAACAAAAAAGCATTTTTATCTCTATCATATCTTTGACATGCCACAACAAGGTTTGAGAAAAACTTCAGTTTTACTTATTAAAATCCAACCCACCTGGATTTTGCATCTAAAACTCAGAATTTTTTTCAAATTCCGACACTTATGCTATTACTTTTAAACATACATTTATGTGGATTTTACACAAGATTAAGTTTTTTCCAAGAAACTTTTAAATCTTGAATTTTATATAAATATTTTTATCTGCTAGCCTAGAGAAAAAGGAAGATGTAAAAGATGGTTTTCTCAATCACTTGACATGTAATTGATGAAATTTATAGATAACATTTTTCACTGCAATTTATTTCAGAGCAATAACTGCATTTAAAACCTCAGAAATAATTATAAACTTTGATTCAATTAGATAACTTACTCCCAGGCACTTACAGATTTTTATAAAGTAGAATTTTTTTTATCTCCATGATTATAAAATAATTTTAAAAATTTTGAACAAAAATATGAGAATTAAATTTTTTTGTATCATTTTTCAACTTCTGAGTGATAAAAACATATTTATAATTAATTACCATTGCACCATTCTAATATTGCATTCTCACCAATAACATGAATGTAGTGAATGGACAGTGTGAAGGGAAAAATAGTGGTTAACTTGTAAAAAAAAAATATATATAGCAGGCAATTAAAATTATGTGAAAAAAGACAGTTTGGGTATAAAGAATGGCTAAAATTCATAGCTTTTATGCATAGTGTAAAAAATGATAGTTATATAAAAATTGCTCCTTTTCAATAAAATCACAATTAAATATATAACTATCACTAATAATATTACAACTACCACATTATCCAAATGTTGGCATGTTATTCAAATAACTTATTTATAACACATTAATTAATTTTATGTAAAAATATATACATCTTTCTAGTTGAAAAATTTGAGGAATTATAAAATATGATTTTATGTATTTTATTATATAAAAATTATCACAAAACACATCTGGGAGAATTGTAAATCTCTCAGGCAGAAAAATTGAGGTGGAATTTTTTTTTTGACAGACTTACATAGGCAAACTTTGGCACTAAAACTTCTCTTACGGTTTACCTGAATATCAGTATAAAATTTCATCAAGATTGATCCAGCCATTTTGGACCACATGGTGATCATACATACATACAAACAAAAGGTTATATATATATATATATATACATATATATATTTTAAGTTATCAATATATATATATAAAAATTATTACCAGTATTAACATCCGCAATATCAACAAGATGATCTTCGGATGCTGAAGCTAGCATACACCCATCATAACTGAAACTAATGGTGCGAACAGGCCATTCCAATCTAAAAAAATTAAAATTTGAAATTTTTAATTTTTAAAGTTGACAAAAATGAATATTTCTAGTTTTGCACAAGATTTATAAAAATTCCTTTGAAATAATTTTTAAAAAGTTTTGAATTTTAAATAATCTAAGGCAACTGTACATAAAAAAAGGAAGCTTGTAAAAAAACTTTAAATACTTTTAAAGCTGAATTATATATTAATTTTTTTTATAATTTATTAACACCTGAATTTCTAAAATCTTCATGAAATTAACATTTATATTATTTATCATATAACTCAAGTACTTCGTGATTTAGTATTGATACATTATTGCAAGTGTTACTTATTTTAAAGATTAAATATCGTAACTTTCTTTTACTACAGTAAATTTTGATTGATTTTAACTTTAATTTCAATCTATAAGTATAATTTAAAGTTAAAACTGTCATCTTAACTAACAAATTAACATGTCTATAAACTTTATTATGTTTAACTCATTTTTAGTCATTTATCATAAGTTTAACAATTTTAATATGGTATATTAAACTAAATATTTTATCTGTTGACTAAGATATTTAAGGCTTACCTTGAAAATGTTCGTACACAAACTAAAGTTTCAACATCCCATAGGCTAACCAATGCATCAACACTACCGGTTGCAAAATATTTCCCTGTCTTATCAAATTCAATGCATATACAGTTGGCAGGATGTGCATTAAGTATCTGTTTTATTTGGAGATCAGGATACCTAAATTAAAAATAAATTTTAAAAACTACATACTACAGTTTATAATATAATAGAATAATGCATGTTAATAAATTAATTTTAAAAATAAAAATGTTAATATGTTATATCAATTGATATTCAACTTATCCGAAGTCATTAATAGTAATAGATCTTGTGCAATTGTATATGCATACACAGTAAAACTGCTACATTGTGCTCTAGACACTCGTACAACTGAATAAACAAAGCTATATTTCACAGATGTAATTTAAAGGTGTAATATTGCATAAAAATCAATAGAAAATAATTTTAATTTCAATGAATATATTTTTAAAATGGAGTACAATAAAAACAAGAGTGACTTTTGCTTGGAGAGCTATGATAGAATGTTTTGTAATTCAGAGGCTAATGATTGCAAGTTATTGCTTATTAGCTTAAAGTCCCCTGAAACACCATAAAGCCCCTTAATATCTCTAGTCTTCATATGTTTAATTTCTAAATTAAAGTCCTGGAGACATTGGTTCAAGTATGCTTATTTTCTGTTCAAAATGCCACAAATTATATTTTAAACTACAAATTTGGAAAGCACATATATTTCTCCTACTGCATCCAAGGATTTATCCTTTATCCTTGCCAGTTTAGAAATTTCTTCAATAACTCTGTAAACATGGGATTTCATCTGAATATCAATGAAATTTTCTACACTCTCTAATAATGGTAAAAGAATTAAAACTGAACTTGCCATACAATCCAAGAGGAATCAGAATCAGATTACCAAAAAGGGATTAAAATTGCAGCAGGCTAGAGTTGTACTTTAGAAACAGTAACATGAGTCTTGAAAATCATTGTCACTGCATCTATTGTCTACATGATTGTATTTAATTTGTAAGAAGAATGGGAAAAGGAAAAAAAAACTCGTTTGGAAAGATTTCTCGAGTGTCTTAGAAAGTAACATTAACAGATTACTTTCAATGCTAATTTTATGGAAGATGTTAAGTTCCATTAACATAGCTGCCAGCATGACAACTTTGAAAATCTTATTTCACATACTAAATGCAAGAGCTAAAAATCAGCTGAAAATATATAAAGCATTTACACGTTTATATATATATATATATATATATATATAATATGTAATACTGTAACAAATCCTTTAATAATAAAAAATAATAATAATAATAAAAAAGAAGAAGAGAGAGAGAAATTTTTTGTCAAGAGTTTGTTTAAAACAATGTTTATATATCACCATTTTAGCTATTAATATATCTTCTAATTTTTTTTAAAATCAAGGATGAAATTTTATGATTACAACAGTAAATGATGTTTGATGTGGAGAGAATTACATCATGCATTGCAAAAAGATAATGTTTGCATAAATTCAACTTCTCCTCATCACAAGTTATAGAATAATTTTTTTTTTCTTTCTATGCTAACCCCACAGCAGAATACTTTTCAATGTTCTGCAACAGGCTTTCAGATAATCAAAAATGTTCTACAGGAGATATATTTATTTTATCATATAGTTACTCTCCCACAATATTATTTCTATTGTGGTACATTTTCATCTTTACCAATATATATAACTAAAAATATTTGTATTAAAACCAAGGCATTAACATAAAATTTACTGTCCTGTCAATTACTTTTGATGCAAGATATTTTAAGATATCACGATGATAAAAATGGGACTGATGATTTGGCCCAAACATTAACGCAAGAGAAGTTTTTAGGATAGGTGGATCGCGAGCTATCTATCACACTGGTAGAGTGTAGGGAAGACAAAGAAATGACATATCTCCCAAAGGGTTATTACCTGCAAATTTGGCAAGACACAGGTAATTCTATGTAAACCTGAGTACTTTCCTTTAAAAATATTTTGTCATAATTTAATTTTTCTCACCGTTCTTATAAAGCTTGAAACTGCCACTTCAATTTGTACTCCCCCACTCCCTTCCGTGTTTCTTTCCTACTTACGGAAAACCATCGATATATATACACAAATATATATATATATATATATATATATATATTAAGGAAAAAAAGTTTTTACATGAGCCGCAATTGTTCTGCGACGTGCATCACACTTTTTGCCACATTCTGCTTTGGGGTATGCCAGCTTAATTTTTTTTTTTTTTTTAAATTAACTCCAAACCGTTTCTATGCAAGTGTAGAATTTTACAATGTGATCCAAATCCATTCAATGTACAGCTAAACCATACAAGTTGACAGGTATGCATTAAAACATGGCTACCAAAAAGGTATATGTGTATATATGCATACAAACAATAATTAAAAACCTGAGTGACAATAAAACCAACAAAGTATTCAGAAATTTCTAATTCTCTTTGAAATTACTCATAATTTCTTTTATTTTCCTCTTCCTTCTATGCAGTCTACACTGTACTACTTAGTGTTAAATAATTTTTTTCCCAAAAATAATACTCCAACTAAACTAACATAAAAAAATTACAATAAAACTTGAACATGACTTCATTACTTACGATAAAATATAAATACAGCCTTGACCATTTGTTAAGAAAAAGAATGAGTTATCATTATTCCATGAAAGTTCATTGACTTCAAATTTAAACTGTTGATCATTTATTATTTTGTGAGTTCTTACGTCAATGAAAGTCACCAAGTCTTCTTTATTACCAACAGCTATAGTTTGACCATTTGGTGACCAGCAGATATTAATGTTTTCACCTACAGAATAAGAAGAATATTTATGTATACAGTACAATAAAAAATCATAACTAAAAAAATATGAGAAAATGACTTAATAGCGTTATAAAGTACAAACATGCTCATCTTTAAATAATTTATGTTAAGTTTCTTATTTTAAAAAGTCAACCCTTTCTGGCATGCTACACTTCAAAGTATTAATTTGCCAAAAAGATTTGGAGGCAGTCTATTTAGGCCTAGAAGAGTATGCAGATATAATTTTGTAGGTATTAAATTTTGTCGGTATGTCCAGAGCACATACATTGTGCCAATAGAGCTTCGAAGGTGAGCATTGCTGTGAAGCATGTATTACAGTAAATTATTCTGCACAGATTTAATAACAGTTTAATACAATATCCATAGCAGATTTAGCATTACAGAAATTAAAACTAAATTAAATCTACATGATTGTTACTATCAAGAGGCTCATAACAAAGTTCAGCAGAACTGATAGCTTATAGCAGAGAAAAGAAAACAGACTTGATGACGGCATTTAAAAAACTTAACTTGCTTTTTATTAAATAAACATAAGACCATCGACTATCAAGAAAAACACAAGTTCATATAGAAAGTTTATGTTGGAAGGTGAACTCATGGCTAAGCACCGCTGGCCACTGACAGCTGTTTAACCGAACTGTTTCCCTAAAGGAGGAGAAAACAAAACAATTGATTTCCAATTCATATTCCGATTTGAATACTCGAATCCCTAATTCAATCTGACAATCAATAACCAATCCACCGACAAAATTGTGCTGGGTTATATACTTCCTCAGTGGAAAGAGAAAGTATGAATATAAGTTGTTGCCAATGGCAAAAACAAAGGTTCCAAGGAAGAATAACTATTTGAACAGTGACAGAAAGTAAACTGAAAGGAATTAAAATGAGTCCGGTTATATTGTACAATACACTGTTAGTAATCACATGAGATTATCAAACTGCGTTGAATAAAAAAGGGAGGAGAACCAGTAATTATCTCATATTTAACAACGATAAAAACAAGAGAAAAAAAGTTTCTGTTCTTGCTGAAAATCAAAAAATGTGAATACATAAAAAAAAAATGTGAATAGTTAAGTGAACAGTACACCCATACCTTCAGTTAAGCTTCTAGTCTCTTATATGTTTACACTCTACTGAAAAAAAATAAATAAATAAAATAAAAAAACTAAACACAGCTAGGCTCACAGCTTCCCTTGCGAAGGAAATATGAGATTGGAATCCTCTGGCTCACTTGCCAGCCAGGATGTTATCTGCACAGTTTGTCCTCTCCAAAGACACACCATATATTTAAAGTTACACAATTTTTATGTAAAATTTTATGTAAATTTTACAAAATTTTTATGTAAAAAAATAATAGTTATTCAGAACAGACAGATCAGCATATGAACAATATAAAACAGATTTTTTTCTAATTACTATGTTTTTTTTATTTCTTTAATAAATCTCTTTTTTTTTTTTTTTTTTCTAAATCAGTGTTTTGAAAAGTTGTATATATCACAAAATTATTGATTGGCTTGTAAAGTGCTGCCATCTATTATATAAAAAAGGGTAAAAACTAGCTTTTAGAGTGGTTTTTGAAATATTTATCAATTATTTTCAGTGTCTAAAGAGGAAATGTTTTTGGTTTGTCCACAGTGAACAACACATAATGCCAGAAAAGGATAAGCCATTATATGAAGCTGTTTAACAATTTCTTATAAATTTATGAGAAACTAGAAGATGAACATTTATGCATATTCATTTAACAAAGTTACATGCATATACATCAAAATAAAATAAAATAAAAAAAATATTACGATAACTATATTTATGTTAACTAATAAATGGTTTTACTTTTATATTTATCTCAAACAGAGAATTTTAATTCCTTAGCCCCAAATGTTTTTCACAGATGGGTGCAGTTCTGCTTGCTACATCACAGAAGGGACAAACTACAAAGTGCTAAATGTAATTTAAGCAATGGCATAGTGGTGAAGGGGTGTGTGCAGATTACAACTACCTACAAGGATTACTGTATGTATGTATGTATGTATATATATATGTATATTATTTATGTAAGGGTTGCTCAATTAATGATATATAAGTTGAGGAGAATCCTACCCCATGGAAAAATTTTGCTTTAACCTTGAATTTTAAGTAATTTTTTTTTTGTTGTTGTTTCAATTAAAAGCTAATACATTTTCGACTCATGCTCTATGTAGCATCTAAGCCTTTTGAAGTATTACCATACTATAAATTTATTTAATTTTGTAGAGAATGTACCATAAGTATATTTTTGTTTTGTACTCTTATATTGTGGAAATAAAACATCTCATCTTTTAATAACAGATTGTGTAGATAGTTGAACCAAGGTTGAATACTTTATGGAGTAACCATATGTACAGCTAGGGTTGGCTAAAAAGCTACAAATTTCATTTACTCTGAAAACATCATTAGCATACTCTCCAACAATGATCATTAACCAATCCATAGCACATCATAGTGTTACACCATCAATAGCATATATATTGTGGCAATCTATATGACAGTATCAATGTAGCCTTAATTTATTATCTAAATTTATAACTACAAACAAAAATATTAATTTTATAGTACAAACGACACATACAAAAACAAAAACTTTTTGATAGCTGCAAACAACCACCACAACCTATACAACTCCTTAATGCAAACTAAAATTCAGAAACTCGAATGAATATGAACATTAATGAAGAGGTAGAAGGTACCTTAGGAAAAAGGGAATAATAAAATTATATGATAACAGTGAGATGAATAAAATAAACAATGAAAATTTTCTTTTAAAAATCAAGCATTTGACAAACTGTAAGTAAATATTCACAGTTGTAATATACAATCACGAAGACAATTGACTTAATTATTTAATGTTGTATAATAAAATATATTCACAGATCAGAAAAGAAAAACCTATGCATATATATTATGCTTGTTTTAAGAAAAAAAAAAATTGCAAAAATCTTGAGATTCATATTTTTTATAGTCTTGATGCTTTATTACTTCATGCTTCCCATAATGACTATGGCTAATCCATAGCAGTTGGAAAGTATGTTATTGGTCAAAAATTCAATTAAAAAACAATACATTATTTCTTATGTCAGGATATGGGACTATACATAAAATTAGTAATTAGAAACTCACCTTTAGTTTGAACTGTAGCAATTGATTTTTGTAATTTTGCATCCCATATTCGCACAGTTTTGTCCAGACTAGCAGTTGCAAGAAGATCTGGATTACTTGGATGCCAACATAGTTGATCTACACTATCACCATGTCCTTTGAATGTATGCTCCTTACTCTACCAGAAAAGAAAAAACAACTATAAACATGGCTCCTTTACTTAATTCATATTTAATTGCTCCCAACCTTTTTTTAAGTAGGTAGAAAGGGGGCATAGAGTTGAAAAACCAATATTACTCCATGTATATTTTTTATATAGCTCTATAATACAATAAAATGAGACTTAAATGAAATTTAACAGATACAAGGAAATAATATTATACAGTTGAGTCTTTATAATATGAGTTTCTCATAAATCTGAGTTAAACCAGACTTATCAAAGAAAGAAAAATAATAAATAAATTTACTTCCGAAAAAATGACCAGTATATAAAAAATTATGTTTTCTTATTGTTGTTTAATAGGTCTCATGTTCACTGCACACACCAAAACTATCAGCACAAATTCTCCCTTCCAAAGAAAATAGGTTTTGTATTCTTCCTGGGAAGTGTGTATGGGAGGCATAACATCACGATGTTTCAACTTGGAGGAGAGAAAATTGTTGAACCAGATTTTTCCCAATCACTTTTCCCCTCTACTTTAAACATTCCACATTCTAAAAATAGTTTGGTTGTGCAGATGGCAGTTTGATTAGTTTGGTACTAGAATGTGGAATTTAAGTTATCTTTGCTAAATTTAATTAAAAAGATTCTAAGGTGCGAAAACACAGTATTTCTGTGGTAGAAGAATGATAAAATAATAACGAACAACTAGAATTTATAAAGGCAGCTACTGATGATGGTATTAATGTATTAGAGCAGGATGACAGTGAGGAGGAAAACCTAACAAATGATTCCACACTGCATACCAGTCACAGCAAGCTTTTTGTTGTACTAGATGTTACTATAAGGTATGTTGAACAAGCTGTGGAGATTCCAATCAACAATGTGATGCTCAGAAGATGGTGTGATATTGTTGCACATAAAAGGAAGAATGTATTTAAACAAAATACAATTCACAATTACTTTAAGATGTAATTAACTTAATTTCAGTAATTAATGCAATATAATGTAAGCACTTTTTTATTGAAATATACTTTGAAATTTGTGTTTATATTTCTATTTTATTGAATTAATCATTTTTGATACTTTGAGTTTTCAGTAATTGGAGTTAGGTTGGTCCCATTCACATTGAATTACCAAGACTCTACTGTATTTGATCTATGCACTCAGTGTATATGCAATCCTTTACAATTATTAACTTAATTAAAAAAGTTAAATTATTAATGGAAAATAAAAGTGGTCACATGAAATATCCATATGCAGACTATATAAACAGTCAAAGTTTGCAATATTAGCAGACCATAATTTTCCCTCACATGTATAGGCAAATAACAAAAATTATTTTAAAAATAACAGAAATCCAATTTTTCACATATTTCCAGGATATAAAAAATTGTCTTATTTTATACATGTACAGACATGAAAGTTCTCAAAAGATTTTTTAAAATAATGATTACATTTCATTTAATAATAAACTTAAATTGGAAGAACAAATTTGAACATGTACAGAATCTCATTACATATGTATAGTGCCCTCTTATGGCTCCAACTATAACATAAAAGTACAAATAAACATTATTCATCAAATGTAGCAGGAACTTAATTATTTAACAATTTCCACATCTCTGATAAGCTGGTGTTTTACTGTAGGAGTACCATCTCAAGATAAACATAATTCTCTATGAAGAATATGGCATGGACATTATTTGAAATCAAGCTTCCTTTATATAACTGCTATATAATATGAGCATTTGAAAATAAACTACAAGAATAAAAAGGTTTCCCCCTACCTCCTAAAAAATTATATTTTTTATGTGTACAGTCTTCAGCTCAGACTTCAACTTCAAAACAAAGCTTTCGATATTTTATGAAAGAAATATCTATAGAATATAGATGTAATTAACAATTTTTGCCATTCAACTTTAATCTATATATTATATTAATGTTCCCATAAGTTTGATCAAAACAGAATTCAATGGACTGTTCATTTAATGCAAGATAATTTAAAAAAATAACTATGAACTGATCAACATAAAGGATAAACAATCTGCTTTGATAGGTTTAAAAAAAAAATTCTAGTTCTTATAAAATTTTAATACCATCATCTTATGATGCTAAAACATCATAGGAAAATTAGTAAAAATATCGAATGCTACGTTAGTATCCCATAATCATCTTTAGATTTGGTTTTGGTTTCAAGTGCTACGGTCTACTTTTTGCAACACAAAAGCTAATGAGACCGGGACCTACAGCTTAAAGCCGATTCCGAATGGCTACGAACATCCATGTCATAGTGGAATTCGAACCCATGAACTCTGGTACCGAATACCAGCACCCTAACCAATCAGCCATCATTCTGCACATAACCATCATTAGAAAACTGTACATAAATGCCTTTCTCAAAATTGAACAAGACATCTTAAGTGAAAATGAAGTAAAACAGAAAAAACAAAGTAATACAAAACAAATATATTATCTGCAATTTCCATAAATGAAATTCATTTATAAATGTCATGTAACAGATTTATAATAAATACAGCAATTGTACATAGTTTAAACAGCATGCCTACTATATTGTTTACTCAATGTTAGAGAGATCAATCCAAAATTCTATATCTTCCAAAATTTAATTTTCATCAATGTTCACTTAAAAGTGTTTTACTTATCATATGATGGTATTTGCGAAAGGTAAGGAAAAAAATAAGTTATGTTGATTATAAAGTTTTACTTTCAAAGTATACGGCATATACCTTGTGTGGGTTCATATGAGCTCTAAAGATAGGCTTGTAAAGTGGTACAAGAGTAGAGAATATGTGTGTGTGTGCCATCATGACCCATGCATCAAATGGTATATTCTATATAATATATTACAATGTGTTATTAGGGAAAGAGGGTGAGCAAAAGATGTACCACAGCTGTCAATTATGCTCGCTGTATCACTTGAAAAATATTTCATATAATGCAAGGTAAATCCAAATTTTCAACACACAGTAACTGATCTTGTATTTTAGTTCTCTCTCCAAATAAAATACTCAAATATACAGCACCAAATTCTACAATACTTCTACACTATGAATGACAATGGTAATAACAATTAAATGTATATATCAGCAGCTGTATGCAATTTGTAATCTTGCCTGTGCCTTTCTTTTAGATTGACAATATTGAAATATGAAATGAAACTGGGAATGCTATTTCTTCATATAAGCAATAAATTATGCAGATGCATGGTAATAAAACATTAAATGATTATAAATTTTTACCCCAATTTCTTTTCTTTCAGATGTTTTAACTTGTTTAAATATGTGACAGTAACTTCTGTTACATATGAAAGTCTTACTTTTGAGTTATGATTTTTAAAATTACCTTCTAAAAAATTTAACATTTTTTTTAAGGGGGGGGGGAGGCTGAGCTTTCTATACACAGTTAGCACAATGTATGTTTGTGAATGGTAATATTAACATTTCTAACATCTGTCATCTTTAGGTAACTTGATTTCTATGGGAAAAATAAAACTAAAAACAACCATGCCAATTTTGCAGCACCTAATTATAAATGTTCCAAAAATTTTCATAACTTTATTTCCTTTGTATTTATAAAAGAGGAAGAGATTAAATGTTCTTCGAAAGCTTTCTTAGTCTGGCACAATATGTTATTTAAGGCAGCACAAATTTATCGTGTGGAAAGAAAAAAAAAAATAAATTATGGTATTGTTAAATTCTCAGATGTGTTTAAAGATTACAATTTTTGCCACTTGAGTTAAAAATTTGTCTTATGCACTAGAGTAATTAATTTGTGGCTGAAACTTAAACACTATAAATGGAACACTAGAATAAGAATGACAGAAAAAATTACTTTTATTTCTATTTAATTTCATACACTGTTTTATCACAGCATTTTAATTTATATTTCAAATAATCAATAATGAAATTAAGGTTATAAAAGGGCGATACACATAATCCCTTCAAAATAAATCACATATTTTAGAATAATTTCATTCTAAATAAAATAATACACATTGCAATGAATTTTTTTAAATGATTTTCAGAAATTTATAACAGAGAAGAAGAATCAATAAAAATTATTTTACAAATATATATGAATATAAAGATGATGATAAAGACTTATTAAATGTAGCTTCATACAATACTTTGTAAAACATTAATTTTACACAATGACAATAGCAACAGGTAATTAAACAAAGATTCTTTACATAATATGGTAGTTTAAAGGGTTTTTCAACAATCTTTGATAATACAAATTCATAGGAACTTATGAAATACACTAGTCAAATTATTATTTACCATCCTTAAAAAATTTCCCCCCTTTAAATATACCTAAACACATGTATAGTTACAAATATCAAATTAACAAGATAATAAACAGGTAAACTTATATTCAAACTGATTAATTATTCATCAGTTGTATTTTTTAAACCCATATCTACAGCAAAGTTACTTAAAGAGCATAAAGCATCATAAAATGTTTGGTAATGCTTGATTTCTTTTTTTATCCATTTTGATAACGAAGAGACATAACGATCATATTTTTGGAAGCGTTCATCCACAATTATTAATGCTCCAAAATCATTTCTATGCCGAATACATCTTCCTAGAGCTTGATTAAGAGCTCGGAACGCTTGCATTTCATACCACGCTCCACCAGGAACTAGTTGTCTTTTAGACGAATGAAAGTCATTATATTTTTTCTTTAAATCTACTTGAGCATCTTTAACATTAGGAAAAGGAATTCCAATCGTAATAACTGCTCTAGCATTATTATCAGCAAAGTCCAATCCTTCACTAACTTTTCCCCGGCAAACTGCAAGAAAAAGAGCACCTTTAACTTCAAGGCAATCATTAGTTTCACTGTCTCTAACAGCATCATAGAATTCTGATATAACTTGTTGAAAGTTCTCATTTGCACGAGGTTCCCTTAAAACTACTTTCTTACTCAAAAGTTTATCCCATAATCCAGTTATTTGCCAGCGATTTACTAATTTATCTAACATTCCATAAGAAGGCAAAAAACATAAAACACCATGAGGTATAAGAGAGCAAACTTCTAGCACAAGATTGCCAACATCATCTTGAAATGTAAAAGTTGCAGCGTTATGGAAAGTAGCATTCAATGAATTATTACTAGGACCTTTTCCTATAGTTCCAATCCAGATATTTTTGCTGTTAATTACATGATTTGCTTCAAGTGTTAAATGAAAAGGAATACCTAATTCAGACTGAAATGATGTAAGAGGAGCAAGAGTCCCAGATGCAACTACAAGAGAGTGAATATCTTTCAGATCAGAAAAAGCTACTGCTGGATTTAAACACCAAAAATTTAATGTTATATTAAATGTGTTTGAAAGAGATTTTCTTTTGGACTTTTGAGAAAAAGGTACTATAGAAGTATCTCCAGAATAAGATTTTGATTTCATTACAACACAACGGTAATCAGAAGCAAAGAGTAATTTCTCTTTGTATATGTAACTTAGAGGTAGAGTAAGATTTTCTAAACAAAAATGAGTTTGCCCTAAGAGCTTAATAAGTTCTGGTTTCTTTTCTTTTTCCTTGTCATTTTCCTTTTCCTCACGATTTATAATTGTGTACATACTTTGAAATTTTGGAAAAGTATCAGGTCCCAGGCCTACATAATCTAAAAATGCAATCATGTCATCACCACTCCAAACTTTTGAGGATGAATCAAAAGAAACGTAATCCTTAAGATCTTCAGAATTTTCTAACCATCTTTTCAAATTTTCTAAAACTTTTGCAATGTGCATATATGGTTCTGATCCCTCATGTTTTAGCTGACCTGCATTCAATATATCTGCAATAGCATCTTGGAGTTGAGAAACTGAAATACAGGTACTAGCAGCACTTCTTCCACAATCCTCTATATTATGGGCTTCATCCATTATCACAATGTTACCTTTCAAGTCTATATTCATGGCAGATCTTATGAGAGGATCAATTAAGTAATTATAGGGACAAAATACAATTTCAGCAGTTGTTAATAACTCACGAGATCCGTAATATGGGCATAACTTTTTGCGTTTACATAGAGATACAAAGTCTTCTAAATCATATGCAGATTGTGGAACAATGTGCTGTATACTTGACCCACGAACAACATTTATATAAAACCCACAACCTGGACCTTCCTCTCTATTGTTTAAATCATTACAGTCATCATTTTTACTGCGGGACTTAGAAACTTCTGGATGAATACAGGTTCTTTCCCTGCTGGAAAGAATGGTCATTTTTACATTTTTATATGGAGTTTTTTTTAACTCTCTGATAATCTGTCCAATTTGTTTGTGTGTACGTGTCCCAAAATAAATTTTAGGAATTTTTGTTGGCAGTGTGCTGTTTATTTGATTCTCATTTTTAATTTTAGGAGTTTGGATAGTTTCACAGCCTGTGTCATTAACTTTTGTTTCTAGCTCTGATGCAACACAATTCTTACATTGTTCTGGTGATGCTGCTTCGGTTAAACTATTATTCTGAGATGAAAAGGAAGTTTCAAACTCTTGTGCATTTGAAGAGTGTTTAATTTTTTTGATGGGTTGAAAATCTTCCATATCATCTTCATCTATAAATATTACACCTCTCTTTTTGAATGGATCATTTTCATAATTGACATTTTCTGACTTATCCGAGAGAAGAGATGTACTTTTGTCATTTATCTTGGAAACATCACTACAGTCTTTGGGTATATGAAAGTCAGATGAAATTGATTTGCTTTTGATATTATCAGATTTTTGTAGCATACTTGTTTTGCTATCTGATATTTTATCTTTATTATATTTGTATTTGTTAAATTTATTATCTTCATAAATATTTTTGGATTGCTCACCATAGTATGATTGATTATCATCTGCTATAGCTACACCATAAGCATTTAAGTTCCTATATAATATTTCTTCTTGTTCTCTAAATTCTTTACTTGCTTTTTTTAACCACGCCAGAGATGCACATAAAAGCGCCAAACTTTTACCACTTCCAGTTGGTGATTCAAGAAGACAGTTATTTTTCTTGTTGAGACATTTAATTATTCTGTCCATCATTGTGATCTGAGAAGGATAAGCTTTGTACGGAAAAATTATAGGTACTCCACCTATCGTATAAGCTTTCTGTACAGATGCCTCAACATTTGTACCCATTGCACCATGACAAGCCATGGTTATTGTTAACGTCAAACACAGCTCTAAGTATTAAACGATTTCCCGCCAAAAATCACGTGACAGTCCAAAGTTTAAAATGTGATTTTAAACTGCTATTAAAAAGTCGTGATATATATTTAAATAAATGCAAAAATTATTTTAAACTTTTTAACATACCAATCGGTCTCTATCAAGAAGAAATAAGCAAACAGTTCTATCGTAACTACCCGATGCAAGTCTCCGGCCATCTGAACTCCAGTTAATTGAATGAACTTTAGAAGTATGGGCTTGATATTCTTTAATTCGAGAATTATTTTGAAAATAAATCTTCATTGATTCTGCATAAGAAGATCCTAAAGTCATTTTTTAAATAAGAAAAAGGTATACTTTAAGATGACAATATCGTAAATTAAGTAATTGTTTACGTAATTCACTTCCCTTCAGTTAGTTTCTGGTTAATAAGGCAGTTAATATTTGGATAAATGAACCGTAAATTTTTTTAAAAAACAAATACTGTTGAAGATGAATAAATATTTTAAAATACAATATATTTAAATAGCGTGATGAAACCATTTGAAAGGACTATGTAATGTTTACAAAAGTTTTAAACAGTACTTAAAATAGTTTTTTCCTCTTAAGGAGAGTACCATTATAAACTATATGATTTTAGTGTTTAAAATTAATCTGTTTAATCACGTATTGTACTTAACTTTAAAGTATTAAAATACTGGATTGTTTTATCCAAGGTTATATAATTCGACCTCTGAGGCGTCTGGCAACAAGTCAGTGTTAACAATGGCGGCTTCAATGTGCCGAGTTCGTCTGTCTCTCGGGAAAATTATTAATGCTTCTTTTGAAAGATGTTTTGTCTTAAATGCACGTCCAAGAACTTATTTTGCCTCTTCTTATTCAATTACACCTTCTATTAATAAATATTCTTCGCTCAGTTTATCTCAAAATATTCAGGTAAAATATATGTGCGGGAAGGGCATTAGTTCTTAGATCTTGAAATGTGCTTATTGGAGATAATTTTTATTTCAGTACATTTGATTATTTTGTTATTTATTTCATTCCAAAGAATTCATATACAGTGAAAAGTCATATTAAGAGCTAGTTAAATGCCGTATGTCACGAAATAATTAACAATACATTCGTATTAATGATATTGTAGTAATGTCTCTTTCTAATCGTTTGATATTACTATAGTTGATTCATTATGAAGATATTTTGTTTGTTACCAAAGATAATTTCTGTGTGCAGCCGAATCTCTTTTATTAAGGGCAAAGTAGCTGGTATCTGGAAGGTTTTTCACATAAATTATTTACTTTATCGTTTTATTTCTTACGAGAACTATTCAACAGGCATTGTTTTTAGTTATTAAAAATACTTTTAAAATTAAACAGTTGTGTTATTGGATGTGGGTGTAAATTAAAACCTGGTGAAAATATTAATATGGAATAATTTTGACATACAATGTGATAATTTCAAAAGTGTGTATTTAAAGTTAACAATTGGTAAAAAAGTTTGAGAACATGATTTGTCCTAAGTTAACCACCTTAATGTTCTAAAATGAAGTATTTGGTTAAGGTGCAATTTCTTATATTGATATCCCCATAAGAATTTATGATTTTATATAGTACCTTACATTTCAAGTGCAGAATATTTTTTTAAATTCTACTTTTAAGCTTTAATATAATTGAGCTGAAATAGAAAGTTGCCTCTTTTCCTCTCCTATACGTAGCAAAAGCCACGGGTTTGGGAATTATTTAGGTCTATATATATGTGTGTGTGTGTATATATATATGTATATACATATACACATGTGTGTGTGTGTATATATATATATATGAAACCATTTTAAAAGTATTGGTATGTTTCTGTATGTTTAATAATTGTAGTTAAGGTTAAGTAAAGAACTTAAGTATTTTGTAAATACTTTTGTTTTTTTATAATGTACTTTCTGTATCCGATGTAATTTTCTTTCTCTTTCACAGCACTTTGTTACATATTGTGTTTAAGCAGAAAAATAAATTAGTCCAGTAATTCTCTCCACATATTAATTTTTTATAAACTTTTTTTAAACAAAATAATTTTGAATAAGAAATATTATTTAATTTGGCTTTTTACAAATAAATATTCCATTATTAAATTTTCTAATTTGAGAAATACCATTCAAACTGCTTGGAGAAGTAAAGCCATTTGTTTATTTAAGTGATCATTGCAGAACAGTGAATATTGCAATTTTGCAATATTTTCATTCTCTAAAAACTTATGGGTTTAGGCCCTTAGTGTAAATGCATTTAAAAATAAATTGTAATTACTTCAAAATGGTAAAATTTACAAAAATGTTAATTGATCTTGTTAATTATGTTATGTTAGAACTAATTATAATTATTTTCTATTATATGATGGTAAAATTTTCTGCTTTTTAAAAAATATTTTCAGTAATAAATTTAGAGACAAAACTTTAATTTCTTAGTTTGGAAAAAAAAAAAAGAAAAAAACCTGAAACTTAGTCATTTTTAAACTAGTAATTTTAAACTTAGTTCTTGTCACAGATCTTAAAAGTACTATGGGATTTAAAAAAAAAAATAGCTATCGATGATATATATCTGTTCTAGAAATATGTGCTACAAATGGAGCTTATATAAAAAGTTTGACTCCTCCCCCTCAAAAAAAAAGGAAGTTTTATTTTTTCCAGAAAAACTTCAGGAAAGAAACTTCTTTTGTATTAGGAAGAGAATCAAAGTTAGTCCTAGATATACTTACAGTAAAGAAACGAAAATATTTAATGATGATTTCATTACAAAGTCCAAATTTATAAGAGAACAATTAGGTTTTTTTTTCAGTAGTAAACAAAAATTTGAATTTAATTTGTATATATATTTATATATATAATTGTAAGTCATTCCTTATTTGTAAGTATGTGTAGTATTTATATTCTTTACTTAAATATAGTCTTTAGCTTTGAATTTTAAGACTTTTTCCCCCTTTTTGCAGGATTAACATTTTTACCATTTGTGGGTCCTTGGGACTCAGGCTGGAGATGGTTCAGTGTGAACCACTGATATATATATATATATATATATATATATATATATATATATATATATATATATATATATATATTTATTTATTTATTTATTTATAGTACATGCCTCATTTAGGGAAAAACACCTCAATGGACCTACAAGATTTTTTATCTATTCTCTGTAAAGGAAAGGTTTTGTAATTTTAAACAAGGTCAATTAAAAAATAAACTGACTCCATATTCAAAAGATTTCTTTTCAGGAAGCAAAATTTGGTAATTTATTTACACCTATTCCAGGTCATGTAACACTCACTTCCAATACACATTTTCATACACGATTTCCTTAATGCAGTAATGAAAGGGAGTTTAAAAATGACAAAGCCATTAATATATATATATATATCTTTAATGCCTTTATCGATGTAATTTTTTTTCTGATTTTAAAATGTTTAAAATTTGATTTGTTATATGTGCTACAATTAAGATTGCTTCAAAATGATTGTATTAAGAATAAAACAATAAGTTTTCTTCCTAGTAAGTCTTTAAGCATTTGTGTTATTTTTAACTGACATAAATGAATCATTTCTGTACATGACATTCCCTGAGGGTGTTGTGGTATGAAAATCCCTATTGTGAAGAGAAAGGATTATTACCAAATAATCATTTAGGGATAGCTAGCTGACTTTTCTGAGGAAGTCTATGTAACCTATTAAATCAGCCCTGCTGGATTAAAACATATTTATAAGCAAATATATTTGAAAGTAGCACTCTTACCTGCTTGGCTGCAGTTAAATTTTTAAAGATTATATATATATATATGTGTGTATGTATGTATGTATGAAATTTGTTAAAAAACGAACAAATTTGGTTTTCAATTAATAATCTCATAAGCTTATTATTATTTTAGGTACCCTCTAGCAAAAAAGTTCTTGTTGCTAGATATTTCTGTACAGATAAAAAGCTTACTACAGAAGAAATAACTGAAAAGGTTCTTCATGTATGTAAAACATTTGACAAGATCCCAACTGATAAGGTATGATTTTTAGGCTAATGCAAATGTTTGAAAAATAGTGTTCAAAATTAGATTTTGTTATTGGAACTTGTTTTAAAATATAGAAAACATGTTTTGTAGTTATTTTAGTGTTTTATTTGGTTGGTGTATTTTAAAAGATGCATAATAAAATTAAAAAAAAAAATCATGATAATCTGTATAAATTCGGTTCCTTATTTTTATGAAAAGACAACTGCTTGATTTGACTCTTTCATTAGAGGATGGAGCAATCTATATAGGTGGTACTGTCATAAGAAACAGAACATTAGGTAAGCTAAGCCTGACGTACAAAAAATAATTTGCTAAAGATATAATTTTTCACATAAGGGAAAAAATTGCAATAAGTTTTACTTGATGAAATTTATTTTTTAATATCTTTTATAAAAGTATATATTTTATGGCTTTATATTCATAGAAAGTATTATTTAAAAAACCATGAATCTTATGAATTAAAATTAACCTTTAACAGGGTTTTTTACCCATCCACCTCAAAAAAAAAAAAAAAAAAAAAAATTTTGGGATAGGGGCATTTATCCCTCCCTCCGTTTTGAAAGAATGTGTTAATGAATTTGGGACAATACTCAATTATGCAATCAAAAAGTAAATACTTTTATCCTTTAAATCTCAACCAAATGTCTGAACTTTTACAATTATCTTCTTTCATTAACTAAAAGGTACTTTCCATTAAATACAAGTTTTGCAAACCCTTGTTTGATTTTGGTAGACTTTGGTCAAATGCTGCTCCTTGTTGAGTTCAGTGCATTTCCTTATGATTATTTTGTAAATCTATTTGTGATATTAGTGGATTTTGTGAAATACTTATTAAAATAGCAACTATGGAACTAAAATCATTAGAAATGAAAGAGGCATTGCAAATATAAACACATATTGACTTGCAATAATTGAGTTTTGGTAACTCTTACCAGGATCAAAATATCCACAATTAGAGAGCTACTTGTTGTCTGATTACAGTTTTTAATATGACTTATTGGTGTGAATTTTTGTACACCACAGTAGATTTCCTAAATTTTCAATATCATTTATGACTGACTGATTATTAAGTTAACAAATTTTGTGTCAAATTTCAGATGTTTGATCAAAAGTTTTAAATATTTTACGTTTTTATTTTGTAAATTCTTACTTTTAAGATAATTTTTTGTATATTTGTATAGAACTAAAGACTAGTGTACAAGTGTAATTAAATTACAAATTAATTTGTTTTTAATATTATGTATATAGGGCTCTTTATAAGGTATATAAAACTGAAATGGGATTTAACTTCATACATGCATATCCCTGATTTAGATAATACATTATAGCACTTATACCACCCTTTATCTGTAGTAGATATGTGTATAATAGGAAAATCACTAACAATTAGTTCACCCATTATGGAATTCAAAGAGTTAAAATATCTGATTTAAAATTTACTTTAGAATCTTAGTTTAGAATATTATGTGCAACTTAAGGTATCCGTCTAAGTTCAAAACATCATTTTTTGCCAAAAATCATATTTTTTTATTTCTATTGTAAAATTTCAACTTTTAGGCTTCTAAATCTGTTTTTGTTTTGTCTCTACAGCATTTTAAAAAAAAGTTACAGCTGTTTAAACATCAGTGACAGCTGTCAAAACAAAACGGAAGTAGTGACTTCGGAACTGGAAGTTGTGAATTTAAAGCCTTTTAAAGAGCATGTTTTGGACAAAACTTTTTTAATTTTCATGAAGATTAGTTAACACATTTTTCTAGTATTTTTAATAATTAGCAAGTTGGCAATTAGAAAATTTTGAAGCAAGAAAGTGTGGGGAATTTTAAACATATATTTTAATTTTTTAATAGTTAAAGTTCCTTTTATAAACTTTAAATGCATTTTTCTCAGAACGGTATTTTTAATAAAATGTTGAAACTTGAAATGTGATTTCTCTAAAAGTTCTTGAAATATTGTGTTGAAAATTATTATGAATCCTTTTAATAGTATTTACTAGTGAATGACCACAAAGCTTTAAATTTGGATTATTTTTAATGGTGTTACACCCATAGTTATATATAAAGGTAATGAAAATTTGTTAAAAATTCAATGTGTATCATTTTGAAGGACCAAAATTTTTTACCAAATGTAAAGTAAGCAAAGATTTTAAGTGCTTCACTAGTCCAGTGTATAAGAAATGTTACATCAAAAATATTGAAATAATTTATCAAAAAATATTGAAATAATTTAATTTATTAAGAAATTAGACCATTTGAAAAAAACAGAATTTTTTTTACTAAATTTTCTTCATTTATTAGAAATTTTATAAAAACTTCTCCAGGAATAATTTTTTAAAGTGCAATTCTCTATGATAATATAAAAAAATCTAAAAATGTAAAAACATGAACTAGTTTCTATGTTTAAAGAAAAGTTCTCTGAATGTAGACATACCTTAAGTAGGAAAAAAATTAGCTGGGAGTGGGAAGACACTTATGTAGATAATTCAGATAATTAAGCAGGTAATTACTAAAACATTGTGTAAAAAATTTTCATGTTCAAAAATACACTTTTGCAGTAAAATGTTATTGGTAAATTTAATCTTGAATATTACAAAGTTTTAAAATACTATTTCATAGGGGAAAATGGCTTTCAGTCTACACACAGCTACTTATTCATGTGGCTTTGTTGAAATTTGTTTTAGATCATATCTATAAAATTACTGAATTATCACTATTTTGCTTAAATTATGAATTATTTTGTAGGTCTTCAGATAATTTAAATATTTCAATTGGTAAACTTTTCTTTATATTAATTTACTCTTATTTGCAGTTGACACTTGATTCACATTTCATGAATGACTTAGGATTAGATAGTCTTGATCACGTGGAACTTATTATGAATATTGAAGATGATTTTAATTTTGAAATTCCTGATGCTGATGCAGAGAAACTTCTTAGGCCTAAAGATATTGTAGCTTATGTAGAACAGAAAGAAGCAAGTTCGAAACAATAGTAGCAAGTTGGTAGGTTAACATGTATATTTTTTGTTGCAAAATAAATCTTAAATGTTGTATTCTATATACCTTTTGCTATGTATTTGAGAAATTATTTTTAAGTTTTTAGCAAACAATTGGTTGTAATAGTTATGATTAATAAATGTTTAATTTATGGCAGTAAATGATATCAAAATATTTGTAAAAAAACCTATTTTTGTATTTTTATTTAAAATAAAGCCATTTAATTAAGACTAGTGTATGAATAATATTGTGACAATCTTAAGCGTAATGGCTATGTTAGCACTGTATGAGGTTTGATTATTAAAATGAATGTAAAATGCTCTTAAGCATAATTTTCATATTTAATATTTTTTTAGCCTGAATATGTATTTATTAACCTGTTCGGGACAGACACTGCTGATATGTATAAGTACTAGATGCCCTTCAGAGCCTAATGCGGCATTCTTGCATTACGGCAAATCCTACATAGCAGGATGATTGCCCTCACAGTTGTGTTGTGCTTTTTGAACAAAATGTTTGCTATCAGATGGTATTACACTAATCCATCTTCTATTCAAAAGATTGCTCTTGTATATTAGTATTTCTCTCTCTGAGGTCAGAATGGGGCCAGTCAAGTGTCTGGGGTTTATTGGATTTTCGTGAATGTAAACATAAGTACATGCTTGCAGATGAAAGGGGAAACATGTGGTAAAGAGCCTTTTTCATTTTGAAGGGATTGTTTATAATTTCAATTCTATTTTAGGATGGTATTTTATGGGAGCTATATAATAATCGATAAAAATCTGGAAGGGAAACAAACTAAAACAATTTCAAAATCACTAGATGCAAATCTATTGAGGCTTTAGTGGCTGTCAGTTGCCAAAGTTATATACTGAAAAAGATATAAAAAAAACTTAGAAAAAAGTATATAGTTTGCTCAAAGCACAGTAAGACGTGATACCTATTAAAGTAAAATGTGCATTGTACGTCTGCATTAATTCATGCTTTGAGATTTTTTATATGGCTTTGAAATATTAATTATTACAATATTCTTCATTTCTTTCATAATGTTAAGAGTAAATATTTCTTTTTAATATTTATATCAACATTTAGTGTTTAATTTAGGTACTTTCAGCTTTAGTAAAACATAATAAATTTATATTTTTATTGTTTACAAGCAATTATTTTAATTAAATTTTTTTGTTATGATTGAAATTATATCTTTAATCACATATTTAAAAATTGTTTCATTTCTACTTAAAGTGTACATTTTATCCATTATTATGTAATGTGTACTTTCCGAAATTGAATATTAGGCTTAATGGGAGAAAATGCCCTGGCCTGTAAAAACATGTATGTGTAACAGCTCCTGTCCTGAGGGAGTGCTATTTTCTGTGGGCTTCTGTCGCAAACGTGTTAAAACTGTTTTATTTGATGATTAGAATCTAAGTATTTATCAGATTAAAAAATGGTAAAAAAAAATGGGTGTGGGGTATTAATTTTGTGAGAAAAGTAAATAAATATATATTTTTTAATGTTTACAATTGTTTAAAACTTGTTTGAAAATTTATAAAACCCTTCAAAGATTTGTTTTTTTATGCATAGTCTAAAATTTTGATATTTTTGATCATTTAAAAGTTAGATTACTAAGAGATTTTGTTCACTTTTTAGTTCACTTCTCTTAATATGTTCCTGTAGCAATTTCTCTTTTCCTCTTTAAACATCTAATAAATTACTCTCATCTTGTTTAATAATTGAAACTGAATCTCTTTAGATACTCTCATCCCCTTCTTGTAGTTTCCAGTTACAATCAAACTTGGTTATTTTGAAAAAAAAAAATGTAACACTGTACTGATTTTGTCTTGTAGGGCTTTGTAAAAGAAGTGAAAAGGTTAATCTGTAGCAAATTTATAAATTTATTTTTACTTTATACAATATATAAAATCCTCAAGTTCAGAGGTGAAATATCTTTTAATGTTATTTTGTTCTTCACCAAATAAGTCTTATTTTTTGTAACATAGCCGTAGCTTATGATGTGGTTGGTACTATGTTCTTTATCACTACTTTATCAAGATGAACAGTAATTTTGTTCTTAATTTCATCAGTAGTTTCTGCATCGATCAATAACCCTCTAACAGCTTATTAGTTGGCATTTAGATATGATTCATATAAGTTTTTTGACTTCATATCAGTTTTTTGCAATTAGTTTTTTGACTAAAATCCTTTTAAAAGAAAATCACTTGCACAAGTGAGGGAATATGAGTAAGAGGAGCACAAAAACCTATCTTGGAAGTTTGTTCATAATATGGCAGGCATGCAATAGAAAAGGGGCTTTAAACAAATGAGACAGTTTCAGTATCTTGATTTTACATTGAATTTGATTATTTTCAAATAAAATGGATATATTTACAGATACAGAACAGACATTTAACAAACTAAAAATAAAGTTAAACTAAACATGTCTTACATAAGGTTAATTTGCTCACCCATATGCATAAGCAGGAGATTGTTTATTGTCTATGATGCAGTGTCAATAGTGTACTTCAGGAAAAACAGATTTTTAGATTATATACATTTAATCTTACATTATTTACAGGAACTAATACAATGCATTAGCACAGCGAACAGCATCACTCACATTCCTTACATGTTGCCAGATGCAACAGATACATTTTACATTTCAATAAATGAGTGGCTTGACGCTAGCACCACCACAATTGTTCAAATTACCGAATCAATGCTTATATATATAAAAGTAGATAAGAAATATGCATATTACATTGTTATCTGTTGGTCAAATGCCATCTGGCATAATTAAAATACTTTCACTTAACAAAATTAAAAAAAATTAAAACTATTAAAATATAAACTACTGATATATTTTAAATAAAGATTACAAATCATCAAGATAAAAGTAAAATTACTCTCAGTTCATCAAGTTGTCTTTCTATTTTTTGTATAGCTCACTAGTATCAATTGCAAAGAGGCATTTAGTTTTAGTTTTTGGTATTAAGTCTGGTTTAAATCCAGCTGATGGCATCAATAGTTGTAGCCCTTCTGAATATCAGCTCTAAGCAGTTGACATCAATCTCATCAGCTTTTGTGTAGCAAAATAGTACACTAGCATTTCAAATCAAATCAAGTATTAACTTCTGTACATTTTGTAACAAGTCATTTATTGCTGGTACATTAAAGTCTCTTCCAAATATTAGATTTTATTTCACAAAGTTGGTGAAAACAAAATTAGAGCAGCAATGTCTTGTGGCATTATTTGTTTGGATAATATGTTTGTAGTTTATTCTTTTTAAATTTATATTTTATGCTTTCATATTCCAGTTTGTTCACCAGGCTTAATAATTTTGTTACAGTTTGGGATAAGCAAGCTTTTAAACTGAGATATTAAATATACATTTCTACTGCATTTAGAAATATTAAAATAGTTTTAAATAGTTTTTATTCTAAAATGTTTTGTTTTTATTTGCATTAACAATACTTTTTTTTGTAAACAAAAAAAAAAGTAATTGAGTCTGTTAAAAATCCTTCGTATTTTTGACAGTTTGAATAATTTTGTTCTAATTATTTTTTATATCTAATTATTTTAATTTTTTTTAATAGTTTAGAAAAGGAAGTTGTGATACCTTTCTTTCAAAATTTTCACCAAGAAAATCATCAATTCAGAAGTTTTGGACTTCAAAAATAGCCATTCTTTTATTTTCTTCATAAAATCAAGTTGAAGTATTTTCCTTTTGTAGTTTGTATGTGAATTATGTAGATACATGAGGAATAAATTCTTGTTTTGCTAACTTTATTTGAATTTTATTGATGTTTAATAATTGTCTAAAATTAAAAAAAAATTTTTTTTACAAAGGGGGATGTTTATGGAATTTCTTTAGATTTTTTTTGATTAATTGAATGTTTTTTCTTGGATAAATTTATTGTTATTTTATGGACACATGTTAGTCAAATTTTTAATTATTTGAAGTGCTTGTCAAGATAAGTTATTTGTGTGAATTAATGCATTTTGAAGTCATTCACTTTTATATCGCTAACCAATCTGTATGTAGCACTTAGTAGTGTCATACAGTGAGCTAAATATTTTCACAATCTCTATAGCAGCAATAATGTATCATTAATTTATTATGTTAATTTAGAACAAGAACAAAATTTGTATAATACAAACTTACACATCAACAAAAACCTTTTTGATAAGTGCAAACCATTGTCATCTATTCATCTATACAACTTTTTTAAATGTTAGTTTAAATTCTAGAAAGTTTGTTAAAACATAAAGAACTAGAAGGTATCTTAAAAGACAAAAATAATTTAAGTATAAGGTAACAGTCAACTTTAAGGAATATATATTATACCTCACCCTCTGAAAGAAAAATGCAAATATATGTAATATAATATAGTAGAGGACTGGATGCCTGAACCGAGGCTTGCCTGGTTAAAAATTAGTCTGGATAATTGAAAATTTTAAAAATTCCTTAAGGCAATGATTTTTTAGATATATTCCTTTCACTCTTTTACTAGGTTTAGAACTGACATTTGTAGTAATTTATAATTTAACAAGGATTATGAGAAATGGACTGTATAGAATATCCTCAAAGGCATACAAAAAAGTCCTGTACTCTGATTTCTATATGTCTGTATTTGTGTTGTGCTGATGTTACCAAAATAAGTTATCAGTAAAATAGATTGATAATTTTGTTTTGTTTCTTGAAATCCTTTAAAGGAACATAATTTCTTTTACTATCATTTTTTCTGTTGGGACTTCTAATAGAATCAGTTTGTCATTAACCATAACATAGTTTTTGAGTTCTAATTTTGTAATTTCTAAGCTATTAACAAGTAAAAACTGAGTCGTTTTTTTGTTCCTTATTATTCTCTGGCTCTTTTTTTTTCTGGTACCAAGAGATAGAAAATTTTCAATCAGTTTCATAAGAGAAAAAAAAATACTTGCTAAACTTCAAGTTATGCTTGCAATGAGAGTTTTATGTAGGATTTTTAAAATTAAGCATTTTAAAAAATTTTTGTTTTTAAAAATTTCTGTTTCAAAACCTCAGTTTATGTTTAAATCAGAATTCACAGTAAATGAATGTGACCATAATAATTTTTTAGAATGTCATTATGAAATCAGAAAATGAAATAAATATGATGGTGTTATTTTAGAAAGTATAGGATGGCTACACATCAGGGAATCATCAGAGAACTTTACGATTCTAGACTATATTAGGGTAGTTTTCAAAATTCTGCAAAAATCGGAATTTTACAAATATTTACCAATTTTAGGAAAGCTTTTTCAGTTGCAAAAATGAGTGGTTTCTGCTCCAATATTAAAAATTTAAATATTTCAAATTTAAAAGGAGTTTTACAATTTATTAGACAGCTTTAAAAGATATTTTTTTTTTAAGGTAAAGTAATTTTCTATTTTTATTTTAACACGTATGTGGGAAACATACTAATACGTTTTCTGACGATTGACACTTGAGCGTGGGTCACATACTAGTATGGGTTAGTGTAATAACATGGTTTGTTTGTGGGTACAAAAAGAACAGCATATATGGGAAAACAGAGCCAAATGTTCTTGCCTACTACATAGATTCTGGAAAAATTCAGACAAGCAAAAACTAGTTTTTACATTATTAGTTTTATGATTGCTCTTTTCATTTTTTTATAATGTAAAAATGTTTATATATAACGTAATTCGAAAAAATTAAAACTATATACTATTTCTATTTGATTTTTCATATTTACGATACTATTATAAATTTATCCACTAAAAAATATTTTTTGTTTACAAAAATCTTATGGTTGTTATTTATATATTTCTATATATTTGTTTATATATTTCAATATAAAATACGAAAAGTTGGTTAAAAATTTAAATAATTTTTGACCTATTGAGGTTTAACTGAATAACTAAATTTACGTGCAAAATGCCTGTTCCTGGTACAATTCCGCTGCGAAATGTACCCTCACACAGTGTGTAAAGGTAATGCAAATAGTTTTTAAATATCCATTTTATATATATTTAAATTTTTTTCATCTCAATTCAAGTTTTAAGAGAAATATTTTATCACTTTAAATTTCATAGTTCACACATATATATGCTGATTTAGACTATTTGGGCGAGAAATTATTGCAACTGTAATATACTCACTGCATATGGAAAAATGGCACACCTTTTATTTATAAGAATTTGATTGTTGCAATTGAAAGATTCAAGATGTCATTAGGTTCATCCAGGTAGAAAAATTGGGCCAGCATAAATCTAAAATTATACTTTTTACTTTTTTAAAGCAAAAAATGGTGAACCCCACTCTTGTAGGGATGCATCTTTAGCTGAATCAGAGCATAGACTAAAGCTCGGTTTAGTCTAGAGTTTATCACATTATGAGAAATTTCATATGGCTGCGATATCATGAGAGACAGTTATTGAGAAACAACTGAGAAACATAATATCGATAGTAGAGCTCGTGACCAGTATTAATCCATAAGATTTTACTACTTTTTAAGCTTTTAGATATTCTTAAAAATGGTACTGACGTTAAGAATTTTAATAGTAATATCAAATATATTATTCTTGATAAACGTTTTTAAGCTCAAAAGATTTGGAGGTAAAGTTAGACCATTTTTAGTAGTATTCTTCCAAACAATTTTTTTAAATTTCATTTTTGGCTTTTGTTATTTACAAAGTATAATAACAGGCATGCCAACATTCAGACACTTGGGTCCGGAGCAACAGTGAGGTTTGAAATTTTAACAGGCTGATTACAGATTATACATATCTTATTAATTTCTAAATTAAAATTGCCGAACGATGGCCGATTGGTTAGGGTGCTGGCCTTCGGTACGGAGTTCGTGGGTTCGAATCCCACTGTGGCATGGATGTTCGTAGCCGTTCGGAATCGGCTTTAAGCTGTAGGTCCCGGTTTCATTAGCCCTCGTGTTGCAAAAAGTAGACCGTAGCACTCCAAACCAATCGATCTAAAGTAAAATTAAATTTAAAATATTTACACAGTAGTAAATTGTAATAGGTGAATTAAAATTTATGCATTTAAAAATTTATATAAGTAGCTTTTTTAATAACTTATTTTTCAGAACAGTGTTTCTTATTGACCCTGATTAAAATATTTCCATTTTCTTATCATCAGGGATTCTAGAGTTTGCCTACTCAAATTTTGCCTAAATTCAGTTTTGTTTTTCCACACAGTAGTAAAAACTTTTAACATGCAGTATTACTGTGTGAAAAGAATAATATTCAGCATTTTTTTTTTCTAAAACTTTGTATTTAATGGTTGAATTGTAATCTTTTAGATGTTCAAAAGTTTTCATACATAACCACATGGTCTACCTTTTTTTCCCAAAATTTTGGACAGTTTCATATTTAATGTACTGAAAAAAAAAAGTCCATCCTATCACATATTATGGCAAAATATATTATAGTTAGTAATTAATGTACGAAAGTAGTCAGTAAAATTATTTTTAGTGTGAATTTCATATTTTGCTGTGTCCAGAACTTTTAAAATAATTTGAAACTTCTAAGACAAATTCAAGACAGATAAAGTCATGGGCAAATAAGCATATAATATTTATGTATATCAAGAAAGTATCTGTTTAATTTGTTATTATTTTGATACAAATGGTCAGTCATAGTGTAAATAAATTTTGGAAAGTATTCCTTGATGCAAAGAAATGAAAAAATTTACACATAAGTGGTTAATATTAAAAATTTAGAATACCTCAGAATTGCTCATTGGCATAAAGATAAATAGTTGTTTTCGCCAGTTCATGTTTCAAGCCAAATCAAATAAATTTTTATACTAAATTCATGATATGGAAATTATCATTCATTGCAGCCAACTGTTGTGCTGCATATTAAATGGCGTATTTAGAAGTTAGTTTTTAAACTTTTAATATTTTTCTTTTCTACAAAATTAGTAGAAACACATGGACAGCAATAGATAGTGGAATGGACAGAAGAGTTATACGGTATAGGAGCATGGAGTAATAATTGTGCCTCACAGGAAGAACGGAGAGCAAAAAAGAACCTATATAAAATCAACTAGACAGACTAGCTTTAATGGCCTTTAAGAAAGTTCTATATTCTGATTGCACGTTTCTGAATTCTTATTTCTAGCCAAAGCTAATAGATTCGTATGCAAAATTCCTTTTCTCGACAATTTTTTTTCTAGCCATATGAAAATTTACTAGAGCGCCGAATATAACTTTTTACATTTTCTACAAAATTAGTTGAAAAAGAAAGACACCAACAGATGGTGGAATATACAAGAAAGTTAGATGGTATATAACCCCAGGATGCGAGAGACTGATGTTCAGGAATGGAACGGAAAATGAACCCCTGCAAGGATTATATAAAATGTAATTATATAACCATTTCTATAGCCTCAATGGTATATTAGAAAGTTCCCTATTCTGATTTCTATATGTTTGCATTTGTGTTGTTCTAATGTAAAATATTATTAAAATGAGAGCTGCAAAAATAGATTTATCAGTTTATTTATTTTTTGTGAACATAACACAACTGGACCACGAACAGTTCATACAGTTCATGTCCAGGTGGGCTATGTTCGGAAAACAAAATTCAAGGTCCATGATCGATCTGCTGAATTGAACCATATGGTTAGTCCGCGTTCTATTGTATTAGAAATAATGTTGAAATTCAACGTTAGATAAAAGTACATAAGTGTTATTTTTATATTAAACGGCTTGGAAATTATAAATGTTAGATATTTTTTGATCTTACAAGCAAAATTTATGAGAAGAATAAATTGTTGTATTCTTTTATAACTATATTTTACAATAAGTTAAAAATAAATTTGAAAAAAAAAAAAAATGACATTCACCCTTAATGCATTATAGGTAGATTAATAAAACTGAGACATATCAACTAGTTATATAAAAGTTTAGTGAACATGAAAAGTGTTTCGTAACTGAAATAAAGTTTTCATACTTTTAACCGGGAAATGTTTTTATATCTCATTGAAGCTTAACACAGGTATATGTAAATTAATGTATCACGAGAATTGAATATGACTATATTATACATATAATAGATATAACTATGTTCATTCATCAATGACATGAACTGTACTGTGTAGAATTTACAGATTAATAATAATAAAACGAAAAAAAATTGTTTAAAAGAAATAAAGTTTTCCGTAGCGAAGCATGGGCACACATGCTAGTATTTAATAAATGTGAAGTTCCACGGTTAATTTCTGTTAATTTAATTTCCGGTTTAAGTTAATTTCGGTTTTTCTGATGTCACGATTGCCATTCTATTTCTCTTTGTCCGGCAAGTAAATAGTAAGGACTAATCGTGTGTAAGATTTTTAATTTATACTTAAATTGTTAGTTTATCCCTTATTTTATCATGTTCTAAAAATTATGTTACACACACATATATTTATATAAAGTATATGTATGTGCACTCGCTGACACTAATTAGAAATTAAATTATAACATAACTATAAACCGGGTGGTTATAATTAAACCTACCCTATTAACGGCATAATGCAGCGCAAATGGGTGAACGGAATTTTACGCAATTTTGTATATGAGCTCTACGCGAGATGCACTCACGGAATAGCGAAAAAAGAAATGTTAGTTCCAGAGGCGCCTTTTCAGGAAAAACATGAAGTTTAACACAATAAAAGACCAAAACAGAATACAGAAACAATATTAACAATCCAGAACAAGAATTATTAGTAATAAAAGGCAAAACCAGGAAAATCTGTCAGTTGTACGAGAAAAGTGTCGAAATTTGCATGCTTGGGAAGAAGAGAAGCATTATTCAAAACAAGTTAGGTACAGTACATTTTCAGATGTTGTCATGTTTAAGTCGATGTTTCCGGATATACTAACGGCAGTCTCTAGTTGAACCTGCGTTATTGGTGAAGCTGTTTTAGGAAAACAAGGCTATGCTTCTGCATTTCGTGAATTTCGTCGTAGAAAGAACTTACGACGTGGACCAGTGTCTAATAAAAGTATCTAGGCCAATGATTAAGAGATTCGAAGAGACGGGGAATTAGGAATTCAAGCTGGAAGAGGCCGTAAACGTGTCACACCGGCACTTGTCGATGCCATCAAGACAGCTGTTGACGCACAGTCACAGATTTTAGAGCTTTGGGGCAGTAGCGCGTGTGCAGTTTCTCGACAGACAGGCTATTCTTACAGAACCGCCCGAAAAGTACTTAGAAGCATAATGCACTACTTCCCGTACAAGATTCGCCATACCCAGGAACTGTTTAATAGGGACAAGCCACAACGTCTCTCATTTACATTCACTTTTCCCAACAGAATGATTGTTGATCTGCCATGGCCTTGGAATTTTCTGTGGAGTGACGAGGCTCATTTCTACCTGAATGGAACAGGCAACCCACGGGAAATCCATGGATCCAGACTGAAATTCCCCTACAGTCTCCAAAGGTCAATGTCTCGTGTGGATTCACGTTGTCATTTATTCTTATACCATTCTTCTTTGAGGAAATCGAGTTTTGTGTAAAAGCAAAAACCAGAGGTTAGTGATCCGTGTAGATTGTAAATGATCGGTGGTTTGACGTTGGAACATGAAATTCCACTAGTTTTTAACGATGTTACACCATCAATTAATCTATTATATTTGCTATCTACTAATAGATTAAAATGTGCTAGAAAGTCAATTCCAATTATAGGTTAGTTGACTTCAGCTATGCCGAAAATCCAGTTGAAGGATCTTCAAAGGCCTAAATTAAGTGTCAGTAGCCTTTGTCCAAAAGTTTTAATTTTAGTGTTATTAGCGGCATAAAGTTCCAGTTTTTGGGTACTTTTTTTTGTCTGATGCTAAGGGTGGAATAATCGATATCTCTGCGCCAGTGCCTATTACAAATTGTGTGGCTGACTCTTTGTCAGTGATATAGAGGCGGCTTTACTGAACCCCATTACTCTTGACCGTCAAACAGAGACGGGGGGGGGGTAGTTTTCCTGGTACTCAGATTGTGTAGGTTTTAATTCCACTTTGCATGGCTTCTCGCACCGGTATACCTTATCTCCAAATTTTCTGCGGTAAAAACATAAGTCTTGTCCAGAGCTTGCCATATAATGAACTCGAGACTGGGATCTATTACGGCGACGAGATTAAAAGAGTTGTTATTGTTTCTTTCGTTGTAGAGTGCCGATATTTGAACTGTGAGATCTGGGATTTGTTGTTGCAAAGTTTCGAGTATGTTTTGTGGAACGCATGTAGCCGTTGAAGTGGCTGCGATTAAATTGGATGGTGGCTTTAGTTCCCATATTTGATCGGCCATGGTCGCTAATTGAGAAAGATCATCTCCACTTACGGTGAGAATACTACGTGTGTTCAACGGTAATCGTTGCAGCCAAAGAGTTTTAAAAAAATTTTTACTCACTTTTGAGTCAGCCAAATTCCGCATTTCATATAAAAGTTGAGATGGCTCTCTGTCGCCAAGTTCAAGTTCAATTAAAAGTTTTTGGATTCGTTGCGATTAGCTATTAGCGAAAGTAGAAATCAATCTTGCTTTAATGGCTTCATATTTCTCCTTTTTATCAGTATATCCTATACCTGCGTAAGTATTTCCGTCTCTATCGAACTCCCGACATAGTCGTATTTTGTTTGATCGGTCTTGATATTGGTGTTTCTAAACTGGGACTCCAGTTGTATAAATCAGATATTAGGATCAGGTTTCCAAAAAGGTGGTAATTTTAGGCTTATCTGCGCCACGGCGTTTTCATCCTTGGCGACGATTGTTTCAGATGCATTCTTATCTGTTTCAGGATCGTTAGGCATGTCGCTTGCGTCGAGGGTCACCAATGAAGAGGCTGTATTTAATTATAATAAAATGAGGTCTTCCTAAATCTTTGTTTGCTAGTAAATCTTTATTTCTTATTTTTAACGTCAAAAGAATGGGATCAATCTCATCAACAACAGAGAATACAATACTTGTTGCCATTCCAAACAAGCTGAACAGCGGAAGTAAATGGAAAGCGAAATACAATCCGCGAGGTATCGCTACAAGGTGTGATTAGATCTTTAATCAGTAGAAAATTGTACATTATCACAGGAGTAATCCTCTTATACTTACTTTATCAGGAAAGCGGTTGTAAGTTGAATCCGTTGCTTTTTCAACTTATACGAATTGACATGGGGTAAAGCCTTAAGGTGTATTATATGTTAATCAGTTTAAAATTGTTCTTTGTCATATGAGTAATCCACTTATTCTTCATAGGGAAAAGCATAGGGTAAGCTGAATCCGTTGCTGTTAGACTTGTACGAACGGCGTGGGGTAAGGCCTTAAGGTGTATCACATGTTAATCAGTTGAAAATTGTTCCTTAACACAGGAGTAATCCGCATAGTTTTCATCAAAAATGCAGTTTTTAGATGAATTCGTTGCTTGTTTTTTAACTCGTACCAGTTGACATGGCGTAAGGCCTTAAGGTGTATTACATATTAACCAGTGCACGTTGAAAACGAAGCCAATTAAATTTACGATTTTATTTCCCGATGAAGAATGTGCGAATTTTTCGTGTGATAGTGAAAAATTTTCACCTATAGAGAAATTTGTCACAACGTCACGAACTACTATAATGCCCTTTCCAATAATTTTCCTATTTACAACAGCCAATAGACAAACAATAAACTGCCTTTCTGTTTGAAACTAAATCCAGAATTGGTTATAATGATGTTTATAACGTAATAAGTTTACGATGTGCCCTACTGCGTGAAATCGTCTTATTTGTTTTGGTTTCGGTTGACGTGTGGTACGATCTTTCTGCTATCGCACGAGAAAAATAAATCGGAAGCTAAATCCGTTGTTTTTTTTAAAGCGTATAAAGCGATTTCACGCAGTAGGGCAAATTCTCAAATTATGACAATGAGGAATTTGCACATGTGGGGGATTCGAACAACTTAGTGTTTTTCTGATAATTTCAGACTCGTAGATTCCAAAAATGTTCTCAAAAATGTAAAAAACTGAGTCCATCATTTAAAAAATTAATTTTAAAGTTAAGCGAAAACCACGTGACATCAAAACGCTCTGTGATTGGCTGTGATGTCATATTTTGAACTTCTTTTTATTACTTAAGTTCGGAGCCTCATATGAGATGTAGGTGGGCGAGAAGGTTTCTCTTTTAACACTAGATTGCCCGAGATTTCTTGTATACCTATATTGCCCCAAAACAGTCAAAATGACTGCATTGTGAAAAAAATAACAAATATGTAAAGAAATTTGTTTAAAATTAATTTTTAATATTATATAATAAAGGAGAGCGGAAGTAACTACAGTTATTCATAAACCCATTTATATGTTATAGAAAAAGTCACCAAATTCTAAGAAATTGTGTCATTATATTTCATAATTGTTTTTCTAATTGAAATTAAAAAACAGTCAAAATGACTGCCTTGGGCAATCTAGTGTTAAGCATCAAACAAACATTTATACATGTAAGTTGATGTAATACATATACTTTAGATTATATACACATAGTCTACTTATAGATACATGTATTTTAAACAATTATTTATTAATCCATTAATTTATTCGTGTGCAATATGTGTGAAAAGAATGATAGACAATTATCCAATAGGAAGAAAGTAATTGTACTCTTTTTCTGATACGGACTTTTTTTTGCATCTTACGGTACTTATTCCATAGGTTCTTAACTTATTCTAACATGGAGAAAAAAAAAACCATTGACAGAAATCGCTGATAAGTAGAAAAGAAATATTGACGCCAAATAACACTGCAAAAATCCATCTCTTTAAGAAATCTTCGCTCGCTCTTTATCGCATTTTCTTTTGGCATGACTTTTATTCAAGCATCAGCTTCGGCCCCAATCATGGCTTTTTCGGTGGAAACTTTCGCGGATGAAGGCTTTTCTGACGAAGTGTGAGAAGTGCAAAGAAAACTGTGATTGATTGCCCGAACACAGGAAAAGAAAATTTTCCTTCTTTTTTTTTTCTTTTTCCACCCGAGCCTACAAAAATTATCCAGTTTATTTCCAGAAGTACGGGAAATTATTTAGGTGGTATTTTATTTGAATTTGATTCTTTTTAAATATATTTTAAAAAAATATCTTTGATTGGGGAGAACGAGTTACCGGATGGGATGTTGTATTCAAGCAGCGGGCTTGTAATTTCTTTTTTTGAAAAAAAATGTTCCGTAATGTTCTAAATTCGAAGCATTTTTTTTTTCACTTCTTCGTGTGTGTTAGAATGCAATGCAGATGCACGGTCGCTTATGTAAATGAAAGAAATTTTCGTAATGATTTTTTTTTCACGCTCATTCCTTCCTTTTCCGCTTTACTTTTGTATTTTTTGCGTAACAATGTGTACATGTATAAAAATATATGTTTACATTTGTTTGTATATACACATACATATTGATGATGTTACTGTAAGGTTAACTTGCGTTAAGAAAATTGTATAACGTAAATGCGTAACGGAAGTGAGTGTCACATGACCTGGGATAGGTGTAAATAATGCCGTTAAATTCGGCTTCCTGTCGACGAAATAAATGTAATGTAATAAAAATTAATTAAAAAATACATTTGTAAACAGATGCTTGTTTATTACTATTATTACTACTAGCATATAGCCCGTCATATGACGGGATCAGTAAAATTTTTAATTTTCCAGCATTGTAAAGTACCCTCTGAAGCAGGTAATAAAATGGTTTGTGTTTTGGCTGAGAATTATCTGGTACACGCTCAATAATTTGTTTATCTTCATATTCCTCTAAAGTCTCCCTACATTGTGAATGCAGTTTAGAATCACGCTGAATTCATTTAGTCAAACCGTGTGATTATGTATGAAAAACAAACACACAAACAAACAAAATTCTTAATTTTCAAAGATATATAACTTAAACGCTAGATACTTATTAGTCTGTGAAATAGACTGCTAGACTTTTACGAAAAGAATTTGTTGTTAATACCAGTGATAAAATTTTCATTGCAACAAAAATTAATCGATGATTCAATTTAAAACTATCACTTATATACTTAATCTATTATTTAAGACAAATATAAAAGAAAATTATTTGCTTAACATGTAAGTTCAGCTATAAAACGTGTGAAAATAATGCGATATTTAAATAATTTAAAATAAGAAATGATTATATGAGATGGTTAAAGGAATGACGTCATAATGCTAGAAAAAATTGTATTTTTACCTATTTATTATGTGGATAAATTGATAGATTTAATCGCCTGCCCTTAGCCGGGGAATCCATTCCAGGTCCAACCGCTTCATAAATTCGTGGACAGACGGACAGATAACTTAAGCTATTATTATATAGATTATTATTATTTACATTTAACTTTGATTGATACCTCGCAACGGCCTTGCTTACCTTGAAGGGTGTAAGAAGACCGTGATGTCACCTAGGAAAATTTCTTCAGCATTGCTCCTATTCAGGAGGAAGGATATTTGCTCCTGATTCTGACCTCTCTCCCACTTGCCAAATTCACAGTTAGAGGACATTTATGGCTGATTCCAACAAAGTCGTTTAACGCTAATCGCGATTAATCTCTGTTTAAACAGAGAATTGTGTTCCCCCATTGGTTGGCGCCAGGTTTAATCGTGGCTAATTGTAGTTAACCGTTAAACGACTTTGAAGGGATCGGCCCTTAGTCTCGCAGATTTATCCGGTATGATCTTTTGGGATACAGGGAGATGTTTAGTGCGTCTGCTGGGGATTGCAGCCCTCATGATGATCACAACGCCCTCTAGGGGCCAGTTCACTTTTTCATAAAATGACCATGGAGGATTAACCCTTTGCCTTAAAACAACGTATGGGAGACGTGATCGTACTGCTGTGCCTAAAATAAGAACCGCGAATCACACACATGATGATTCTGTCTGGACAAAAGTGAAAAGCTGGTATTAGACATGTTATTGTTTTTAGGCGATAAAGATTTTTTTTTTTTGCGTTATTGTTTGTTACAGTTGCAATATAAGAGTTGGTCGTTTATTCCTAGGCGTAACTGCAATAGAGTATTATATTATATGCAATAAATAATTAACTGGTGGTGCTTAAAAAATTCTTAAAAAAATCTAAAAATTTAACCTAATGCCAAAAAGGAAAATTGATACTAATAACGGTGCTGGTAAGTGTCCTGATTAAACCTTAAAATCTTCATTATAAAAAGGCAGTTACAAACAGCATTTTACTGATTCAGCATAAAATAGAAATTTCTGCTCCTTTCAGAATGATTTTTTTAAGTTCATTAATGGTACCGGGGCTCATGTTTAGTATTTTTCAAATAAGACAGTACCTTGCGAGACTTAAAATCTTCATTATAAAAAGACATTTACAAACAGCATTTTACTGATTCATCATAAAATAGAAATTTCTGCTCCTTTCAGAATGAAATTGAAACAGATACCGATTTGGATACATCTGAAGATAGCATTGTAGTTTGTCCTGTAAAAAAACGCGTGCAATATTTAGTTAGTGATGAAAGTGATACTAATGAAGAAGAAAATATCAGGAATCAGTTATCAGAACAATGGATTTGGCAATCAAAAAATAATCAACCGAACATATGGAAGTATACAGAAACTCCTGGCATAAAAGTAACTTCTGCGGGTGAGTGAAATGAAAATAGTGGAAAGTTAGACTTTTTTTATGACAAAAAGTTTTGGGAAATTCTGTGGTTTTATTAAATAGTAAATGCAGTACTATTACTGCCCACTGGTTTGCTCACAATTTAGTTAGTGATGAAACTGCTTCTGGTTACGGCGCATGAGAAAAGCTTTCACCGAAAGTGGCACACACAATCGTCGCTCGATTCATAAGGTAAGAGGTTAAAACGTTTTTCTCTATACATACAAACACTCTCGCAGTTCCGCACAACGTTTATGTGAATTTTGTAAACACAGTTTATGTGTTAAAGTAAACGTGCTTTTTTTCAATGTATTCGACATTTTTTTACGAGGTGGACGGTTTCTAACAAATAGCTTTATTAGTTGTCCGACATATGGTGCTGTTTAACTTAATTCCAATTTTATAATCGGTAACAAGTTAACAGGTTAATCGGTAAACAGATTAGTGGTAATATGAACAATAAAATACAAAATTATAAATAAGAAATGTTCTTTCAGATCTCACTTTTTCATAGTTTAATATGAATAAAAGCATTCAGGATATAAATTGGATAACCTCGAGATTTATATCAATATTTTAAATAGGTTTTTTATGCAGCAATTTTAATCTTCTGTATCACTTTTCACAAATACAGAAACAAAAATATCAGAATTATCCACAGCTTTATAAATTAATGCCTGGGTATACGTGAGCAAGTACGCGTATATATAGTAGATACTTCAGTCTTTTACCATAAGTTCATATTTTATCTAATGAAAAGCTTTAAAAAGATGGGATTGATATTATGGTATAACCTTAATGGAATGTCTGAATGGAACCTTAATTTTATTGTATAACCTTAAAAGAGAAATCTCATAGTTTGACAGGATTTATAACCAATATATTTGGATGATTTAAATATGCATTATGAGCCCGATTTGTAATATCATAATACTAGCATATGACGTCTGTCATATGACGGGATCAGTAAAATTTTTAATTTTCCAAAATTGCAAAGCACCTTATGAGGCAGGTAAAAAAATGGTTTGTTTTTTGGCTGAGAATTATTTTGCAACAAAAAATAATCGATGATTCAATTTAAAATTATCACATATGTACCTAATCTATTATTTAAGCCAAATATAAAAGAAAATTATTTACGTCATATCTAAGTTCAATGATAAAACTTATGAAAATAAGGCATAATTTAATAATTTAAAATAAGAAATGATTCAATGAGATGGTTAAAGGAATGAAGTCATAATGCTAGAAAAATTTTATTTTTACCTATTTGCTGTGTGATAAATTGATAAATTTAATCGCCTGCTCTTAACCGGGGAAAAGAGGAATTGAAATAATGACATTAAAAGCTCGAAAAGGGGGGATGGGGTGGATTTCGAACGTTTTAAAGAAGGCAGTATTTTTCGCTGTGATATGAAGCATATTTATACCAATTTATTTTAGAATCGGATTGATAGTTTAGGAGAAGATAAACATTACTCTCTTTGAATTTTGCTAACTATGGATGCCTCTATCCATTCCAGGTCCAACCGCTTCATAAAATCGAGGACAGACGGACAGATAACTTAGGCTATTATTATATAGGGGATTGTAATTCGTTTTGGGTGTTTGTGGAGGTAATTAGAAAAGCAATAATAAAAATAAAATTACTTTTGCCAAAATAATCAATGGTATAGCCTTCATAAATTATTCGATAAAATTTTTGCGTTAACTATTTATTCGTTTCTGGAGAAAAAGAATATGTTTTCCGTACACTTAAAACCGAGGTTTATATATTTAAACATAACAGACTAATCATGCAGCTTGAACTAATGTATATCTGTATTAAGTGGCGAATCATGGTCAATTACTTTAAGGCGTTGCTTTTTTCAACCCAGGGAATCATTTACCTATTTAATTAGAGCGTTTAATACTAAGCCGAATCGATAAGTTATCTTTCATGGGGTTTCCCGATCAGAAAAGAGAGATTGAGCAAATTTTGGCCCCATAGGGGGTAGGTAGCTTAAAAAAGGTTGAGAATCACTGGTGTACACTAAGCGACCCACAGTCTCCTGGTCAGTTCCACGACAATCGGGAAAGTTCTACCTTTCAGTTTTTATTGGAATGAAAAAGCATATTTCTACACTGTCTACCAATAAGTATTTGGATAGTACCTGTGATAGAAAAGAAAAACTAACTTTATTCAAAATCAATAGTTGGTAGAGCATCCACGAGAGGCAATTACAGCGTGAACCCTCCGGGGCATACTTTCCACAAGTCTTTGTATTACAGCTAATGGTATTGTCTTCCACTCGGCTTGGGCCGAACGCTGGCCGATTGGTTAGAGCGATGATTGTCGGTACCGGAGTTCGTGGGTTCGAATCCCACTATGGCATGGATGTTCGTAGCCGTTCGGAATCGGCTTTAAGCAGTAGGTTCCGGTCTCATTAACCCTCGTGTGCAAAACAGTAGACCGTATCGCTCCAAACCAAACCAAATCCACTCGGCTTGGAGTAGACATACAAGCTCCTTCACCGATTTCGGACGGGTAGTGCACCCCCTAATTCTGCGATCCAACTCGTCCCAGAGGTCTCGATAGGGTTCAGGTCTGGGCTCTGGGCAGGCCAATCCGTTCGATGAACTCCATTGGCACCATACCGAGTCTTGGTTAACCTCGAAACATGACAACTGGCATTGTCATCCTGAAAGTAACAGGGGACCAACTCGTAAAACTGCCAAAACGTAGGAAGCACATTGGTTGGGTGCGGTTCTTCCGAATTTCTTTGGACATCACTCGTCGGTCTCTATCTCCCAGTTTCGGTGGTCTGCCGACTCGGGGCACAATCCGACAATCATCGCTCACCTTCCACTTCTTAATCACATAGGTCACTGTCGATTTTGGGTACTTCAGATAGCTAGATATGTCTCTTAAGGATCGGTCACATTTGTGATACCCGATAATTATAGCTTTCTTGAAATCAGAGAGCTCTGAACTGCTCGGCATCTTGCATGCGACTAATGCCGATGCTGTTTCCTACACGATGTATACCGGCGGAGGCCGTGACTTACCTCAGGACAGCAAATATCGTCATTTGCATAGGTGTCCAAATACTTATTGGTAGACAGTGTAGTAGCTTTGGACAACTTTTGAATATTTTTTTTATATTTTCTCTCTATTTATCTATATATATATGTAGTATATATCTCTATAACAGCTCTCTCGCTCAAGTTAACTTAATAAATAAGTAAGTGGGTTTATTTAAGTGTCTCATTTTGCTTAAGATATTACTAAGTTTTTCGCCTATTGATCGCCAAGTTATCCGCCAATTGCATTGTTTTGTATTAATAATTTTTTTACGTAAAAAATTACCAAAAACGTTTAAACCGTTCTGATCGAAACTGCATAAAATAAAAAGAATAGTTTAGATACAATAATAAACAAAGTGGCTTTTTCTAAAGTAAAATGTTATGCTTCATAGAGATATAAAGACAACGCCACCGTTTTGAGGGGGGGGGGGGCTGTACCAGTATGATAGGAACTATACTTGGAATTATAAGGGGCCCGTGCTGTGGTTTTAAAATTCTTTAGTTCCCCCAAAATTTGTATCTCGCAAAACTATTTTTTTTTTAAAACAAACTTTGTCCTATCCCTCATAACCTCATGAAAGTATTAGGACACTAATCTTACTGCTCGTCTGCGTTTTACTATATTCCATTAGAGTTAGTCATGGATTAAACACTATACAGTTAGAGTAAATAATCGTTGATTAGCCTTTGCGTAATGGAAGGTAACACCGGACCGTAGAAGTTTAAAGATAACAAAAATTTTAAGGATTAACTTGTTAGAAAAATTCTAACATCCTATATTGGTCTTTAGTATCAAAAAGAAGACATTTATCAAAACCTAATATATATAACAATTTCGTTATTAATTTTATAAGAATGCAGGAGTATGGTGATTAGAAATCGAAAATAAAAGTTCGCCTTCAAATCAGACGAGTTTAAAGATGAAAATATTGAATCAATATCCCCATGTCTCTGAAAACTGTATTTAGTGAAAGATTTAAGTTTATAAACTTCTGAAGGAGAGAGAACATCCACTTTTTTTTCAAATCTCTTTTTTTCTCCCCCGGGATCACATAAAAAAGACAAAAGATGAAAAAGTGCCAGATGTTTTGGAAGCTAAAAAGCCTTTAGAAAAAGAAGAAAGAAAGGAAAACCGCCGGTGTTAAGTTAATTATATCTGAAAAGCAATGAAAATTTTGCTTTTATCAAATGATGAAATATTGGAGAAAAATTTTTTGAAATAGGCAGTTTCCCTAAAAATGATAAATTAATTTTTTTTCTTTTAGAATTGGCAATTTTTACAGTCTTGTGTTTCGTAGACTATAGTTTTGAAATATCCGTAGCATTAAAATAAACGAATGAGTTGCTTTCATAAATGCAATGAGGGAAATATATTCTCGAATTCTCTTGCAATTTCTAAGGCAACAGATTGCTATTAAAAAATTAGTTATTAACGAAACGATTAACTGAACTGGATATTTTTATCATATAACAACTAGTTGTGATGCAATCTTGTAAAACAACACAGAAGGTACTTTCACCCTATCAGGTATTTAAATAATTTAAAGTTGTATATATATATATATATATATATATATATATATATATATATATATATATATATATATATATATATATATATATATATATATATATATATATATATATATATATATATATCAGTGGAGTGCGGTCCATATGTGCAGGATGTGTACTGCACATCCTGGCAAAATTATGAGGGAGAATAATTTTCTGCACCTATGTCTACCTATCTTTATATGGTATATAATAAATATTATTTATAATATATTCAAATATTATGTTGAATTGCTTGCTAGTATTCCCGCAGTGCGTGCGGTATTAGGTGCTGCACCACGTAGCGCGCAAACGAACATAGGAAGTTCTGATGTTTACGCACTGCGCACTAAATTGAAAATCAAGCTTTATATGTATGGGCTACTGGAGAAGAACAGCATACTATGGCACTGAGGCAAGTGCAGCTATTTTTCCTGCACTTTGCATTCAGAATCATCCGAAGGTACGGTTTATTAAGCGTTGTATTAGAGCGGGCACTTACGTGCTAAAGCGATTTTGGTTTTTTAACTGATTAACTGACCATACGATTATGCGGACGGTTAATGTTTAAATGTATATATTGTAAGATTTTGTTTTCATGGAAATATAAAAGAGGTATTTCATCAATATAAAGTGAAATGTATTAGTGTGGTAAATTAATTTCGGTGATGTATTATATTTATTGAAATAATTAGCTGAAAACCAATGTTGTTTTGTTTTAAAGAAACGAATTTTAACAGAACAATCTAAATTTTATTATTTATTGTGTCTTACAGACAGTATATAAGTTATATCTGTAACACCATATCCCTGGTTCTGTTTTTAAAAATTGTCAAGATGTTTTTCGCAGACTATATGATTTCCAAATGTCAAAAACAATTAATAAATATAATTTAATCCACTGACCGAACAAGAAACAGTTCGTTCTATTGTGACAGCGTGCAGTGAAATCCTCTGCACGTGGAATAGACGTTCGGTTTGTCGGCACCAATGAGCATCCGGATGAGGCACCGCAGCGGCGGGCGCCGTGTGGTGCTACGTTTGCTGAAAGTATAATTTTTTCGTGGAAGCCCGAAGCTTTGCTTTTTCGAAGTCGATATGACACCATACAACAAAGACATGATTTTTGCTTCAATGCTAGTAGAATTCTCACAAGTTTAGCTGTTTTTATAGTTATAACTCGACTACTCGTAGGTAAATATTTTATTTATTGTATTCTTTAAATTTATATTCATAATAAATAACCCGTTTCAGAATGGAGAACTCAGATGTCTCAATAATTAAAGATTTATTGGAAAATCCATGTTCTCTGCACACCCTGCATGAAAACCTACCGCACGTCACTGATATATATATATATATATATATATATATATATATATATATATATATATATATATATATATATATACTCACACACAAATTAAATAACTATGTCACGTTCATACTCACCTGCTTTAAAATTCTTTTAGAAGAAAGTGTGTATCGGAGGTGAATTATCATGTGATTTGGAATAGGCTCAAATAAAGTCGCCAAATAATATTAACTTGCCAAATTTGACAATATATATAGCAGAATGCGATAAGTGCATACTAAAGAAATATCAGCAGGTTTTACTTAACACAAATTTAGTAGAACTAGATATAAACGTATACACATATATCTGTATACATATGTATATATACACTCATGTCCATAAATTAAGGTTAATGAAGTTCAGGCAATGAAAGAGACAAAAGCAAAACAAATTTAACTTATTTGTAAAGTCTATTTATTAAACAAAAGGTAAAGAGCAAAAAAGATGCTCTTTGTTGCTCATCTTTGTTTATCAAAGATGTTTGACATAATTAAAAAAAATTTGCGATTTTTACTCCCTGGAGAAAATTTCAAAAAAGAACCTATTTACAGAAAACAGTATAACATGGTTAGTATAATGGTTAATACGGAGTATGTCTCCCGGACGATGCAATACAAGCGTTACAACGCCTACGCATGATGAGTATCAGATTATCAATCTGATCTTGGGGAAAATTACACCACTCATCAAGCAATGCCCTCCGAAGTTCCGATAGACAGTTGGGAGGGGGTTGACGGGCTGCAATTCGTCCGCCAAGCATGTCCCACACATGTTCTATTGGATTCAAGTCCGGTGAGTATGCTGGCCAATCCATACGGGTGATATCCTCCGATTGAAGGCATTCGTCTACAATGTTTGCATGGTGAGGTCGGGCGTTGTCATCCTTATACAGAAATTCAGGACCCATGGCGCTCCGAAACAAACGTACATGTTGTTCTAGAATGACATTCCGATAGATGTGGCCTGTCATCGTTACACTCTGAACATGCAGGTCAGTTCTGGAACCAAGAATAATTCCTCCCCAAACGAGCCATCCTGCACTACCGTAACGGTGTCGTTCAATGGTGTTCTCGTGGTGGTAAAGGGTACCTGGCGCTCTCCATATGAGAGTCCGGCGAGAATCAGAATGTAAACTGAACCTGGACTCGTCGGAAAACATCACACAAGACCACTGTTGCGGTGTCCACAATGCATGCTCTCTAGCCCAGCATAATCGCAGGCGACAGTGAGTTGCGGTAAGGGGAACACATCTGACAGGCCTACGAGCATATAGACCAATGTTCCCTAAGCGTCTGCACACGGTCTGCCTTGAAACTGTCGTACCGGTAGCTGAAGAGAGCTGACGAGACAGGTCTGATGCTGTGCTCCGTCTGTTTCTTTTGGCAGTAACTGCCAAATACCGGTCATCATTCGGCGTAGTAACTCGGGGGCGACCTGTGCTGTAACATCTACTCACATTACCATCATGTTTTAATCGTTGCCAAAGCCTGGAGATGACACTCTGGGCGATTACAAGTTCCTCATACTTACAGCTGGGTACGTCCACATTCCAGTCGTCCGATAATTCTACCACGTAAAAAAATCATCCAAATGCTTCCTTTGTGCCATAACTATGCGGTTATTGCACTGAAAGGCTTTTAAAGCGCTTGTGAACAATTTTACTTCTTTGCTACCATTCCTTATATACCCCTTTCATACACTCTCGTCATTGTGACGTACTATCCGCGCCATCTGGTGGTTTCCTGCAATTTGCATATTCTTCTTCAAGATGTGTGTGATAATTCTACAGGTGAAATTTTTATTTTAGAGCTCAATTTCTGTGTGATTCTGAATTATCCTTAATTTATGGACATGAGTGTATATATACATATATATATATATTTATATATATATATATATATATATATGTGGTAAAGGCCCAATGAATGTCGTTCTCCTGCCGCCATCATCCGCTACCTGGACACACGCCAAAACGACCTTTGTGTAGCAGAGAGCAAGGAACGATGACAAACTGCTTTCTTTAAAAGACGACTGATGAAACAAGAACGTTATTTATAATCTGACATCTGAGCATATCATTCGCGCACTTGTATGCGACGCATAGTTTCTTTACTGTCTTCACACACACACACACACACACATATACTAGATGACCCGACAGACGTTGTCCTGTTTTAACATTGTAAATCCAGAAATTGTAAAATATTTTTAAGTAAATTATAAGTTGGACTATTCTGATGGAAAAGTAAGGAAAAAAATTATTTTAAAAATACTTGACGCCACCATGCGTACAGCCATCCCAAACGTAATTAGATTAAATTAAAATACCCACATCGCCTGTGTGGGGATTCAATCTTGGAACTTTTCATACTGAAGCCCGTTGCGCTGACCACTGCACCACAGATACGTTAGCAGTGAAAGGTTTCAAGAGGTATTATGATAATCTCAATAAGTGCGCAATTCTGGATTTAAAAAAATATTTTTTTTTCTGTCGGATCAAATTGGGAATCTAAACCATTCTCGAATCAACTTAACTACATACACAAAATTTCTTCAATATCTGTCCAGCCTTTAAGGAGGAGTTCTATTACAAACACATGGACAGAAGAATTTTATATATAAATATATGGTTAATGTTATGGAGAACACAACTAGTTGTTATATGATAAAAATATCAGTTAGTGATAAACTTTTTTTAATAGTAATTTGTTTCTACTGCCCTGTAACGTATTTAGCTCCTAGACTAAAGTACACAGGTGCTTAGGGAGATCACACAAAACAACCAGTACAATAAAATTTCCTTTACTGAAGTCATCTTGGATGAAATGGGTATATCGAATGAATATATACAATAATTCTCAGGACGGAGCTCTTCTATTAGCGATATCATGTGTAGAAACCCGTTCTTCCGCTGCTTATTGTCGACATGAAGTTGATCGCTCCCTAATGCTTTTATGGCAACTTGGTCGTAAAAAGAAGAGGTACCCTCTCTTCTTAGACTTTGGTTGTCTAACAATCAGGACTTAGCTTACAGCCCGAAGCTAGTCACCTCTTGATTCACACCATAACTTTCCTCTCTCTAGAGGGAAGGACACCTAGCTCTTTTAGCGATTTCGGTTCCAAAAAGCAAAAAAGTTCCGAGAGCAGGTTTGTACCCGTTTTTAGAGCTCTCGAATGGACGTCGGATGAGTATGACATCACTCATTTTATGGGGCTGGGCTTATAGGCTGGGGAATTCGGGTGGATTATCGATATGCCTCGATACTAATTTGTATCGGCCAGCCATCAGGGGCGTGGCCCTATTACGTTATCGCAAACCTAGGTTTTATGTCTCCAAGTCATTGTCCAAGCCGGTCACACCTGCTTGAGAAGAAAAGGTGAAAACATCTATCTCTTTGCCGGTTAACAAGCCGTCCATTGTATTTCGGGACATGAGTCTAGAATCCATAGCCAAGTCAAGAGTAGATTAAAAGTTCTTAAACCATCAGAACTGAATATGAAATCCTCGCATACTCAAACACACAAAATCCAATCTACGTTGTCATATTGTGTCTACATTTGCAAAATAACACATGATACTACCGGGATTGTAAGAAAAAGTGTGTAAGAATTGATTTTAAACTACCGTTCTCCACATTGTTTGATATATTAGGAAATATAGCTTTTAAAAACCAGATGAATTTTTCATAATAAACTTCAATTATAAATAAAACAATCCCTGGTATGTCTCACTTCGATTAATTCAGATTAAAATATTCCGAAATATACTTTTAAACGCAGTGGGATAAAAGTTTTCAAAGTATAAAATAAAGAAGTAGAGACAAAATCCCCGAAGTTAAAAATCTAGATTGTCGTATTTTAAAATATAGCCCACGCTACCTATGCTTTCAACATAAAGCTTTTCAGAATACATTTTTAACTCTAGCATTTTCTCTTCTTTATTATGAATCTCTTTCCATTTTGAATATATCTTTTTAAAACCAGACAATCGTTTCACAGTAATCCGGTCTTTGTCAATACCCTTCAATATCAATTTATCATACGTAGTTAATGCAGCTCGCAGTGAAGCATATTTTAAGTTATAGTTAGCATAACGCAACTTATAAAGAATCGCCTTCTCTGTATGAGTTTTCAAATTAAAAAAAAAAAAATCTCGTAGTCGGAAATCGCAAAGTTTGCAAGGCACAAATATTATTGTCTCGTATGTCAGACTAGACGGCACCCAATCTCTGCAAATAAAGAGGCAGCAAGATATTGCGAAGGGATTGAAAATGTCTCTTAAAAATGTCAACTCTGAAATAAAATTTAAAAGGAATTTATCTTTCAGTTGTGTATTTTGATCAGTGAATACGTGAAAATAACATATATAGAAGTGATGTGTCTAGGCATTCCATTAGGTGGCCTTAAAAATGTCATTTAGCACTTCACTGCTTCTTTTTTAGGGAGTTTTGTTTCTATTTGTCTACGCTAAATAAAGCACACTTTATTTTAGATGATTTTGCTTTCAAAGCTTGAATTTTATCGATATTTGTTTAATACCAGAATTTATACTTATCTGCACTCGTGACATGAAAATATTGGAGTTTGTAATTTTCTCTTGATTTTTTTTATTTATTTAACCCTTTCGTGGGCCGTGGGAAGATTCCTTCCCACCTACACGATCTTACAAAATACACCTGTGGGAAGCGCAAAACCCATTCTAATATATTGGTTTTGTTATTGAAACGACGGGAAGACTGATTCCCGCTTCGGTTTTGAGCTGTCATCAATTGTTCGATCGATTGAAAAAATTAGCAGCTGTGTTTTGAAAGTTTGGAGACGTGGAGTGAGAAATAAATGGCCCACGAAAGGGTTAACGAATATTATTGAATCATTTGTATTTGAAACTGGCAACACGGGATACTTTTTATAGTTAAGAAACCATGCGGCCAAATCAAACCTCAATTTTTTTATACCTATATATATTAAGCAGTTTATCCATATGGTCATCTATGTCAGGGGTTAACAAATATTTTCATACGCAGACAAAATATCCTAATTACCTTAAAAAAAGAGTGAGCTGATGGACCGCTCATCGTGAACAAACAAAAAATATGTAAAAGACCTATTGCTACTTACATATTCAATGGAATGAGATAGGGGGATGCATTCGCATGCCTTTTGTTTAATGCTGCAATCGAAAACATATATATTAAAGATTCTATTGAAACGGAAAATAATTGTTTTCAACAGAAAACTAAGACAAGTCAAACAGTTTTCTTCTCAGCAGCTCACATAGCAACTAGAAAGGTGTATAGTAGTAAGAAGATATATAATAAAGGTAGAGAAGCATTTCAGACACGTGTTTTTTTTGCCAAACTTGGCGATGTTTTGGCGGTTTTATGGGGGGGATGACTTTATGACTTTAGAGCATACTGTTGAGCATACTATCTTCCCAATTTACATCTGTTATTAAATTTATTTTACAGTTCTTTTATTACAAGGTTGGGGGGAACCCCCACTCAAATGTTAGACTTTTTATAATATTAGTGCTTATTAAAATTATATATTATGTTTATGCTGTGTTTATGTATATCGTAAATATTACTAATCTGTTATTTTTTAAATAACATAAAAATGATAATTATTATACTAATTTTATTATATTAATGCTATAAATTGTGAATTTTTTTTAAAGTTTTGTTTTGTTAATTGTGTCTTAAATATGCCACGTGACCACCGCCATGTTTTTTTGCTTAGCGATTTTTCAAAACACACTCCCCCCCCAAAAAAAAAACAAACAAACATGGAAACGGGGCCGGCGTTTATAATGTCTCTATTTTTGCACAAGTGATCGCCAAATTGTCGCCAAGTGATGTTTACAATTTGTGCTTCGTTTTGTATTAAGTTTATTTCAAAGCATATTTTGAACAAAAAAAAAAAAAGGTTTGCCAGAAAACTGGGTTCTAGAATGTGGTGACATCGCCCACGCTTGGAGTGCCCACCGGACTTGGTTCGGCGGGTCCCCTGAACTTTGATTTAACAGAAAAGGGAACAAGGTTTTAAAATTGGCATTTCTCCACTTTTTTATGCATTGCATAGTACATTAGGAAATATAGCTTTTAAAAACCAAATTGTTCTATGTAAGTATTTGACATCGTTGGCGACAACCTCCGCTTCATTTTGTTTTTAACTCAATTTCTTTGTACGTTGCCAATCGCGGAAAACTAAAAATAGCCGAATCAATCTGGAGCTCGCTACACAGATAATTGTTTCATAGTAATATGGTGAAACTTCAATTACAAGTATAAATCAGCTGACCTTTCTGACTTCAATTGATTCATATTGAAATATTGCGGAAGATTACTTTTAAATAAAGCAGGATAAAAGTTTTCAAAATATACAATGAAAAAGTTAGATTAAATCCTTGAAGTTAAAAATCTACTTCATCGTTTATTGCAAAATAGGCCCATGCTGCCTACATTTTACAATGAAGCTTGTAAGAATTTATTTTAAACCCTCGCCTTCAACCTTCTTTATTATATATTATTTTCCATTACGAAATAAGCCGAACGCTGGCCGATTGGTTAGGGCGCTGATCGTCGGTACCAGAGTTCGTGGGTTCGAATCCCACTATGGCATGGATGTTCGTAGCCGTTCGGAATCGGCTTTAAACTGTAGGTCCCGGTCTCATTAGCCCTCGTGTGCAAAACAGTAGACCGTAGCGCTCCAAACCAAACCAAACCAAACCATTACGAAATATACCATTTTAAAACCACATGATCGTTTTCACAGTAATCCGGTCTTTCTCAATACCATCTCAATATACTGTACGTAGTTAATGCAGTTTGCAGTGAAATATACCATAAGTTATAGTTAGCACAACGCAGCTTATAAAGATTCGCCTTCTCTGTATGAGTATTCGAATTTAAAAAAATCTCTCAGTCAAAAATCGCAAAGTGTGTAAGACACAAATATTATTGTCTCTTATGTCAGACTAGACTGTACCCAATCTCTGCAAATAAAGAGACAGTAAGATATTGCGAAAGGATTGAAAATGTCTCTTAAAAATGTCAACTCCGAAATAAAATTCAAAACGAATTTTGCTTCCAGTTATGTATTTTGATCAGTGAATCCGTGAAAATGACAGATAGAAGTGAGGTGCATAGGCATGCCATTAGGTAGTCTTAAAGGTGTCATTTAGAACTTTACTGCTCCGTTTTTAGGGCATTTTGTTTCTATTGGTTTACGCTAAATAAGCATATTTTATTTTAGATGACTTTTATTTTTTCGAAGCTAAAATTTTATCTCTTTATTTCAAATAACAGAATTTACAGTCAATTCCACATGAGGGATAATGCTGGAGTTTGAATTTTGTACTTGATTTTTATTTATTTAACGAACGTTATTGAATCCTTTGTATTTGAAATATGCAACGCTTGTTACTTTTTAAATTTATATTAGTTAATAAATCAGATAGGTGGCCAAATAAAAATTACTCACTTTTTGATAATTATATTAACCAGTTTCTCTACTTTGACATGATAATATGCATCAGATGTTACAAATCTTTTTCGTACTTGGGTAGAAATTTTCTAATTCTATCTTTCTTAATTCTAAAATTCGATCTATCACCAGGGTGTAGTGGAAATGATAGTTTCATTCACTTACTTCCATTACTTACTGTGGCAATAAAATGGGGAAGAACTTCAGGATAATTTCGAAGTAGCTAAGAAAACTTTGAACTATCTTTCTAAATTAATTCAATTTGATTCTAAACTACATTCACAGTATCAAGAGACTTTAGAAGAGTATGAAGATAAATAAATTATTGAGCGTGTACCAGATAATTTTCAGCCAAAAAACAAACCATGTTTTTACCTGCCTCATAAAGTGCTCCACAATTCTGGAAAATTAAAAATTTTACTGATTCCGTCATATGACGGTCTATATCAGGGGTAGGCAACGCGGCGCTCGCGGGCGCCATGGCTCCCCTGATTGATTTTTAATGCGCCCTCGCTGGACTAATGTAAATGTGTGATATCCAGAGCGATTTACTTACTCTTGTCAAACGGCGATATACAGCAAGTAGTCAGTTGAGTTTAAGATTGTGCATAGATTAGCAGTTTGCTTACCTTGAGCGTATCTAATAACACACACGTATTTTTTGTTAGTGTGTGATCGTATTTCGAATAGACCACGCGTAGACCGTGCATTTAAAACTACCAAGTAATCCGAAATGATTCTTTTCTTTCAAAACCTTCATGGATAAATGTAAAAGAAAAAGAACATATTATTTTAACGATGAATGGGAACATCTATATTGTTTCTTTGATTACAAAGGAAAAATGTATTGAATATTATATTATATTATATGCATAATATATTAAGGTATTAAATTACTCGATAGAATAATCCCTTAAACAGTACCCTCATTTAACAGACATCGGAATTAATGGATCGACAGTTTGATATCCATGATAATATTTGTATACATAAAACTGTATTATACTATTCGAATATTAAACTCCTGATATTTCACGGAATTATGTCTTGGGCCATTTCAGTCTATAGTTATAATCTATTGATATACGACAAATATTCTAACTTTGAACAAATCCACTTGATCGACGCAGTTGTCAAGTGAACACAGGTCAAAGTTGACACAGTTAGTCTGCCTGTTTTAGAATGTTTACTAGTTGGGCCGAAACCATAATTTCGTTATAAGACAGATGCCAGAATTGACTTGTGTACAAAACATCACTCCACCCAACTAAATTCCAATGTAAAAAAATAGTTCGCGTATTTTTTTTAAATGAGGCATATCGCAAGAGTAAATAAATCTCAAAACGAAAACGATAATTATAATATTCATTTAAAGAAGAAAGTGATTTACAAAGTTCACTCACAATATAATTTGTTCAAGGCGAAATGAAGACAAAAAGAAACCAAGTATTATTACGGGGAAAGATTTATTGCAAAAGATACAGCCATAAAGCTGCCCAGATTGTATAGTTGATTGTATATTGTGCTCTCCCCGGTTGGGCAGGCTAAAGTCTTCGTAATTATCACCTAAATTTAGTACCTTTATTTTGTAAATCTTTTCACATTTTGGGATTTAACGGAGGCCTTGGTTGTACTTTTGTTTTATGAAAAACATCGTGGGAATTAAATATGATTATAATATACAAAAAACAGGCATTTTTCGTTTACCCTAGTGTAAGGAAAATTCGTCAAATATTGACATACATATCACTATGTGTTGCAATTTATTTGAAATTAAAATAGCGTTCAAGAGTATTATATATATGTTATCTGTTTTATTTAAGTTTTCTAAATGCACGTGCATTTACAATCCTCCAATCAGTCAAGCTTCATTTAAGGCTTCCTGAATTTTACTTAACACATTGTATGCGGGACACGTACTTGTACGTTTTCTGACGATTGATACTTGAGCGTGGGTGACGTACTTGTACGTTTTCTGACGATTGATACTTGAGCGAGAGTCACATACTAGTACGGGTTAGTGTATTATGTGGATAAATTGATAGATTTAATCGCCTGCCTTTAGCCGGGGAATCCATTCCAGGTCCAACCGCTTCATAAATTCGTGGACAGACGGACAGATAACTTAAGCTATTATTATATAGATTATTATTATTATTTACATTTAACTTTGATTGATACCTCGCAACGGACTTGCTCACCTTGAAGGGTGTAAGACGACCGTGATGCCACCTAGGAAAATTTCTTCAGCATTGCTCATATTCAGGAGGAAGGATATTTGCTCCTGATTCTGACCTCTCTCCCACTTGCCAAATTCACAGTTAGAGGACATTTATGGCCGATTCCACGTACTAGTACACGATGGACACGTACTAGTACATTTTCTGACTATTGATACTTGAGGTCGGAAAACGTACTAGTACGTTTTCTGACGATTGATACTTGAGCGCGGGTCGCGTACTAGTACAGATTAATGTAACAACATGGTTTGTTTGTGGGTACAAAAATAACGGTATATACAGGAAAACGAAGCCGAAAGTTCTTCTCTACTACATAGGTTCTGGAAAAATTTAGACAAATAAAAACTAGTTTGTACATTAGTCGATGCGGAACCACAGAACGGGAAAAAATTAAAACTATATACTACTATTTCTATTTGATTTTTCATATTTACGGTACTATTATAAATTTATCCAGTAAAAAAAAATACTTTTTGTTTACAAAAATCTTATGGTTGCTATTTATAAATTTCTATTTATATATTTGTTTATATATTTCATCATAAAATACAAAAAGTTGGTTAAAAAATTGAATAATTTTCGATCTATTGAGATTTAGCTGAATAACTAAATTTGCGCGCAAAACGCCTGCTCTCGGTACAATTCCTCTGCGAAATGTACCCTCACACAATGTATTAATAAGATCATACTTAAAAAAAATAATTTTTTTCTCATAATCTAGAATACCACATTAAGTCTACCAATTCACAAAATAAAATTTTTTCTTTTATTTTCATAAGTGAGCAAGTGAGGTAATGTCCTGCCTGGAAAAAGCAAACTGAGAAAGTTTAGGCCTGCACTAGGTTGTAATGCTGATGGAGTAGAAAAAGAAGATTAACACATTGTATGCGAGACACGTACTAGTAAGTTTTCTGACAATTGATACTTGGACGCGGGACAAGTACTAGCACGTTTTGTGACGATTGATACTTGAGTGAGGGACACGTACTAGTACGGGTTAGTGTAACACCGTGGTTTGTTTGTGGGTACAATAATAAGGGTTTATACAAGAAAACGAAGCCGAATGTTCTTGCCTACTACACAGATTCTGGAAAAATTTAGAGACAAATAAAAACTAGTTTTTACATCAGTTGATGCGGAACCATAGAACGGGAAAAAATTAAAACTATATACTACTATTTGATTTTTCATATTTACAATACAATTATAAATTTATCTACTAAAAGAATATATTTTTTGTTTACAAAAATCTTATGGCTGTTATTTATATATATCTATTTATATATTTGTTTATATATTTCAATATAAAATAAGAAAAGTTCTTTAAAAAATTAAATAATTTCCGATCTATTGAGATTTAACTGAATAACTAAATTCATGCGCAAAACGCCCGCTCCCGGTACAATTCCTCTGCGAAATGTATCAGCACACAATGTGTTAATAGAATCATAGTGAAAAAAACTAATTTTTTCTCATAATCTGGAATACCGCATTAAGTCTACCAATTCACAAAATAAAATTTTTTGTTTTACTTTTATATAAGTGAGCAAGTGAAGTAATGTCCTGCCTGGAAAAAGCAAACTGAGAAAGCCTTGGCCTGCACTAGGTTGTAATGCTGATGGAGTAGAAAAAGAAGATTAACACATTGTATGCGGGACACGTACTAGTAAGTTTTCTGACGATCGACACTTGAGCGTGGGTCACGTACTAGTACGGGTTAGTGTAACTACATGGTTTGTTCGTAGGTACAAAAATAACGGTATATACAGGAAAACGAAGCCGAATGTTCTTGTCTACTACATAGATTCTGGAAAAATTTAGACAAATAAAAACTAGTTTTTACATCAGTCGATGCGGAACGGAAAGGTTGATTAAAAAAATCAAGTTAGATTTAAAATTAACTTTATTATAATTAACTTTCTCCTTGAGAAAATGATATTATATATATATGTATATTTATATATTATATATATATTTGTATTTATATATATATATATATTTCTTTATATGTCTGTTTATATATTTGTTTACATATTTCAATATAAAATACGAAAAGTTGGTTAAAAAATTAAATAATTTTCGATCTATTGAGATTTAACTGAATAACTAAATTTACGCTCAAAACTCCCGCTCCCGGTACAGTTCCGCTGCAAAATGTACCCGCACACATTGTGTTAATTGTAATGATATCTTGTAAATGTGTACGCAGATACGAAATAAAACAAAAGATGACCGGAACTCGATTAAAATACTCTTATAATTCATATAAACTTAGTCAACTGCTTAGATCAGAGACATATGTTATTAGTACAGAGATCTATTAAATAATAATATATAAATAATATTATTAGTAAATTAAATATAATTAATAAACTGAAAAAAAACCAAAGTCAAAAAAAAAGTTTTCGTTCCGTATTCAGCTCTTCAAAACATCTCAAGCACTGAGTTTTCAATCTTTTGTTATTAAATGTTATCGACAATTAAATCAAGTATGAAGTCACATATGAGGCATAAATATAAGATACATCACTGAAGATAAAATAATGTTGAATTATTACCTTAAACTGTGTTTTATCTCTTAAACTAGGAGCCTCAAATAAGGTTCAGGTGAGCATTAAGTTTTAGATTAGTGCAATGCAAACTGAGGTAAAATAAGTTAATTAAAAAAGAGAAATTAATTAAAAAAGAATTTAAAGATTGTTTTAAAAATTCCTAGTTGGATTAACCCATTATTTCTCGAGGCATTTCTGCTAAATACATATCGACAAATATTTTAGGTTTAAATTATTACGGATTGCATAGAGTAAAATATATAAATATGAAGTTTATCACTTTCAAACATTGCAGTTTGTCATCACTAGTAATCAGATGTCATTTTAAACATAATATGATGCCATTTATCAAAAAGAAAAATTTCCTGATGAGAGATTTATTTGGTATCCCATGTAAACATAGTACCTTAAAGTGAATATTTGTAATAATTTCGTTTGTTTTGAAGAGCTACAGACTATTGTTTTTGAACACGGATAATGAGACTTTGACCTACTACTCAAAGCCAATTCCGAACGACTACAAACATCCATTCTTGCTGTGGGATTTGAACCCACGAGCTCCGGTGCAGCAGAGAAACGATTTACCTATTGGTCCATCATTTGACGGTTTTATAAAAGATAAAGGTATTTGTCCTTATTTAAGTGAATCTACCTTCCTTAAATAAATTTATGTGTGATGCACCAAAATTCGTAAACAGTCGATGCAAATAATTTAAATTACAAACAATAACAGATACTCGAAAATTTGATAATTGCTTACAGGACTGCCATCTACCGTCACTGAAAAAGACAAACACCTTTTCCTAGAAAACATAGGCTGATTGATAGTCGAATGGGTAGGTTGCTGATCATATCAGTACCAAAGTTCATGGAATCAAACCCCACTGCTGCCATGAACGTTCATAGCGGTTCGTAATCGTCTTTAACACTAGATTTACGGACCGAGCCAATTTGACTCATTAAACATTTTATCACTATAAATATATAAAACTTTAATATCACTTTTCAAAAACATACGTTGGTTTTTAGTTAAGTAATAAAATATATGTAAACTTTCATTCTTCTTCCCCGGAGACCCCTTCATTTCGCATTATCAAATGGGGTATACCTATTTTCATGGTTGTGAACCAATTTGACTCATAGAATGGTTTAACAGTTAATCGCATAACATGAAACAGTCAAGATTTTATTTTCCAATAGGCTGAAGAGCTAAGAAGTAAATATAGAGAAGAAGTCGAGAACATTTCCATTCCAAAGACAGAAATTTATGCTACTGACACACGGAAGAATTGTCAAGTTCAACAATCATGCAAAAGAAACAGATGTAGATACCATTGTGCTAAATGTAATAAAAATACTTGCGGAAAATGTGTTTCAAAAACAGATTTTATATGTAAAAAATGTTTTCCATGAATTTTTTGTTAATAAACATTTTATTTAAATTAATTTGGAACTATTTTCTTTTCAAAAAACTTCAATTTTCTTGTATGAGTCAAATTGGCTCACTTCAGTAAAAATAGGTACATGATCTACATCCTTAATCTAGTATTAATATAACCCATAAGTTAATGAAAATAGGATGTAGAAAAATTATTGGTCTCCGGAATAAGAAAAATATGGAATACAGAGGTATAGGACAAAGGAATAAAACAAATTTCGGGTAATAACTTAAGCAGAAGTTTTCAATTTCATTAGCTCTCGTGTACCAAAAAAGCAAACCGTAGTGCTCCAAACGAAACGAAATCAAGAAAACATGAAAATCCTACAAACTATTTGCTAACAGTCTATTAAAAAAGATGCTAGGAATTAATGGTACAGTAAATATAAGAATACTATTTTTACACATTTTCAATAAGCTTTTTTCAGACTTTACTTATTACTCTCTGTTTACTTTGCTGTTTACAAGGGATATATTATCACTGTATCATGCTTCATTACAGATTCATTCGGATAAAGTACATCTGAGCATATATGCTCAGATCTCTGCTCCTCTTTCCAGTGAAGGTATGCGAAAACAGATGTATTTTTCTTTTAAAGTTTACCAGCATGTAAGAAAAAGTTTGAGGTTTTACTCCTACAATCATCGAAAACAGTAATTTTGACCCATGCCCTAAGAACGTTTTTGAATACATAACAGAGACACCTATTTATTTCAGGAACGTCAGAGAGATGTGCTGCTATGCAAAAGAAGACAGTTCTGCAACGTTATTCTTTGGAATTGTTAGGTACTTTTTCTTGTTACTGTCTGTGGTTTTTCCCCAAAACACATCCCAGAAAATAGTGCATTTAACATTATGTGGAAGGTAAAGTATAGCATACATAAAAACTTTGCTTTTGGGTGAAAAATGTAAAAACAAAAAGCAACTTCTATGGTAAATTTTCCAAAGCGGAAAACTTTTCGGAAAATTTTTCTTTATATTTTCAAGACAATTTTTCTCATCAAATAGTTTTTCAAATAATTATTCCACGACATATCTTAACACTTCATGTGTTTTTTTTTTGTTTTCAAATTTTACAGTCTTTAAACAAAAGATACTTGTAGTAATTAAAATTTTGTAATTAGATTAATAAAAATAAATATGACCCTTTTTACTTCAGATTCATATATATTTTCATTTACGATTGCGATTCCTGATAAGTAATTTACCTATTTCAGTTATTAAAGGAGATTTTCCTCATACAAGATTGGTCACCCTTTGAGCAGTGGAAGATAAACAGGGAAATTCGCCAACTCATAGTCTGAGACTTGTGAGTTCAAGACCTGAGCCGTTCATAGACCATCACACTTACTAATGATGGCTAGGGTAACACATGTTCGCGGTTGGAGTACTCTCCAAGTTTTAAAGGTTTCCCCGCAGGTCAAGTCTGCTGGTCTTCTGCTTGGTCCCTGCTTTCAAATTACGAAGATTCAAAGTGACGTGCACGTTCTTCCACCCAAACGTGCTCTTCAAAACGACAGACGTAACTCTTCACCGTAAATCAAGTAGCTTCAGGCTCATGAGATTTACTCATCTTAGTGGTATCAATAACAACATCACTTTGTTACTGTCGACACAAAGAAGGCTGATATCCTATTTCAAAGTGTTGACACGTCCATCCAACTCCTGTACTGGGTGTTTCCACCACTATAATGCTACTACTGTAGCGAATCGAAAAATAAACTAAAAAAAAAAAAAATGAGCTTGCATTGAAATTCTTTTTTATACGAGATTGAAGTGTATAATAAAAATAATAGTAACGAAAGAAACAAAGCAAATAAGGGCAGATACAATGCTTGCAGCATGCAATTGAAGACTCAACCGGCGAACGTTCTTGTGCAGCAAGCTGGATCTCGCAGTCGAATGCAGAAGTGCTTCCGAGGGCGAAATACTGCGGATTCCACCGCCGCGTGAGAATGCTCTCTTCTTCCTCTGTCGCCTGGCTGCAACTTATAAGGCAGCCGGTCGCTGACAAGTACGCGTCTACGCACGCAGATCTTCTGCAGCTTGTCTAAACTTTGCATACTCAAATGAAAGTACAAATAAAGATAATTAGTGGCAACAAAATAATTATAATTTGTGGACACCACACTCCTACAGGAATTCTTAAGGCCCCCTCCAAGCTATGGTCCACTGCAAGCCATCACCACCGTCTGGGGGGGGGTATGGCTTATCGAAATCGACGATGCAGACGATAACATTGAAGGAGGATGGATTCAGAAGTGGTTTTTCTCTAAAGATCAAAGGCAGCCAGATGCACAACTAACGTGCTCAATATACCCTATGGATGAATCCAAGCACTCAACTCATTTAGTGGCCCAATGTTTGGATGCATCCATAAGACATCGTCTAAGGTCACCATCAGGAAATGGTGAACAATTGGTCATAGTGTGGAGGCTGCATTAGATTATTTAAATATCGTCTGCATTATTTTCATTCGTTTTATCACTGAACTTAGATATTACGTAAATAATTTTCTTTTATATTTGGCTTAAATAATAGTCTAGGTACATATATGATAATCAGAAATTTAATCATCGATTATTTTTTGTTGCAAGATAATTCTTAGCCAAAAAACAAGCCATTTATATTAACCTGCCTCATAGGGTACTTTACAATTCTGGAAAATTAAAAATTTTACTGATCCCGTCATATGACGGGTTATATGCTAGTTAAAATAATAAAATTGTTAAAAGCCAAAAATAACTTAAACGGGCAATAAATACTTTTTAAAAAAAGAAATAGATCTTCTGTATTATTTGCCTTTTCTTGCTTAAAAATGAATCTTTAAAAAGTTGTTTTTCAAACCTAGCAATATTATCAGAGTTTTAAAAGAAAAAAAATAGCCTTCTAGGGTTAAATAGGTCAAGATTGATTATTTTTTTTTTTTTTGAAAATTCAGGTTCGTGGTGCGTTACATATGTGTTCAACTGAAAATAAATAATTTACTAAAGTAATTGAAGTATCAAAGTTTCCCCAAATAAATAGAAATATTATCTTTTATTTTTTATGAACGATTAAGAAATACTTTATTTGAAAACTGTACACCGTACAAAAAATGCTAACAATAGTTGATCCTCTGATGTTTCGCCGATAAATTCGCTACAGGGAGAAATCAAACTACAATCATAGCATAAAACCAAACGAGGAAAATAGAACGAAAAAAAAATGAATCTTTCCTTTCGATAAAAGATGTCAATATAATATCTGACACTCAAATACAAGGTCGAATCGACTATAGGTGCCTAGTTATATAAAATCGAAATTCCTTTGTTTCCATTCACTTCGACGATAGACGCAAAAGTAGAAAAATACCAGGTGGTTTGGACGTCACTTTTAGATTAAAAATTCGACGCCGCAATTGGAACTCGAAAAGAAAAGAGAGAAAATTCAATACTATACAGGAAATATCAGATATTTCTCCCTTTCTTTTATCTTCTGGATTTTCGGATTTCAGAGTATATGGAAATATGAGTGAATAAGGAGGTACTGTGCAAAGAAAGTAGAACATTTGACTGTTGTTTTGATGTTCGATTTGTAATCCTAAGGTGGCAAATAATTTAAGAAAAACAGTTTAGAAAACTTTTGATAGATAACTCAAAATATCACCGAGCCTTCGAGAATGATTTTTTTTTAAAGTTGTTAAATTTATTACTTCTAATATAATTTTCATATCTAAATATAAACTAGGTGATATATGATTGTAATGTATTGTTAAATAGCATATAGCCCGTTATATGACGGGATTAGTAAAATTTTTAATTTTCCAGAATTGCCCTCATAGGGTACTAAATACATAGATGTTAGTAGCCATTTGCAATAGACTTTATACAGTGGGTTCCGGTCTCATTAGCCCTTGTGTATCCAAATAGTAGACCACAGTGCTTCAAAAACAAATCAGACACTTGCTGATAATTCTGAAAATGAACTACTTTAATCATACTATTTTAGCCCACTGTCTTGTTCCTGCCAAATTTTATATTATTGTTACGCCTGGAAGATAATTTAAAAACTCTGTTAAAGTAACGTACGATAAGTAGCGCTAGCAAACGCATGTGCTTAAAAATGATTTCTTGCACATTTAGTTATATTCAGGTTGTAACAGTCTGTTCTTTTAATAACAAAACATCTCCCAGATGTGAGGAAGCTGAACGATGGCCGAATGGTTAGGGTGCTGGCCTTCGGTACCGGAGTTCATGGGTTCGAATCCCGTTGTGGCATGGATGTTCGTAGCTGTTCGGAATCGGCTTTAAACTGTAGGTCCCGGTCTCATTAGCCCTCGTGTTGCAAAAAGTAGACCGTAGCACTCCAAACCAAACCAAACCAAATGTAGATGTAAGGATAGCGATCTAGGGGTATTATCATTTATTCATCGGGGAATACTTCCGTATATCTTTATAAAATTCTCATTGTGTTTGTAATAGAACTCCTCCTAAACGGCTGGACTGATTTTGATGAAATTTTGTGTATGTAATTAAGTTGATTCAAGAATGATTTAGATTAACAATTTGATTCGATAGAAAATGTTCTTTTATTAAAAATTCAGAAATGTGCACTTATTGAAATTATTATAATGCCGCTTGAAACCCTTCCCTGCCAAAGTACATGTAGCGCGGTGGTCAGCGCAACGGGCTTCAGTACCAGAAGTCTCAGGATCTAACCCCGTGTAGGTGATGTGGGAATTGTAAATTAATTTGATTAAAAGGTTCTTGCAATAAAAAAATTTAAACTTGGATAATCATTATAAATAAAATTCTTGTGTAAAAAAAAAACGATGTGGGAATCTGAATTTAATCTAATTACATTTGGGATGACTGTACGCTTGGTGGTGTTAAGTACTTTTAAAATATTTTTTTTCTTAATTTTCCACCAAAACGGTCCAATTTATAATTTATTTAATAACATTTTACAATTTTCGGATTTACAGTGTTAGAACAGCACAACGTCTGTCGGGTCGTCTAGTGTAATATAAAAATTTTGAAAGAAATTTTATAAATAGAGCAATCAAGTATTTTGTCATATATTAATTACGAGATTCCGGAAATCCAGCATGCAATATTCATTACAAGTAGAATGATAAAACAATTATAGCTAATCGGGTTGTGGCATAGGACAAGCGAAACGCAGTCGTGATTGTTACCCTATAAAAGTGATAATTATTTGCCAACTCCGGGATAGGAATACGGGATTAAATATTTCGGCTTATGAAATCCACTGCAGAAGTTTATACGGGATAGCATCAAATCAATAATACATTTCATTAGGGCAAAATGCTGAAGCAATTGGGAGTAATTAATTATCCTCTAATTCTTAATCGACGGTTCAACTGACACTGCACGTAATTTTGTAAATAACCAGCTGTCAGAAAGCACGTCATCGGAATTAAACGAGGGTTTATTTCTATTAAATAAATGTACTAGTCTTGTGTGCGTTTATATATATATATATATATATATATATATATATATATATATATATATATATATATATATATATATATATATATATATATATATATATACATACATACATACATACATACATACATACATACATACATACATACATACATACATACATACATACATACATACATACAATACATACATATATAGTAGAGCCACTATATGTTTCGCAAGACAAAGTATACCACGTATTGGGAGGGGGTTGCATTCATGCTGACATGGTTTGAGTTGAAAAAAGAACTGGAGACTGTTTTACTGACGAAGATATTTATTTCTGTAATATCGGTTGGATGGGTTCACACTTAATTCTAGGGACGGAATGTATAATTTAACACTCATATTTGGCATTCTAAGACTCTAAGACAAGTCTCAGTTAAAAATTTAAGAAACATCTGAGAATAATTCTCCGAAAAATCTGTTAACATTCCCTTTTTTCTGACTTTCCTTAATTGACCACAAGGGGACTATAAATATCAGTGTGATCTTCTGCCTAAGAAGTCAGTTTAGAGTAGGTATTAAACGGGAAGAATGCAGAGACGAGGATCTTAGATTTGAAAACCCTTAGAATTTTTTCGACCCGTATGGGTCGTTGACTATGTGTTTACTTGGGTACTTTTGATCTGCAGAGGCTGTTCACACAATTTTTAGACGATTTTGGTTAGCATTATTAAAAATTCTTTTCTTGCAAAATAAACAACTGCAATTGTATTATGTTTATAAAAGTCAAAATTATGGTCTGCTGATTGAGAGGTTTGTTTTTATTCAAAACGGCGTTTTAAACGAAACAGTGGTTCGAAGGCTATACTTATGCTCTTTCCGAAGAGAAGTATTCATATTCCGTTATCCAAAAACGATGTGAGAGTCATGGTTTCGTGAAATTTAAAGCGTCGACAGGTAATATCGCCAAAAAGAAAGAAAAGGAACGTTCTTCACTGATAACCCTTCTAAATCTCCCAGTGTATCACTTATGGATTTTTGTGCTTTCGAACTTTTAAAATCTGCATTATACAAACGTCGTCCCACAACCCTTACAGGACTCTGGAAAGCTGTTCAGGATGAATAGGATAGAATACCTCTTCTGACACTTCAAAAGGCATTATTACCCTGGAAATTACGATGTTGCAAGATAGTTCAGACTAAAGGTTATCAAATAGAACATTTCAAACTCATGAATTTTATGTAATTAGTTTTGTGATTATAATATACATCGTCTAAAAAATGTGTGAACAGCCTTTGTATTAGATATCAAATTTGTATCAGGCTATCAAATAGTACATTTCAAACACAAGAATTTTATGTAATTAGTTTTGTGATTACAATATACATCGTCTAAAAATGTATGAACAACCTTTGTATCAGATTACAGGATGCATTCTGATACTATATTCCTTAAAAGGCCGCCTTAAAGGTTTTATAGAAAACCTCTATATTTGTTTGAAGATGCGAAAATGCATATAGAAAGGTAGAAAATCTGGAGGTAGATTTAGAATATTTATCCATGATGTATATCCAATTAAATATGGTAAATCCATAAGGAACTGTAGAAATAAAAATCAAACAGTCGTGACCAAAGAATTTTTATTTTCCAGAAAATAAAAAAACTGCCATTTTTACGTTCAGACGTGTTACGTGCATCGAATCTAACCCACAACTATGTACAAGCAAAAAGGGAGTATTCTTACAGCTTGAGAAATTAATATAGATTCCCCAAAAAAGTATATGACATGACATTACACTTTTACAATATACACATACATGTGCTCGAGGACGAAATTTAGGATTTCGCCTCATCTGGTATTTATTATGAATAAATTTCTTCGCTGAATTAAGATAAAAGATAAACATTAGAGACTATCCATTTTAAAGATCTGAAAATCAACATAAATTAACAAAAGAAAAATCATGGTTTCCTGTTATGCAAAAAATATCCTCTATGGAATGATAATGCCGATTATAACAAAAACATTTCATGACACGTAGAATGTTAAAAAAAAAGGAAATTTTGTCACCAACATAATAAATCAACTCATTTTTTAAAATCGAATAGAACAACATTTTAAATTTATTTTATAAACATATGAAAATATAGTGATATATTCGGTGATTTTTGCTTTAACTCGGCTAACGGAAAAATACCAATTCTTTTCGAGGTTATTTAAAGAAAACCAATGTATTTGCAAAACAATAGTTGCCAAACTAAAAGTTGAAAACTTTATACTGCTGGTATGTAATAATATATAAAATCTGATTTAAATTTTAAAATAAATATAACCTTAGTTTGGAAATCTTGATTACCCAGATCAAAGACTGGACGGGGAGAGTCTAGTGTTCTTCAGTGACATGACAGCACCTAGGTGAGCCTTAGCCTTCTTTAGTAATTAATACCAGGCAGTCCTATCTTAAGCCGTGTATTTCCAATTAATAATTGTTAAAACCTTTAAGTCGTTTTCAACAGAGTTTATCCATCTAAGTTTTGGTTATCTTCTTTTCCGGGTGCCTATTGGAGCCATGAAAACTTTTTTTTGTGGATCCGTAGTCATTCAATCTGTTTATGTGTCCAGCTCATCTTAACCTTTGAATGCTGTTGAAATTAACTATATCTAGATTTTTATAAATTCTGTATAATTCAATATTTGTCCTTCTTCTCCCTTCACCATTTATCTGGATACCCCAAAATGCCTCTGAAAATATTTCTTTTTCAAAAGCTGCCAGAGTTTATTTATTTCTTTTCTGTCTGTGTCCATGTTTCTACGGACCAGGCCAGATTGATCACTTATACAGGGTGTCCCATCAAAACCGGAAAAACTTTGCACAGCCAGATTCTTTGCTTAGAATACATTTGAAAGAACTAAAACGATGACAACAGCAACAACAAAAGCAACAGCAACAGCAACAACAACAACACGTTTATTTGAAATTTGAACATTGGTATTTGCATAATTTTGAAATAAGAAGATATTCGAAATGTCCCCAGCACATATGGTACCGTGCATGCACGTATCATGAAATGGTTGACACATTCCAGCTTTGTAGTGTCCACTAAAGTATACTCTGTAAGAATACTACGTCATATCAATAGCAGGTATGCAGTAGATGTGAAGTTCTCTCGAAGAAAAACACTCGAAATGCCAGAGGCTGACTCGTTTATTAAAAATAACATTACTATAAAAGAAACATTAGAACTGTACGCTACTTGGTAGCAGCTTGCTACCTACAAATAAAACGGTTTACAGAACGGACATCCCCTACAGGGCGGCCACGAAAGATCATCAAGGCTTGTATTTGCCGGCGGCTTAAATACAGTCTTCACTTGCTAATCTACATAACAGCCACGTGCTATCCGCAGTTTAACATACCGCCCGGTGAAGTGGATTAGAAGAATTATCTCAGCTGATGTGGAGGTTTGACGTCACTAAGTAATCTTTACCGGGAGTGATTTCTTAACCGGAGGGAAAACACCTTCCAGGTATGCAGTATGACATCATACTGAAAGTCGAAAAACCGATTCCTTCAGATTGCTATACTAAGAAATCTAAAGGAGTAAGATCTCAAGACAGTGGTGTATATAAAACAGGATCCCCATTCGAGTAACGACTTTCATGCTCGATTAAAGGTTTTTTTTTTTTTAGAAAACCAGATATGACATAGGCTCTCGCATTTTTCTCGAAACTTATGGGTCATACAGGTACAGTTCTTTGAGCATTTTTTATGTATTCCAAATAACGAATTTGGTTGTGCAGAGTTTATCCGGTCTTGTTGGGACACCATGTATATTGTCAGTTTGGTTTTTCTGTTAATGAAATTTGAATTTAAATATTTCTTCAATCCAAAAAGGAAAATCTAGTAGAATGAAACTTTATAAATACAGGAATCAAGTACTTTGTCATATATAATAATTTCCGGATTTCCGTAATCCAGCACTTCCCATTCATTACTCGAAGTACGATAAAACAATTACAGCCGAGCCGCTTGTGGCCCTTGACATGCGAAATGACACCCTGATAGCTACCATAAAAGTGATAATTATTTGCTGATTGGGGAATGGGAATACGCGATTAAATATTTCACCGCTTGAAATCTCAGCAGAAGTTGTCCGTGATAAAGTCAAATCAATAATACATTTCATTAGCACAAAACGCCAAGGCAATCACGAGTAATTAATTATACCTCTGATTCTTAATTGACTTTTGAGCTGACAGTTTACGTAACTTTTGTAAATAACCAGTCATCAGAAGCCTTGTCATCGGAATTAATCGGGCTTCTATTTCTGGTTAATGGAAATATTATAGGCATCTCTGTACACGTCAAGGGACAGTTGTCCTTGGTTTTGTTCAACGGATAATTTATCGATTTTTCCTTCCATTTATAATGTTTATGAAATTTGGGTACAAGATCTACACGTATTTATGGGGGCTGCTTTAATTATATGAATAGATTATCATCTGAGGACATATTTTTTTGATTTTTGTTGGGGGAGATTATTTTAACAAGAGAAAAGTATGAAATAACTGAAAATCGATCATATAATTAAAAGATTAATTGTGTCGAAGAAAATATTTTGTGAAAAGCAGGACAGTCTATATCGAAAAAAGCAATATTGGAAAAAGCAATATTGAAAAAAAGGGAATGGGCATTCTTTTATTTGTATACAAGGATTATTAATTACAAGTATTGAATTCAAATAAGTATACAGACAACAGATTAAATTTTAGTTAGTAAATTTAGAGTATGGTTAATTTCACTTATAATTGTGTATATTTTCAGGATTAATTGTCAGCTTTTCCAGTTGTATACTAACTCCCTGGCACTATTGTCTATGTTGGACCATGACCTCACTAATTACAAGATTCCAAAGTCACCCGTCTTTTCATTTTTCAATTTATTTTCTCAATGGCCTCTAGATTAAATAAGTATATAGATAACAGATTAAATTTTAGTTAGTAAATTTAGAGTATGGTTAATCTCACTTATAATTGTGTATATTTTCAGAATTAATTGTCAGCATTTCCAGTCTTATACTAACTAACTCCCCAGCACTAATGTCTATGTTGAGCAATTGCCTCACTAACTATAAGATTCCAAAGTCACCCGTCTCTTCCCTTTTCAATTTATTTTCTTAATTGCCTTTAGATTCTTCTCCACTTCATAAACTCTACACATTCTAGGTTCCAAATATTAACTCATTAGTCCATTTTCGTATGTCATTTTAATTATCCAATTTGAGTCACATAGCTAATTTGATACTTTGACGACCGTTTAACTGTAACCGTAGAAAAGCCTTATCACACATCAACATGTAAGTGTTGAAAAGGCAGTAGATTTAATTTAGGATTCTTTCTACCATTAAAAAATACGCAGATTTCCGATGTGATAATGAAAACTTTTCAACCGGTTAAAGGCGATATCACAAGTCAACCTGAACTTAAAAGAAAAAAAAAAGCAACCAGTTGAAATTTTTTTGCTGCAACATATAAAATATGTATATTCTTCACTGGTCAAAGGAATCATAAACTAACACGAACATGTTGACGTGTGATAAGGTCTTAATGATGAAATTTTATATTTGAGATTTAATATTTTCACATCCATGACCAAGCTATTTGTGTAAAGCTTCTTAGTCCGACAGATGGCGTGAGGTGTAAGGAGGTGAGTACAAAATTGAAATATCAGATATGATTTACATGGAATTTCGAGATAGTAAATAATTATAATAATAATTTAGAGGTATTAACACAAAAAGTTCTGGAATAAGGGTTACAGAACATATATATGTTTGAGAGTTAAAGTACGTGAAAGAAACATTTCAAGATGTAAGAAAATCGTGAATACTAATTTAAATTTAGTTGCTGAATAATTTAACTTATTTCAAACAAAACATACATAAATATTATTTAACTAGCATATAGCCCGTCATATGACGGGATCAGTAAAATTTTTAATTTTCTAGAATTGTAAAGTCCCTTATAAGGCAGGTAAAAAAATGGTTTGTTTTTTGGCTGAGAATTATCTGGTACACACTTAATAATTTGTTTATCTTTACTGACCGCATGTTAGTTGCCAACTTTAATTTAACTTGTCATATTACGTGAATTGGATGGACAAATGATGTTCTAATAATGACAGGGATTATTTGGCGGTATATATGAATGATGTTCAAAATTTAGCGAATCGATTGCAAACCGTGTGGTTATGTATAAAAAACAAACACCTACACGAACAAACTTCTTAATTTTCAAAGATATATATCTTAAACGCTAGATATTTATTAGTCCATGAAATAGACTCTTAGATTTTTTTGAAAAGAATGTGTTGTTAATACCGGTGATAAAAGTTTCATTGGAACAAAAAATAATCGATGATTAAATTTAAAATTAGCACATATGTACCTAATCTATTATTTAATACAAATATAAAAGAAAATTATTTACGTAATATCTAAATTCAGTGATAAAACGTATGAAAATAATAAGTAATGCAGGCAATATTTAAATAATTTGAATTAATAAATGATTAAAGGAGATGGTGAAAGGAATGACGTCATAATTTTAGAAGAAAATGTTACTTTTACCTATTTATTATGTGATAAATTGATAAATTTAATTTCTGATCTTAACCGAGGATAACAGAGCTTGAAATAATGGCATTAAACACTCGAAAAGGGGTGGATTTCGAATGTTTTCGAACTCACTTTGAGCTTTGCTAACCCTAACTCATCAAAAATACAATATGGAGCCTCTATCCATTCCAGGTACAACCACTGCATAAATTCGCGGACAGACGGACAGATAGACAGATAAGTTAGGCTATCTGTTTATCCATTATTATATAGGGGATTAACATTATAACTATTAAACTGAGATTTAAGTACCAGCTAACTCTAGCGTTTTACTTAAATATTGATATTAAACATTCTTTTCAACATGAACATTATACACTCTAACACACACAAAAGAAATGACGTACTAAGAAAGAGTTATCCAAATGGAACGAAAATTGGTAGATGTGATGGACGTGTACAGAAAAGTCAATGATTACAATTTGAGAAAAATTGGATGATTTGTTCAAGTGATAGAGCTTCTCAAAGTGAAAAACTCAATAACCCGTTTGTCCCCCTCTGGCCCTCATGCAAGCAGTTATTCGTCTTCAATTGAAAATTCAATTGAAAAAAATCATAGATCTCTAGTGGTGTATATAAGACCACTGTGGACTAAAAGTCAATGAGAAATCTAATGTTATTTCAAAGAAAGGTGGCAGTTTTCTATAACTTTCATGGACCCATGTCCAGTTTAATACAATAAAATGACTTAGCAAGAATCATACGAGGCGCATCCCGAAAGTAAGTTTCCCTATTTAAAAGAAAAAAAAAAGAACTCCCAATTTCACTGACATATTTAGTGGCAACAAGTACAGCAATGTTTCAGCTATTTTTCAACATAGCCACCACCAGAATTAGACACTTGTATTGTGAGATCAACTTTTGTATCCCTCTGTTGTAGAACTCTGCCGCCTGTGAATGGAACCAGCTTTCCTGTCCCAGAACACCGTTCACATCCCTTTCCGTACCGACAGCGTCTGTTTGAATTTGGTCCTGACCGAAGATCCACTATGATGCCAATGCATTGACTGGTGCTTTGTGCTTGGGACAATGATGTCATTTTCAGCTGTTAAAATGAACAAAAGTTCTATTGAACATTGACAGAGACGAATGCGACTCTTACACATATACACAGGATCACAGGATCACAGGATAGTTTTGGCACAGAACTGCCTGGGCTTAGCCCTCTCGTTCTGCAATTCTAATGGGATTGGCAAAACTATTGATATGATTTGGCTCTAACATGAAAAATAAGTATAAAAATAAAAAGGGATAAGAATGCTTGAATTTGGGCAGGGAGGGTACGAGTAGTAGAAAATATAAGTACAATTACGTAGAGTAGAATAGGGTTCCAGAGAAAAGATTACCACAGTACACATATACTATACTCTCGTTGAAATAATAGGATATAAATTTTTGAGATTATTCTGGTATACCCACATTCTATTTAAAAGGGAATGCCAGGAATTGCCGGCTTCCTGACCCCTTATTTTATGGAATGGGGCTTATCCATGTCCAAGTCACCTTGAATCTTCCCGCGCTGACCCTCCCTGGGTTGCCGTTTTGATCTCCCCATCTTTCCCCATTTGCCTGCTTAAGTGTTGCTTGGCGCCATAAGATTCCTAGGCTGTTCTTCCTACTCACGCTACGTTTTGGCGATCGTCTTGGGTTAACGCTGGTGGGATTTTTCCACTGACCTCGCCATACGCGGTGTTAAATGGGCATCATTTTGGCCGAAATTGGGGGAAAGATCACCCGCATCATTTAAAAAATGAGTATTTTTTTAGCCATTTTGCTTTTTCTTATCTTTGTGTCATGTCGAGAACGGGTATTTTTCTGACAAAGTCAGCAAGGAATAGAAAATAAATAAAATTCCTTTAAGCTAATCAACCAATAGGACTCTTTTCTATTCGTCAATTTGCATTCACCTCTGTTCTAAAATTCTGGAGCATACCATATAAATACAGTGAATTGTGTCTGCCGCCATATAGTTCCACCAAAGAACCGGTGAAAGGTTATTGCGGCGTAAAGGATAAATGTAATATTCAACAACATCAATAATTCTACAATTATTATAAACTAATTTAATAGCTGTGTAACAGTCTACTTTATTAAGTTAATTTTAAATCACTACATCGTTAAATTCACTCCATTCAGTTATAACAACTTTAAATGTAGTCCAGAAAAACATGTCATAATTTAAAAATCTTATAAGAAAGTCGTATAGAGGCAAATTCAGATTTTTTTAAATTCTAGTTTTTAGGATCTCAATTAAAATGCGAAAAAAAAACCTCCTAAAAAAATAAAACTGGTTTCGCTTTTTACGATCTTAAGAGGATGTTTCAGAAACATTAATAACTAAACAACCTTTAGAACTTTTGCATAGCCGTTTCCTTAAATGATAATTCTTCGTAATCATTGCTTCTGTTGCACGTGGTTTTCGTAAACTTTCTGTGCCTGAGTAGAAACTAATTAGTTTAGGGAATGGAAAAAAATAGCAATATGTGTATGGGAAATAATTAATTTTGTTGCTGCCAGATGTAAATTTAGTTTCGATAGACCATGTAGAAAAATTAATATGTCGTAAAACTTAAGCATTTTTCATTACATCATATATTAAAAGATTGGGAAAAACTATTCAGATGTCTGGAAAATCTCTCATTTCCTTCGATAGAAAAAGTTTCATAAATACTTACTGTAATTTATGCTGTTTTACAACCATAACGGGCTTTTATATTGAAGGACGATTCGCCGTCTTTTGAATTATGCATAACCCTCGTAATAAAAAAAGGAACCTATAAATTTATTCGAAAATCTTTTTAACACATTCATAGTTTCAACGCTCATAAATAAGTCAGAGTTACAGAAACAAAAGTAATTGGAGAAATATTAATAAAAGGTGTTGAAAAAAAGTGAAGCTGTAATGATAATTGTGATAATTCTTACTAACGTTTAAGAAATTTATTCTAAATTTATGTAAAAAATAAAGTTTAGAATTATATTTAGGTCGATCTCATTATTGAAATGCTGTTGGATCAAGGCTCAAGCCGGATAAAGATCGGCAGTGTTCAGAAACGGCTGCTGGGGTAAGTATAATAAGTTCGTAGTTGCAATGTCCTCCAAGTTCCTAAACGGCACCTATGGAAGTGGCAGGCCAAGCTTAGGTGTCTTCTGTTTGGTCCCTGCTTCTAAATTACAAGGACCTACTTTATTTGTTTGTGTTGTCCTAGGATGACCGCCTATATATATATATATATATATATATATATATGTCATGCCTGGTCACTAAATAAACAGTCGGGCTATTTGTTTTCCATGCATTCTTTATTCTTCTCCTGTTATGAGGTAGGTGCAGGAAGTACCATCGACGGCAGATACCGCTGGGGAGAGGGTGTCCCTTTTAACATGACGGTGGGCAGAGAGAAGTCTGAGTTCCAAGGTGCTAGCATAGCGAGTGTATTAAAGTTGTGAATATCTGCCAACTGGGGCCAGAATTGCGAATGTCTGTACAAATTGGTAACAGATTCGCGAGTGTCTGTTTCTTACTTTTAAATCTAAAATCTTATCTAAGGGGGTTTCTTTGGGGGCTCTGCGTGTGATCATTTAGATTCCCTGAGGGCTTGTGCCGGGCGCTCTAGGATCTTCCCATTGGCCATTGCGCTTTCCCGCCTTGCTTCCAGTGTGGCTGACAGATAGCGTGGGGTGGTTGCAGATGTTTTCGCCACATGTTGGGGGAACTTAAAATTATTTGACAGTCTAGTGTCAGACTGGGATTAACTTGTTTAAATGACGACTTCTGTTACGTCAAAGGAGCTTAAAATTTCGTCTACAATATTCCTCGATCTGTTTTCCCTACATTACACACACACACACACACACACACACACACACATATATATATATATATATATATATATATATATATATATATATGTAGTATGGGCGAGACTCATTCAAAATCACAACACAGTTTATTTCTGGTAATAAACATGAAATCCCTACAACAGGCAAACCCCTTTACAACTTCGTGCACACAGACCATGTGATCCCGCACATACGCTTTTCAAGTAGGGATTCCTAAGGTAAAAAGACTACGAATAATCCCTAAGCACAATTGATCACGTGATACAAAATACTCATGTTTAAAGAGAACGCGCTAACTATTGGCTAAAGTAGTACAGACAGAGGCCGAATTAAGTCTATAGCGTGTCTGGAGGGAAAAATCAGAATGACCGCGCAAACCCCGAACTCACTTTATGAACAAAAGTTATTAAATTAATATTAAAATACGTAAAGAAGAGATTTTAATATTACACACACTCATATATATACACACACACACACACACACACACACACACATATATATATATATATAAATACACACACACATACACACACATATATATATGTATATATATCGTGAAACGGTCCAGTGTTAAGGCGAATGGAAAACAGTTTTTCTTGATAATAATAAGTTTATTAAATCATAGTTTCCTTTAAAAGCAAAACTAGCATAGAACAAATTTTTCTTTGTTCATAGCGGAGACACGCGTAGAAAGTTGTTGACAGCTCCATGTCCACACGCTAATTGACTCATATCGGTTTGCTTACTCATAAAATTCTTCAAATATCTTTCCACTTGACCGGATGATCCCAAAAGCTTACGCGAGCGTCGGTCTTTTTCATTTATTTTATTATTATAAAAGAGTATTTATTTTATTATTATAAGAGAGATGTAATGAGACGGACTTCTCCATGGGTGGTTGCAGTCATGGCCATAAAAATGACACCGTTTTAGCTAAAAACCTTTATTAAGATAACGTTGGAGGACGGGTTCCCACTTCATCATAGGGACAGGACAAACTGAAGGGTCAATTAGCATGAAGTTGTATGTACAAGACCCGTAACACCTGGGTCGACATCTGTGGGAAAATATCTCTAGAAAACTCTCCTTTTTATTTGGAAATTTCCTAAATTGTCCGCTAGGGCCATGTAGGTTTATAATTGGTCAGGCCCCTTCTCCGAGGGCGTAAACTGTAGCCCTAGTGGTCAATTTAGGTTAGGTGTTAAAAAGGGGAATGCAAAATGACGTGGTAATTTTTAGCCCTTGATTTAGCTTTTGAAATCCCCTGAGAATTTTCCTTACATATATTTTATATATATATATATACATATATATATATGTATATATATAAATATGTATATATACATAAATAAATATAATATATATATACATATATATATAATATATATATCTATATATATATCAAATATATATATATATATATATATATTATATATATATATATATATATATATATATATATATATATATATATGATATATACATACATATATCAAATGGAACCGTAATTAAAGATTTATCGTTGCAGTTGGTCGTAGCATGTGAGAATCTGGGAAGAAATGAGACCAAAAATTCTAACGTTAAAAGACCGAGGTCTTATAAGCAGAAAGTTTCGAGTTGATCTGCTGTAAAAGTCACAAAAGTTATTTTTAAAATAGTTGGGAAGAATTTTAGTAGCCAATCAGAAAGGTTGTAGGGAAATCATATGAGTATGTCACTGACAGCACCATATGTGTTGAAAATACTTTTAAATCAACTCTATTCTTGAAATAGGGGCTCGGTGCATCTACCCGATGCTTAACGGTTGTCAGAGTTTAAACAAACAAGCAATAAAGCGCAAGGGAAATATCAAAACAACAACTTTAATTCAACTCAAAAAAAGCATAACAATATTTACACTATTGCTCTTTTTATAGCATCTACCACGTTACTTGCATTCACTTCATTTTAACACATGACATAATATAAAATCAGGTGAATGAATCAAATCATAAAATATAAAAACAGGTTAAAATATAAAATACAAATTAAGGAGGCTAAAACTGAAGTTCATAAATAAAAAGGATGGGGGAATTCAGTGACAATATACAACAGCTTAAGTCCCCAAAAATGAATGACGTCACACTGACGTGAAAGCCGCAACAACATGCGTCAAACTTGTATAAAATAGTTATATAAGAAAAGCTTAGAATGCTTAAAAATGGTTGGTGATTAGGTGCTTGCTAGCAGGACTGCTGTAATTTATTAATATCATAGGTATTTCCACAAAATTGGTGTAGGTACAATATCGTCAAAAATTTATTGTAGAATATAATTATAATTAAAACTGGTTATTTGATTAAAATATCATTACTTATATATTGATCACACTTTCATATCAGATTATAAAACACTTATTGGTAAAACTTTAAAATAAGATTTACACTTAAGGATTAAGTAAACGAAAAAGGTGAAAATAATACATTATTTTATCATGTTTTATTTTTTGATTAAATTTAGATGAAAAAAGTGCTTAGCAGATGAGCGACCAGATTATTATATTACATATGTCCAGGATAAATTGGCGTGAATAAAATTCGTAAGTGTGATCTTTTCATGCATTATTTTGGATAAAGATCAGGAGTATTTACAGTGAGCGCTCCGGAAGAGAATGTATGCAGCATAAATAGCGCTTCCCATTAGAAATTCAAAGCAAAACGTAAGCCTGAGTTATGGACGCGCTCTGAATGAACTCCAGTGAATGTTTTTATTGGACAATAAAACATTTTAATGAATAGTAAAAGTGGAAAGACGAGATTAGCGGGGACTAACAGAATCTCCAGCTCCCTTTCGCCTTTTTCTCGAGCCAAAAACTCGTAATCTATTTCATTGCACTACAAATTCACGATGACAAGGGAATGGATTTGCACTAAACATTAACTCCGAGGACGACATTTAAGGCGATTTTTTTTCCCGGCCCTGAGAGACGATTTATGTTACTTTCCGAATGCATTCTAGTGAATAAAGTAAATTTTGATCCAACGTATTTAGAAAGTTTTTAAGAATTTGCTCTCTCTGAAATAGAAAGAGTTAGGGTTTAAAGGATTTCGGAATCTTTCAATGGTGGATGTCTTTATCTTCTAAGATATTTTATAATTTATTATGTGTACTGATGAAATGGTTACATAGATAGTTAAAAATATTTGCCATTAAGATTTAAGCCTGTTTATGCATGCCTCAATTTCCCGTTCACGAGCCTTACTTAAGAAACACGGAACCTTAAATCCCAACTTTCGAAATATCACACTTTTAATTGAATTTCACATGAGCATGAATAATACTGCTACATCAAATGTATGACACTAAAATATGCTAGAAAAGAATAATTGATTGAATTAATTTAAGTTGGCTATTTATTTTTCACTCAACGTTTTCAAACTTTCAAAACAGAAGTGCTAATTATACTCAGTTGATCAAATAATAGATGACAGCGCAAAACTAAAGCTTGAATAATAGAAAGGCTAATATATTATAATAGCAAGGCTAATATATTATAATGGATTTTGCGCTTCCCACAGGTGTATTTTGCAAGATAGTGTAGGAAGTAATTTTCCCACTGCCTTCGAAAGTGTCGAATATGATCTGGGATGCACAACTTTATACTATTTAATGCAATCGATTGAAAAATGTTTTAAATTTCATAAAATTTCTTTAAAAATTATATATATGAGCATTATTAACACATTGTATGCGGGACACGTACTAGTACGTTTTCTGACGATTGATACTGGAGCGTGAGATACGAACTAGTACGTTTTCTGACGATTGATACTTGAGCGCGGGTCACGTACTAGCACAGATTAGTGTAAGAACATGGTTTGTTTGTGAGTACAAAAATAACCGTATATACAGGAAAACGAAGCCGAATGTTCTTGTCTACTACATAGATTCTGGAAAAAATTAGACAAATATAAACTAGTTTTAACACCAGTCGATGCGGAACCACAGAACGGGAAAGAACGGGAAGATTGATTAAAAAATCAATTTAGATTTAAAATTAACTTTCTATTTATTCTTGCGAAAATGATATTATATATTTGATTTATATATTTGTTTATAAATTTCAATATAAAATACTAAAAGTTGGTTAAAAAGTTAAATAATTTTCGATCTATTGAGATTTAACTGATTAACTAAATTCCACTGCGAAATGAACCAGCATAAAATGTGTTAAGAAACATGGAACCTTAAATCTCAACTTTCAAATTCTCAAACTTTTAATTGAATTTCATATGATCACTAATAAAGCTACTACATCAAATGTATGACGCTAAAATATACTAAAAAAATTGATTGAATTAATTTTCGTAGGCCATTTATTTTTCACTCAACTTTTTCAAACTTTCAAAACAGAAGTGCTAATTATATTCAGTTGATCAAATAATAGATGACAACGCAAAACTAAAGCGGGAATCAGTACTCCCATCGTTATAATAGCAAGGCTAATATATTATAATAGGTTCTGCGCTTCCCACAAGTGTATTTTGTAAGATCATGTACTTAGAAGTAATCTTCCCACGGCCTTCGAAACGGTTGAAAATGATATGAGATGTATAACTTTGTATTATTTAGTACATTCTATGAAAATTATTTGAGATTTCAAGAAATTTCCTTAAAAATTATATCTATGAACATTATTAACACATTGCATGCGGGATACGTACTAGAAAGTTTTCTGACGATTGATACTTGAGCGCGGGTGACGTACTAGTACGGGTTAGTGTAACAATATAGTTTGTTTGCAGCAAGTTAAAAATTGTATGAGGTTTTTGGCTTGTAGACTTATCTTTCGCCAAAAGGTTACAAAAATAAAACTGTAATGTAGATATAGAATCGTGAAATTTTTTTAATAGAATTCATGAGCTTCTATAGCACAAGGGAAAGTTCCAGAAATCTGTCTGGTAAGACGATGGAAATTTTACTGCGTAAAGCAGAGAAATGGCGAATATTTCAGAATACTTTTCTGGTAAACTAAAGAAAGGACCGCCGAACGATGGCCGAATGGTTAGGGTGCTGGCCTTCGGAACCGGAGTTCGTGGGTTCGAGTCCCACTATGGCATGGATGTTCGTAGCCGTTCGGAATCGGCTTTAAGCAGTAGGTCCCGGTCTCATTAGCCCTCGTGTTGCAAAAAGTAGACCGTAGCGCTCTAAAAAAAAAAAAAAAAGACCAGAATCTCCTGAAACACGAAATAAAGTAGAACATAAATAAATGAATTAAATAAATATCTACACGGGTTTTACATTCTGCCATTGCTACTGGGGTTCAAACTCACGACCTCTTGATTGAGAGATGAGTGTGATGACCATGCGGCTATAGATACTTCAATATGTATGTATCAATGCTTATTTTCAATGAGGCAATATTAGTATGTATTATGCTTCAATGTTTATTTTCAATGAGGCAATATTACAAATTTTGTTTTTTCTAAGAATCATGATTCGGAAACCCGAACGATGGACGATGGAATTCATGGGTTCGAATTCCACTGTGGCATGGATATTCCTAGCCTTTCGGAATCGGTTTTAAACTGTAGGTCCTGGTCTCATTAACCCTCGTGTTGCAAAAAGTAGACCGTAGCACTCCAAACCAAACCAAACCATGATTCGGAAAAGAGTGTAGCTCTAGAATTAACCTTATTAGTAGCACATTATGCTCAACGTTGTAAAGAGTAGAAACAAAATTTTTATTGTATTTGTTTTAGTTATAAATCTCTTCCGAGGTAGCTCAGTCGTGAAAGTCAGCGGTTTCGTAACTGAAAGGTAGTGGGTTCGGGCTCTAAGATCCGTCGTGTTCGTTAAAGGTGACTGGGGTAAGCAAAATATGTTTGTGGTCACAATGACTTTCAGGCTCTCAAGCGATACCTCTCGGGTCTTCTGCTTGGTCCCTGCTTGTAAATTACGAGAACCCAGTGGGAGTTCTCCCGTAAGTAGCATACCTTAAACTACAAGTGCTCTTCGGGTTCTGTTAAATGGGTAACGGCTTCCTAGCCTTGTATTGGTATAAAGTCATACAGTGCCCGTATTGCTAGTTGCGTTAGGGAAAAAGTTATAAACCTGAAATACCATATATGGTTACATCACATATTTAACCCCTTAACGTGCACGCACGAGTTAACTCGAGCGCGTTAAACGGGCCAAACTGTGCACACTCGAGATAATTCGAGCGGCGTTGTACTTTTGTAGATATTGCGCTGTGTGTTGTGCTAAAAGAGATAGCAATGGAAAAAGGAAAAGAGAGTCGTTACATGTGTAATAATTGCAATGTTGGGCTATGCGCTGCACCTTGTTTCCAAATATATCACACAAAAGAAAATTTTGATTAATTTTATAAATACTAGTATTGTTATTATTTATGTTTTAAAAGTATAAATAAGCATTTTTACTGATAATAATATTTATTCTGAAATGAGAATTCAAAAAGAAAGATAAAAAAAGTCGATGTGCGTGTAATATTACAATATTCGACTATTTCCTGCAATGTTATCAAAATCCGAAATTGCGATAAAAGTTTTAATTGCTCTTGTATTTTTGTAATTTTCTTGGCAAGAAAACGTTCTAAAATGTGTTTTTTACATTACAAAAATTGATTTTTTTGGCCGGCCTTTTTTAAAATATGCTCATTAATGGGTTAATGAAAACGATATGTTTGAATTTATTATCGACGATACTCGATAAATCTTTGAAATTCTGTTTACAGAGGAAATTTTCCCATTGTGATATATTCATCCTAGAAAAAGATTTATTGAAAATAAGATAAGAAGCAACTAAAACATTTGAAATACTTTGTTAAAATCCCCAGAAATTTCGCGAATTTATTACTTCTTCTTTTTCTTCCCATTACCGCTTTTACAAAATCTAAGGACAGACAGAAAATGCAAAAAGTGTACATTCATCACTGTCTCAGTCACATTAACTGTTCTAAAATGTGCCGGAATATTTTAATATAACAGAAGGTTTCATCATCAGATTCGATGATATAAACTTGAAAGTCTCAGATTTTTTTTCTAATAAGCTAAAGCACAGAGAGAGGGATACGCCATATGTTTGAAAAAGTATTTCCGAAATGGAAAGCTTAAAATTTTTTTATTTAAATATGAACACTTGCGTATGTAAGAGTTTCATGCGCGTTAAAGAATAGAATTTTCAGACAGGACAAGGCGGAAACTGCTATAAATATGTTTTGAATTCAGTTTCTTTATATTTCGGTATTTTTGTTAGAAGGAAAACTTTTTTGACTTCCAGATTAAACTGTTTTTCTTGTTCCAGTGCAAAGTATCATAATATTAAAACTACATCGTATGGTAATCTAAATTAGGATGTGTAGTTATATAGTTACAAGGATACATGCCCATTAAAAATTCCACACAAATATTACGTTTATATGAATGTAAACAAAAAAAAGAATAAAAATGTTTCTGTAAAAAAGTTTCTATAAAAATGTATATAAAAATACATACACATACATGCACACCATATATATATATATATATATATATATATACTCGTAGGTATATTTATTATATATGGATATATATGTACACACATAAATACGAACACACACACACACACACACACACACACACATATATATATATATATATATATATATATATATACATATATCTATCTATCCCTCTCTATATGCATATATATATATATATATATATATATATATATATATATATATACACTCATTTCCTTTTTAATATTATTGTGTTATATATAAATTATTAAAAAGTATAGTTACTACATATTTGTTACTAGATTAGTTATATATATATATATATATATATATATATATATATATATATATATATATATATATATATATATATATATATATATATATATATATATATATATATATATATATATATATATATATATATATATACATATATTTATATATTACTGTAGTTTGTTAAAACAATATACATTGCTTTTAGTCGAAATGACTTCATTGGTCATTTTAATATTTGATGTGGTTTTGGAGCACTACGGTCTACTTTTTTGCAACACGAGGGCTAATGAGACCGGGACCTACTGCTTAAAACCGATTCCGAAAGGCTACGAACGTCCATGCCATAGTGGGATTCAAACCCCAAACTCCGGTTACGAAGGCCAGCACCCTAACTATTCGGCCATTGTTTGGCTCATTTTAGTCTTAAAAACTGATGTTATATTGTACTATTTTTAGCATAGGTCAGCTACTATAAAAGTAATACGAGAGAGAATGTAACAGTAGAAAGCACCATAATTTGATACATCATATATTTAATGAAAATGGAAGTTTTGGAGGCATTACAAACGATACTTGATGAAAATTTAAAAATCGTGTTTACGGTGAAAAATTTCCCATTGTAATATATCCTAAAATCAGTTTCACTAAGAAATGAAATTTAAAACAATCGAGGTTTTTCAAATATTTTTTGAAAATCCACAAATTTATCACTTCTGTATTTTTTTCCTAATATCTGTTTCATAAAATCTAAGGGCAGAGACAAAATACCAAGAGAACATTCCTTTATATCTCAGTAACATTATCTTTTCTAAAGTGTGAGGGAATATTTTAATATACTAGACGGTTTCAACATCAGAATTCATGCTATAAACTTGAAAGTCCCAGGGATGTTTCTAATAAGTTAAAGCACAGAGAGAGAGACATGCCATATGTTTGAAAAAGTATTTCCGAAATGGAAAGCTTGAAATTTTTTTATTTGGATATGAACACTTGCTTATATAAGAGTTTCATGCACGTTAAAAAATGGAATTTTCCGAGAGGACAAGTCGGAAGTGCAATAAATATATTTTGAGTTCAGTTTCTTTATATTTCGGTGTTTTTGTTGGAAGGAAAACTTATTTGACTTCCTGATTAAACTGTTTCTTGTTCCAGTGCAGAGTATCATATTATAACTACCTTGTATGGTAATCTAAATTAGGATGTGTAGTTAGATAGTTACAAGGATACACCCCCATTAAAAATTCCACACAAATATTACGTTTATATAAACGTATACAAAAAAAAAGAATAAAAACATGTTTCTATAAAAAAGTTTCTATAAAAATGTATATTAAAATATACAGACATACATACACACCATATACATATACATATGCTCGTAGGTATATTTATTATATATGGATATATATGTATCCCCCATATATATATATATATATATATATATATATATATATATATATATATATATAGATATATATATATATAAAATATATATATATATAACACTAACAAAGTGTCAATATATGATATATTAAAAAGTATAGTTACTACATATTTTTTACTATATTAGTTATATCTATCTATCTATCTATCTATCTATCTATCTATCTATATATGTATATATATATATATATATATATATAACATCAGAATGGACTAAATAGGTGGATTCGAAAAGTACAAAAGGTTAAGAAAGCGTGGGTCTTTTTCATTTATTTTATTATTATAAAAGAGTTCCCTTTTAAAATCGTTTATAACTCAGGTAATTTTGAGTTACCCCTTTTTTAGACCTGACACACACACACATTTCTTTATACATTTCTTTTTAATATTTTTGTGTTATATATAAATTATTTAACACTAAAAAAGTGTTAATATATAATTTATTAAAAAGTATAGTTACTACATATTTGTTACTATACTAGTTATATATATGTATATATGTACACACAGATATATATTATACATATATTATATATATATATATACGCATATATATACACATATATATGTATATATATTTATATATTACTGTAGTTTATAAAAAGAATATACATCGCTAGTAGTCCAAATGACTTCATTATGCATTCTAGTCTTAAAAACTGGTATTCTATTTTCTACTGGAAATAATTGCTTTAATTTATTTTGGAACATTGAATAAAATATTATTACATTTTCAAATATGTGGAATAAACCACTATTGTTAAAATGATGACAGCTACTATAAAAGATGATCTACTATAAAAGAAATATTTAAAAATCACGAGAAAATGTAACAGTAGAAATAAAATTTATATTAGTTTTTGAACTATAATTTGATGTATCATATATTTAAGGAAAATGGGAGGTTTGGAGGCATTTTCAACGACACTTGATGAAACTTTAAAATTCGTGCTTACGGTGAGAAATTTCCCATTGTAATACATCCTAGAATCAGTTTCATTAAGAAATGAGATCAAATATTTTTTGAAAATCCTGAAAAAATTCACAAATTTATCACTTCTGTATTTTTTTCCTAATATCTGTTTTATAAAATCTAAGGACAGAGACAAAATACAAAGAGAATATTCATTTATATCTCAGTTACATTATCTTTTCTAAAATGTGACGAATTATTTTAATATACCAGACGGTTTCAACATCAGATTTCAGGCTATAAACTTGAAAGTTCCAGGGTTTTTTCTAATAAGCTAAAGCATAGAGAAAGAAGCAGATACGCTATATGTTTGAAAAAATATTTCCGAAATAGAAAGCTTAAATTTTTTTTTATTAGGATATGAACACTTGCGTATGTAAGAGTTTCATTCGCGTTAAAAAATGGAATATTCAGACAGGACAAGTTGGAAGTGCAATAAATATATTTTGAGGTCAGTTTCTTTATATTTATGTATTTGTTTTTGGAAGGAAAACTTATTTGACTTCCAGATTAAACTATTTTTCTTGTTCCAGTTCGAAGTATCATGATTTATAACTACCTTCTATGGTAAACTAAATTGTAGTTAGATAGTTACAAGGATATAACCTCATTAAAAAAATCCACATAAATATTAAGTTTATATAAATGTATACAAATAAAAAGAAAAAAATATGTTTCTATAAAAATGTATCAACAAATACAGGCACATATATACACACCATATACGTATAAATATACTCGTAGGTATATTTATTATATATGGATATATATGTAAATACACACATATATGTATATATTCTTATACATTTCCTTTTTATATTATTGTGTTATATATAAATTATTAAATACTAACAAAGTGTTTATATACAATTTATTAAAAAGTATAGTTACTATATATTTGTTTCTATATTAGTTATATATATAGTATATACAATGTATATATATATACACACACATATATATGTATATATATTTATATAATACTGTAGTTTATAAAAACAATATACATTGCTTGGAGTCGAAGTGATTCCAGTGGTAAAAACTGATATTATATTTGTTACTGAAAATAATTATATTAATTTATTTTGAAACATTGAATAAAATATAATTACATTTTCAAATACGTTAAAACAACCATTATTGTTAAAAGGATAAGGCCATTTTTCTATTTTTAGCATAGAACAAATACTATAGATGATATATTTATAAATCAAGAGAGAATGTAACAGTAGAAATAATATGTATATTACTTTTGAATTATAAATATAAAGAAAGCACCATAATGCAATGCATCATATAATTAATGAAAATAGAAGGTTTGGTGGAATTATCCACCACACTTGATGAAAATTTAAAATTCGCGTTTACGGTGAGAAATTTCCCATTGTAACACATTCTAGAATCAGTTTCATTAAGAAATGAGATTAAAAACAATCTAGGTTTTTCAAATATTTTTTGAAAATCCTGAGAAAATCCACAAATTTATCACTTCTGTATTTTTTTCCTAATATCTGTTTTACAAAATTTGAGGGAAGAGACAAAATACAAAAAGAGAATATTCATTTATATCTCAGTCACATTATCTTTTCTAAAATGTGAAGGAATATTTTAATATACCAGACGGTTTCAACATCAGATTTCATGCTATAAAGTTGAAAGTCCCAGAATTTTTTCTAATAAGCTAAATCACAGATAGAGAGATACGCCATATGTTTGAATAAATATTTCCGAAATGGAAAGCTTAACATTTTTTTTAAAATTTTGATATGAACACGTGGTTATGTAAGAGTGGTTATATGAGCATTAAAAATAGAATTTTTAGAGAGGATAAGTCGGAAGTGCAATAAATATTTTTTGAGTTCAGTTTCTTTATATTTCGGTGTTTTTGTTGGAAGGGAAACTTATTTGATTTACAGATTAAACTGTTTTTCTTATTCCAGTGCAAAGAATCATATTGTAACTCCCTCATATGGTAATCTAAATTAAGATGCTGTGTAGTTAGAGAGTTACAAGGATATGTCCAAACTAAAAATATTCACACAAATATTCATAAGTTTATATAAATGTATACAAATAAACATGTTTCTATAAAATAAGATTCTATTAAAAGGTATATAAAAAATTTCGTAGACATATATGCATATCATATATATATATACACATATACTCGTAGCTATATTTATTATATATGGATATATATGTACACACACACACATATATATATATATGTTGTACAAGTTTTTTATATTATTGTATTATATATAAATTATTAAACATTAAAAAAGTGTTAATATATAATTTATTAAATTGTGTAGTTTACTATATATTTGTTGTTGCTATATTAATTCAATATATATGTCATGCTTGGGTGTCCAATAAACAGTCGGGCTATTTGTGGTATTTCCAATTTCTCCTTTATTCTTCTCCAGACATGATATTGACGAGGAAGTAGATTTACTTGCAGATTTGTACTCTAAGATGCTAGCCTAAAACGGTGAGCGTCTGCTACTGAACTAGAAATGCGAATGAATGTCTTACTCTTAAAACTAAAAACTCCTATCCAAAGGGGGTTTCCTTGGGGGGTTTCTTTGGGGCTCTGCGTGTGACCATTTAGATTCCCTGAGGGCGTGTGCTGGGCGCTATAGGATCTTTCCTATTGGCCGTTGCTTTCCCGCCTCGCTTGGACAGACAACGTGGGGTCTGTTTTGAGATGTTTTCACCACAGGTTGGGGGAACTTAAATTATTTGACAGTCTAGTGTCAGACTGGGCTTAACTTCTTTAACTTACGATTTCTGTAATGTCAAAGGGGGATTAAGATTTGCTGTTTATGGGATGCAGGTGTTTCAGATGCGTCTCCGATTTTGTTTGCTTCCTAAACTTAGGGGTTTTCTCTATTAATTTTTATTCTCGGGGGTGTTATTCTTCGATCTGTTTTCCCTACATTAAAATATTCCTCGATCTGTTTTCCCTACATTACAATATTCCCCCCTTCTGAAAAAGGGCGGACAAATCTGCAAGTTTTGTTCGACCGTCGAACGTACTTCCTTTACATTTTGAATATAGCTGAATACATACAGAATCTTTTTCTTACAATAATCAGGTAACACATTTTCATTACAGGTGATATATCATATAAATCACGTACTTACAATAACACTATAATAATAACACATAAACACAGTAATACAAATATAACATAATTAGTTTCTTCCTACTTAATTGACATATGACTTAAAATATAAGAAGACACACAATAATAATTTCCTAAAATGATATGACATCAAAATTTATTCTATTACTTAAACCTTTCTGCAAAATAAGTTTAGACAAAAGTATTCTCTAACTTTGATTGTTAGTCACGACCATTTTTTCGATGATAAATATAACAATGAGGCATATAGTTTTTCTAAGTGAGACAGCATACATAGAAAAATATGGTTGTCAATTATGTCAATTTTACAATTTCTTCAACAAGACAGGAATATTAATATTTACAATATTGAACAATTCTTCATTACTTTTTAATTCAGATATTATAACTTAATTCTTAACTATTTGTTATCATTTAATTCTCATTCTTTCTTTAATTTCATGATCTCAGGACTGAGCTAGATCGAGTGCGTCAGATGTCTTCTCATCAAATCTATCTTTTAAGTAACATTCACCATTCCATAATTTATCTATTAAACTACACATGATTGAAAATTGGCTGTTCCTCTCAGAAGATGTGTGTTACACAATTCACACATGTCCGTGGGAAAGCTACGAGACAAATGACGAAAGTAGGTGGTGCTCTAATTAGAGATCACTCCTGCTTGGCCTGCCTATAAATTTTCATGTGTAATTAACTTCTATTCCTCATACTTTTGCCAACTAAATATAAAGGTAGGTGACCCATGGTAAAACAGCTTGTTTAGGTAACTTGTATTAGATTTCAAGTTAGCCGTTTGCCTGCCTCCATCGGTTCCTATACTTTAGCCCCGTGATTTAGATTTTAGTTCATGTCTACTCACACTCGACCTTTCTCCTTCACCAATTTTATTATAATTAAACCTTCTCTTATCCAATGAGACCATTTATTCAATTGTTTTTACTTATGTAACTAGGTCATTTTAACCTAATAAAACATGGTACTTTTTCTCTAATAAAAATATGTTAATTTTAATTTAATAAAAATATTTGACACCTTAATAATCATCTGTCTAGGATTTGCTCATTAATATAAATTTCACATTCACTAATCAGTTTAAAATACAGAAAGGTAATACGATCTAGAATAACACTTGATAATAATAATAATAATAAAAATAATATACTACAAATTGTTCAAAACATCCTATACAAAATTGGCAACATATCGTTATAACATAATAGCAAGAGTAGACTTCATGTACAAAAACAAATAACAAAAAAAAAACACAACACAGTACACACGAATTGACGCTTCTCAATTGTGAGAGGAAAAACTGTGGGGGATACGAGGTTAATGACCTACAGAGGGATGGGGGTTGAGCCGAAGAAATTCTCCCTCGCTCCGCTCCTTAGTGGAAACGGTTGTGACGTCACTCTCTCTTTGACCCACATTGGAAGGTAGTTTCGTTTTTGGTTACTCTGCTTCTTAAGGGACACGGCATTCACAACGCATTATGCTACATAATCATGATTTATAAATTTTGATACATTTTTATTTTTGCAATTTCTTATTATTATTTATATTTTTTTTTCAACACAAAAGAGAGAGTAATTTACTGTTACACACAAAAAGATTAAAAGATCACTCAGGTATCCTGGGTTTGTGAGGCCCATGTTCACCACAAGACGGTAAACCCTTGGGAGGTTTCTTTGGGGCTCTGCTTGTGACCATTTAGATTCCCTGAGGGCGTGTGCTGGGCGCTATAGGATCTTTCCTATTGGCCGTTGCTTTCCCGCCTCGCTTGGACAGACAACGTGGGGTCTTTTTTGAGATGTTTTCACCACAGGTTGGGGGAACTTAAATTATTTGACAGTCTAGTGTCAGACTGGGATTAACTTCTTTAACTTACGATTTCTGTAATGTCAAAGGGGGATTAAGATTTGCTGTTTATGGGATGCAGGTGTTTCAGATGCGTCTCCGATTTTGTTTGCTTCCTAAACTTAGGGGTTTTCTCTATTAATTTTTATTCTCGGGGTGTTATTCTTCGATCTGTTTTCCTTACATTAAAATATTCCACGATCTGTTTTCCCTACATTACATATATATATATATATATATATGCATGTATATATATATTTATATATTACTGTAGTTTATAAAAACAATATACATTTCTTGTAGTCGAAATAACTCCATTGGTAATTCTAGTATTAAAAACTGATTTTATATTTTTTACTGGAAATAATTATTTTAATTTACTTTTAAACATTGAATAAAATATAATTACATTGTTAAATACGTTGAAACAACCTCTATTGTTAAAAAAGATGAGGCCATTTTACTATTTTTAGCAGAGGCGAGATACTATAAAAGATATATTTATAAATCAGGAGAGACTATAACAGTAGAAATAAAATTTATATTAATTTTGAACTATAAATATAAAGAAAGCACCATAATTTGATGCAACATATAATTAATGAAAATGAAAGGTTTGAAGGCATTATGAACGACACTTGATGAAACTTTAAAATTCGTGTTTACGATGAAAAATTTTCCATTGTAATATATCCTATAATCAGTTTCATTCAGAAAAGAGATTAAAAACAATCGAGGTTTTTCAAATATTTTTTGAAAATAATGAAAAATTCACAAATTTATCATTTTTGTATTTTTTCCTAATACCTGTTTTATAAAATCTAAGGGCAGAGACAAAATACAAAGAGAATATTCATTTATATCTCAGTGATATTATCTTTCCTAAAGTGGGATGGAATATTTTACTATACCAGACTGTTTCAACATCAGATTTCATGCTATAAGCTTGAAAGTCCCAGGAATTTTTCTAATAAGTTAAAACACAGAGAGAGAGATACGCCATATGTTTGAAAAAGTATTTCCGAAATGGAAAGCTTGAAATATTTTTATTTGGATATGAACACTTTCTTATATAACAGTTTCAAGCGCTTGAAAAAATGGAATTTTCAGAGAGGACAAGTCAGAAGTGCAATAAATATTTTTTGAGTTCAGTTTATTTATATTCCGCTGTTTTTGTTGGAAGGAAAACTTATTTGACTTCCCGATTAAACTGTTTTTTCTGGTTTTAGAGCGAAGTATCAAAATATAGTAACTAACTTATATGGTAATCTAAATTAAGATTCTGTGTAGTTGGAGAGTTACAAGTGTATAACCTCATTAAATATATCCACACAAATATTCTTAAGTTTATATAAATGTATAGAAATAAAAAAATAAAATTATGTTTTCTACAAAACAAGATTCTATAAAATTTTATATATAAAAATTATGCAGACATATAGGCACACTACATATATATGCATATACTCACAGCTATATTTATTTTATATGGATTTATATATGTATACACACATACACTCACACACACACACACACACACACACACACACACACACATATATATAATATATATATATATATATATATATATATATATATATATATACATACACATATATGTGTTGTACAATTCCTTTTTATATTTTTGTGTTATATATAAATTATTAAAAACTAACAAAGCGTTAAGATGTAATTTATCAAGAAGTATAGTTTATTATATATTTTTACTATATTAATTATATATACATATATATATATATATACATGTATATATATATATGTATATATATATATATATATATATACATATATATATATATATATATATATACATATAATACTGTAATTTATAGAAACAATATCCATTGCTTGGTGTCGAAATGACTCCAGTGCACATTTTAGTGTTGAAAACTAATATTATATTTTTTTCCCGAAATAATTACTTTAATTTATCTTGAAACATTGGATAAAATATAATCACATTTCCAAATAAGTTTAACCAACAGGTATTGTTGAACAGATAAAACCATTTTAGTATTTTTAACATAGGCCAGATATAAAAGAAATATTTATAAATCAAGAGAGAAAGGAACAGTAGAAATAAAATTTATAATTCTTTTGAATTATAATTATAAAGCACCATAATTTGATGCATAACGTGTTTAATGAAAATGGAAGGGTTGATGGCATTATAAATGACACCTGAGGAAATTTTAAAATTCTTGTTTACTGTGGAAACCTTTCCATTTTAATAAATCCATCCTAGAATCAGTTTTATTAAGAAATGAGATTAAAAATTATAGAGATTTTTAACAAATATTTTGAAAATCCCGAGGATGTCCCCAAGTTTATCACTTCTGTATTTTTGAAGGAATATTTGTTTTATAAAATCTCAGGGCAGAGACAAAATGCAAAGAGAATATTCATTTCTATCTCATTCACATTATCTTTTCTAAAATGTGACGGAATATTTTAATATACCAGACAGTTTCCACATCAGATTTCAGGCTATAAACTTGAAAGTCCCAGGGATCTTTCTATTAAGTTAAAGCACACAGAGAGAGAGATACGCCATATGTTTGAAAAAGTATTTCCGAAATGGAAAGCTTGAAATTTTTTTATTTGGATATGAACACTTGCTTATATAAGAGTTTGATTCAAGTTAAAAAATGGAATTTTCCGAGATGACAAGTCGGAAGTGCAATAAATATTTTTGGAGTTCAGTTTCTTTATATTTCGGTGTTTTTGTTGGAAGGAAATCTTATTTGACTTCCAGATTAAACTGTTTTTCTTGTTTTAGTGCAAAGTATCATAATATTATAACTACCTTATATGATAATCTGATTAAATAGTAGTTAAATAGTTACAAGGATATACCCCCCATTAAAAATATCCACAAATATTAAGGTTATATAAATGTGTACAAAC